>OZ008371.1:140892866-141599632 GCA_963931995.1 Phaonia tiefii | reverse complement strand
TGATGTATTTTAAAATCAGTTAATTATTTTTGAATTTAAACTAAATGATTTAAGATGTCTCTGAAATTTCGATTGATGTCTTTTAAAATATAATTAATGGTTCTTAAATTTAAAGTTTGAATTTTGAAATTTCAATTGATGTCTTTTAAATTTCAATTGATATCTTCTAAATATTAATTGATGGTTTTTAAATTCCAATTGATGTCTTTTACAATTCAATTGATGTCTTGTAAATTTTGGTTGATGTATTTTAAATTTCAATTGATGTCTTTTAAAATCAATTGATATCTATTAAAATTCAAATAATATTTCTTAAATTTCAATCGATGTCATGTAAATTTTCAATTGATGTCTTCTAAATTTCAATTGATGTCTTTTAAATTTTAACTGATTTAGTTTAAAATTCAATTGATGTCTTCTGAATTTCAATTGAGGTCTTTTAAGTTCCAGTTGTAAATTTCAATTGATGTCTTTTAAATTTTAACTGATTTAGTTTAAAATTCAATTGATGCCTTCTGAATTTCAATTGAGGTCTTTTAAGTTCCAGTTGTAAATTTCAATTGATGTCTTTTAAATATCAATTGACGTCGTTTAAATTTAAATTTAATACTTTTAAATTTAAACTGATGTCGTTTAAATTTCAATGTCTTTCACATTTAAATTTATGTTTTTTTCAATTGCAATTGTGGTCTTTGAAAATCAGCTGATATATATTAAAATTCAATTGATGGTTTTTAAATTTCAATTGATATCTTTTAAATTTTAATTGATGTCTTTAAAATAGAATTGATGTCTTCTAATTTCAATTGATATCTGTTAAATTTTAACTGATTTTTTTTTAAATTTCAAATAATGAATTTTAAAGTTCAATTGATGATTTTTAAATTGCAATTGATGTCTTCTACTATCAATTGATATCTATTAAAATTCAGTTGATGGTTTTTAAATTTCAATTGATATCTTTTAAATTTTAATTGATGTCTTTAAAATAGAATTGATGTCTTCTAATTTCAATTGATATCTGTTAAATTTTAACTGATTTTTTTTTTAAATTTCAAATAATGAATTTTAAAGTTCAATTGATGATTTTTAAATTGCAATTGATGTCTTCTACTATCAATTGATATCTATTAAAATTCAGTTGATAGTTTTTAAATTTCAATTGATATCTTTTAAATTTTAATTGATGTCTTTAAAATAGAATTGATTTCTTCTAATTTCAATTGATATCTGTTAAATTTTACTGATTTTTTTTTAATTTCATATAATGTAATCTGTATTTCAATTGATGATTTTTAAATTGCAATTAATGCCTTTTAAATTTGATGTTTTTTAAATTGAAGTTTATATTTTTTAATTGTCAATTCGTTTTTTAAATTTCAATTGATGTATTTTAAATTTCACATAGAACTTTCAAATTTCAATTTACATTCTTCAGTAAAAATTTTTGATTTTAATTTTTTTTTGTACTAGAATAACTAATTTTCAAAATTCAGTAGTGGACCATAATTTACATAAAAATTCTTTTCCTTTAAATCTGTTTACCCCATTTGGTAATAATTTAATTATTTCTTCATAATGTAAACATTTCCCCTGGCTCCCTCCTGTCATAATTGAGTGGGAATTAAAATAAATTCAGTATTTAATTCAAATTAAAATATTTTTTCGAAATTATTTCATGTTGTGCTATCGATTTCACCATCAAAGGGGGAATTTCAATACCAAAAAAAAAAATGGTTCTAAAACTGTGAATCGCGACCCTTTGTCCGTCCGCCCTTCCGTCTCTCTGTCCCTTATAATGACAACAGATTTATGGTTGTTCACTTGAATTTTAATGATTTCGAATTTTGTTTTTCCCCCTTAGACATACGAGGTTTTTGTTTGGATTTTAATTATGTGTTTAATTCCTTAATTGAACATATTATTGTCGGTCGTCGATACGATCTATTGTGTTTTCAAAATCATAACAAAAAGCGTGGGTAGAGGGAACTTTTGACTTAAATTGATTTGCTGGAGCTTAAAACTTCACACATTGTAACGTTTTAATGTGGACAAAAGTGTGCTTAAGATGAACTAATTGGAATATGGTAAATTCAAAACAATTCCAATCCTCATCCATTTAGATGTCTAACAATGCCACCATTGCTCCACTCAACCCACCACATGTTCGAGCAGCTAACGCATGAGTGTTTTGATTTGATTTTGTATTTTTTATTATTCATATGTTAGTCACGCATATCGAATCATGTGGTAACAATGAAATGGTTATTGTAGTAAACATATGTATTTTCAAAATCTCTCACAGAACAACATGATAATGTATTAAATTTTGCATTGTTTTGAATATGAATGCGTTGTTGTTTTGTAAATAGGCGGCCCGCGCCTGTCTTGCTGCATTGCAGTTCACTTGCATGACCTAAAAATGATATGAATGTGCAACAGCACAGCATCAACAGCAACAACAACAACAACAACATACGACGGACCCCAACCACTTATCTTGCATGCAACACTAGAGTCTGTGTTACCCAGTTGTGATGTATAATTTTTTTTCTCTCTCACTTGCTGATACCAGGAAAAATGTTGATGTTATGGGTTATTTTTCGATTTTAAATAAATTTTTTATTTCTGTTTTTGTTTTATTAAATAGACGCGATATTTAGGAGATCGTTTCGATTTCCAATAAGAGAATAACAAAATGAATAATTCAAAATTATGAGAATGAGGTTTATAGACCCTCAATGACAAACTTATTTGGCATTAGGCAAAGGCCACTTCCTCCGAATCGAGTAATCAGTCAATTAAAATCATCATCCTGCCATATTGGTGTATAATGTAAGATCTTTTATCTGGAAATCCCAACAACATATTTTGAACGGATGTAACACGAAGTGTTTTCAATTGTAAATTGAAATCTGTATGTTACAGTCTCTTAGGAAAAATGTCGTCGATGCTGTATCTGAACTTTCTAACTCCTCTGATCTAAAAATATTTGATTCCAAATTTTTCATTGCTACTTTTAAATCCTCTAACAACCTCTCCTCTTAAGATCTACAAATATTTAATTCCAAATCCTTCATTGCTATTTTTAAATCCTCTAACAACCTCTTAAGAGGGTTAAAACTATCATGCGATCTCTTCAACATCTTAATCACAAATACCACGACCAAAATAAATCGCAGCAAAATTGGACACATTGATTGCATTTACCAATCAACTACTAACTAAACCATTTACAATTGAAGCTAAAAAAATCAATTCAAATTTAAAAGCTCCATTTGAAACTTAAAATACATCAATTGAAATTTAAAACAACATCAATTGAAATATAAAATCTTTTAGTTGAAATTCAAAAATCATTAACTGATTTGGAAATACATCAATTGAAATTTAAAAATCATCAACTGAAATTCCAAAGACATCAATTTAAAATTTAAAGACATCAATTGAAATGTAAAAGACATCAATTGAAATTTTAAAGAGGCCAATTGAAATTTAACGGACATCAATTGAAATTTAAAAAACAGCAATTGAAATTTAAAACACATCAATTGAAATTTTGAAGAGGTCAATTGAAATTTAACGGACATCAATTGAAATTTACAAATCATCAATGAAATTTAAAAGACGCCAATTGAAATGTAAAAGACATCAATTTAAATTTTAAAGACAACAATTGAAATTTAAAAGACATCAATTGAAATTTAAGACACCAATTGAAATTTAAAAATCATCAATTGAAATTTAAAAGACGTGAATTGAAATTTATAAGACATTAATTGAAATTTCAAAGACATCAATTCAAATTTGAAAGGCATCAATTGAAATTTTGAAGCGGTCAATTGAAATTTTAAAGACCTCAATTGAAATTTAAAAGACATCAATTGAAATTTCATAGACATCAATTCATATTTAAAAGGCATCAATTGCAATTTTAAAGATATCAATGGAAATTTAAAAGACATCAATTGAAATTTGAAAAACGTTAATTGAAATGTGAATATCATCAGTTGAAATTTAAAAGACATCAATTGACATTTGCACGACATCAATTTAAATTTTATAGACAACAATTGAAATTCAAAAGACATCAATTGAAATTTGAATAACGTTAATTGAAATGTGAATATCATCAGTTGAAATTTAAAAGACATCAATTGAAATTTGAGTGACATCAATTTAAATTTTAGAGACAACAATTGAAATTCAAAAGACATCAATTGAAATTTAAAAGACATCAATTGAAATTTAAAAAACATCAACTGAAATTTAAAAGACATCATTGAAATGTTAAAGACGTCAATTGAAATTTAAAGGACATAAATTGCAATTTAAAAGACATCAATTGAAATTTTAAAGACGTCAATTGAAATTTAAAAGAACTCAATTGAAACTTCATAGACATCAATTCATATTTAAAAGGCATCAAATGAAATTTGAAAAACGTTAATTGAAATGTGAATATCATCAGTTGACATTTAACAGACATCAATTGAAATTTGAATGACATCAATTTAAATTTTAAAGACAACAATTGAAATTCAAAAGACATCAATTGAAATTTAAAAGACATCAATTGAAATTTAAAAAAAAATCAACTGAAATTTAAAAGACATCAATTCAAATTTAAAAGGCGTCCATTGAAATTTTAAAGATGTCAATTGAAATTTAATTGACATCAATTGAAATTCAAAAAACATCAATTAAATTTGAAAGACATCAATGGAAATTTAAAAGACATCAATGGAAATTTAAATCACATCAATGGAAAAGTGAATATCATCAATTGAAATTTAAAAGAGATCAATTTAAATTTTAAAGACAACAATTGAAATTTTAAAGACATAAATTGAAATCTAAAAGGCATCAACTGAAAATAAATGTCATAAATTGAAATTTAAAACACAACAACTGAAATTTAAAAGACATCAATGGAAATTTATCCAACGTCAATTGAATTTTTAAAGACATCAATTGAACTTTAGAAAACTCAAATTGTTATGTAAAATACATCAAGTGAAATTTAAAAACATCAATTTAAAGTAAAAAACACATCAATTGAATTTTCAAAGACATCAATTGAAATTTAAAAAACAACAACTGAAATTTAACAGATATCAATTGAAATTTAAAAATTTAAAAATCAATTGCAATTTTAGAGATCAACTGAAATTTAAAAATCATTAATTGAAATTTAAAAATCATCAATTCAAGTTTAAACGACATCAACTGAAATTACAAAGCCATCGACTGAAACTTCAAACACTCAAATGAAATTTAAAAGACAACTGACGAATTTTAAATGTCTATTGATTTATTGATTGAATTTCAATTGATGTTCTTTTTACTTTAAATTGATGTTTTTAAATTCCAATTAATGTTTTTTAAATTTAATTTGCTGTCTTTTGAATTTCAATTGTTGTTTTTTAAATTTCAATTGATGTCTTTTAAATGTCAATTCAATAGTAAATTTCAGACAGAATTTTAAAATGTTCAATTGAGATTGTTCAAAATTAAATTGATATTTTTTGAATTTCAATTGGAATTGTTGGTGTAACCTGTTTGTACTTTGTGTACATTTGTGTACATTTGTGTGATACTTGAAGTACTTTTTGCTACACTTTGTGTACCTTTTGATTAATTGTGTATATTTTTTGGTACATTTTTTTTATTGGCGACACTTTGTACATTTTGTGACATATGTGTACTTATTGCGTCAGTATGTGTACGTTTTGCGACAATTTTGGTATTTATGCGACACTTTTTGTGCTTTGCTACACATTGTGTACTTTTTAGTACACTGGTATATTTTTTAGTACATTTTGTGTAGTGTTTGGTTAATATTTTTTTACTTTGTTGGTGGTACATTTTTGTGCTACATTTTGTGTAGTTTTTGGTGGATTTTATGTATTTTTTGGTGCAACCTGTGTACACTTTGTTACAATTTGTACAATTTTTTCGACTTCTTTGTGTGGTTTGGATAAATTTGGATACCTTGTATCTAATTTTGCTGTATATTTTGTGTACGTTTTGAAACAATTTATTTACTATTTGGTAGGTTTTGTGTACTTTTATATAATTTGAGTGGGCTTTAATGCATTTTGATACATTTTGTGTATCTTGAGTAAATTTGCGTACATTTTATGCACTTTTTGGTTAATTTGCTGTAAATTTTGTGTACTTTTTGGTTAATTTTATTATACACATTATATACTTTTTAGTACGTGTTGTGTACTTTGCAGTACATTTTGTGTACGTTGTAGTACGTTTTGTGTACTTTGTAGTACATTTTGTGTGCCTGTCGGTAAATTTTGTGTACTTGGAATATTTTGCGTACTTGGTGGTACATTTTGTGTACTGTTTGGTGCATTCTCTTTACTTTTTGGTGCGTGGTGTATTTTTTGGTAAATTTTGTGTACTTTATAGTATAAATTGTGTACTTTTTGTTAACGGTAATATTTTGGAGATATTGTTAGTCTAATTTTTGAAGTTTTTTTTGTTACATTTTGTGTACTTTTTAATACATTTAGAGTATCTTCTGCTAAATATTGTGTACTTTTTGGTACATGTGAACTATTTAGTAAGTTTTGTGTACATTTTAGAACATTTGGTGTACTCTTTAGTACATTTGGTGTTCTTTTTAAAAAATGTGGTAATTTTTAGGACATTTTGTGTATTTTCTAGTACATTTGGTGGACTTTTTAGAAAATGTGTACTTTTTAGTACATTTTGTGTAAAAGTTGTGTATTTCTTAGTGTATATTTGTTGTACTTTGCGATATATGTTGTGTACTCTTTGGTTCATTCTGTTTACTTTTTGGTGCATGGTGAACTTTTTGGTACATTTTGTGTATTTTATTGTGTAATATCTGTACTTTGTGTTAACGGTGTTATGTGGGTCTAATGTGTGAAGTTTTTGTTGCATTTTATTTACCTTTTCGTACATTTGATGTGTCTTCTGCAAAATTTTGTGTACTTTTGGGTACGTTTTGTGTGCTTTTTAGTAAATTTTGTGTAATTTTTAGTACATTTGGTGTAAATGTTGTGTACTTAGTATATATTTTTTGTACCTTGCGGTATATTTTGTGTACTCTTTTGTTTTACTTTTTGGTGCATTCTGTTTTTGTTTGGTGCATTTTATGGTTCATTTTGTGTACTTTATTGTATAATATGTGTACCTTTTGTTAACGGTGTTATTTGGGTCTAATGTGTGAGGTTTTTTTTACATTTTGTGTACCTTTTAGTACATTCGGTGTGTCTTCTGTAAAATGTTGTGTGCTTTTGGAAACATTTTGAGTACTTTTTGTACCTCTTTGTAATATGTATTGTGTACTTGTTCATACACTTTATATACTTTTTTTGGGATATTGAAAAGTCTGTTTAATTTTACTATATATATATATGTATGTATACTATACTATATATATACTATATATATACGTTTTACTATACTTTGTGCACTATTTGGTGCAAGTTGTGCAAGTTGTGCAATTTTTGTTATATGTACTAAATTTTTATGCACTTTGTGTTCCTTTCAAATAGACTTAATTTAATGTTAAGTTTGGTACCACTTTGTGTACATTTCGGTGCAGTGTGAAATAATGTTTTTGAAAAGTTTTGTGTACATTTTGCTAGAATTTGTGTACGGTTGTGGTACGTGTGTACGTTTTGGTATACATATTTGTTTTTTTTTGTTTTTTGTGCACTTTGAGTACATTTTGGTAAGCACTGCGTACTTGTTGCTATACACGTGTACTGGTATATTTGTGTGTTTTGTTCTTTGTGCACTTTGAGGACATTTTGGTAAGCACTGCGTACTTGATGCTATAATTTTCACTCTTCTAGGTACGTTGAATTCACTCTCTTGGGTGCAGTTTGTGTACTTTTGGTGAACTTTGAAAATTTACCTTTTTTGGTAGAAATTTTGTGTTTTTGTTTTGATACACTTGTTGCCCTTTTTGGTATAGTGCGTACTTTTTGATACATGTAATTTGAATTTACTTTTAATACTTTTTTTTTAAACTTGTAGTACATTTTGTGTATTTTTTGGTACATTCTTTTGTACATTTTGAACGATTTTTGTACTTTTTGCTGCACTTTCTGGATTTTGGTAGACTTCCGAGTGTATTTTGAAAGAATTGGTATATTTAATGGTACAATTTGTGTACTTTTTGCTAGACCTTGTGTAGTTTTGGATACACATTGCCTATAGTTTGGAAGACTTGGGTTTACTTTCTACTGTGGCTTTTGATGCCTCTAAATGCCCCTTAGTATAAATCTGAAACTGAATTCAGTTTAGCATCGAAGTAGAAACAAAAGCATGTCCTTTCGTGTGAATTTTCAAACCAGCCTTATAATTTACAAGAACATCAATCAGCCAGGTGATTGGTGTCACCTTTCCATCGATTTAATTTGTTGTACTTGTTTTTATTTTTAATTTATCACCTCTCTCTCACCTTTTTCATAAACTAATCACTTATGGTGCCTTTCTCTTTCTTCTTTTGCAGATTCGCAATCGCGTCACATCCTATTAAAATTGATCACCTGTGTGTTGGTGTGTGCACTCAATTGAAGCCGAACCCATTAGAAACGACTTTATGAAATTATTTTCATTATCGTAACTGTGAAAATCAATCAATCAATTAAAATGTTTCGTCAATTGTTATTAACATTTTTCTATATTCAAACGACTTAAGAAGTTTCGATTTACATACAACTTCTTTAAACAAAATAAAAAATAAAAATAAGAAAATTATTATTTTACCGCCAAATATACGAAATTCAAGCGTTCGATTACGCGCTTAAATTCGTTTCGCGTTATCGCTTCCTATAGGATTAACGCTTACAAGAATTGAAAACGCAATAAATAAGTCTGTTCCTAACGGAAATTATTTGATGTCAATTAATTAAGAAAAATATAAAAAATAAAAAAAAAAAACTAAAAACTCAAAACTATTTCGAAATCCATTGAATTTATTGGAGGAAACTACAACAGAAATCACACAAACATGGATATGAGCATGGAACGCGATAGCTCCGCCCTGGGGAGTCTATTCCAACAGATTATAAATGATATGAAGGTGAGTGACAATTAAAAATGTATAAAATTTAATATTTTAGTTTTTAAGTATAAGAAAGTAATTTATAAGTATTAAAAACAAAAGAGAAACGAAAAGACAGACAGTCAAATATGAGGAAATAATCGTCGAATGAAATCGCCAGAATAAATATCTAATTTTGTTGATTTTCAGGGGCTGAATCTTGAAACTAGTACGTACATACACCTTGTGAACTTTTCAGTACAATTTTTAAAATGAACATAAAATTTAATGTACGAGAAGTTCGTACTACAAGCTTTCACTGTTAGAACGTGAAAACCTACCATTTTTTTTGATGGAATAATCGAGAATTCTGTAAAACACAGGCTTTGCGATAATTTGTTTCGAACTTCGTTATAAGTTCATAATTAGATGTCCCACTACTGTGCTCGAATTGGTACAATCGGTAGATCGTCCTTTTTTCTGCCGTCTTTAAGATCAACTCGGTTATGTCGCTAAAATTTGTTTAAATGGTGATACTTTTTTTTACTTTTTTGTACACGATCTATACATTTGGTAACGTTTTCATAATTATTGGTAAAATATTTGTAATTACGTTGGTACTTTTTGGTACAAGTTCTGTACTTTTGGTAACGTTTTCGTAATTTGGTAACATTTTTGTAATTACTTTGGTACTTTGTGTACTTTTTGGTACAAGTCTGTACTTTTGGTAACGTTTTTGTAATTATTGGCAACATTTCTGTAATTACTTTGGTACTTTTTTGTATAACATGTGTACTTTTTTTGGTACATTGAATACTTTTTAATAAAATGTAAGCACTGTTTTGCTGATACACTTGGTACTTTTGGTTATAGTTTGTGTTCATTTTGCTGCACTTTGTGTACTTTTTAATACAATTTGTGTACTTTTTAATACATATTCGTTGTTTTTTGTACACTTTTGAACGCTTTGGTATAATTTGTGGAGTTTGAAGTACAACATGACCAGTTTTTCGTACAATTTCAAAGTTTTTTAGTGCAGTTTTTTTTTTTTTTTGGAAATTTGTCAACTTTTTTGTACACTTTGTGTTCATTGTGTTATACTTTGTGTATTTTCTGATGCAATTTATATAGTACTTTGTTTGCTTTCGAGTACTCTTTTTGAACATTTGATTCAGCTTTGTGTGCTTTTTGATAGACTTAACTTTTGTACAAGTTGTTTTAAATCATAACATCCCTCATTTGCTGACAATCAAGACACAAGAACAAACTAATTTGATACATTTTTTTTATTCCTCTTGCTGTCATCTACATCACCATAATTATTGGTAACAATTTTGTAATATTGGTAACATTTTACAAATTATTGCTAAAATTTGTGTACTTGGTACATTATTACGTATTTTGTACAATTTTTGTACTTTTTACTACAATTTCTATAATTAGTGTATAGAATTTGAGCAGGCTTTTGTAATTTTTTGTAGTTTTTGTTAAAATTGTTATAATTTGTGAACTTTTTCATACATATTTCGTATGGTTTGATACAGTGTGGTAAATGTTTGACACAATTTGTGTATCTTTTGGTACAATTTCTTTACTTCTGTCTAAATTTTCTGTATTTTGGTACAATTTGTATAATTTTTGGTACAATTTTGATAGTCTTTAGTACAATTATGTATTTTTTGGTATAGTTTACGTAATTTTTTGCATTGTTTATGTATTTTTTGTTATAATTTATGTATTTTTTTGTTTAATCTATGTACTTTTTGTACAAATTGTGTATGTTTAGTACTTTATAATTTGTGTACTTTTTGTGTGTACATATTTTTGGTAAATTTGCGTACAATTTCGTACTGCATAGTAATTTTGTTGTACTTTTTGGTACAACTTCTGTACTTTAGCGGTCTACTTTTTTATTTTTTGGTACAATTTATGTATTTCTGGTGCAACTTATGTTTTTTTTTGCTAGAATTTTTATATTTTTTGGTGCAATCCTCCATAATAATCAATTTCAAGTTATTTTTTGAATAATATATTCTATGAGAATGAACTTTTTGATATATAAGTACTTTTTCATAGAAATTTATATTGAACGGAAAAATTCTTAAAGAATACAACATCTTAAAGATCAAATAATAACAACTAAAACTGGAGGTACAATTTATATTTATCTGGTACAATTTGTATCCTTTTTTGTACAATTTGTGTATTTTTGTACTAGGTACATTTTTCGGGTTTTTGCCACAATTTTGTACGTTTTTATGGAATTTATGCAGTTTTTGGTACGATTTGTATAAATTTTAGGAAGATTTCCTTTTTTTATTACGTGATGCACTTTGTGCTTTGTAATGCCCTGTTGTACTCTTTGTGTTCGTTTTGACACATTTTGTGTGCTTTTTGGTATACTTTGCGACATATGTGGTACATATTTGTACTGTTGTAGAATTAGTCTAGATTTAAATACAATTTGCGCAGTTTTTGGTACAATTCGTGTACTTTTTAGTTCAATTTTTTATAATCCTTCTACTTTTTTTTTGCTACAATTTTTTAAAATTTGGGTACTTATTTGTGTATATTTATTTTACTACACATTGTGTAGATTTTTTGTATAATATATGTATTTTTTCGTAAAATTGATGTATTTTTTGGTTCAATTTATTTTCTTTAATACGTATTATGTATTTTTGGTACAATTCGAGTTACATTTAGTACAAGTTGTGTGTTTTTTGCACAATTTGTGTTCGTTTAAGAAAATTTTTTATATTGGTGGTACACTTGTACTTTTTTGGTACAATGGTTTTAGTTTTTAATACAATTTGTGTACTTTTGGATGCAGTTTTTAATAGTATTCAGTAGATTGGTACTATTACTTTTTTTTACTTTAGTACAATTTGTGTAATTTTTCGTACAATTTGTGTACTTTTTCGTACCAGTTGTGTACTTTTTCGTACAATTTGTGTACTTTTCCGTACAATTGGTGTACTTTTTCGTAGAATTGGTGTACTTTTTCGTACAATTGGTGTAGTTTTTCGTACTTTATGGTACATGTGTATTTTTTCATACAATTTGTGTACTAATTTGTGTAGTTTTTCGTACAAGTTGCGTACGTTTTCGTACAAGATGTATACTTTGTCGTACAATTTGTGCTTTTTCATACAAGTTGTTTGAACTTTGTAATTTGTATACTGTTTCGTACAATTTGTGTACTTTTTCGTACAATTGGTGTACTTTTTCGTACAATTGGTGTACTTTTTCGTACAATTTGTGTACTTTTTCGTACAATTTGTGTACTTTTTCGTACAATTTGTGTACTTTTTCGTAGAATTGGTGTACTTTTTCGTACAATTGGTGTAGTTTTTCGTACTTTATGGTACATGTGTATTTTTTCATACAATTTGTGTACTAATTTGTGTAGTTTTTCGTACAAGTTGCGTACGTTTTCGTACAAGATGTATACTTTGTCGTACAATTTGTGCTTTTTCATACAAGTTGTTTGAACTTTGTAATTTGTATACTCTTTCGTACAATTTGTGTACTTTATCGTTCAATTTGTGTACTTTTTCGTACAATTGGTGTACTTTTTCGTACAATTTGTGTACTTTTTCGTACAATTTGTGTACTATTTCGTACAATTTGTGTACTTTTTCGTACAAGTTGTGTACTTTTTCGTACAATTTTTTGTAATTTTTCGTACAATTGGTGTACTTTTTCGTACGATTTGTGTACTTTTTCGTACAATTTGTGTACTTTTTCGTACAATTTGTGTACTTTTTCGAACAATTTGTGTACTTTTCCCTACAATTTGTGTACTATTTCGTACAATTTGTGTACTTTTTCGTACAATTTGTGAACTTTTCTGTACAATTTGCGTACTTTTTCGTACATGTTGTATACTTTTTCATACAATTAGTGTACTGTTTCGTATAATTTGTGTTTTTCGTACAATTTGTCTACCTTTTCGTACAATTTGTGTAATTTTTCACACAATTTGTGTACTTTTTCGTCTAATTTGTGTAGTTTTTCGTACAAGTTGCGTACGTATTCGTACAAGATGTTTACGTTGTCTTACAATTTGTGCTTTTTCATACAACTTGTTTGAACTTTGTAATTTGTGTACTTTTTCGTACAATTGGTGTACTTTTTCGTACAATTTGTGTACTTTTGCGTACAAGTTGTGTACTTTTTCGTATAAGATGTTTACTTTGTCATGCAATTTCTGTGCTTTTTTATACAGTTTGCGTACTTTTCTTATAATTTGTGAACTTCTTCGTACAATTGGTATAGTTTTCATACAATTTTATTGTACTTTTTCGTACAATTTGTGTAGATTTTTTTATATTTAGGGTACGATTTGATATTATAGTACGTATTCCTTGTTTTTGGTACACTTTTATACTTTTTTGTACAATTTGTGTTTTTTGTGTAATTTGTGTAATTTTTTTAGTACAATTTGTACACATTTTATTAAAATGTATGTAGTGTTTTGTTGATACACTTGGTTATGTTTATATTGTTGTACACTATTATTGTTATACACTTTGTGTTGATTTTTTTGCACTTTGTATACTTTTTTATACAATATGTGTACTTTTTAATACGTGTTTCTTATTTTTTGTACGTTTTGGTATAATTTGTATAGTTTTAAGTACAATGTAAGCAGTGTTTGTTACAATTTCTATATTTTTTAGTACAGTTTATGTATTTTTGAAAAAGGCGTGGTTTATTTTTTGACCACCTTACATTGCATTCAACGACGGTGACCTCACTTAGTGATGGCAATACTATCGAGTACTTAGCCATGGAAACGCTTCTCAAAATACCGTTCGGAATTGGTGTACAACTGTAGGTCCCAAACTGTGAGTCTAAATACTAGAAAGCGCACAGTTAACTGGTTGTGAGAAGCTCTCCCCAATCCCTTCATGGGTTGTAATGGGATTGTTTTATATATTTGTTTATGATATACTATGTACTTTTTTGTACGTTGTGTTCATTGTGGTATACTTTGTGTACTTTCTGATACAATTTATATATTTTTTGAATACTATGTTTACTATGTGTTTGAACATTCGATTCAGCTTTGTGTGCGTTTTGATAGACGTGAGTTACCTACAAGTTGGTTTAAATCATAACAGCCCACATTTGCTGAGAAAGACTTCGATTTATCAAGTCGCAGGAAAAAAAAATTTGATACTTTGTTTATTTCCCCTTTTCTATCATCTACAACACCTTAAGACAATTAATAATTTTTAATGTTTTATTTGATCGCTATTTTTATTTAATTAATAAATATTAAATAGATATATAATAAACCTACACACGCTAACGCTTACAACAGTTCCATTTCCAATTCCAAATTGAAGTCATTGACATTTACCAACCGATACCGCCACCACCAGCACCAGCACCAGCACTAGCACTAGCACTACAAGCATTACCACCACCTCCATTCAACTACAATTGTCGTTCATTCAAAATTCACCACCCTCAATTTGAAGAAAAAAAAAACAATACAAACAACGAACGAAGCATAAAATCACACAACAAAACGTAACCAAAAGAAGAAATCCAAAAACATTTAAACAAATAGTTGGTTAATCTGACGCAGTGATATTGTAACGTTCCAAAGCCATATCACCTGGAATCTGAGCCGTGACTGCTTTTCCATCAACTCCACTTGAAATTAAAAAGAAATCTAAATGGATATAAAAATAAAAATATGATTTCATACTTGACTTGGGTTACCGAAAACATTCAAAATCTCAAATGAAAACCAACACCACCTGTTCAAGTAGATCAGGTAAAATGACTCTTGGATCTTTCTCGAAAAATGTGACTGGAGTAGTGTGTGCTGTGTGTCTGTGTTTATACTTTGCCCATGCGCAGACAGTATGTGAATGAGTGTGTGTGTGTGTGAGTACTGGAAAAGTATCAGATATCGGTGTATAAAGAATCTGTTGTCAAGTTTACACACAAACATATAGAGAAGTCGATGTGTGTTCTACTTTGACTGACAACCCAATTTGATATTCACACTGTACAATGTGCATTTGTTTCATGGAGTATGTCAAGTACTACTGTAATACGAGGCTGTCACGGAAAGTTATGCGAAAGAAAAATTACTAAACACAAATGTAAATTGTTGAGAACACATGAAAACCAAACCGGAAACCCGTTAAGTTGTGTCAAAATAAACTAAAAACCGGAGATTTACACAGTGTTACAGAAAAGAATGACGAAGAAATACATGGGAAGTGATACTATTTGTCTTGTTCTAGTTGCCGAGTAAAACAAGAATTCATTTGTGAAATTTCTCAAACACCCTCGAAATCATGACTTACGAGTAAAAACCCGGGTTTTCGTATCTTTTGAGGTAATACGGCTGTAACTTAGGTAATTATCAACAGATTTTCAGTTTCTCAAAGGATTTGGAGAGAAAGAACTTAGACCTTTCGAGCGATATTTAAGATATTTAAGAAAACTTAAGAAATTTATATGTATTTGTCCAAAAAATAAATTTTTTAAAATTTTTCTAAATTTTTAACCTTTGTCGATATTTGTACACACTATTTAAAAAGGAATCCGTGCTACTTGTGAATATATTGTAAAACACATTTACCAAAGCGGAAAACGCAATTTAATTTTTAAAAATCCATTGGCAATTGACTGAGTTATTCAAGTTTTCGTTAAAACTAAATTTTTGGTAAAAAAAAAAGTTTTGGTCTTACAACTCAAAAATGTTAAGTACTTTATAAAATACTTAATAATATACTTTACTTTTTTATGTAATACTTATTGCATCATTTTGTACAATTTGTGTATTTTGTTACAGATTCTGTACTTTGTTACAAATTGTGTACTTTCGTTACACTTTGTGGCAAAATTTATTAATCCTGTTAGTACACATTTAGTTTTTTCAGTACTTTTTGGTGAATTTTATGCGATTTTTAATTCATTTTCCAAAACACATTCACTAAGGAGTAAAACGCAATTAAATTTTTAAAAATCCATTGACAATTGACTGAGTTATTGAAGTTTTCGTTAAAACTAAATTTTTGGAAAAATACAAGTTTTTTGTTCTTTGCACTTAACAATTTTTGTTCGAGCGTTTTCTTTCTATTTCAGCATCATTAGTCATTGTAGTGAACAGCAATATTCAAAAAACATCTTAATTTTATTTTTTCCTTCAAACCGTTTTTCAATTGTAGCCATATCTTGGTAAATATGTTCGCCTTATTCATCACTAAATTGTCCGAGGTTATCTGGGA
The DNA here is from genome assembly GCA_963931995.1 of Phaonia tiefii. Taxonomy (NCBI): domain Eukaryota; kingdom Metazoa; phylum Arthropoda; class Insecta; order Diptera; family Muscidae; genus Phaonia; species Phaonia tiefii. Next base: position 141,583,330 of record OZ008371.1, on the reverse strand, counting down.
AAAAGTACAATGCAGAAAATGCATTTTTATGGACATGTTGCCACCCATTTCGCCATAAAAAAATAAATGGTTTCCCGTTACATCCCATGAAGGGATCACCCAACATACGCACTTAAAAATTCCCTAACAACCGTGGCATAGTCGTCATTTCAATGATTTCCAGGGATATTGCCGTATAGCGCAACAAAACTCCTTTGAGAAACTGAAAATTCCTAAGTTACAGCCTTATAACCGCAAAGGGTATGAAAACCCGGATTTTTACCCGTTAGTCAAAATTTTGGGGGTTTTAACCGCAGATACGGTCATAGAAATTGCCTGCAAAAACTATTGCAGGCTCAAACAGGGTTGTTTGAGAAATTTCATAAATCGATTCTTGTTTTCCTCGACAACACCTACAAGAAAAGTATGTAGTATTACTTCAGTTATTTTGGACTGTCGCAGAGTGTTTTACACGTTGAAAAATTTGTACTTTTTTCTTCTTTGGATGCAAATTTTACGTGTGTTTGGAACTTGTCCCAAATATATCTAGTATACTTGTGTCCAAACACATTGTGTTTGCTTTCCAATATTATATGTTTGAGACACAACGATTAATATGTTATAATATATCGTTAGCTAAAATGCAAAAAGGCGTAACTAACAAAAATATAATTTTATAGGAGAAGCAAAAAACTTTGTAAAATGAAAACTATAAATATTTTTAACGAAGTTTTTTTTAATTTCACTTTAAGCACACAGACAGATTTTTGATCGCAGAAGTGTAAAATGTTTTCAAGACATGTAGTTTAATGGCATTCATAACAATCAATCTATAACTCGATTTTGAATTTTTGCTAGTTAATTACGCTTTTTTGCATTTTAGCTAACGATATGTGTGTGTGATCCAAATACAGCTTTGTTTGTGATACAAATACAGTTGTGTTTGGTGCACCGTTCACTTAATTTTTTTTTGTCGCTATGATCTAATGATAACAAAATAATAAAAGAGCGACAAAGAGAGATTGTTGTAACTGTTTTCTTTGCATTATTCTTTGTCAGTGATTCATAAATATTCCTGAATGCACACGCTGAAAAATTTGTCTTTTTTTGTTGTTTGGATGCAAATATAATAGGTTTGTAGCTTGTCGCAAATATAGTATACTTGTGCCCAAACACATTGTGTTTGTGCTATTCAATATAACATGTTTGGGACACAATGATTAATAGGCCATAATATATGTATTTGTGACCCAAATGCGGTTTTGTTTGTTGAAAACTGCTGAAAAGAAAAACGTGACAGACAGTAAGTAAACAAAACTCAACAGATCTTCAATTCCCGAAAACAATGCATGCAAACATGTACATGGTTCCTGCAATATATTGCTGGGGCCGTTATTTTTCAGCGTGCTTGTGTGAATGAATTGAGTGCTTCTTATGTTGACTGATCTGTTGCATTTTAGTTTCATGCATTGAATTGTCAATCGTTCGTTTGAGAGGAAACACACAAATGCTTCGACGTAAGTATATGGATGTTTGGTGTGAAACACGCATACGGCTCCATGAAAAAATATGCATATTTGCACATAAACTTGACAATGTTTCGATTTAGATACATATAAGTGAGTTTAGGACTTGCAAATATATGAATATTTGGAGTGTGTTGCAAATATATGAATATTTGGAGTGTGTTCCAAACATATACATGTTTCCTGCAGAATGTGTTTGAGAGAATACGTTACAGAGACGTTTATTTCAGCGTGTAAAAACCTCGTTTATTTAACCAGTCAAATCAGCTTTTTTCCTAGTAGTTTTTGCTATTTATTTCTCAAGAAGGTTTTAGAATCCTACAAGGAAACATATCTGCATCTCTCTTTCTTTAAGTTATCCTACACTTGCCTATTAGTTGGAGAAATATTTGATTTTGATGGTCAATTGTTGGCAAACGCTCTTTGCCTGGTCTTTCCAGCGAAGTCTTGGTCGTCCTATTTATCGATGTCCTTTGAGTACGTCTTCGCATATCTTTCGCACTGGTTCATTGTGACCCATTCTACTGACATGGCCTAGCCAACGTAAACGCACCATTTTGATTCGCATAACTTGAGAGAATTCGCCTAAATTCGACGGATCATTTTTCTTCCACCTCTACTATTTGGGCTTGCACTAGTATAAAAAGTTCTCTCCCTAGGGAGGGTACAAGTACTTGTCTGAATTCCTAATATTACGAGGGTTGCTTTAATTTTCTGGTCTAAAAATGAAAAACACATACATATTGAATATCAAAATTGGTGTTATTGTTTTTAAAAATATTCTTCATGAAGATCAATACACTTTTGCATGCGTTTAAACCAATTTTCGAAGCGCTGTTGCCACTCCGAATATGGTAGATCCCAAACAGGCATTTGAACGCACCAACCGCTTCTTCAGGCGTCAAAAAACGACAACCACACAATTTTATTTCGATGTGCGGGATTAAACAGGAATCATTTGAGTCCAAATTGGGGCTGTAAGGCCGATGACCCATTAACCCATTAATACCCACTGTTACTTATAAGTAACGACAAGTCACTTGGGAAAAAATTTAAGTTTCCCGGTGTTGGGTGCATGATAAGTCGAAGTATTTTTTTTTGTTTTGAAGGTTGAAGCCTTTTAAACATTTATAAAGAGAAACCAGATCAGTATCGATTGAAATATTTTTGTAAGTTTTTGAAAATTCAGAAATGAGCCATCGCAAAAGGTAAGTATGTGGATTATGTATAGAAAAAAAATATAATCTATGTTTAATTGATACAAACTTATTAAAAACATATCAAAGTGTGATTCTAAAGAAAAAACAATATTGTGCATTGCTCACATGGTGTTTTGGAAAGCTTTAAACGGATGCGTTACTTATAAGTAACAGTGGGTAGAACCCAGTACATTTTGGACCACTTTGTTTATATTAGAAACATGAAAGATATAAACACTTTTAGGGTGTTTCTTATTGTAATTTTTTCATAAATCTGCATTTTATTTCAGGTATGGATACCTTTCTCTTGAGGAGGCTACTAATTTCCTTGAAGAGCTTATAAATTCGGACGATAGTCAGGGTCAAATTATTGAATCAGTTACTATTGAACCGCCCAGTGGGTACAACCTTCAATCAGATGAAGATTCTGGAGAAGAAGATGGCAGCGGATTGCCAGAGAATTTGCCCAGGGCATTACTAATGGAGCCATGTGACATTATAGTTCGTCAGCCAGAAAATACAGCCTCTGACGAGGATGAAGAAAACATGATTCAAGAAGCATTGGACGATATAATGCAGAATTCAACAACAAATATTGATATAGATATATTGACATCATCTGTTATTACGCCATCCGTATTGGATTACTCATACAGCACAGAAGAGCAGGAACGGCAGAAATCTCCTTCCAAATCGCTGAAGAGAAAGGTTCCACGTAAATCTCCTACCAAATCGCTGAAGAGAAAGGTTCCACGTACTGAATATGCAGTAAATCAGCAACCATCTACATCAAATCCAATTACCAACAACAAAAAGTCAAAATCTCGTATAGCGCGACATACGAAATCGGTTTGCGATCCAGCCACTCTCTGGGTGGCTGACGAAGACATACAGTATCCAAATAAATTTCCCGAACCAGATTACTCTGATTGTGTCAACATGTCTCCTCATGAGCAATTCGAAAAATTTGTGGATGATGAATTACTACAAATGATATGTGAGGAAAGCAATAACTATGCTGTGTATTGCGGTCAAGTTAACCCTAATATAACCGTAGATGAAATGCGCGTTTTCATTGATATCCTCATAATCACTGGTTATAAACCTGCTCCTGCAAAAAAACTTAATTGGTCAAATGGTATTGACGTGCAAAATTTGATGGTTAGTAATGCAATGCGTCGACAGCGCTTTGAAACAATATTTCGCAGCATACATTTTATTGATAATGCAAAACAGCAAGTGGATGATAAGATTTGGAAACTAAGGCCGTATACCGATGCGCTGAAAAAAAGGTTTATAAAACATTTTCACCCAGAAAGATGTCTATCTTACGACGAATCGATGGTAGAGTATTATGGCCGACATGGCTGCAAACAGTTTATAAGGGGTAAACCACTACGATTCGGGTACAAGATGTGGAGCTTGAATACTCCTTTGGGATACCTTATAAATTTTGAAATGTATCAAGGATCAAATCCGCGACTGAAACAGGAATATTATTCCAAATTTGGGAAAAATATAACGCCTTTATTTTGCATGCTGGACGAATTTAACGAAAACATTAAAAATCTTGAGTTTTCATTTCATTTTGATAACTTATTCACGACACCAGCTGCTCTACTTGGTCTCAAACAACGTGGCTACCATGGAACTGGTACAATTCGTGAGAACTTTATCCCAAAATCATGCCCTTTGCCACGGAAAGACGAACTCAAGAAAAAGAATCGTGGTCATATTGAGAGCGCAAAAATGGAAAGCACTGGGATAAAAGTAACAAAATGGGTTGACAGTGCCGTAGTAAGTATAGCATCCACTATCCACGGTAAATTACCTATATCCAAGGCCGGAAGATACTCTCGTCTGGAGCGAAAACAAAATTATGGTTCCCTTACCAAATGCTGTATCAGAATATAATCATCATATGGGAGGGACTGATCGCATGGATCAAAATGTGAATGCGTACAGAATTGGCGCCAGAGGAAAAAAATGGTGGTTCAGCATATTCACCTGGCTTCTGGATGTTTCCATTCAAAATGCATGGATTTTGCACCGTAAAGGTGGAAATTTAATGAGTCAACTTGATTTTCGCAGAGCGATTGCTGCAAGATATTGCCAAACAAATGGCTCCCAAAAGCCTCCTCAAAGTTATCGCAGAGTCGGAGCCAACGATATGGAATATTCTAGTCGTTTTGATAGAATAGACCACTTTGTAGTCGAAACACCTGGAAAAAAGAGGCGACGATGTGCTGGTCAAAACTGCCAGGCTCATCCTTTATCAATGTGAAAATAATGCAATGTTGGACTTTGCCTAAAATGTTTTGAGAAATACCATTTTTATGTCAATAATTGAACTGAATTTACGTATTATATCCCCCTATAAATATATATATATAAATAATTTTTGTTCTTTTTTCTTGAATTTGTATGACTGAATTGCTTTATTAATTATAAATAATAATAAGTTTTATTTTATGTGAATAAATGAATTGATTTTTATTGTTTTGATCAATTTATTGCTTGTGGTTTCATTTAACATTACTAGGGTCCAAATTGTACTGGGTACGGCCCACTGTTACTTATAAGTAACGGCTTCCAAAATACAAACCAGGTGTCCGACAAACATTTTTTTTTTTATTTGACTAATGTTGGTGACAGGACCAACGTCTGAAAATTTCACGTTTCTATCACTTCTAGATCGCAGCGGGCATTAATGGGTTAACATCAATGTTTAAATACGGGTTTGTTTGAGCTGGAAAATGATTCTTCTTTGTTGATTCGTATGAGGTTAGATTAGATTAGGTTAGGTGGAAGTGGCCGACACAATAGACACACTTAGTCCAATGAGGATCGTTGTCATAACACGGACGTTATATTCCGTTTCCATCGTTGAACCTGTGAAATGACCCGGTACGGTTAATGGGCGTTCAATTCATATGATGCCTCATCCCGATATTCTAGAAAGTGGCTGAAGAAAATACGTACATTGGACCCTGCTAGACCAATTAGTACTTTGCAGGAAAATTCTAAGATCATTCAGCGTAACTTCCTGGATGTCTGTTGGATTCAACTTGAAGTAAGATCCTCGATATGTCCTCCTACTTACACAAAATGCCGGGCAGTAGCATATGAGATATTGGATGCTTTCGTCTTCGTCCTCACAGCTTCCACTGTAATCATGAGCTGAGATTCCAAGTGTAGACGCGTGTCTGACTATTAAACAATGTCCAGTAATAACACATACTAGCATAGAGACAGTTTGTCGAGGACTGGATATCAAGTTTAGCGTACGATTCAGGTCATAACTTGACCATAGATGTCTGGTGATCCTGCATGTTATGCCTCCAGACCTTCCATCATTCGCATGTCTGAGAGCTTCGGTTTTAAGCATGAGCTTGCTATTCCATATCCAGTGGAACAAGTAAGGTAGATCCTCATCTTGCCAGATCATTTGCTATATGGTTGCCTGAAATGTTTCTGTGCCTCGGCACCCATATCTAACTGCGGGACCATCTCTTTTAGAGATGCGGGCAGTTCCTGAAGTCAGAAATACAGATTGGATACAATTTATAGCAGCCTGATTGCCAGACTTAATGTTGATACCCTAGGCGGTGACGACGATTCGACCCAGCCAGTTTTCGTCCCTTCTCTGATTGCCATGACTTCTGCCGGAAAAACAGTACAATGGTTTGGCAACCTTTGTGCAACGTCTACACCCACCTCTTTAGAACAGACTCCAATCCCTACCTTGCCATGTAGTTTGGAGCCATCAGTGTAGAAGCCTAAACTACCTTCTATTACCTGGTACGCTTCCCTCCCAGTCCTGTCTGTCCGTGGATACGTTTCTTTCAAAGGTTGAAGTGGGTGTTATGCAGTCAACCTTTATTTTTGATAGCTGCAGATTCCTCAAAATCGACGCATGACCATATGGGTTAATGATCCATTGCGAAACATATCCTAGGGGGATTTCTGACTTTGCATTCATGTGCCTTCCCAGCAAATCTAGTAGTAGCAGGTGTAGTATAACCCCCAAGCACTCGGTAGGGGTTGTGCTAAGGGCACCCGTGATACAAACATTTGCCATTCTCTGGACTTTTGCCAACAGCTTTAGGCAAGTGGGGTTTTCCAGTATCGGTCGCCAAACCACAATGCCGTAAAGCAATATCGGGCGGACAACAGCTTATACATCCAATGAACTATTTTCGGGGATAGGCCCCATCGTCCTACGATAGTCCTTTTACACGAATATAGGGCCACTACTGGCTCTTCTTATCCTATCCTTAGGTACGTTTGACTTAGTTCACCAACAACTTTGCGCACATCGATGTGCATTTTGAGAACTTTTTGGTATATTTTGTGAACTTCAGTATGAACTTTGTTTACCTTATCATACAATTTCTTAATTTTTTGGAAGACTGAATGACCTTCACTAAGATTTATTTAGTTTTTCATGCACTCTATGATCTTTTGGTACATTTCGTGTACTTTTTGGTATATTTCCAATACATTTAGTACTGTACTTTTTGTCTGACTTTGTATACTTTTAAGTGCACTTTGTGTACATTTTGGTGCACATTTTGCTACACTCTATGATATGTTGGTACGCTTTGTGTATATTCTGGAACACTGGGTGTAATTTTTTACTTATATTTGAAACTTTTGGTACACTGTGCATATTTTGGGACAGTTTATGCATATTTGAACTATTTTACATCATTTTTTTTGACTATCTTTACGTTTTTTTTTGGTTTACTTTATATAATAGATCTTGGTACTAGTTTCGAAAATTTTGATATATTTTGTGTACTTTTCGTACTTTCTCTTTATTGTACTTGGTTCATTTTTGGTTTTAACTTGTATGCTACACATTTTTCACTTTTGTGGCTGACAACTAAAAACTGTGACGTGTTTGTTACAGTACGTGTTACACTTGAATACTTTTTGTAAACTTTGTGAACGTTTTGGTATAGATTGTGCAGTTTTTAGTACACATTGTGTACTTTTTAGGGCATATTGTGTACTTTTTAGTGCAAATGTTAGTGCTTTGTACACATTATGTACTTCTTGGTACATAGTATGTACTTCTGGTATATATTGTGTTCGTCGTTACATACTTGTTGTATTTTTCTACACTTTTTGTTTTTCCGCACTTTGTGTGCATTCAATGTCACATTTTAAGTACGTTTTGGTACATGTTGAGTATTTTATAGTAATTTTTTAGTACTACTGTGGTTTATGTACTTTCTGATGTATGTTACGTAGTTTTGGCATCACTGTACAAATTGTGCACTTTGTTACAAATTGAGTACTTTGTTCCAAATTATATAATTTGTTACAAATTGTGTACTTTCGTTACACTTTTGTTAAATTTCCTTGCACATTTTGGTAGAACTTGCTGTGCCTTTTTGGTACAATGTTTATTACAATTTATGGTTTTTTTTAGTACAATTCGTTGTAGTTTTCGATAGAATTTTTTGTACTTTTGTTACATTTGTTGATCTTTTTAATACAATTTGTTGTACTTTTTGGTACAAGTTGTACTTTTGATTAAATTTGTTGGCGCAATTTATTGTACTTTCTGCTAAAATTTGTTATACTTTGTTGTACAATTTGTGGTAATTTTTTTCTACTGTTTGAGACAATTGTTTGTACTTTCGATATTCTAACTTTGTGTAATTTTTGTCTAAATTTTGGCTCACAATTACACACTTTATGAAGTGTTTGTAGCGCTTGTGTACTTTGTTGGTACTTTGTTAAGTTCGTGTTACACTTCTATATTTTTTGTAAACTTGATACACTTTTGTAAACTTTTTGGTATACATTGTGTACTTTTTGGCAACCATTGTGAACTTTTTAACGTACATTGTGAACTTTTGAGTGAACATTGTGCACTTCTTGGCATACATTATATTCGGTGTGACACACTTCTTGTACTGTTTCTACAGTTTTGGGGGTTTCAGCACTTTCTGTGCATTTAATAAATATGACGTACTTGTATATAAAATATGTTTTGGTACATTTTGAGTACTTTATAGTAATATTCGATGCGTATTATCTACGTTTTGAGGTATTTTATGTAATTTTTGCATCACATTGTACAAATTGTGTACTTGGTTACAAATTGTGTACTTTGTTACAAAATATTTGCTTTGTTACAAATTGTGTACTTTGTTACAAAGCGTGTACTTTGTTACAAATTGTATACTTTCGTTACACTTTTGATACAAATTGTACTTTTTAGTCAATTTTGCTGTACTTTTTTGTACAATTTGTTGTACTTTGTGGTACAATTTGTTGTACTTTGTGGTACAATTTGTTGTACTTTGTGGTATAATTTGTTGTACTTTTTGTTGTGCTTTTTGACACAATTTGTTGTATTTTTGGTACAATGTTTGGTAAAATTTATTGTACTTTTTGATAAAATTTGTTGTACTATTCGATAAAGCTTTTTGTACTTTTGGTAAATTTTGTTGTACTTTTGATAAATTTTGTTGTACTTTTGGTAAATTTACTTTATACAATTTGTTGATCTTTTTGGTACAATTTGTTGTACTTTTTGGTACAAGTTGTACTTTTTGTAAAGTTTGTTCGTACAATTTATTGTACCTTCTGCTATATTGTACTTTTCTGTACTTAGTTGTACACTTAATTGTACTTTTTAGTAAAATATTTTCTACTGTTTGGCACAATTCTTTGTACTTTCGATATAACTTTGTGCAATTTTTGTTAATTGTGGTTCGCAATTACACACTTTATGAAGTGTTTTGTTGCGGTTGTGTACTTTTTTGGTCTTTTGTGCAGATCGTATTACACTTGTATAGTTTTTATAAACTGGATATACTTTATGTAAACTTCGTTTATTTTTTGGTATACATTGTGTACTTTTTGGAAAACATTTTGTAGTATTTTGTGTACTTTTGAGTGTACTTTATGTACTTCTTGGTACCCATTATGTTCGGTGTGGCACACTTGTATTATTTTTATACTTTTTGTTATTTTTCTACACTTTGTGTACATTCAGTAAATATTGAGTACTTTTTGGTACATATTACGTTCGCTTTTGGTACATTTTGGAATTTAAGTACTTTATAAAACACTTACATTATATTAAAAATGCTTATTCCCCCGCGAAGACTTATGCTTTTATATACTTTATATACTTTTTCATGTACTTTACTTTTTCATGTAAAACTTATTGCATCATTTTGTTCAAATTGTGTATTTTGTTACAGATTGTGTACTTTGTTACAAATTGTGTACTTTCGAAAGACTTTGTGTCAAAATTTCTTAAACCTGTTAGTAGACATTTAGTACTTTCAGTACGTTTTGGTGAATTTTATGTGATTCTTAATTCACTTTCCAACTAACTCAAGTAAATGCAATCATTTTTGGTACAACCTCTTTAATTTCTGGACACTGTTATGTAGTCTTTAGTATATATTGTGTACTTTTTGCTGCACGTTGTGTACTTCTGTTCCGAATTGTGTACTTTCGTTACACTTTGTGTACCGTTTGACACAATTGTATTACTTGTTGCTACACATTTAGTACTTGTTGATGAATTTTATGTGATTTTTATTTCATTTTATGCACTTTATGAAACACTCAGTAAATATGGATGCATTTTGTTTATTTTTTATTAGCTATTTTATTTCGTATACGTTGCGTACCTTTTGCTGTACTTTGTGTACTTTTGGGTACACGGTGTACTTTGCGCATTTTTGCACTTTGTGTATTTTTGATGCACTTTGTGTATTTTGCTATGCAGCTGCACTTTTGTTTCAAATTGTGTGCTTTCGTTACACATTGTGTACTATTTGGCACAATTGTATTACACATTTTGTACTTTTTAATGCATTTCATGTGCATTTTAATTCATTTTATGTACTTGATGAAGCTTTCAGTAATTATGTAGTGTTTAGTATACATTGTGTACTTCTTGTTGTACTTTGACTACTTTTTGGTACACGGCGTATTTTTTTGATGTACTGGGGTATTCGTTTACTACTTTTTTTGCTACTGTGTTGTCGGCCGTTGTGAACTTTTTGGCACATTTTGGTATTTTTTGTACATTTTGGGGTTTTTTGGTACATTTTGGCCATTTTTGGTACATTTATGTACTTTTTGGTACACTTTGTTTCTTTTTTATACACTTTCTATATTTTCGAATGTACTTTGTGTAGGTACTTATTGATACATTTTGTGATTTCTTTTTTAATATGTGTATGTATGTACTTTGTGTACATTTTGCATGTACTTGTGTAGTTCCTTTAAGCATACTTCGTGTACTTTTTGGTACAATTTGTGTACTTTTATTGAAATACTTCGAAGAATATACCTTAATATTTCAATCGCAATTTTAGTTCAATTTTTGTAGGCCAGTTCTCTAATTTCTATATTCCTGGAAAACTTTGTGTGACGCTTCGATTTAAGAACGTAGTGTCTTAATTTGTATTGGGAATTTATTACGAACGAAAGCAAAATTTTTGAATAACAAAATATATATATATATATATATATGTATATGCAGCCAGTCTCTGCGTTTCTCTTCCCCCACCGAAAATAGAACATCCATTATTTTCACACTCGAAACCATACAACTACTGCGAAGACTCTTGGACGACTCTTGCGCCGAGCGCTCGTTAGTGTCAGAGTAAACCAATTAATTAGATCATAGATAAAATACAATGTGGTCTTTCGTGGGGTCTCTTTGATGTATTTGTTTCTTCGCAAGTTGGCAAAATGAATACAAATACAGGGTGCGGCGGTAACTAACTCTCAGTCGCTGTCTCGTCGCTGCCTCTTATTCCCACTTGTGGCCACATAATTTCCCCAATGAATAAGATGAGGGGGAAATGGATAGAAACCAGAAAAAACCTCAGCTACGTAATTGATGATAGGAAAACAAATATATGTATTTTATGCTGCGTATAAAAAGCAACTGCCATGAAGAAGAAGTAAAACAGGGGGGGGGAGGGGGCAAGGAACTCCGAACATTATGATTGAGAAGCTGTGATATATTTTCCAGATTAACGAGTTCACATTCGCCTTAACCAACACCGGCCGGCCATCAGCCAGGCATCAGTTGAAGCTGCGTCTCCCATCCATTTAATTCAATTGAAATAAAATTAATGAATTTGATTTCGTTGAACATTTGGACTTTTGCGATTAATGTTGTTTGGCCAGCAATAGATGATCTCGATGAGAGCAACAATTTGACTTGAGACCGACCGCAACAAGAGGGTTATATCACCCAAGCTGTGATATTTTTTTGTGTTTAGGGTAGAATTTAAATTTCAATACCAGCAATATTGAAGCGTGAGATTTTTTAATTCAGTTTTTATTTTACAATTGAATTTACTTGAAATTATGCTGGCGTGGCGTCAAGTTAACTTTTGTATCTTGACCAAATATGGCGTATATTTGTTTATTGAAACGTTGTGTAGATTTTTGACCTTGTATCGGTTTTAATACCACTCGCATTCATTCACCACAGGGTCAACAACGATGCGAAGCGCGCGAGGGCCATTGCGAATGTCATTCAACATTTTGCAAAATCGACAGCAAATATTGAATGCCGATGGGTTTAAAAATGATTTGGGGCAAAGAAATTTTAAAGTAAAATATTTACATGACTCACTGGCATGATTGGTTTCGAACTCCGCGACAAAATCATCATCAGATGCTCAACTACTGTGTATATTCGTATCATCTAATAATATTTCTATTTATCTTTGTGAGTGTTATATGGTTTGGGTACAATTTTCGTAGTTTTTGGTACAATTCCTGTACTTTTTGGTATAATTTTGTTTACAATTTGGTACAATTTGTTGTACTTTTTGTACAATTGTTTTACTATTTACTATACATTTGCCATTTTTCTACTTTTTGGTACAAGATGCACTTTTTAGTACAATTTGTACAATTTGTTTTACTTTTTGGTACAATCTGTTGTACTTTTAGGCACAATTTGTTGTACTTTTTTGGTACAATTTGTTGTACGTTTTGGTACAATTTGTTGTACTTTTTGTACAATTTGTTTTACTTTTTGGTACAATTTGTTGTACTTTTAGGCACAATTTGTTGTACTTTTTGGTACAATTTGTTGTAATTTTTGGTACAATTTGTTGTACGTTTTGGTAAAATTTGTTGTACTTTTTGGTACAATTTGTTGTACTTTTTGGTACAAGTTGTTGTACGTTTTGGTAGAATTTATTGTAATTTAGGTAGAACTTGCTGTGCTTTTTGACACAATTTGTTGTACTTGGTACAATTTTTGGTGAAGTTTATTGTACTTTTTTCTACAATTTTTTATTTTGTGATAGAATTTTTGTCCTTTTGCTAAATTTTGTTGTACTTTTGGTAAATGTACTTTATATAATTAAACGATCTTTTTGTACGTTTTGGTACAACTTGTACTCTTTTGTAAAATTTGTTTGCACAATTTATTGGACTTTTTGGTAAAATTTATTGGTATAGTTTATTGTACTTTTTGGCCAATTTTGCTGTACTTTTTGGTAAATGTTGTAATTTTTGGAAAATTTTGGTTTTTGGTTCAATTTTTTTCTGCATGTACGATTTGTTATACTTTTTGGTACAATTTGTTGTGGTTTTTGGTACGATTTGTTGTACTTTGTGGTATTTTTTATACTTTTTGGTATAATTTGTTGTACTTTTTAATACAATTTATTGTAATTTTTGGTAGAACTTGCTGACTCTTTTGCCACAATTTGTTGTCCTTTTTGGTACAATGTTTGGTACAAATTATTATACTGTCTGGTAAATTTTTTTTTAAATTTTAAATTGCATCTTTTGTGCTTTTGGTAAAAATAGTAATTTTGGTAAATGTTGTACTGTATTCAGTTTGTTGTTCTTTTCGGTATAATTTGTTGTACTTTTTGGTCCAAGTTGTACTTTTTGTTAAAATTTATTACTTGGTAAAATTCGATCTACTTTCTGATAACATTTATTGGTACAATTTTGTGTACTTTTTGGTGCAATTTGTTGTACTTTTTGGTGCAATTTGCTGTACTTTTTGGTAGAAATTGTACTTATTGGTAAAATTGTTTGGTACAATTTATTGTACTTTTTGGCAAAATTTGCTTTACTTTTTGACAAATTTTGCTGTACATTTTGGTAAATTTTGTTGTACGTTTTGGTTAAATTTTGCTATACTTTATGGTAACATTTTTACTTTTTGATACAAGATATTGTACTTTTTGTTAAATTTGTTGGAACAATTTATTGTATGTTTTGGTAAAAATTGTATTTCTGTTTAGTGCAATTTGGTGAACTTTTTGTTACAATTAGCTTTTTGCACATTTTTTGTACTTTCTGCTAAAATTAGTTGTGATTTGTTGTATTTTTTTAAGTAAATTTTTGTCTACTTTTTTGCCCCTCGTTTTTGTTTGTACCACAAACAAAGCTGTATTTGAATCACAAACACATATATTATAACATAAATTTTTTAAATTTACTCAAGCTCAAGACCTTTTTAATATTTAGCTTATTTATTAGCTTAATATTATTTTTTAAAAGCTAGAAACACATTATATTGGCATCCAGACAACAAAAAAGACAAAATTTCAGCCTGTAGGCTATTAGTTGTGATCACTTGACAAACATATTTTATGCTATAGCTCTGCTTTTTGTGCGTATGAGACAGTACCTAGGATTTTACTTCATGTTGAATCTTAATGACATTCAGGGAGACAGTCAGCACCTATTCGCGTCTGTTGGAGCAACAATTTGTACCCAAACAAGTAGACAACCATTATCAACTGTGACCCGCTATTACGGGTTGGGATCAACCTTTCAGCGGAGAGTACATGATCGCCCTATGTGCACGCTGAAAAATATCGGCTTCTCTAATATATTTCCCCAAAGATATTCTGCAGGAACCATGTATATATATGCCTTCTTCATCCCAAACATCCATATACTTACGTGGAAGCATTCGCGTGTTTTCCCCAAACCTACATATACTTACGTGGAAACATATGCAAATTTACTCCCAAATATAATAATATTTGGAAACGGAATATTCTTCGATTTCAATATATCGTTAGCTAAAATGCAAAAAGGCGTAACTAACAACAATATAATTTTACAGGAGAAGCAAAAAACTTTATAAAATGAAAACTATAAACATTTTTAACAAAGTTTTTTCTAATTTCACTTTCAGCACACAGTCAGATTTTTGATCGCAGAAGTATAAAATTTTTTTCAAGACTTGTAGTTTAATGGCATTCATAACAATCAATCTATAACTCGATTTTGAATTTTTGGTTAGATACGCCTTTTTGCATTTTAGCTAATGATATGTACTAAAGGGTCCGCCAAATAATTTTTTTTTTTGAAAATACTATAAAAAAAAACTACTGAATATTTTCTCAAATTTCTTTTTTTAATTGAAAGTACAATCCTTCCGGTTAATAATGGAAAATAATTTCATTCAAATGGCTGCCTCGGCTGGTCATGCAGTAGTCTACACGATCGGTCAAATTTTGAAGCACATTATCGATTTTGTGCAGCTGTATTTCACCAATGGCTTCACGAATATTGTCCTTTAAAGCGTCAATTGTCTCTGGCTTGTCGGCGTGACACTTGTCTTTGAGGGCACCCCACAAATAATAGTCCAACGGTGTCAAATCGCAGTTCCGAGGTGGCCAAACGACATCAGCTCTGCCGCTGATAATGCGATCTTCAAAAACAGGGCGCAAAACATCGAATGTAGCTTCGGCTGTGTGGCACGTAGCGCCGTCCTGTTGAAACCAAATGTTGCCAATATCCTCGTCTTCAATTTTTGTGAACAAAAATTCGTTCAACATGACCCGATAACGTTCGCCATTGACTGTAACGGCCACTCCTTGCTCATTTTCGGAGAAAAATGGACCAATTATGCCTCTGGACCAAAATCCGCACCAAACAGTGACTCGTTTTGGGTGCATCGGCTTTTCAATGTATGCGTGCGGGCTTTCTGTGCCCCAAATGCGACAATTTTGCTTGTTTACATACCCGCCAAGATCAAAATGAGCTTCATCTGAAAAGATGATTTTTTTTGGCAAAATCGGCATCTTCTGTAAGTCGCAGGCCCATTTTTCCCATATTTCCCAACGTTGTTCAAGCGTATACATATTCGTTCAGCGGAAGGATAAAACTAATTATCTGTCAAATCAGACATGAGCTAAGTGTTACCATTCATGACATAAGCACTAGTTGAAACAAAAACGTTAGATGGCGGACCCTTTATTTATTATAATTAATTTTAACAATATAAATCCACATTTATAAATAATTAATACAAAAAATTAATAGATTTAAAACGGCCCTTTTTACATTTATTTGCATATTTGCTGCTCTTTTGCTTCTTCTTTTTTTGATGACTCTTACGTTTTTGTTTTCAGAAGGTTTCAGCTATGTGTTGGTTATCACTATGCGTTGGTACACAAACAAGATATTTATATACAAATCAAGTTCATGCAAGCCAAGGGTGGATTAATTACTTGTATTTTGTTTTATTATTTTTCACAAATAGATTATTTTCTCAGTAAAGACTCGTACAGACAAAGGGCTTCACGTTTTTGCCCTTTCCAGTTTCTTCTTTCAAAATCGATTCTCACTTTGGCAGCAACAGGGGGAAACAGGGATTTTTTTTACCCAGCACCCATAAAAAATAGTTTCCCATTACATTCGGGATTCGGGAGAGCTTTTTACAACCAGTGAGCTGTGCGCGATCTCGTTTAACACTCATTGATTGGGACCTACACTTTTACACCGGTTCCAAACGGAATTTTTGAGAAGCTTTTTCATGGATAAATACTCGATAGTGTCGCCGTCACTAAGCGAGGTGACTGTCGTTGAAAGAAATGTTTAGGTGGTCTGAGTAGGGATCGAACCCACGTACTCATGTACAAGAGCCGCGCACACACTACCATTGCACCATCGACGGCCACACCCAGCAACCTATTCGCTGCATTAATTGGTTTGCTAGGGACTAATGTACGTTCCTTATGCAGCCAACATAAAAAAAATATGGTGTCCCATAACAGCCCATGAAGGGATTGAGGAGAGCTTCTCACAAACAGTGAGATGTGCGCTTTCTAGTTTTTTCACTCACTGATTGGGACCTAGAGTTTTACACCGGTTCCAAACTATATTTTGAGAAGCTTTTTCATGGTTAAGTACTCGATTGTGTCGCCACCACTAAGCGAGGTGACCGTCGTGGAAAGAAATGTAAGGTGGTCTGAGTAGGGATCGAACCCACGTTCTTATGTACAAGAGCCGCGCGCACACTAACCGTTGCAAATATACCAGGTCATTTTACATGTCAAATGGTCCAGATGGGACCAAGTGTCGGCAGCACCCGTTTTCTACTCGGGTGCGCTGTTACTACTTTTTTGTTTCTCATAAACATATTCCCGTTTGCCGAAAATTAATTCCTCAAACGAAGTATAGTTGTTAAAACTTCGTTTACGGGGAACGACATTTGTATTTGCGTGTAAGAAACAATTTTAAATAATTGGAAAAATTAAAAAGATTAAAGAAAAAAAAAAATTTAAAGGGATATAGATGAAAATTTCGAAACGTTGTATTTAGAGTTGTGTTCTAATATTTTCTGAAAATTGATTATTTTCACAGAGACAATTAAGAACATTGATCTTTCATCTCTCTTTCTATCCGTCTCCTTCTCTTTCTCCCCTTTTCTACCATATAATTCACAAATGCATTCAAATTACTTGCATGCAAATGTCACATCGTATCGAAATTCAAATCTAAATGCAAAAATCTAGTTCAAATCAAGTGAATTGATAAAAATACTTTATACGATACAACTGTGCAAAGGGAAAAACAAACAAATGCTAATATTCTTCCCTCTTCGATAGAGGTGCAGCGCAGCACCTTGTCGATATTTTTCCGCTTTTGTGGCTGCCTCTTGCCGCTAATGTGGCCCTCTATTTCCTTTCGGACCAACTCTAGTAGTTAATAGTACCTATCTATATAGTAGTGTCTCTGTCGCTTGCTGCGATGACGGTCGCTGGCTGCTGCAATTGTGTGCTACTTTAAGTCAAAATGAAAACGATACTTATCGCAATACAATTTTCAACATAAATTATCGACACAGTCTAAATAGACAAACATGAAAAAAAAAATTGAAATAAATTTTTGTTTTTCTGCTTTGTCTTCTTCAGTAGTTTTGAGATAAAAGCGAAAATAATTTGTCTAAAATACCGGCACCACCGCTGCCGCCGATATCTGGCGGCGGTGATGGTGTCGGTGGTCTATTGGCATTTTAGCGTTTGTTTTGCGGGACGATGTGGCGTATCTGTGGGAAGCCCCTCTCACTTTGTGTAATAATAGCAATATTGACAACAACAACAACAACGTTGATCCGCCGCACTACCTGTAATAATGTAAAATGTCAACAATAGCCGATAAACTGCTAGATATATCACAAGGAAACCGTCGATTGTTCAAACATAAGAAAGGCAACCAGCACAGTTGTGGCCAAATAAATAGAAAATTACTTATGTGACCTGGTCTACGGATAGGGGGCTTAGGTGTCAAAAAATCAATTTTCACTTTTTGGTTGATTCGGATGGAAGATGAGATGCTTTTTCACGTGGTGAAAAGCAGAAAATCCTAACTTGCTTAGAAGTGTACTAAAAATGTAGAGAAAGAAGAGTAAAAATACGACAAAATATAATTTATTGGTAATGAACAAAATACATTGAATTATAAGCTATAAAGACATGATTATACAGTAGAAAAACGTATTATGGGCCAAAAATAATAATGCTGAGTAGTTTATGTATTTTTCTTTGTTGTCGTTTTCCTTGAGATCTTTTTACGTGTTGACCCTGAGGAAGATGGACCTGGTTCCTCGTCTGGTTTGAGACCATCTTCACTAGTTTTTGCCTTCCGTTTCTCCGATGGCAAATCTTTCGGCAATGGAGCCACAATATCTACTTTAGATATATTCGAAACTAAGCTGCGAAGATTGTGATAGATGTACCACTGACGTTCCAAAGATAAACCGGCTGGTTGTATAACTTTCGGCATTTCAGGATCGATAGGTTTTAACAGAAGCTTAAAGGACTGCACTTCTTCACTGTCTGCGAATTTCTTTGTTTTTACACAATCTGTACAGATTATGAAATGATGGAATTGCGTTATTCCAACAAGTGACTTGTACAGTGGTTTAAAATAGCTGTCCCATTCATACCAGACGACTTTTTCAGCCGATACAGCTTTATTATGACCCCCAGGTGATGATGCCTCGACACACTGCAGTAAATCTGTTACTGACGGCATACTTACTTTTGAAAATACCGAAGTAACGATCAGGCGCGAACTTAGTGTGCCCGGTAAGTAGAAAATTGAATAAAATAGTTTTGTTAAGACCCCGAGCCAAACACCACTGCAGATATGATAGTACAGTGTTATTGTTATTCTGCCCAACACAATTGTCACAGAAAAGAACGAGTGTTTCAATGTCTTTATAGTAGGTTTGCAGGTGATAATGCAGGATGCTCACAACACAGTTAGGTCCTTTACCAACGTCATCTTTTTCGTCTATCATGTAATTGTACTGTAAAAAAAAAATGTCCCTGCAGGCTGTGTCAGAGACACGGCCATTAAGTTTAACGTAGAATACGCCATCCGATAAGACAGAAAATATATATAACAATAAATGTAAATAACATAAGCAAATGAATTTATTTATTTGATAGTTACTTTTGATAATATACATAAGCTTATGGTAGGAAAAATAGGTTAAATATGTTTTTAAATTAAAAGAGTAAGGATAAATGATAAATAACAGACGCAAATCAATTTGATTTATATTTTTTATAATTATATATCCATATTAAATTCAAATTCACATTTAACATTTGTTTAACATACGAAATTTCAATATTTCATCAATCAAAACAACAGCCGAAGGTTTGTGTCCACACTGAAACAGCAGCATAGTTTGTGTTCACGCTACAAACTCAAAAACTCAACCAAACACCACACATATGTTTGAGTGTATGTGTTTAAACAATTTTCATTTGAGAAATTTAAATATAAAGAAGATATCAACCAATTTGAAATGTATATCAAACGAAAGATAACATCTTCATTTACCTACAAAAAAAATTTTAAAAAAAGTTATCTCGCCGTTTCCTCATAATCAATGAAATAAAGATTACAACAATAACAATCTGACATGACTCCCTATACCGTAAGGTAAGACGTATTATACGTCAAAAAATATAAGTAAGATCCTGTAAAGGCGAGCAATTTGAGTTCCTATGATGCAGTTTGAAATTCTAACCTGAACTTTGTGTTTTTCGTCTGTAATTCCGAAGACTCCGCACTTCTTGGTTGCTTTGAAGTATGCTGTACCAGGTTGTTGTGGACTGAAAACTGCAATTACTCATCTTCAATTCGTCATCACTGAGTGAAGAAATGTATTTTCGATAAATTGAGGACTTCGTCTCGCTGGATGGCAGTTTCATTATCCGAAAATCCTTAAATTTTGGGAGTCGTCCGGGCAGTGGAAGAGCCATTAAATCGGCTATAGACTCGATGAATTTAACAGCTTTTTCGATGTCAGCCGGTTTAAATGACTTTGGATGTGTACTCGGTTTATTTGCCAGTCCGTGTTGGCGCACTGTTACACCCTGTGCGTGAAAATGACGTACTAAATTTTCGTAACGCTTCGTCGTACAGGCATGTACAAAAAGGAAAAACGAACGAGAAACAGGTACTCTGTAGAAAGTAAATTGAATTCTATGCCTCATAACTTCTGTATCCTGTCTCTGTCCATATTTCTTCCGTCCAGCAAGCTTTGCGTATACACTTTCTAGCTTTTCGTTACTCATAATTCCAGCTTCGATGTGACTTAGTATCACTAAATCAAGTTCATTTTTCGACATCTCTAAACAATTGTTCCGCGTACTCTCGATCATTTCCCGTGGTATCAGTGTATTGCATTCATTATTACAACAATCTTTTGACAGAAATTTTGTTACCAGCTCCTCCTCCTTCACATCAACAACATACAGGTCCATGTTAACAAAAGTTTGTTCGGTATCATCTTCTGCCTGAGATACACATACTTCGTCTTCATCATCATCGCTCTCTTCATAGTTTTCATCATCGTTTTCATCATCCTTTTCATGGAAATATTGTCCGTATACGGCACTGAACTCCTCATCAACACTCATGTTTCATTTCATGCGAAATGCGAAGACGATAATCAACAGAAACAGTAAACGTCACTTCTTCAGTGTTACTTTTTTAAATGTTCCACACTAGCAACTTACACGATGAACTATAATAATATTCCGACCAACAACAACACTTACTGGACGTCCGGCGCGGAGAACAACTAACGAGATAATGAGAAACTGACGAAACGAGTTGCTTACTTTTAACAGCTTTTTCACAGAAAACTAGTTTTCGCACGTAAGCTCCCTTTTCGTAGACCAGGTCACATATAATGGAATTTAGTTGTATGTATTTATAGTTGTTGACCTTTCGTATTATTATGATTTTCAATTTTAGTATAGGCCTGAGGTTATAGGTATGAAAAAATGTAAACGAAGTTGTATAATTTTTCTTTTATCACAATTTATTTAGTTTCCAATATTTCGATCAACTTCCTTGATCATTTTTTCGCACGTAAGCTCCCTTTTCGTAGACCAGGTCACATATAATGGAATTTAGTTGTGTGTATTTATAGTTGTTGACCTTTCGTATTATTATGATTTTCAATTTTAGTACAGGCCTGAGGTTATAGGTATGAAAAAATGTAAACGAAGTTGTATAATTTTTCTTTTATCACAATTTATTTAGTTTCCAATATTTCGATCAACTTCCTTGATCATTTTCAAGGATCTAATAAAGGGTGTCTCAGTAAGATTGTACTTTTTAAATTAATAGAAATGGAGCGGTTGACGAAAGAACAACGCATTATAATTGTGAAAACTTATTACAGAAATTTGGAAAGCAATGCTGAGACCGCTCGCAAACTTCGAAGAATTTGTCTGTCGAGAAAATGCACCCAATGTGTCAACAATTCGAAGAGTGGTCAAAAAATTTTAAGAAACTGGGTCAGTTATAGACAGTAAGATACCTGTGCGTCAAAGTACCGGTCGGTCTCTTGAAAACATTGCTGCTGTAAACGAGAGTGTCAGCGGAAACCCGATAACATCAATTCGGGATCGTTCTCAACAACTTCAAATTTCACGAAGTACTACGCAGTCTAACTACCGCCTTTTATCCATAGCATACTCGTATAAGGCTTTATCAAGCATAATGTGCGAAAGACTGAAACCAATTATCGCTGGCCTGATTGAACCATACCAAGCCTGGAAAATCGCCAACTGACCAAATTTTCTCGGCCCGTCAAATTCTGGAGAAGACCCACGAAACAAATCGACACCTATCATCTATTTGTGCATTATAAGAAGGCCTTCGATACCCCGATACGGGAGAAACTCTACGAAGAAGTGACTGAGCTTGGCATTCCTGCAAAACTCATACGCCTTTGCAGGATAACCTTGATAAACACCAAATCCGCAGTGAGAGTTGGTAAGCATCTTACCAAACTTTTTGAAACTGAGGCGACACCCCATCGTGCGATCTCTTTAACATCTTAAGGGAGATAATTATAAGAAAAGCTGCAGTCAAACTGAATTAAGCCATGATGATATAGATACGAGGGTGGATCAATAAGTCTGTGACTTTTTGAATGAAACACAGTTTTTTTTGCAAAACAAATATTTGTTTTTCAACATAATCTCCTTTTAGCTCAATACACTTAGTCCAACGTTTCTCCAAATTTTTGTATCCCTTCCAAAAAATAATATTTTTTGAGGTCCCTAAAATAGGCATTTGTTTGATCAATAATTCCATCGTTGGAGAAAAATCTCTTTCCAACGAACCATTTCTTTACGTTTGGAAATAGGAAATTGTCACTGGGGGCTAAATCCGGAGAATATGGCGGATAAGGTACCAATTCGTAGCCCAATTTAACAACTCCAAACAATCCTTTGAAATTGTCACACAATTACGTTTATGGCCAATTGAGAGCAAACGCGGCACCCATCTTGCAGACAGTTTTCTTAAACCCAACTGATCATTTAAAATCGAAACCACACTGCCATATGAAATGCCTATGGCATCGACAATCTCATGCACTTTTACTCTTCGATCGGCCAACACCATATCGTGGGTTTTTTCGGCATTTTTGGGTGTATTGACCTCAATTGGTTCGTCGAGAACGTTCAGCGTCATTTGTACTTGTGTGACCGCAACGAAAGTCAGTAAACCACTTTTGGCGTAGAATACGTCTTACCTTACGGTATAGGGAGTTATGTCAGATTGTTATTGTTGTAATCTTTATTTCATTGATTATGAGGAAACGGCGAGATAACTTTTTTTAAAAATTTTTTTGTAGGTAAATTAAGATGTTATCCTTGGTTTCATATACATTTCATATTGGTTGATATCTTCCTAATATTTAAATTTCTCAAATGAAAATTATTTAAACACATACACTCAAACATATGTGTAGTGTTTGGTTGAGTGTTTGAGTTTGTAGCGTGAACACAAACTATGCTGCTGTTTCAGTGTGGACACAAACCTTCGGCTGTTGTTTTGAATGATGAAATATTGAAATTTCGTATATTTACTTATGTATTTAAGTGAAACAAAATGTTAACTGTGAATTTGAATGTAACATTGATATATAATTATAAAAAATATAAATCAAATTGATTTGGGTCTGTTATTTATCATTTATTGTTATATATGTTTTCTGTCTTATCGGATGGCCTGTAGGGACAGTCTCGGACAACTGTCCGCTGTATTTTTTTTTTACCATTGAAATCGATGGTGCAGAGTCCCCATAGTATTTATCAAGCTTTTTCTTGGTTTGATTGACGGTTTTTTTTCGCAAAAAATAATGTTTCATGAGGACTCGAAATTCACTTTTTTCCATTTTTAAAAAAATGCACGAGGTTGTTTGTTTTGAACAGCTGTTAAAGGCAAAGTAAATGACGGAACTTGCTCCAAATTTGACAGTAGTCTATTAACAGGTGGTACTTGTTGGGAGCAATGTTGCATTTCATATAACTACGAGGGAAGTTGGAAAAGTCACGGACTTATTGATTCGCCCTGAGAATTACGAGTGAGTCAGCAAGAGTGGGTCTGACAGTAAATGAGGCCAAGACAAAGCTAATGGTTTCAACGAGCAGGACTTCAATGCGATTGGACCAAGGCGGTTTCGAGGTGCTGGACGAATTTTTATACATCGGATCTGACATCAAGCGGAGAATTGTGCTTGCGAATAGATGTTATTTTGGGCTTAGCAAGAACTATAGAGATAAAGCCCTCTCTCGAGTAACAAAAGTCCAGCTATACCAGACTCTCATACAATCTGTCTTGCTTTATGTCGCAGAATCCTGGATATTATCGCAAGCATACGAAACATCTCTAGGAGTTGAAAATAGAGAGAGAAATACTCTGAAATGTGTATGACCTTATGGTGCACAACGGCGAGTAACGGCGTCGCTTATCCGCCATTGACATAGATACAAAAAAAACCCTTTCCCATTACATCCCATGAAGGGATTGGGGAGAGCTTCTCACAATTAGTGAGCAGTGCGCTTCCTAATTTTTCACTCACTGATTGGGGCGTACAGTTTTACACCGGTTCGGAACGGTATTTTGAGAAGCTTTTTCATAGCTCGGTACTCGATAGTGTCGCCATCACTAGGCGAGATGGCCGTCGTCGAAGGAAATGTAAGGTGGCCAGAGCAGAGATCGAACGCATGTTCTCATGCGCAAGAGCCGCGCACTCTAGCCATTGCACCACCGACGGCCACCATCTACATAGTTAAAAAAAAATAAATTGTTTCCCATTACGTCCCATGAAGGAACAGGGGAGAACTTCACACAATCACTGAGCTGTGCGCTTTCCAGTTTTCACTCAATGATTGGGACCTACAGTTTTACACCGATTCCGAACGGTATTTTGGGAAGCTCTTTCATGGCTTAATACTCGATAGTGTCGCCGTCACTATGCGAGGTGACCGCCGCCGCCGAAACAAATTTTTTTTTAGGTGGTCAGAGCAGTGATCGAACCCAGGATCGCATGTACAAGAGGCGCGCACACTACCCTTTGCACCACCAAGGGCCACAAGTTGAGCGGATCAAAATAACGCGATGGCGATGGCTAGGTCATGTCAGTAGAATGGATGAAGACGAACCAGCACGAAGGGGTTTCGTAACCGAACTCGAAGCAAGACGAAAACTAGGAAGATCAAGACTGCTCTGGAGGGAAGAGGTTGACGAATCCCTGCGTACACTTCGTATTACCAACTGTAGAGATAAATCAAAAGATCGAACTGGTTGGCGAAATATGTTATCTTCGGGTTGTAAGGTCCCTGATCCCCCTGGGTTGTACAAGACCGTGTAGGTAAGTGAGGTTTTCCTCATATTGGGAGGTATGGTATAAAAGAACAACACTTTTTTAAAATCGTCCTCGGAACCCGCGTTTCGACCCATGGGTCCGGTCGACAATTTTTTTTAAATTTTTCTCGTTATATTTTTCTCTAATTGGGGTTTTTTTAGACTTCCTTGGTATTCGACAATTTTGCCAAATATTTTTTACTAAAAAATAGGCGGTATCAAGTCCGCATCTGGGTTTGTTTGATAACAATAAGGATTATTAATAATGGGTTCTACTTAAACGTGTAAAATGAGATAAAGTGTAGACTACAGTTTTATTTGAAATTTTTGGATGCAGTTTCAAATTCCTTTTGCGGAAGTGGAGCTACAGATAAACTGCTTCGTTGGACCTAATGAAAATGTGCTTCCCTTGGAATTATGTCCAAAATCTTTGTGCTAAGATCACAGGTAACATTTTCCATTTAACGTATTTGAACTACGTATTTGAATTGTGCTACATTTTTCGACGCAGCTGCTTCCTATTATTTAATGCCACCTATATTCTACCCGTGTTCCTTCCTCTCTTCGGCTCTGTTGGTTTCGTGTTATATCACTCGAGAACGCTTGTTTGTGAGTTTATGTCACTAGAATCCGACCAACCAACTAATTCCCAAGAGTTCTCCTCTATATAACGTTGCTTATTCCTAGTCGCGTTCTACACTTTACGTTCGTCGTTCATCAATATGTCAACGTAAACTAATCTCTACTGCAGAGCTTTGACATTTCGAGCAACACACGACGCGCGCGTCTTGCTGAGGAAGAATGTAACGAAAAAAAAGTGAAGCTAAGACGCGTTTGTTGATTGCGGGACCAACCTTTGGCACTAGTGCAGTAGTAGTGGGTACATATTGGTCTTGTCAGTTACACTCACGTAATCATTACGCCGACTAACAAGTAATTCATGACAACAATTAGGTTGTGTCTCTTTTTGTTGTGGTTGTCGTTGCTCGTTTAAAGACTAAATGTTACATTAACGGTGGCAATTGTTGCCGAGGTTGGTTTTCAGCAACTGTGTTGTTTTCCATAAAATAGAGCTAATTCTGCTATCCATTCTCTTGTGCGGGTAGGGTTTCCTCACCCATTCCTGAGCTAGTTATCACAGAGTGTCACTTTCCGTTGAAATGTGTCAGAAATCAGTGTGGAAATGGTTGCTGGAAAACGACCAAGTACCGAGTAACTTAAGAATTGTATTTAAAATGTCGTCACTTCAGTTGCAGATACAGAATATGATGATGATGATGATGATGATGAGGATGATGATGAGGATGATGAATGACAGCTGGTGGTGGTGGTACTACACGCGATGCAATATGGAAGCAATGGTTGCAACGGATGGATGATTGCATATTAGCTAGTTGCCTGTAACTTCTCATTATTGTATTGTTGCAACAATTGTTGGTTATAATGTCTGGTTTGTCAATTGGTTGCAATTGGAATTGAATATATGCAATAGTTGGACGACAACAACAATTAACTACGAGATAGAATTGAGAAACAAAACTTAAACGGGTCCAGTTATAGTAACTAAAGTATTTGGGATGATCGGTTACACGCTGAGAAAATAAAACGGTTCCAGCAACATGTTGCAGGAACCATGTATAGCAAAAGTTGTTTTCATGAATTGAGTACATGCTGCTTTTCTCGTTCTTTGTTGTTTGTACGTTTTTTGCTTTCAGTAGTTTTCAGCAACAAAACCATATTTGGGTCACAAAAACATATATTATAACCTATTAATCATTGTGTCGCAAACATGTAATATTGAATAGCAAACACCAATATGTTTGGACACAAGTATACTATATTTGCGACAAGCTACAAACACGTTATGTTTGCCACGACAACAATTAGCTACAGGATAGAATTGAGAAATAAAACTTGAACGGGTCCAGTTATTTTAACAAAAGTATTTGGGATGATCGGTTACACACTGAAAAACAAACTGTTCTGAACCATGTATAGCAAGCATTGTTTTCATGAACTGACGACCTGTTGTTGTTGTTTGTACGTTTTTTGCTTTCAGTAGTTTTCAGCAAACAAAACCATATTTGGGTCACAAAAACATATATTATAACCTATTAATCATTGTGTCGCAAACATGTAATATTGAATTATTATATTCTTGTATTATATTCTTCTACGAATTGGTACCTCATCCGCCATATTCTCCGGATTTAGCTCCCAGTAACTATTTCCTATTTCCAAACATACAGAAATGGCTCGGTGGAAAAAGATTTAGGTCCAACGATGAAATTATTGATCAAACAAATGCCTATTTTATGGACCTCGAAATATCCTATTTTTTGGAAGGGATGCAAAAATTGGAGTAACGTTGGACTAAGTGTGTTGGTCTAAAAGGAGATTATGTTGGAAAATATTTTTTTTTTTTTGCAAAAAAAACTGTTTCATTCAAAAAGTCACAGACTTATTGATCCGCCCTCGTATGAAAAAAAATTGTCCCTTCTGCCGCAAGAATTACTGTATTCGCACAGTGGGCAAAAGTAAATTTAGTATATGACATATAAGATATAAATCGATCAACTTCAGAAACCAAGGAATACTCTCGTGTTCTCACATACCTTGTTAGAATGGTCTTCACAATCCTTTTCAGAATCTGAAATCAAAATTTGAAATAAGAGTTGAAAAGGAAGAAAATATCTTTATTTTTCTTTTGGACGCCCATAAATAATTTCGCCCATCATACGAAAACAAGGAATATTCTCGAGTTCTCACATACCTCGTTGGAAAGCTCTACTTCCAAACATATTTCCACATTTTGATTGCAGATTCTGAAAGAGTTTGTCAAGAGCTTTCCAACTAGGTATGTGAGAACTCGAGAGTAAAATTGTCCATGCCCATTCTTTGTGCCAGGGGTATGGAGTTTTCCTAAAATTTTGGACACTGAGACTACAAAACTTCTACTCTGGACCGTTTTCTGAACTTCGACTTTTAAACTCCAATTCCGACTCCACACCCAGGATTTGCGCAACAACTCCCTACTCGAACTTACACGCTGAAAAATAACTGCCCCAGCAACATATTGTAGGAACCATGTAGTTATAAGTACATGTTTGCAAACATTGTTTGCGTGAATTGAAAATCTGCTGCTCTTTGTTTCTTTATCGTCTGTCACGTTTTTGTTTTCAGCAATTTTCAACAAACAAAGCCACATTTGGGTCACAAATACACATATAATATTTGTGTCCCAAACATGTTATATTAAATTGTAAACACAATTTGTTTGGTCACAAGTAGACTATATTTGCGACAAGCTACAAACGCGTTACATTTGCATTCAAACAACAAATTAAGACAATAATACTCGTATAATACATTAATATATAATAATATATATTTTTTAATAACAACATAAATATATATAAATAATATAATATATATATGTATGTATATTATATTAATTTTTTGATAAAATTCTTTTACTAAATATCGACATTTATTTTTCTCTACTTTCAGGTAAGAATTGATGAACTATTGTCTTGAACTTGTGCAAGGTGGTGTGATTATTTATTTCAAAATTATGAACTACATACAATGTATATGGTGTTTGAGGAAAAGTAACTAATGCCCCGATTTTGATCTCCCATAACTTTTAAACAAAATGATGAAAATTCAATTTCTTTTACAAATATGAAAGTTTATTTGTTGCCTTTAAAATTTAACAATTATTGAGGAAACCCATTTTCAAATCAATTTAAAAATCATGCTACATCAAAAGGGGCTGTGTCGGAAATTAAAAAAAAAATAACTAAAAAGCAAAAAAGTGAAAATAGTTGTTTGTTAGTTTTTCTTTTATTAATTTCCGTTTTAATTTTGGAACGAAGTTCCTTTTCGCACGTTGCGGGATGGAAGCTAAATGAAAAAAAATTAAACTTTTGTTTTAACACTATTATGCTACAACCCACTATTATCAACTACATTGTTTAGTTTGGCTATGGTTTGTGTCTAGACTAACGGCTTGGACCATAGATAAAGAAATTAACTAGATGTCTCACATATGTTGAGAAATTTTTTGTTTAATACGAAGTTTTCTAGGTGGAGCCTGTAACCAATATTTAGTATATATTGTAGTTATGAACCCAATAAAAAAAAATGTAGAAAAGCCAAAGTGAAAGAAGTTTAAAAAAGGAAAATTTTCTTAAATAAGTACCTTTTCTTAGAAAAAGTAAATTTTCTCAAAAACAAACCTACTCATATTCTCAAACAAAGTACATTCTACGCCTAAATTGGGGGAAGATTATTTAAATTACCGATTTTCTCCCGATTTCTGTGCAACAGTGGGTTTCGAGCCTCAACCAAACCAACAAATTCTGAAAGTACTTGGACGTGGTATCACAAAACCCCGCTCAGTTTTGCTCCTATACGTAACAAATTTTTTTTACAGGCCGAAGAAAATTTTGGAGGTGGGTCAGGGTCCTATTTCAGATTTTACTTCAATAAATCCTAAACAGCTCGAAATATTGCATTACAACCTTTGACAATATTGTAGCTATTTTCCCATTTCACAATTCCCACTAATATATTTCTAAGGAAAAGTAGCATTTAAACGTAGCATTTCTACACCAATTATGGAGCTCTAAATATAATTTTTGTTGATGAGTGTATTTAGAAAAGTTGTCAAGAAGTTTATAAGCTACAATTCTTTTGAACACAAGTACCGCCACTTATTTACCGTTAGGCAACAAATGTCAGAACATATAAAATATGTGCAATTTTTTATGACGTTTCGTGAAATAATCGATTAACAGTTTACTTTTCCTGAGAAATATATTAGAGGGAATTGTGAAATGGGAAAATAGCTACAATATTGCCAAAGGTTGTACTGCAATATTTCAAGTTGTTTAGGATTTATTGAAGTAATATCTGAAATAGGACCCTGACCCACCTCCAAAATTTTCTTCGGCCTGTAAAAAAAATTGTTACGTATAGGGTTGCCCCGAGCGGGGTTTTGTGATACCACGACCAAGTACTTTCACAATTTTGTCGTTTGGTTGAGGCTCGAAAAAAATTCCTTGCATTTGTGTCACAGTGTAATTTAAACTGCCAAGTTTCGGTAAATGATCTGTCAGAACTTAAAATTTGGCTGTTCTATGCCAAATCAGAATAATATGAATTTTTTTTTAATGAAATTCTTGGAAAGATTTGGGTATATTCCAGCTCATCAGAGAAAGTTTATCGATTGGGACTAGTGGCAAATTACAACTATTGACTTTTGTTTTCATTAGTTAATACCCTCGTTTCCAAAAGTATCTTCAGAATGTCAAATTCATCCCAGAACTTGTGAAATTTTCAAGTCGGACGCACAAGATGCATCCATTGTGGTCACAAGGAAAAAGTTTACCGATTTTGTCTAATGCCAAATTACGGATATTCACATCTGGTTTCATTATATACATAGTTCTTGGTCATAAGTGAAACCATTAAATAGCACATTATTCGAAAACAAGCGGTGGATCGTTCAACAGGACTCTGTCAAAGCCCATAAGGCAAGAACCACTCAAGAGTGGTTAAAAACAATTTACCAAACTTTATTTCGATAGAGGATTGGCCATCGGGTAGTCCAGAACTGAATCCTATAACTATAGACTATCGTATAAGTGGTGCCTTCGGTGGTGCAATGGGTAGTATGCGCGACTCTTGTACATGAGAACATTGGGTTCGATCCCAGCTCTGACCACCTTGCATTGCTTACGACAACGGTCGCCTCGTTTACTGAGGCGACACTATCAAGTACTTACACTCTGAAAAATCTGTCTTTATTTGATGTTTGGATGCAAACATTACGTGCTTGTAGCTTGTCGCAAATATACTATACTTGTGCCCAAACACATTGTGTTTGCTATTCTATATAACATGTTTGAGACACAATGATTAATAGGTTATAATATATGTTTTTGAGACCGAAATGTGTTTTTTTTTGTTGAAAACCGCTACAAAACAAATAGTACAAGACAGACAACAAAGAAACAAAAAAGCAAAAGATCTTCAATTCATGAAAACAGTGCTTCCAAACATGTACAGGTTTCCTGCAACATGTTGCTGGGGCGGATATTTTTCAGCGTGTAGCCATGAACAAGCTTCTCAAAATACCGTTTGGAACCGGTGTAAAACTGTAGGTGTAAAACTATAAAGCGCTCAGCTCTCTGATTGTGAGAAGCTCCCCCTATCCCTTCATGGGATGTAATATGAAACTGTTTATGTATATATTTATAAGTTGTGGTTCGTTTCAGAGGGTGTGGTCTGTACTATACGTCACTCAAATTTGGCAACTCTTAAGCGTGTTCTTATCCGCGTAGTGGACGATTTCCCTACACGCTGAACAATCTGTCTCTTTTTGTTGACTGGATGCAAATATAACGTGTTTGTAGCTTTGCCGCAAATATATTGTAGTTCGGGCCAAACACACTGTTGCTATTCAATAAAACATGTTGGAGACACAATGATTGATAGGTTATGGTATATGTTTTTGTCACCCAAATGTGTCCGTGTTTGTTGTAAATTGCTGAGAAAAAAACCATGACAGAGCAACAGAGAAACAAAAACAATGCTTGCAAACACATACATGGTTCCTGCGATATGTTGCTGCGATCGTTTTTTTCCAGCAAGTATGGCCTAAGAATGTACACTAAAAAAAAACATTTTCCACATTTTGTTATTAAAAATTTAAAATGATGATCTTAGCTTTTTTTTCTAAAAGAAGGTGACGGCAACGATGATTTTTGTTTTTATTTTTTTCTCCAATGACACAAATGTTTAATTTTCATTTAAAAAAAAAATAGAATAATAATAAAGCATAAAACATAAAAATCGTGATTTATTTGGAATTAAATCGCTACCAAAGTTGGAGCAACAAAATAAAAACGAATTGTAATAAAACAAAAAATTAAACACAAAATCGTGTGTTTCTTCATTTTTAATCTCAAAAGAAAAACAAGAAGAAGAAAAGCCGTTAAGTTACTTGAAGACCCAAACTAATTGTAAAGAAATCAAGTCAAGCTTAACCGATGAATGGAGCAGCAGACCGATGCATAAACAAACTTCTGGGTCCATTCCGTAATACATTATACTGTGGTGCAAAAGTGTTACTTGTTTTTTTTTTTTGGGTGGACTGGACTTTAGATATTCCGATTTAGATTCTAAAACCACAATCTAGCTGAGATAGACATAAAATAGAACTTCCTAGAAAGTACGACACACACACACACAACGTTAGGAAATCATACTCACCATCATCTTCATAATCATCTTCATCACCATTATCTTCATCATCATCTTCACCATCATCTTCATCATCATCATCCTCCCCATCACCTTCTTCCTCATCACCAGTATGGTCATCATCATCTTCATCATCATAGCCAGTAACTGTATAGAACAGCACGAATAAATTGTTTATGGTCTGGTACTTTTTTAGTTAAAGTAATCAAAGCCTTAGCCTAGTAAATGGGACGAGCGTTAAGTCAAAGGGGAAAACATTTCTCCAGTGCTTACGGATGCCGTCTAAAAAACTAATGTTTATCCTGTCCCCGTACATAAATTCCAAATTCAATTAGCGAAGACACAAACCAGGTTAATTAACAGAGTTCTGTTAACAGGTTTGGTTAGGTTAAGTCACAAAAATTGTTTCCTTTTACTAAAAAGTTCATAAAATTTTACAATTTTACTTAAAAGTTTACAATCACTTTGCACTAAAAATTTCATAAAATTTTTACTAAAAAGCAGTGCTGTGGGGTTGGAGTCTGGGATATTTGCCTGGAGTCGGAGTTGGATTCGTGAAAGTTTGGACGACTCGGACTCCAAATCTGATCAAATTATTTCCTTCTTAATGTTAAAGATACAATAGAAAATGGTTTTATTTCATATTGGAATCAGAGTGGGTTTTCGTCTATTTTCAAAATGCTGGAGTCGGAGCGGAGTTGTGGATTTTCCAATGGCTGAAGTCGAAGTCGTCAAATTTTAACCAGGCCACAACACATCAGTGGTAAAACAGTCCTTAAGATTTTAACTTTTTACTAAAAAGTTTATTAAACCCCTACCTTTTACTAAATAGTTTATAAAATTTAGAATTTTTTCTCAAAAAATCCATCAAATTGTTGAAAACAAATTTCGAAAATTCGTACTATAAAAATTGTTATCGTTTAAAATAAATGTTTCACAACATTTTAATTTAATCACGCTGAGAAACACATTCTGCAGTAACCATGTATATGTTTGGAGCACACTGCAAATATTCATATATTTGCAAGTCCTAAACTTACTTATATTTAAATGCAAACAGTAGAATGTTTACTTGCAAAGATTCATAATTTTGCATGGAGTCATATGCTTGTTTCATCCCAAACATCCATATACTTCTAGAATTTCCCAACGACCTTCAGAAATTCAGAATTTGAAATTTCCTGATTTTATATCTAGATTTTATATTTCGAAGACACTCCTTAAGGACTATCGTCTGGCATATGTTTGGTTCGTGGAGAATTCTTCGTTTGGGCACAGCGGGCGAAAAACTGTTTTCGTATATGAAATTCAAAATGAAAAATTTTCGGTTCTGAAGGTCTTCTGAAATATGTGGTTGGCATATTCTGAAAGGATGTGTCAAGCAATACTGAACTGCATAGATTTGGTTCTTGGAGAATTCTTCGTTTGAACACAGTGGGCCAAAATCTTGCACAGGGACCTCACACAGCAAATTTCAAATTCTGAATTTTTGAAGGTCCTTGGGAAATTCTAGATTTTATATTACGAAGATACTCCTTAAGGACTGACATATGTTTGGTTCGTGGAGAATTCTTCGTTTGGGCACAGTGGGCGAAAAACTGTTTTCGTATATGAAATTCAAAATTAAATATTTTCGGTTCTGAAGGTCTTCTGAAATATGTGGTTGGCATATTCTGAAAGGATGTGTCAATTACTACCCAACTGCACATATTTGGTTCATGGAGAATTCTTCGTTTGACCACAAATGTTGGGCCAAACTCCTCACAGAGAAAACTTCAAATTCTGAATTTCTGAAGGTCCTTGGTAAATACTACATTTTATATTTCAAAGACACTCCTTAAGGACTATTGACTGGCATATGTTTGGTTCGTGGAGAATTCTTCGTTTAGGCACAGTGGGCGAAATACTGTTTTCATATATAAAATTAAAAATTAAAAATGTTCGGTTCTGAAGGTCTTCTGAAATATGTGGTTGGCATATTCTGAAAGGATGTGTCAAGCACTACCCAACTGCATAGATTTGGTGCTTGGAGAATTCTTCGTTTGAACACAGTGGGCCAAAATCTTGCACAGGGACCTCACACAGCAAATTTCAAATTCTGAATTTGTGAAGGTCCTTGATAAATTCTAGATATTATATTTCGAAGACACTCCTTAAGGACTATCGACTGACATATGTTTGGTTCGTGGAGAATACTTCGTTTAGGCACAGTGGGCGAAATACTGTTTTCGTATATGAAATTCAAAATTAAAAATGTTCGGTTCTGAAGGTCTTCTGAAATATGTGGTTGGCATATTCTGAAAGGATGTGTCAAGCACTACCCAACTGCATAGATTTGGTGCTTGGAGAATTCTTCGTTTGAACACAGTGGGCCAAAATGTTGGGCCAAACTCCTCACAGAGAAAATTTCAAATTCTGAATTTCTGAAGGTCCTTGGTAAATTCTAGATATTATATTTCGAAGACACTCCTTAAGGACTGTCGACTGACATACGTTTGGTTCGTGGAGAATTCTTCGTTTGGGCACAGTAGGCGAAAAACTGTTTTCGTATATGAAATTCAAAGTTCAAAATGTTCGGTTCTGAAGGTGTTCTGAAATATGTGGTTGGCATATTCTGAAGGGATGTGTCAAGCACTACCCAACTGCACATATATGGTTCTTGGAAAATTCTTCGTTTGACCGCAGTGGTCCAAAATGTTTGGCCAAAATCCTCACAGAGAAAATTTCAAATTCTGAATTTTTGAAGGTCCTTGAGAAATTATAGAAATTATATTTCGAAGACACTCCTTAAGGACTGTCGACTGACATACGTTTGGTTCGTGGAGAATTCTTCGTTTGGGCACAGTAGGCGAAAAACTGTTTTCGTATATGAAATTCAAAATTCAAAATGTTCGGTTCTGAAGGTGTTCTGAAATTTGTGGTTGGCATATTCTGAAGGGATGTGTCACGCACTACCCAACTGCCCATATATGGTTCTTGGAAAATTCTTCGTTTGACCGCAGTGGTCCAAAATGTTTGGCCAAAATCCTCACAGAGAAAATTTCAAATTCTGAATTTTTGAAGGTCCTTGAGAAATTATAGAAATTATATTTCGAAGATACTCCTTAAGGACTATCACGCATATGTTTGGATCGTAGATAATTCTTCATATGACCGTATTTTGCCTATGTGACATATTTAAATACAAATATTTGGGATTTGGTTGCATTTATATTAATTTGTACAGCAAATATATTTAGCTTGGAGTGTGTTTTTATGAACTATGGTATTTTAAATTATTTAATTGAAAAAATCAATTAAATGCCGAATTATCTTTAAAATATAGTGCGTAACAGAGGTCTGTTATTTCTATAACAGGGATCTGCTAAGTAAATTGGTTTGTGTCTTTGCTATTTTAAATACGAATTTATCTTCACGCA
This sequence comes from Phaonia tiefii, assembly GCA_963931995.1. Classification (NCBI taxonomy): domain Eukaryota; kingdom Metazoa; phylum Arthropoda; class Insecta; order Diptera; family Muscidae; genus Phaonia; species Phaonia tiefii. The sequence goes on along the minus strand of OZ008371.1, from coordinate 141,547,468 downwards.
CTTTAATTTATTTATACACGCATTTAGGAATAATTATGAATCACTGGCTGAAAGAATGATGCAGAAATACAGTTGCACGCTGAAAAATCTGTCTTTTTGGCTGTTTTTTGGATGCAAATATAACGTGTTTGTAGCTTGCCGCAGATATAGTATTCTTGTGTCCAAACACATTATTCTTTTATTATTTTGTTCTCGACAGAGCATAGCGACAAAAAAACGAAGTAAACAGTGCACCAAACACAGCTGTAGTTGTATCACAAGCAAAGTAAACAGTGCACCAAACACAGCTGTATTTGTATCACAACCAAAGCTGTATTTGAAACACTGACAAATATATTATAAAATATGAATCACTGGGTCTCAAACACGATATATTGAATAGCAGACACAATGAGTTTGGGCACAACTATACAATATTTGCGACAAGCTCCACACACGCATTATATTTGCATTCAAACAAGAAAAAAATCACACCGAGTTTGCCCCTCTTGTACAGATCGGGGGTTCGATCTCTGCTCTGACTACCTAACATTTCTTTCGCCGCTGGTCACCTCATTTAGTGACGGCGACACTATCGAGTATATAGCCATGATAAAGCTTCTCAAAATACCGTTCGGAACTGGTGTAAAACTGTAGGTCCCAATCAGTAGGTTTAACAACTTCAATAGTATGTAATGAGGAAATATTTCTATTATTTAAAAATGTCCAGTAAATGTAGGTTAGGTTAGGCTATTTGTTGGTGGCAGTCGATGAACTGTTCACTTAGACTTAATTAGTCCATTGTGATACCATGGGCTAACGAAATTACGCGTCAGCCCCACCGGAGAATCATTTTGTTTGCTCCACAAAGCTTAAGATCTTGTCGACATCTATGTGACATAATTCTCCCAGATCTCTACATAAATAGGACCTCATATCATAAGTCCTCCTTCTGACTAGTTTTGGACTCATTCAGAAAAGACGATCAGTGGATTTTTCGTGTTCCTCATCGTTTCAGCTTCTTCAGCAGTTATTTACCCTGACCTTTAGTGTCGCCGCCTGTCTGACAATCAGAGAGTGGCCCGTCAAAACTGAAACTGGCTAGAGACAGAAGGTTCATCTCTTGCATCATCATAAAGGACCGTTATTGCAGGATATGGTTACAAGTTGCTAGGGTCATGCCAAAACATTCCAGTCCCTGTGGAACTTGCACTCACAGAACTAATTGTGTGAAATATATTGACTAAATTAAATTCTATTGACTATTGCAATCGAAGTGGAGTTTCCACAACCGAATTAATGTTATCAGGACTAAAATTGTCCGTACAACTGAAATATAGTTGAAACAACCTCTAATAGGTTGTGACAACGTTTACTTCGGCTATGATAACCTCTACGTCGATTGTGACAACCTCTACCGTAATTGTGACATCCTATACTTCGGTTGCGACAATCTCCACTTCGGTTCTGACAACCTCTACTTCGGTTGTGGCCACCTCTACTTCGGTTGGGACAACCTTTACCTCGGTTTTGAACCTCTATGTCGGTTGTGCCAACCTCTACTTCAGTGTGACAATCTTTACTTCGGTTCTGATAACCTCTACTTTGGGTGTGGCAACCTCTACATCGGTTATGACAACCTCTCCTTAAGTTGTGGCAACCTCTATTTAAGTAGTGACAACGTCTATGTCGGTTGTGATAACCTCTACTTCGGTTGTGCCAACCTCTACTTCGGTTCTGCAAACCTTTACTTCGGTTGCGACAACCTCTACTTCACGTTTTGTACTTTTGTGTCCAAGACGTTTTCTCACAGAAAGTGCTGCCGTTCCGAATTTCAATACCCTGCCATAAGGACCTCATATCGAGTTCTTTATGCAAAATTCTGCGCAAAGAAGTGCGAGAAATGTTCATTTGCTGCCAATGGTGGGGAGTTGATGTTGATGGCTGTTCGAGTACACTTTCTGCTACAGCGGAAATATTTTTCCACTGAACGCCCTGGACGATGGCCGTCGGTGGTGCAATGGGTAGTGTGCGCGCCTCTTGTACTTGAAATCTTGGGTTCGATCCCTGCTCTGACCACCTTAAAAAAAATTCTTTCGACGGCGGTCACCTCGCATAGTGACGGCGACTCTATCGAGTATTTAGCCATGGAAATGCTTCTCAAAAATACCGTTCGGAACCGGTGTACCGGTTGGGAGAAGCTCTCTGGACGAGCACGTTCACCAGTTCTTTTCTCCAATAAGGACCCGGATTGATGAATTCTTTTCACAAATTGATCCACAAACTGCTTTGATGGGACTCTATTTCTATCGAATTTATTTCGTAGATTTCTTACGGCTAGAGTTGAAGACTTTTGAACTGTACATGCAACTGGAAATTTCTTAATATCCTATTCCATATATGTATGTTGTCGCGTTACGGAACTATGACCGGTCCTTGATTGCCAGGAGGAACCAATCAAGTGACTAGTTCTTTACCAATTAATTTCTGTGTAAGGAAATATTTCAAGTGCATTTGCAGCCAATATGACCTCTAGCTCACCGTCGGTGGTGCAATGGTTAGTGTATACGACTCTTGTAAATGAGAACGTGCACGCTGAAAAATCTGTCATATTTTGTTGTTTGGATGCAAATATAATGTGTTTGTAACTTATCTCAATTATAGTATATTTGCATCTAAACATATTGTGTTTGCTATTCAATATTATATGTTTGAGACACAATGATTAATAGGTTATAATAGATGTTTTTGTGACCCAAATTTGGCTTTGTTTTTTGAAAACCTTTGTCTTTGTTTTTTAAAAAGCAGATGATCTTCAATTCATGAAAACAATGTTCCAAACATATACATAGTTCCTGCTTTATATTACAGGGACCGTTTTTTTAACGTATGGGTTTGATTTCTACTTTACATTCCATTCAACGACGTTCCCCTCATTTAGTGACAGCCACACAATAGAGTAATGAGATACGAAATAGCTTATTAAAACCCCGTTTGGAACCGTTGTAAACCGGTAGGTCCCATGTTAGTGACTGTAAACTAGAGAGCGCACAGCTCACTGAATACACCCTGCAAAATCGGTATTTTTTTCTTGTTTGTCTGCAAATGTAATGAGTGTTTGCAGCTTGTCCCAAATATAGTATATTTGTGTCCAAACACATTATGTTTGCAATTCAATATCACATGTTGGAGACACAGCGTTTAATATGTTATAATATAAGTGTTTGTGATCCAAATATAGCTTTGTTTGTGATACGCTATACTCTAGCGAGAGCAATACAATAAAAGGGACACAAAGACAGATTGTGCTCGAAATTGAGTGTTTCTTATGTTAACTGTTGTGTTGCGTTTTATTTTCATGCATTCAGTGGTCAATCGTTCGTCTGGGACATTTCGGAGGAAGCACACGAATACTTTAACGTAAGTATATGGATGTTTGGGATGAAACGCGCATATTGCTCCACGTAAACGTTTTCATCTTTGCAAGTAAACATGCTAATGTTTGCATTTAAATATAAGTGTGTTTAGAACTTGCAAATATATGATTTTTTGTACTGTGTTCCAAACATATACATGGTTCATGCATTCAGTGGTCAATCGTTCGTCTGGGACATTTCAGAGGAAGTAAACGAATACTTCAACTTAAGTATATGGATGTTTGGGATGAAACGCACATTTGGCTCCACGTAAACGTGGAAAAATTAGAAACAAATTATTACAAGATTCCTACACAATATGTTTGGGAGAACATATTACAGTGGCCGGTTCTCCCCTGTCCCTTCAAGGAATTTAATGGGAATATGTATATGCAATAGTTTCGTCACGTTACAGAACTATGGCAGGTTCTTGATCACCACCAGGTTCAGGTGACTAGTTCTATACCAAGTTAATTTCTGTGTAGGGTGACATTTCAAGCGGATTGGTTGCCAATATTATTTCTAGTCTTGTCATAGAAAATTAAAATTTAATATAATTTTATTGAAGACGTTGTATTTATTTGTTTCGCACAATTGTCGTTGGGTTTCACCAACTTTTTTTGCCTCTTCAGCGCCTAATCATCACCACCACCACCACCACCATCCCTATCATCATCTTCGTAATCGTCGTAATCATTGAACAATCATATAAAAATTGCTGATCTTGTTTATGGCTTAAAGCGAACAACAAACAAGACTACAACTGCTGGCTTGTTAAGATGAAAATGATTTAATGGAATCGAGGCAGCAGCACCCGGGAAAAAACTCAAATATTTTTTAGGAAATTCTCGTTACTGTTACTGTTTTTGTTTTTAACTTTTTTTGTTCCTCTATAGAGCAGAAGTTTTTCCTCTTCTCATGATGCGACATGGATTCATTTCCATTAGGTTGTTGGCGTCAGCGGCTACGGCGGCTGGAGTTTTCTATTCGCTTTGCTCTGATTCGCTCAGCACTTGGGCCAAGTATATGTATGTAGGTAGGTACCTAGCAGAAGAGTATCTATCGTACCAAACTTCAATGAACTTATTTGAGTTTAAGTTTCTATTGTTTGTTACTTCAACTGTAGTTAATACACTGGAAAAAATCGTTACCTTGACGACTAGTAATTCGAAAAAAAATTGTAATTCATTGAATCGCTGAACTGGTTCGTTCATCCGATAATTTTGTCGTTGCTGCAATGAATATTTGCTCTGTGTTGATGAATATATGCGTTAGTTATGTTTTGCTGCAACTCTTTTTTCCCAGTGTTGCATTCTGTATGTGTCGTTTTGTTGTTGTTGTTTTTTCTTCCTTACTTTGTGTACTAAAGTATAATTAAAGCGTTTTCATGCCACCAGCCAATTGTTGCAAGAACTACATGGAATAATACACACAGCCATCAAAAAACTCCAACTAACAATTGTTGCCTGAATGCGCTTTTGTTGAGGCATTAACAAGAAACCATTCACCAACAGAATCTGCCGGCTGCAGCACAGCGCCTTCACTTTACACGCTTTTTATGAGCGCGCGATTTTTCTCTTTGCGTTTCCATTTTTTTTGTTTTGTTTGAACTGACAGAGCCAGCGTCATCGCCATCGCCATCGTCAGTGGAGTGAAGTGGAATTAAGTTGACTGCTTCCAAGTCCAGAGTTTTAATAAAGATTTATGATTTATCAAATCTAGACAAAATACCGAGGAGCCATAGAAGAAAAGTACAACAAGTAGTTGAGAGTCAAATGGCAGTGAATGGAAATCTATTCAATGATCAGTCATTATGTTGAATAGCAGAGAGGGGGTTACTAAAGCTAAAAATGATTTATCGCTATGGAGTTGAAATATTAAAAAAAAAACAAAAAATACGGGGTGGTAACCCTCTGCCGGTTACTCTTGCCAAGTCACAAGTGAGAGTTGCACAATTTTAAACCAAATGAAAAGAGTTTTAAGATTTTTAACACTTTGTTTTTTTGAGAGGAGAGAAGAGAATTTTTTCGTAATTTAAAATATTAATAAAATATCCAATATTTTCATAATTCAAAAATTTTTTGAACTCCTCCGAACACTTCCTAAAGTTGTAGTTTTTGTCAGGCATCCCAAAAAAGAGACTGAAAATTGTATTTCCTCACGCTGAAAAATAACGGCCCCAGAAACATGTTGCAGGAACCATATACGTGTTTGCAAGAATTGTTGAAGATCTGCAGCTTTTTGTTTCTTTATTGTGACAGACATCAGTGTTTTCAGCAGTTTTCAACAAACAAATCCACATTTGGGTCACAAATACATATATTTTAACGTATTAATCATTGTGTCCCAAACATGTTATATTGAATAGCAAACACAATGTGTTTGGAGACAAGTATACTATATTTGCGGCAATATTTATATATTTGTTTGTTATATTTGCATCCAAAAAATGAAAAAATACAAATTTTTCAGCGTGCTCTATTAACTGGATATTTATATTTCAAACTCAAAATTTTTCCAGTTTTCCAATATGACATTTCTAGCATATGCGTTAAGATAGATTCGAAATCGAACTAGCAACGACACGAACCACTTCGCATTACATTATAACATTACTCCGTTCTAGAGTTAACAGAGCTATGTTAACATATTTAAAGCGAGATATATATAAATAAAACTGAATTCTTGGCAATCGGAAAAATATATAAGAACAAAAACGTAAATTTCAGAAGACTACATTTCAGAAAAAATATCTGTATCACTCAAGTTAATATTTGGAATTTGAAATTGAAGGTCACTGATTGGGACCTATAGTTTTACGCCGTTTCCGAACGGTAGTTTGGGAAGTTTTTTCACGGCTAAGAACTCGATAATGTCGCCGTCACTACGCGAGGTTGGTCCCAATCACTGAGTGTAAAACTAGAACGCGCACAGCTAACTGGTTGTGAGAAGGTCATCCCAATCCTTTCCTGGCACGTAATGGGAAGTCCATCCATCTAATTGGTAGGCATGCGTCTAGACTGAAGGTTAGGGCATATGACTTGTAGAAACTGTAACGGTGAGGAAGAACATCTTCTTTGTACGTGTCCAGCGTTTGCCAGTAGGTGGGGATGTCTACTATGAGATCCTACTTCTATAGAAATTGGGGAGAATGTTCTCATTTAGGCGTTAACGCAAATGTTGACGTTTTGGGACAACTAAAATGGTTCTTCGATGCGGCTAGCGCTTAATTTTGTTAGCCTGCAGTATCAGAATAGTCCACCTGAGACGTCCATGGACTGCAACCAACACCTAACCTTGAACCTGGAGTTTAGAGTTTAAAGTACCAAAGTCAAATAATGAGTCGTAGAATTTATGTCCCTGTAGGAGTTACGGAGGCTGTGGTTTGATGAGGCTAAACTTGAGGATGGTGTCGGAGTCGTGGAATTTAAAGTAGCGGAGTCAAAATGTAAAATCAAGCTATGAGTCGTAGAGTTTAACTGGCAGGGTAGATGTTGGAGACTAGCTGAGTCGCAGATGGCTGAAGCTGGGGCCGAATTTGGAGTCGTAACGTTTGATGACGGAGTCGGAGTCGGGAATGTTTAAAATAGAGGAGTCGTAATGTAAGTTGGAGTTGAGAGTTTAAAATAAAGTCGGGAATGTTTAAAATGGAGGAGTCATAATGTAAGTTGGAGTTGAGGGTTTAAAATGCCGAAATCAAACCTTGAGCCATAGAGTTTAAATGACAGGGTAGGAGTGTGAGACGCAGATAGCTGAGTCATAGATGACTGGAGCTGAGTTGGAGTCGTTATGTTTGATGAGAGAGTTGATCTTTTAGTTTAAAATAGCGGCGTCAACATGTACGTTGGAGTTGAGACTTTAAAATGTCGAAATCAAACTTTGAGTCATAGATTTTAAATGAGCTAGCAGTTGGAGACCTAAATACTTAGCTGAGTCACGATGGCTAGGTTCGAGTTGGAATGGCAACGATTGATGTTTGACGATTGAGTCGTAGAGTTAAAAAAATTTCGAAGTCAAACTAAGTCGGAGTTAAGGGTTTCAAATGCCGAAATCAAACTTTTAGTCACAGAGTTTAAAGTGACAGGGTATAAGTTGGATTTAGATAGCTGAGTCACAGATGACTGTTTCAGAGTTGGAGTCGAAAAGTTTGATGGCGGACTCGCAATCGTAGAGTTTAAAATAGCGGAGTTGGAGTTGAGTTTAAAATGCCGGGTAGAAGTTGTAGAATTAGATAGCTGAGTCACAGACTGCTGATTCAGAATTGGAGTTGTACTTAAATTTCGCAGCCGTAGTTTTTAAAATAGTGAAGTCAAAATGTTAGTCGGAGATGACAGTTTAAAATATTGAAATCAGACTGACAGAGTATCAGTTGGAGAATTAGTTAGTTGAGTTACAGATGGCTGAGGTATAGTCTGAGTTGGACGCGTAACATTTGATGACGGTGTCGAAATTCTAGAGTTCAAAATAGCGGAGTCAAAATGTAAGTCGGAGTTGAGAGTTTAAAATGTCATAACCAAACCTCCGGTCATAGAGTTTTACAGCCAAAGTCACGATCTCGAAAGAAAACCTAAGCGAACGAAAGCCAGTCACTCACTTTCGTTCTTATCCCAGGCTTTAAATGTTATTGTGCGATTGTGTATTTGCAAAATCGGAAGCCACTAACTATTTTCGCTGTCATCTATGCGAAGGAAAATGTCAAAACTAGTCACTTGTGTTTTGGTTGTCGCATAGCTGAAAATCAAATAAAAGCTTGAAAGGAAAACAATTTATATAGAATTCAATGGAAGGAACACAATGGACAGAAAATAATGGCATTATAATAAATTTGTTATTAAAATATATTTCCATTTCAGCACAAAAACGCCAATTTTGCGGCACCTGCAGATACTGGTTCTTCGTACTCTTCTCTCTCGCTCCGAAATTAAATGGCGAACGTCAAGTTTATGTTATTGCTTTGAACAACAAACACACATAAAACCATGCGAACGACAAGTCGAAAGATAGTGACTAGCTTTTTGAAACGAAAATGAGTGACTGACTTCGTTCGCTTGGATTTTGTAAGAGAGAGTGTAAGTGGGGTCCGATTTTGTACTGAACTGTATATGTTTTCATTCGCTTGTTAGTGACTCCCAAATCAGCTGTTTGTCGCATAGAAAGAAAGTAAAAGTTAACGTTCGACATCGTGACTTTGGCTGTAAAATTACAGGGTAGGAATTGTAGACCTAGATAGCTGAGTCGCAGACGGCTAAGGCTGAGTCTGAGTTAGAGTCGTAACATTTGATGGCAGAGTGGACATAGTAGTAGTACAAAATAGAGAAGTCAACACGGAAGTCGGAGTTGAGAATTGTAAATGTCGAAATCTAACCATGACTCATAGAGTTTAAATGACAGGGTAGGAGTTGGACCACAAATGGCTGAGTCTGAGTTGGAGTCGTATATTTTTATGACAAAGTCGATTCGTAGAGTTGAAAATGGCAGGGAAGAGGTCGAGTTACAGATGATTTTGATGACGCAGTCGAAGTCGTTGAGTTTCAAATAGGGGGATCAAACTTTAAGTCGGGCGTTCAGACTTTAAAGTGCCGCGAATCAAATACTTAGGTCGTCGATTTTAAACAGGCAGAGTAGGAGTTGGGGTCACAAATTGCTTAGTCTGGGTACAACACAGCGGACTTAAACATTAATTTGGAGTTGAGAGCTTAAAATTCCGAAATCAATCCTTGAGCCGTAGAGTTGAAAATAACGGTAGGAGTTGGAGTTACAGATAGCTGAGTCTGAGGTGGAGACGTAAATTTTGAATACAGAGTCGGAGTCATTGAATTGAAAATGGCAGGGTAGGAGGTGGAGTTACAGGAGTCTTCGTATGAATTGGGGTCGTAATCTTTGATAGACGCAGTCGAAGTCGTTGAGTCGGGAGTTCGGGAGTTCAGAGTTTATAAAGCCGAAATCAAACCTTGAGGTAGTCGAGTTTAAACTGGCAGGGTAGGAGTAAAAGTCGCAGGTTGCTAAGTCTCGGTTCAAAACGGCGGAGTTAAATTTTAATTTAGTGTTGAGAGACCAAATTTCCTAATCAATCAAGAGTTGAAAATATCGGTTGAAGTTACAAGTTGTAAATTTTGATGGCAGAGTTGGAGTCGTAAAGTTTAAATGACAGGGTAGAGTTGGAGGTTGAGAGTTTAAAATGTCGAAATCAAACCTTTAGGACGTGCCGAAGTCGTTGAGTTTAAAATGCCGAAATAAAACTTTGAGTCGTAGAGTTTAAAATGACAGTGTAGGAGTTTGAGATTTAAGCAGCTGAGTCTGTGTCACAGTCGTAGTTGTAAACTTTGATGGCGGAGTCGTAATTGTAAAGATAAATAGAGCGAAGAGACAGAAGAGTCGGAGTTGGAATCGTAAACTTTTAATATCAGAGTAGGGGTTGTAACCCCCGGTTGAGTCGTGGAGTTTAAAATGACAGTCTAGGAGTTTGAGATTTAAGCAGCTGAGTCTGTGTCACAGTCGTAGTTGTAAACTTTGATGGCGGAGTCGTAATTGTGAAGATAAAAAGAGCGAAGAGACAGAAGAGTCGGAGTTGGAGTCGTCAACTTTTAATATCAGAGTAGGGGTTGTAACCCCCGGTTGAGTCGTTGAGTTTAAAAGGGCAGTGTAGGAGTTTGAGATTTAAGCAGCTGAGTCTGTGTCATAGTCGTAGTTGTAGACTACGATGGCGGAGTCGTAATTGCGAAGATAAAAAGAGCGAAGAGGCAGAGGAGTCGGAGTTGCAATCGTAAACTTTTAATATCAGAGTAGGGGTTGCAACCCCCGGTTGAGTCGTGGAGTTTGACAGTGTAGGAGTTTGAGATTTAAGCAGCTAAGTCTGTGTCACAGTCGTAGTTGCAAACTTTGATGGCGGAGTCATAATTGTAAAGATAAAAAGAGAGAAGAGACAGAAGAGTCGGAGTCGGAGTCGTCAACTTTTAATATCAGAGTAGAGGTTGTAACCCCCGGTTGCCCGATTGAGTCGTTGAGTTTAAAATGACAGTATAGGAGTTTAAGATTTAAGCAGCTGAGTCTGTGTCACAGTCGTAGTTGTAAACTTTGATGGCGGAGTCGTAATTGTGAAGATGAAAAGAGCGAAGATACACAAGAGTCGGAGTTGGAATCGTAAACTTTTAATATCAGACTAGGGGTTGTAATCCCCGGATGAGTCGTCGAGTTTAAAATGACAGTGTAGGAGTTTAAGATTTAAGCAGCTGAGTCTGTGTCATAGTCGTAGTTGTAAACTTTGATGGCGGAGTCATAATTGTAAAGATAAAAAGAGAGAAGAGACAGAAGAGGCGGAGTCGTCAACTTTTAATATCAGAGTGGAGGTTGTAACCCCCGGTTGCCCGGTTGAGTCGTTGAGTTTAAACTGACAGTGTAGGAGTTTGAGATTTAAGCAGCTGAGTCTGTGTCACAGTCGTAGTTGTAAACTTTGATGGCGGAGTCATAATTGTAAAGATAACAAGAGAGAAGATACAGAAGAGTCGGAGTCGTCAACTTTTAATATCAGAGAAGAGGTTGTAACCCCCGGTTGCCCGGTTGAGTCGTTGAGTTTAAACTGACAGTGTAGGAGTTTGAGATTTAAGCAGCTGAGTCTGTGTCACAGTCGTAGTTGTAAAATTTGATGGCTGAGTCGTAATTGTGAAGATGAATACAGCGAAGAGGCACAAGAGTCGGAGTTGGGGGTAGGGGTTGTAACCCTCGATGGTGTAAAGGTAGACTTGCGCGACGATTTTTCATAAGAACGCGGGTTTAATTCGTCATTTCCTTCGTCGACCTCTCCCTCCAGTACCGTACGCAGGATTTTATTAAAGGGGGGGGGGGGGGTGATATTTAGGTTTGCGTATGTGCCTGTCTCCCTCGCTTAGTTATGGCGAGAAATTCGTCATGAAAATACTTTTTAAACCCCTTTCGGAATCGGTAGAATAGTGTAAATGGTTCACTAATTGGGAGAAGCCTCCCCAATCTCTGCATGGGATGTAATCGGAAAATAAGTTATTTTACAATTTAGATGTTTGAGTCTTCATTTCTCCTATGTCCTGCGAATTCTATCGAACATCCTGCCCTGATTATGACTTTTTCTTTTAACAATATAAGAATTTATTTCTGTAGCTTTATTTGTAAAATAAAGTACAGGATATTTAATGAAAGAAAAATTAATTTTTTCTACATTTTCCATTTAGAAATATATCCTTTTTTCTTGTTATTGTTCATCTCACTCTCCTTTAACCTTTGATCGCTCAATTTAAAGTGGTTTGCTGAAATTGTTGTAAAATTATGTAGTTTCATTTCAATTAAACTTTATACCCCCATCATCATCATCATCATCATTTCAACTTCACAAGTCACGAGTACTTTCTTTTTCGATATAGACAATTTTCTGGGCTCTTTAGTAGTTGGAGTGGAAATTTCTGTTCCAACTCAAAGGAAGAAAAGTACAAAGTAATCAAAATTAAATTGCCGGCAAATTCAGCAAACACAATCACACCGAGAGAGAGAGAGAGAGAGAGAGAGAGAGACTTCACTTTAGTTGAACTCAAAATGTTAAAAAACAATGGAACCGAATTGGATTGAAACAAATAAAGTTTAATCAAATTGCTTACCTGCACACCTGTTCCGTCAACACTAATCGTAGCAAACGCTGTTGTTCCGAAAACGCAACACAAAATTAGACACCCAAGAAAACCATCAGGCGGAAAAGTATGTGTACATAGAAAACATTTTTAACTTTTTCCAGGAATGGCCTGGCCCACCTTTCTTGTAGCGTGTTGAGTTTTAATTTGAAGCATTTTGGAAATTGGTGGTTACACAGCGCGTAACCATCCAATCCACTCTCGTATGTGATTCCGAAACTCATGTGGTTTTGAAGTAGTTGAGTTGGGTTGTTTGTTTTCCTTGTACCACAAACTTGTGTGATTAATTATGACAATCAAATCCACATTACTTTGTTTTCAGCCCATTCGAATTTGTGGGGCGCTACACTCGTTTATTACAGACAACAACAAATATCATAATTTTCTCCTTGTCCGTTGTCGTTTGTCTTTTCTCAAGCGGAGGCATGTGGGAAGGAGATAAGGAAGAAAGTGAAAACCATGTATTACATTCTGTCATAAATGTCATTTGTTTCACCCAAATGAAATTGTAATCTGTTTTGTTTTTTTTTTTTTTTGTTGTTGTTTGTCAAGTGAAAATAGGCGTAGTTATAAAGAGAGTAAGGGAGGATACCACTTTCCTCAAATTTATCAAAACTTTTGAAAATGAAAAAACTGTAATAGTAAAAAAGATTTGACACTTCCCGCATTAAAAATACTTATATCGTAAAAGTAGTTACATTTGTTGTGAACGAACTTATATTTATCAAAGAAAAAAGTGTCCGCATTTACTGTTGCCGCAATTAATGAACATAAGTGTGAAGATAAATTCGAATTAAACCAGCAAAGACACAAACCAATTATGTTAGCAGAGCTCTGTAATCACATTAACAGAACTATGTAACATAGCTCAATTTTGGAAAGATTATAGAAATTACCGATTTTCTCGCTATCAGACAAATATACATATATAACCCAAAGTTACACATTTTATAGCAAGGACTGATCAAAGGATATATCGAGACAAAGTTATTCTTTGTCAAGGTGAAATCTATAAGGTTTTGTTACATAGAAAATCTTGGAAAGATTTTGGTTCCATTGCGCCTAATTGGGAAGAGTTTAGTGATTGGGACTAGTATCAAATTAAAGCCATTGACATCTATTTTCATTATATAATCTCCTTATTCCCGAAGAACCCTCCAGAATATTAAATTCAACGAAGTATTTATGAAATTTGTGTGTCGGACCGACAAGATGCATCCATGGTGACCACCAGGAAAAAGTTTAGTGATTGGCACTAGTATCAAATTAAAGCTATTTACATCTATTTCCATTATCTAATACCCACATTCCCGAAAAATCCTCCAGAATATTAAATTCGACTAACAATTTATGAAATTTTTGTTTCGTACGGACAACATGCGTCCGGGGTGACCAAATTCATAAATTCTCCGTCGTATTTGATATTCTGGAGGTTTTTCGGGAATGAGGGTATTAAATAATGAAAATAGATGTCAATAGCTTTAATCTGCTACTAGTGCCAATCACTAAACTCTACCCAATTAGGCGCAATGGCCCCAAAGTCATTCCAAGATTTTTTTTGAAAATAAGCTTCTATTTTTCACCCTGGCGAAGAATGACTTTGTTTGAAGTCCCGATATATCCTTTGACCCGATCTGAATTGATTTGAATTGAATTGAATTGAATTGAATTGAATTGAATTGAATTGAATTGAATTGAATTTAATTTAATTTAATTTAATTTAATTTAATTTAATTTAATTTAATTTAATTTAATTTAATTTAATTTAATTTAATTTAATTTAATTTAATTTAATTTAATTTAATTTAATTTAATTTAATTTAATTTAATTTAATTTAATTTAATTTAATTTAATTTAATTTAATTTAATTTAATTTAATTTAATTTAATTTAATTTAATTTAATTTAATTTAATTTAATTTAATTTAATTTAATTTAATTTAATTTAATTTAATTTAATTTAATTTAATTTAATTTAATTTAATTTAATTTAATTTAATTTAATTTAATTTAATTTAATTTAATTTAATTTAATTTAATTTAATTTAATTTAATTTAATTTAATTTAATTTAATTTAATTTAATTTAATTTAATTTAATTTAATTTAATTTAATTTAATTTAATTTAATTTAATTTAATTTAATTTAATTTAATTTAATTTAATTTAATTTAATTTAATTTAATTTAATTTAATTTAATTTAATTTAATTTAATTTAACTTAATTTAATTTAATTTAATTTAATTTAATTTAATTTAATTTAATTTAATTTAATTTAATTTAATTTAATTTAATTTAATTTAATTTAATTTAATTTAATTTAATTTAATTTAATTTAATTTAATTTAATTTAATTTAATTTAATTAAAATGAATTGAGTAGAACTGAATTGAATTGAACCCAATTGAATTGAACTGAACTGAACTGAATTGAATTCTATTGAATTGGATTGAGTTGAACTGAACTGCATTGAATTGAAATGAGTTGAATTGAATTGGACTGCATTGAATTTAATTGAATTGAACTGAATTCATTTCAATTGGATTGAATTGGATTAAATTGAATTGAAATGAAGTGAAATGAATTGAATTAAATTGCATTGAATTGAATTGAAGTGAAGTGAAGTGAAGTGAAGTGAATTGAAATGAAATGAAATGAAGTGAATTGAAATTCATTGAATTGAATTGAACTGAACTGAACCGAATTGAATTGATTTGAATTCAATTGAATTGAGTTTAATTGAACTGAATAGAATTGAAGTGAGTTGCATTGAGTTGAACTGAATTGAATTGAATGGAATTGAATTGACTTGAACTGAATTGAACTGAATTGAACTGAATTGAATTGAATTGAATAGGATTGGATTGCATTGAATTGAATTGGATTGAATTAAATTGCATTGAACTGAATTGAAATGAATTGAATTGAATACAACTGAATTGAAGTGAAAACCCGGCACACAGTTATGTGCACAACAAAACTGGTTAGTCGGTTTCGCCAGTTTTTCTGGTTCGGTTTTGAACAGTACTCTCTACTCATATGTATCATATTCCAAGGAGTTAAGCTACAAACGAGTGAGTGTTTTCCATGACTGGAAGAATGCTAAAAGAAAAAAGAAGAAAACTGCTTGGAGTTAAAGTAGATTCACACGTGAATGTGAGTAAGATCAAAAAATGCTCACGTGAACGTTGGAAGCTGGGAAAGATGAGTGCGTTTTCGTACGTGATCCACTGTATTACTTTCGTGAGCGTAACCAAAGCTTATTCACGTGCCCCTCTCTTGTTTTTTAACCAAACACATTTATCGGTCTTGCAGAATCATACATATTACTTCTGTTCTCACCGGTTCTCTTAAGTGCACCCCCTTTTCACCTACCACCCTGTTATGAACATTAAAAGCACTCTTTGAAACATAATAGAACTGTAATGGCCACAATAAAGGTTTCTTCTTCCAAAATGCTTCATTAAAAATGATGACAAATATTTGGGATAAGTCCATATCATGTGTGTGCCTGTGTAGGAAATTGGACACATTTCCCTTTCTCTTTGTTCAAAGAGCAAGCAGGTAAATATCAGAGCCATTAGTAGGTAAATATCAGAGACATTTGGTATTAAGGTCTATTGAACGATACCACCTAACACCCAACTTCAATCCGTCTCCTCTTGAGCCCTTCCCATGCTCGCACTTGATTGTATTCCATTGAAAGTAAAATGCAAATTTCTAATAACTACATATTTGCTACAGTCATCTCCTCTAGACGCTCTTCATCATGTTCCACTCCAGTAGTTACAATTTCTTTGGGTACAAAATGACTGACATCGAATGAAACTGTTTGCTATTTCTTTCTAGTTATATTACATTTCATTCATTCATTCATTCAGTGCATTCATTCATTGCACTTGATGTGTCGTTCGTGTTCCCTTCACTTGTGTTGGAATACAATTTGATTCTTTCATGTAGTCGGACTTGGTTCATTTATTCCTCGTTTTGAATGGGTTCCACCCGGGTGGTTGTGTCGTTATACACTTGAGGATGAGTGGGTGGTAACCTAAAAGAAAAATCAATATTTTCCAACCCTTCACTTTGCACTTTGCCATTCCGTATGTTGTTCCATTTGTTTTTCCTTTGCCTTTGATGTAAAAAGGGCGTACGGAAACTTCTTTCGCTGGAACCTGAATGCATTTGCATATTCACATTCTGGCAACAAAACTCATTGTGAATTTGAAAATTAAGAGCTGAATTGTTTGAATGTGTTGCCCCAGCTCCACCACCCAACAACCATCTACATATGTACATAAGTGTAACTTGTGAATTTATAATGAAGTTATGTCTGGAGCTTTTCATTTTTCACCACCGCCCCCAGCAAACAATTCTATCAAGCGATAGGGAAAACATATACTTATATACATTTTATGTGTTCTTTATTTTCTGAACACTTCCTAATTTGATCCGAGAAATTTTGATAAATTCTAAACACTTCCTAATGGCAACTTGAGGAAATATTTCAGTGAAAAAATTATAATTTTTGACTTTTCTAAACACTTTCTGATATTAAATATATTTCTTAGGTTTTTTTTAAGCTGTTCTCCAAACACTTCCGCCATCCCAGGAATGCACAAGGGGGGGGGGGATAGCTTCCCACAAACACTAGGATGTGGCCTTTTACGTTTTACTTTCACTGATTGGGACCTACAGCTTTACACCGGTCTCGATCGCATTTCTTAGAAGCTTTTTCGTGGCTTGTAACCATCCCCAAACGAGGTGACCGTCGCACAGTGGTTCAGAATCCAAAAAATTCTATACCTTTTGATCTAAAAATAAATAAATGGTTTCCCATTATATCCCATGAAGGGACTGGGGAGAACTTCTCACAATCACTGAGCTGTGCGCTTTCCAGTTTTCACTCACTGATTGGGACCTACAGTTTTACACCGATTCCGAACGGTAATTTGAGAAGCTTTTTCATGGCTAGATACTCGATAGTGTCGCCGTCACTATGCGAGGTGACCGCCGCCGAAAGAAAATTTGAAGGTGGTCAGAGCCGGGTTCGAACCCAGGATCTCATGTACAAGAGCCGCGCACACTAACCATTGCACCACCGACGGCCACCTTTTGATCTAGTAAACATTTTTATGTTCTGTAAAAACCCGATTGTAGGCAAGGGGTCAAGGATAATTGCGATATATCAAGATTGAAAATATCACAGTGGGGTATATTTCAGAAAAATTTCCAAAGTTGACTACTTTTTGTTTCGATTTGATTCCAAGAAAACACAAATTTAGTTTTTTTCTTTTTATTTTTTTTTAAATAAATTTTGACATGCGCACAAAAAATTAAAAAAATTTAAAAATTTCGGATACATATTCGCTTTTTTTTGAATTTTGAAAATCGAAAAATGTTGATCTCTTTTTTTGAATTTCTTCAACTGTATCTCATTCAGTTTTAGAGATATTGCACCTAGCTACAACAAAAAAATAACAGCTGACACGTTATCACTTATGCCGCTGGTTGGATCTTTACATGTTAATTTTTTTTTCAAAAACTATATTTTTGAAATATTTAGTACAGTCGAGCTGTATTTGGTATAAATCGAAAAAAATAGTCCATTGTAGAACATTTTCTGAAATATACCCCACTGTGCGATTTTCAATGTTTATATATCGCAATAATCCCTGACTCTTTGCCTACAATCGGTTTTTTACAGAACTGAAAAATGTTTACTAAATCAAAAGATATTGAAGTTTAGCTGATGTAAATCGATCCCATGCGTCGTCGATGGAAATGTCAGGTAGTCAGATCAGGGATAAAACCCACGTTATCATGAAAAATAGTCGCGCCACTTACTTTTGTGAGCACCGACGTCTCACGAATAAGTTACATAGAAACTGATTTTCAGTGTTGATACTTCGGATTCTTCTATCGATATACTTCGCATATGTAAATTTCATTAGAACTCTCATATGAACTCTCTCTAAAGTAAATCAGTAACATTTGTATGTACTGAATTTTTTCACAAAGTTGTCGAAAGTTGTCGAAAGTTCATTTTAATGAAGACTTGTGTAGTGATATTATAAGCATGGATGTGGAGTCGGAGTTGGAGTTTAGGAGTCGGAGGTCAGGAAATTTGCGAGGAATCGTAGTAGGAGTTGGAGTCGACTTTAGCCCGACTCCGACTCCGTGTTAATAAAATTATATACAATTTTAGATATATCTAAATGGAAGCAGATAAAGGAACACAGTACTACCTTGAAGATATCAAAAGTTAGGAATTTTTAATGACAGCACTGTCGTAGACACTGGTTAGTGTGGAACGCCCGACATCGCTCAAATCAATTATTTTGACTAACTTGACTTTAGTTTCCGAGTCGCCACGATTCGAAAAAATTAATTTTAATGAAGACTTTTATGGTGATGTTCTAAGCAGGGATATGGTGTCAGAGTTGGAGATTAGGAGTCGATGGTCAGGAAATTTGCCCGGAGTCGGAGTTGGTGTCGATCTTAGTCCGACTTCGTATTAATAAAATTACTACAAATTTGAGAAATATCTAACTGGAAGCAGATAAAGGAATACAATATTACCTTCAAGATATCAAAAGTTTGGAATTTTTAAAGATAGCCCTGTCATCGAAACTGGTTAGGGTGGAACGTCCCACTGCAGTTGGGTAATATTTTTGGATAATAAATCAGTTACTTACTTACTTAGGCAACACAGGGGGGTTAGGGGCCTTACATAAAGAAGTTAACATATTTCTCCAACCGGCTCGGTATTTGGAATTTTTCTTTCAGTTGGCTACAACATAATCTCACACGGATTCTTCAACGTGGTCTTTCCAGCAAACTTTTGGTCGCTCTATTCTACGACTTCTTCCATTCCAATGACATGTCCCAGCCAGCGTAATCCTAATATTTTGATTCTCTTAAATACGTCGATGTCGGGATAAAGTTCGTGGTTCAGACGTCGTCGATACTCGTCATTGTCTATTATAGGATTATATGTATATTTTTCCGAACATTTTTCTCTCGAAAAACTCTCAGAGCTGTTTCAACAGCCTGCGATGTGAGCCACGATTATGAGCCATAAAGCAGGACAAGTTGTATGAGAGTCTGATATTGCTGGATCTACGCTTCTGGAGAAAGTGTTTGATTTTCCCGAAATATCAAACACAACTCTTTATTTGATTTCTAGGCTGACTGTGCCATTTTTATCCACGGCACATCCGAGGGAAGTAAATTCGCCCACTGTCACGAAGTTATAACGATTATAAACGTTCACCCTTTCCTCCAAACTACTTGTTGAAACTAATACTTTTGCCCTGGCCCTTATCTACCGTTATGATGAGGTCAATGATGTCTACAGCATTTGCATAAGCGAGCAGCTGTTGCTGCTAATTTTTTTATTCGTGTTGACCGCAGCTTTTTTATTTATTACGCTATCTATTACACAATTGAAGAGATCGCATTATAAGGTGTCGCCCTTCCTGAGGCCTCGCCTCGTACTAAATGGGTCGGTGAGATCTTTTCCACTCTTTACTAAGGATTACGTGTCGGATAGTCATTATACAAAGGCGTGCCAGCTTAACGGGAATACCAAGCTCCGTCATACATACAGTTTTCCCCGTATCGGGCTAACGGAGGCAGCATTATAATCTAGTAAGAGGTGACAGGTGTCGATTTGTTTTTCGTGGGCTTTCTCCAGGATTGACTTTCCAGGTCTAAAGCCACACTGATAAAGTCTGATCAGGTCTGCAACAAACGGCTTTAGTCTTTCGCACATTACGCTTCAGAGGACCTTGTATGCGGTGGATAAAATGCCTATTCCACGGTAGTTGGAACACATACTAGGGCCGCCTTTTTTGAAAATAGGACACGATATGCTAAGACTCCAATCGTCGGGCACGCATTCGTCTAGACAGATTTTACATATCAGCTGATGCATGAACATTTCTAACTCATAACCGCCAGCCTTAAGCATCTTAGGCTGTACTCCATCAGCAGCGGCGGCTTTGTTGTTATTAAGCCGGGAAATTGTCTCGCTTTGGTTAGAAGGGGGCAGTCGATGCCATTGTCCTGTATGTGTTCACCACCCTCATCTATATTGAAGACTCCAAAGACAAGTAAAATAGGGAAGGGATCTCCCTCCTATATTTCCAACATAGCCTGCACATATGCGACAAGATTTCCGTCCTTGTCTCTACGAAAGGGGGCTCTGATCCATTTCCGTTGGTTTACCTTTTGTTTTTTTCGGTAGAATTTACGGACCTCATTCTTCGTTCTGTTGGATTCAATTTGTTCACTCTTCCGTTTTCTCC
The DNA here is from genome assembly GCA_963931995.1 of Phaonia tiefii. Lineage (NCBI taxonomy): Eukaryota > Metazoa > Arthropoda > Insecta > Diptera > Muscidae > Phaonia > Phaonia tiefii. The sequence continues at coordinate 141,527,113 of OZ008371.1, read as the reverse complement.
ATAACCGTTTTGTTTTTCTTCATACACAAACAATTTTCATCTCTCCTATTCTATTTATAACGCTCTGTCGCGACTCGCGTTGCAACTGACTGAAGCATTGCCATATGTGCAGGGTTCTCCACAACCGGATTTTCTTAAACAAACGGGTTTTCTCTTCTTGTATCGCTCCTTCGCGTCTCGCGTTGCAACTGACTGAAGCTTTGCCATATGTGCAGCGTTCATTTCATGACTTGCCATGCAGTTTGCATGGTTTGTCTTCCAGCAGATTTTCATAACCAAGACGTTCCATGCAGCAATTTTCATAGAGTGGGAAATGTACTTTCACTGCGCTTCAGGATCATGAGGCGGGGGTGCCTTCTGTGCCGCTATCTGAGTAGCTCAGCCGTGGCTAACTTTGGTAACTGCAGCTTTCCGATGTCCATCTTTCTATATGTCTGATTTCGCACACCTTTCGCTCTGCTTAACCTTGTGCGAACCTTTGCTGCAACCAAGTAGTGACCCGAATATATATTAGCTCCTCGAATCTTACGTACGTCCATTACACTAGTAGAGTGCCTTCTACCAACTACCAGGTGATCAATCTGGTTTTTCGTCTGTTGATCAGGAGATATCCAAGTAGCCTTGTGGATGTCTTTATGTTGGAATCTCGTAGTACTGATAACTATAGTTATTGTCGCAGCGAAATCTAGCAGTCATTCCGTTGTCGGAAATGCTGGCGGTCAGCGGTCGTATGTTTCCTCTAAGCGGTTATGGAACGTGTCCTTGGTGTTATCGAATTTTCTGGGCAATTGCACAAATTAGCGAAATGTTAAAAGTCCTTTTATGTCCTGTTATGTGGTTCACGGGGTTGAACCTAGATACTAGATGCATCAGTCTTTTGCGAACTACAAATCCGCAACCAAATTCAGGCTTTTCTCATGACAGCTGTACACGCTGAAAAATCAGTTTTTTCTTGTTTGGATGAAAAAATTTAATGTGTGTATGGAGCTTGTCGCAAATATAGTATACTTGTGTCCAAACAATTTGTGTTTTCAATTCAATATTACATGTTTGAGACAGAATAATTAATATGTTATACTATGTAAATGTGTTTGTGATCCAAATACAGCTTTGTTTGTAACACAAATACAGTCAAAGTGAACACATGCAAACAACACACAGCGTTAGCATCACATACGTGGTTGTTGTACAACAATAGTCGGTCTGAAAATAAGCATAATGATATTGATGTAGTGGCATCGAACAAACAAGCGGATCTTCGTCACCAAAGAGTATTGAATAGTATAGAGAACTCATGGAACGAATTGTATGACTCAAAAGCACTGGCGACATCTGGCGAATGATTAAAAACGTATTACTCTCTTTTTGTCATAACTTGGCCCATTCACAATTTCGATGTGAAACATAGACGCCTTTTGAAACATTTATGCTTTTTGTATTGTTTTATGTAATAACATTGTCGAAATGGTGCATATATATTGAAATATCCTTAAAGAGAATAAGACTCGTTTATGCTCTTTTACTCCGACTCTCTACATGAGAGTGGAAAAGAGTGCAATAAGTTCTCTATACTATTCAATACTTTTTGTCGTCGCTCTGTTTGTGACAAAACAAAAACAATTATTTCAGTGAGCTAAATATTGCTTTATTTATTTTAACAATATTACATCTAATGATAAAGCAGATGTCAGAAGAAAGAAAGTGCAATAGCAAAAAAGCCTTCAGCACAAAAACTATCCTTTTTTTTATTTTCCAATGTAACATTTACTAATGTGTTCATAGAAATCGAACAGGTACCGTGTAATAACACAACACCCGTGAGTGTTTTTTGTCGTTATGATCTGTCGAGAGCAACATAATAAAAGAAAGACAAAGAGAAATTGTTGTCAGTCTAAGTTAATGTTATTGCAAGTGTATATGCATAAATAGCATTGTGCTTTCACTCAGTGATCCATAAATATGCCGGAATGCGTGTGTAAAAGAATTGAATGTTTGTTATGTTGATTGTTTCTTCCATTCTGTCATCAATCGTTCATCTATAACGATATGCATCTTTGCAAGTAAACATGCTAATGTTTGCATTGCAAATATATGAATATTTGGAGTGTGTTCCAAACATATACATGGTTTCTGCAGAATGTGTTTGAGAGTATATGTTACCTAGGCCGTGTTTTTAGCGTGTAGTATATGTCACAGTTTTTCTTCCGTGTACAGCCATGTCCTGTTCTTCGCATCTCCTGGATTGCACTAATGTCGGCATTATAACTTTTAAGGTCGTCTGTCAGTTGGATAGTGGCACCGTATTTGTTTGCGGGGATCTTCAACAAATAAAGGCAGTGAATTTATGTTTCCCAGCCCAACGTGATTTTGTATTTTACCTGGTTAAGACACATACCAGGGTGAAGTTCTCAAAGAGCCTTTTGGACCTGGATCTTTCTAAATAGGAACCGCATTGCCAAACGCGAGATAACCTTAGCGAGGTGACCGCCGTCGAAAGAAATGTGGTCAGAACAGGAATCGAACCCACGTTCTCATGTGCAAATGCCGCGCAGACTATCATTGCGATATATTTACATGTATATACATTTCTATTTCTTGCTATCTTGCAACCTCTAGTCTTATATTGTGTTACTCTCACTATTACCTATTTCACAACGGGTCAACCGACCTCCGTGTGCAGTAACGAATATAATAATCTTCGGTTCGTGTGTTTGATACATGTCCCAAACTCAACTTTATCTAACCCACCTTTTTGTTTTAAATCCTCAGAACTCAGAGCTTTCAATTCCTCACTCTGGCAAATGTGTCGACATAAGTACAGCGTTATATCTGCTGTTGTGATGTGTTAAGTGACCATCATATTAGGATTTACATGGGAGGTGTTAAACTGACCTACTTGGACTCGCCACACCCAGTGTAAATATAGGGGAAGAGATGTATTAAATTGGCCCTCATTCGGATTAACTTATTAAAAGCTAGTTAGTTTTGATAAGCCTGAGGGATTTTTAATGTTTTGAACTCTCTTATTTTACATCTCTCCTTCCAACAACCCCAAAAGACTTTCTTAACCCTACACTTAAGGACATAAGTTTTCCCCAATCCTTTTTTAAGTTTTAAGACGACTTAGTTATAATACAATCCTAAAAGTATGCATTAGTTGCGGGGTTTAGCATAACCCCTAGATGTATGCTTTATTTCTTGCATTGTCGCTGCTCACTAATAACACACACAAGTAACAAATTTTCCTTCAATGATTTTAGTTGAAATACATTTTTACTCCAAGGACGAATTTACTAAAACGAAAATATTTTTAAGCTTTCCTTTTTAAGGTCGCTTGGAACCATTTAGTAATTTGAAAAAAAAACAATAGAAATCTTTAACCTTTCTAAATTTGTTGATAACAACATCATAAAGGACAGAAAACAAAGCTTTTTTTATAAGGCTTCTTTTTATCACTTCTCTTTTTAATATCCTTCCTTGTGGGGAGTAAATCCTTCACCCCATCCATTTTCCATTTCACTTTAATAGCTGGTCAACTGTCGTCAGTTGAAGCCCGTTCACCTTTTGACATAAATCAAACCAGCAGTGAATCCTTTAAATGTTATATTTCAACAAAATTAGTAAATTTATTTAAGCTCCTTAAAGTATGCTTTAATCTTTTGCTGCCTTCTGCTTTAATTTTACTCACTGTAAAGCCTTAAAGTATACATTACTTTTCCAAGTATTTGTTTGTTTCGTTGGTGGTTTCATTTGTGTAATTTAATACACTTTCACCATAGTAACCCCTTGTTGGTCGACCTTTTCTCGCTTCTGCTTTTCACTTAGCTTCCGTCGTTGGCAACATGACCAGCAGTTGGAGAATATGTATTCACTTAGAGCGAATACCAAACCATAGACGCTGATAAAACTTGCTCCCAAAAACAAACCAATCGCACCACCAAAGGACATTATCAATTGATCGGTACTAAACACCACACGTCGTTTTATGGCCATGCGTGGTAGAAACAGTTTAACAATAATGGTCCTTTCGAATTTGGTAGTGTCCTAGGACGGACATAGGTATTATTGAACAGCTGGTTAAGGTCATTGGAATACTGGGGTTGTTAGTTTACATACATCTTTTTGCATAGTAGTTTGCATGGCCACAAATTGAGCTTCCTCACACAGTTGTAGGCAATTACATTGTGCTGCATCTGGCCAGTTTTCTTTGCTCAAGCACAGCATACCCTTGATGTCGCACACCGGTATATGGGGGGCCACCACATAGAAAAAGGGTTTGCAGCCACATTTGCTAAAGGCAGAGTTGATGCGGCATTCCATGCTACACAAACCCGGGCGATAGATCTGAAAAATCAGGGATATAGCAAATAACATAAACCTAAAAATCCCATAAATTGGGATATTTGTATCACATCAAAATATTTCAAATTATTTTCATCCTTGTAGCGGCATTTGCGGTACGCCACCGGTAGATTTCGCACTTCTGTTTCCGCTGTTGTCAGGGACAGCATAAGCTCTACGGTTAGGGAGCCGTCCAAGTGGGTCTGACGGAGTATACTGGCACGACTAAATGGTGCCACAATATCCTCGACATTATGTAGAAACTTTTGGGAAAATAGAGAAGAAATTACCTTAAAATTTGGGAATAGGGAGTAACCTTAAAGTTACTTACAATATATAAGCTGGTAGCATATCCCGACTTGGGGAAAATTTTGGTATTGCATTCATTCATGATATCGCAATAACGACGATCCGATACTTTAAGAGGTTTTCTGGAAAATATAATTTAAAAATATGTATTAAAACTGCCCAAAAGTATGCACTACAAATCGAAAACATTTGGGCCTAAAGATATACTGAATTTTTTAGGTGATTAAAAATTAACACAGCCTAAAAGCATACCCTATCTTATTATTATACTTCTATTCATAATATTCTTAAAACGCATCCCGTAAACTGCCACAGTAATTGGAGAAGCGTTCAGACAACAGCCGTCCTACCATATATTTTCAAAGTTCCAACAATCTCACAAAACGTGCACGTAGGTTAGGCAGAAGTGGCCGTCACTATTGACACACTTCGTTCAATGAGGGCAGTTGTCATATTCCGTCCCCATCGTTGAACCTGTAAATTAACCTGGTATGGGGCGTTAAAGCCATATGATGCCTCATCCCGATATTCCAGGATGTGGCTGAAGAAGGGGCGTACATTGGTACTTGTCGAAAAAATTAGTACTCTGCAGTAGAAAGGTCCTTATATCATTCAGCTTAACTTCGTGCACGTGGGTTAGATTCGATATGAAGTAAGATCTTTGATCTTAATAAGATAGGAGATGTTCGAAGCTTTTATTCTCCTTTTGCAGTAATCATGAGCTGAGATTTCAAGCATAGGCGAGTGTCTGCCTATTAAACAGGTTGCAGTAATTACGGGTACCACCGTAGACCTATCTTGTCTAGCAATGGATATCAAGTTTACCGTGCGATTCTGGATCTAACTCGGCCATACTTGCCTAGTGATCCTGCATGTTATGCCCCCAGACCATCTATGATTCGCATGTCTTAGGGCTTCAGATTTCAGGATGAGCTTGCATGCAGAACGTGTTATTTACCAACATATTCCATATCCAATGGAACAGAAACGATAGTCCATAAACTCGCTAGCTTGTCCGCTCTATAGTTTCCTGTTGCCCGGCACCAATTTAAGGAGGATATCGAATTGCTTCGCCTTCTGATTTAGCTAGGAGCAGCAGTTGTGGGCAGTTCTTGAAGTCAGGAATACACATTGCAGGGATTTTATAACAGCCAGACTGTCAGAGTAGATATTGATACCCCAGACGCTGATGACGTTTCGTCCCAGCTAATGGGTAACTTCCCCGATTGCCATGACTTCTGTCTGGTAGACACTACAATGGTCAGGCAACCTTTGTGCAATCTGTACACCCACCTGTTTAGAATAGACTCCAAAGCCTATTTTGTCACCTTGTATGGAGTGGATCAATGGTTGCTGTGCGTGGGTCTTGTATATAAAAACGTGGGTTCAATCCCATCTCACATTTCTTTCGGTGACAGTTACGTCGCATAGTGACGGCTACACTATCGATTATATAGCCATAGAAAAGCTTCTCAAACTGCCATTCGAAACCGGTGTAAATCTGTAGGTCCCAATCAGTGAGTGTAAAACTAGAAAGCGCACAGCTCAATGGTTGTGAGAAGGTCCCCCATTCCCTTCATGGTATGAAATGGGAAACCATTTTTTTCCTTTTTTTTTGGAGACATCATTGAAGAAGATTTAATACCTTCTACAACCTGGTGTACATCCCTTCCAGTCCTGCCTGGCCAGGTTATGAATGGGAAAGTTTCTGTCAAAGACAGATCTGGGTGTCATGTAATCCACTTCTATTGTGGATTCCCGTAGATCCCTAAAATCGTCCCATGACCATGTGCATTGGTGATCAATGGCGGGAAATGTCTTAAGCGGATTGCTGACGTTGCAGCCAATTGGTATCGCACCAAATCTAGTGGTAACAGGATAAGCCCCCAAACCCTCTTTAGGGGCTGTGCAAAGGTCACCCGTAATACACGCCAATGCTATTCCCTGAAATTTTATCAACAGATTTAGGTCAGTGGATTTTTCCAGTACCGGTCAACAAAGTACACATAAAAGTACAAAAAGTGAACCGAAAGTACAAAAAAATTTTACGCAAAAGTACAAAAAGTGTACACACAACTACAAAATGTGTACATAAAATTACAAAACGTGTACACAAAATTTCAAAAACTAGACAAAAAACTACACTACAATACCAAAAATTTACGCAAAAGTTCAAAAATTTTACAAAAAGGACAACAAATAATTAGGCTGGAATGGAATTCTTGGGAAAGATTGTACCCATTAAGCACATTGAGGCAAAAAAACTAAACTCTCTCTAAGCCATAATTAAGCAAATTCACTCCCACAACGTAACTGCCTACACGCATACAAAATTACTCACTGTACAAGACGAACTGCAACGACTTTATAAATATCAACGACAATATCAACGAAGAAACCGGGGACAGACGCAACAAGAAATTACAAACCCTAATTTGCCGAATTTATGTTCCCGGGTTTTCGGCGACACTGTCGTTTAAAACACCAATGTTTTCGAGAGACCGGCCCGTTCGTCGATGTGCAGGAGAATTACAGACCATAATCGGCCCATTTTCTTAAATTTTTTTGATCACTCTTCGAATCCTTGACACTTTACTTGCACTTACACAACCGAAATTTATGAGCGGTCTTAACGTAACTTTCCCATTTTTGTAATGGCTAATAATCGGGACAGTAAATTGGACCATTGTTAATAATCGGGACAATTATTGACGACAGCTGTCAAATTTTAAAGCTGTCAGTCGTACAGGCAAAAATGCCAACACAGGTTAATCGTATACTTTTTTGAGACACTCTTCACCTAGGAGCTAAAATGACCCTTTCATTACAATTGTTTTCAAATAAATTAAAATGTTCTAACCCCAGCCGTGTTTCTACTGTCACTTACAAATACACCGGAAATATGCTTTACATTTTGAAGAGGGAAGTGACTAAAAGTAGCCACCAATTTCCCACCTTCATAATTACGCTAACTAGATCCAATAGAGAATACATACAATATTTTGTGTAAGACACTTCTCTGACTTAATGTTAATGATTGAGGAAAAGGTTCTAAAAAGGTTCCCTAGCATAACATCTTGATAAAATGACCAAATCTCTAATAGACCTAAATAGCTAACACCTCTTTTATAAATATCCCAAAAGTATGCTTTACTTTATTAGAAAGGCTACCAACTAAAAGTAGGCAGCAATTTTGCATTATCTTACTCGCAATATCGAAAGCCTAATACTATGCTATATTTTGAGCGAGACTTTTATAGCTTCCATGATATACATAAGTAATACTTACAATTCCCCAAATGGATTTGTATATCTCGTCAGCTGAGATGTAGTCCTGCAAATGCCATATTCCGTTATAGCAGCAGCGTAAACCATTTCTCGAATATCAATATCAAACGTGGACGTAGACGAAGATGACGATGACGACGAGGAGGAGGAGGAGGGTGATAATAGATCCTGAGAACCAGCCTTATTATTGTCTGCAGCCAATATTTTTCCCGGAACAACTTTACTATGCATCTGTAGGAATTGGAAAATTTAGTTTTTATCACAAAATTGTATTGTAACAAACTAATGTGTTTTCACCACCTTCAAAACCATTTGAAGATACTCTAAATGTTCCATATTGGTATCATTCTCATACGGTTTCAATTTATCCAATTTATTAATATTCAAGTTACTAAGGACATTTAGGAAATCCAAATAATATTCATGCAGGGTTGCATTGTTCTCCTCGGTGACATTCCACGTCTGCTCGATGACATTATTGAAAGTAATTCTATCGGTCAGATTGGAGCAGATTGTTATGCCTACAAAGGGGAAATTCGATTTACCCCAAGCCAATTCCATGGCATAGACAATAGGATTGTCGCGAAATCGTTTCCATTGGTTGTAGCAAATGTCAATGGAAAAATATGCTGCCAATATGATGGCAAAGCCCCAGAAGATTTTCTCAAACCAGTGTAGTGGACGTTTCACCAGATACGGAAAGCCATGAATACTCGATTCACCCAAAGTTTTATTTATAAACTGGTGGCACTTCATTGTGCCAAGAGTGTTTGAAAAGAACTGGTCAAAAATGAGGCATGTCCTGGAGTCCAATTGTTGTTTATATCCTTGCGAGAAATCTCAGCACTTGTGTAATTGATGTTCATTGTTTTATTTGTTGTAATTTGGACATGACATGTGTCATCCTCTAACATAATAATGCTAGTGTGTTGTTAGAATTTATCCTGAACATGTTTTGAACATGCATATTAAATGGAAAATTGATGTAACGAAATTAAAGCGTAATGACGAAATAAACTACAAAATACACTGAGAAAAAGTTAAAGTGCAAATTTCAAAAATTTTCTGTGAATAAAAATTAGTTTTACGTATGTATGTATATCAGGAAAGATGCAAAAAGCAGCTACTAATAGCGTAAAACTTTTGTATTTGTAAAAAAAATTGTAACTTGGAACAACGTTTCTTATTGCCACGTCTTCTAAGTACCAAACAATACACTTTGAAGAAATGAGCTTCGATTAACCCATTCCGATACGTGAAAAATGTCCGCAAGGTGGGTACCGCTAATGCTGGCAATCGAGTTTCAAACAACGAGTATTTCCTGCAATATAAAACTATAGAGACAATGCTGTATGATAGAGTCATAAAACGAACATTTTCTTCACAAATATTAAATCCTTCATAGATGCTATGACTTACTTCATTAATTTTCGGCCTAACAAAATATTCATAAAATCGATGAAGCATTCTCATAGATTCTATGAAATGAAATCTAAGAAAATTTTTTTCATAACATGTATGATACTTTTTCATACTTTCTATAAAACGAAATTTAACCAAAATTTCTTTGCACATCTATGAAACATTTTCATAGATTCTATGAAATTTGTCTATAATATCTATGAAACGATATATATCAAACAATTTATGAAATTTATTCATAACATCTACGAATTTTTTTACAGATTCTATGGAATAAAATCTATGAAATTTTTTCATAAAATCTATGAAGCATTTCCGTAGATTCTATGACGCGATATACTGTAAATTCGTATATAGACATCTATGAAATTTTCATAGATTCTTTGAAATTTGTTCATAACATTAAACTTTTTCTATTATACAGGGTGATTCAGGAAGTTCCGGACAAATTTCTCCAGCGTATTCCGTGGCTCATTTCATAAAGAAACGTCCACTAGGACCATGTCTGAAAATGCAAGGGTTCGAAATGGCAGCGGTTCAAATTTTCGGATTGGTGCTCGGAGGGTAGTAGGGTAGAGAATTTTTTTCTCCATTTTTTTCCGGAAGCTCTGTATCTCGGCGATTTGGCTTTTTTCTACCTTTTTTTATTGATTCTGAATGGCCTCTTAAATCCCTTTTCTACAAGCCCAAAAAATCCGGCTCAGAAGTTAGCAACTTTTACCCGCCTGAAGAATAATAAAGCCGCGGGTGCGGATGGCCTACCCGCTGAACTTTTTAAGGCAGGTGGCGAAGGACTGATAGCCCACATGCATCAAATGATATGCGGTATATGGCTGGCGGAATCTATGCCCGACGACTGGAGTCTCAGTGTATTATGTCCTGTATTCAAAAAGGGTGATCCGTGTGTCTGTTCCAACTATCGCGGTATCAGTCTTTTATCCATCGCGTATAAGGTCTTGTCGAGCGTATTATGTGAAAGACTAAAGCCAATTATTGAAAACCTGATTGGACCTTATCAGTGTGGTTTTTGACCGCGGTATATGGCTGGGGGAATCTATGCCCGACGACTGGAGTCTCAGTGTATTATGTCCTGTATTCAAAAAGGGTGATCCGTGTGTCTGTTCCAACTATCGCGGTATCAGTCTTTTATCCATCGCGTATAAGATCTTGTGGAGCGTATTATGTGAAGGACTAAAGTCAATTATTGAAAACCTGATTGGACCTTATCAGTGTGGTTTTAGACCAGGCAAGTCCACAACTGACCAAATATTCACGCTACGCCAAATCCTGGAAAAGACCCACGGAAAGCAAATCGATACATACCACCTTTTTGTCGATTACAAAGCTGCTTTCGATAGCCCCATACGGGGAAAACTGTACGAAGCTATGTCTGAACTTGGTATTCCGGCAAAACTGATCCGCCTGTGTAGAATGACGCTGACCAACACCAAATCAGCAGTGAAAGTGGGGAAATACCTCACTGAACCATTCTGTACCAAGCGAGGACTTAGACAAGGCGACACACTTTCGTGCAATCTCTTCAACATCTTAATGGAGATAATAATGAGAAAGGCTGCAGTAAATACGAACCAGACCATTAACACGAAAAGCCTTATGTTGCTGGCGTATGCTGACGACATAGACATCATTGGGCGAAATTTGCGATAGGTTACTGCAGTATTTTCAAGAATCGAAAAGGAATCAGCGAAGGTGGGTCTTGCTGTTAATGAGGGCAAGACAAAATTGATGGTGTCAACGACTAGAGAAACCTCTCGACATGGTCCGCACTTGAACGTTGACAACCGATTTAATTTTGAAGTGGTAGATGAATTTGTCTACCATGGATCCGCCGTGAACAAGGACAACAACGTCAGCCTGGAGATATATAGGAGAATTGTGCTTGCAAATAGATGTTATTTTGGGCTCAGCAAGCAGTTTAGGAACAAAGCCCTCTCTCGACGGACAAAAGTCCTGCTATATCAGACTCATTTTACCTGTCTTGACATATGGCTCCGAAACTTGGGTCATATCGCAAGCGGATGAAAAACACCTGGGAGTTTTCTAGAGAAAAATTATCCGTAAAATATATGAACCTGTTAGAGAAAACGGCGAGTACCGACGTCGCTGGAACGCAGAGCTATATAGTCTCTATTCTGACGTGGACATAGCTAGACGAATCAAAGTGTGCCAATTGCGTTGGCTAGGCCATGTTATCAGAATGGATGAAGATGAGCCAGCGCGAAAGATTTTTGATAACGTACCCGATGGAAGCAGGAAAAGAGGACGACCAAGACTCCGCTGGAAAGACCAGGCAGAAGAATCCCTCCGTATCCTTGGTGTTACCAACTGGCGAGAAAAGGCGAAGGATAGAGCCAGTTGGAAGAATATGTTGAAATTTGTTTAATTTGTTTGTTTAATTAATATGTGTAAGACGTCTGACCTCATGAGGTTGTAATATAGTCAATAAAAGTAAAAAAGTAAGGTATAAGATGCAGCGTCCATTGTATGTTCAATTTGGAATAAAGGTTCTGTCCCAATGTAAGAGTAACAACCCCGTACCATTATGTTTCCGCTACCACGTTTAACTGTTTGGATTGTGTTCTGGGGCCTGAATTCGGTGTTGGAAGGTCTGCTCTTATCATAATTACCCAATCTCACTTTAGTTTCAGCTGTCCTCAAAATATATCGCCATTTGCGTACGGACATGCGTCATATGCTCCTTGGCAAAATGCAACATTTTTTGAACGTTCCGTTTGGATAGAAATGGAACTTTTCGGACACTTTTTGCCTTTAAATTGTTTTTTGTTAGCATTTTTCTTAATGTAGAGGTGTCAACATCCCGATCGTATTGCCTTTTAAGGGCGGAAGAGGCAACAAAAGTCGAACTCTACGTGGCGCAATATTTTTGGTTCCAAATGTTCTGTAATTTTCAGGGTTTTACCGTCTGTTTCCTGGATTGGGGTTATATTTTATTCCGGTCTCCAACATTTTCTTTGAGCATCCAATTATGTCAGTAATTTGTATGTAGCTTCTGAATTCTTGTATCGTCTCTTTTATTCTTTCTTGGCGCGCATGATTGCAATATTTACATCGGCCCATTTTGGAACGTCAATAATGACAATTTATTAATGCTACTAATAAACATTAAACATATTTAGAAGCTAAACTTTGTTTTCAAATTCAAATCCAAACTACCATGAACCATTTCAAAAAAAAAAATATTTTTTTGTAATTGACTCTATTCATTACATAGCCTTTAAAATACTGACACTGACCTGGAGAACAGTAGTGTACAAAATTTATTAAAAATGACAGCATTATATTCAGCAGAGGACCGATCAATCAGGTTCAGAATTTCTTGACATGCAACATCTTTCAATTGATGTGTTTTAAATTTCAATTGATATTTTTCAAAATTAAACTGGAAAATGGTGTAGTATGGTTGTGACAACCTCTAAATCCGGGTAAGGTTAATTCGGTTGCCTCAACCGACCTTTTCTGTGGGTGTAATCAATGGCAACGAAACGAGTGCAAACTTTACAAAAATTACTCTGCCTTCTTTGTCAGTTTTAATTCCTTGTAATTATCGATATTTTTGTTCGACAAAAATCTAATTGCAGATTCTATTAGTTCGTTCTTAGTTCAGTTTGAATGAAAGCGAACAAGTCTTGTAGTGCAATCAGACGAACTCAAATTCAGTTTCCCTTAGAATGGGATGACTGATATTGATCTTTGATTAAAAGCGAACAACTTTTGTAGTGCTTACAAGGACCCTAAATTTGATTTCCCATGGAATTACCTGGTTTATATTTACTTTTGGATGAAAAGCGAACAACTTTTGTACACGCTGAAAAATATCGGCCGCAGCAACTTATTGCAGGAACCATGTACAATGTACATTGTACATGTTTGCAAGCATTGTGTTCGTGAATTTAAGATTTGCTGATTTTCTTTCCTTTTTTGTCTATCACGTTTTGGTTTTCAGCAGTTTTTAACAAACAAAGCCACATTTGGGTCATAAATACATGTATTATAACCAATTAATCATTGTGTCCCAAACATGCTATATTGAATAGCAAACACAATGTGTTTGGACAGAAGTATGCTATATTTGAGATAAGTTACAAACACGTAATATTTGCATCCAAACAACAAAGGAAGAAAATATTTTCAGCGTGTAGTTTACACAACTGACACACAAATTCGATAGCGGTTACAATTTCTTTTTTTTATATTTTGTAGTAATCAAACAATTTTTTGAAAGATAAAATCTTTTTTTTTTTGAATCTAAACAAACCAATGTTTGGTAATACTTTTATCTTCTGTTTTTTCTCTAAACGGACAAAATAGAAATGGGGTATTTATTTATAGACCAGCTTCACAATTTATTTTTTTATATTGTTTTTTTTTAAATTATTACTTCCTTAAAAAAAATTAATTATTTTTTAGAAATGAATTGAATAGCAAACACAATGTGTTTGGACACAAGTGTACTATATTTGCGATAACCTACAAACACGTTATATTTGCATCCAAAAACAAAGGAAGGAAATATTTTCAGCGTGTAGTTTACACAACTGACACACAAATTCGATAGCGGTTACAATTTCTTTTTTTTATATTTTGTAGTAATCCAACAATTTTTTGAAAGATAAAATCTTTTTTTTTTGAATCTAAACAAACCAATGTTTGGTAATACTTTTATCTTCTGTTTTTTCTCTAAACGGACAAAATAGAAATGGGGTATTTATTTATAGACCAGCTTCACAATTTATTTTTTTATATTGTTTTTTTTTTTAAATTATTACTTCCTTAAAAAAAATTAATTATTTTTTAGAAATGAATTGAATAGTAAAATAAAAACAAAATGTCACAGTCTTTGCACCTGTAGCTACACAGCTATAAATTGTTCTTTGTTTAAAATCTCATCTCAAGCCAACAGCAGATGCAAACAACATGATTTATTTTAATTATGTGAATAATTTATTAATTTTTTTATTGTTAAATAAATTTATCAAACTTCATTGTGATATTGTCAGAAACAAAACAAAAATACAACAACATATTTGCTTTAAATTAATTTATTATTAATGTGTTAAATATGTCACTTTTCGATTTTTGCTGAATATAAAATTAATGTTTTTTAGTCGGTTTAATTTCAAATTCAAATGATTTTTTGACAATGAATTAAACACGTCATAAAATAATTTAATCGAAAATTATAATATTTTGTGGGATTTTTATTAATTCGGTTGGGGTTTTGTTTAAAATTGTTTTTAATTTAAACAAGTATTAAATAACGTTATTGTTTTGTCACCGTTTTAAACCAAATATCATTAATTTGATTCTTTTTATTTTGCAAATTTAAATTGTTTTTTTTTAAATTTTATTATCATTTTTATATCTTGGGTGTTTTGACTTTGGCGCCACTGAATTGCAATGAGAAGGTGATTAGCCCATACTAGTTGTAAAGGGTGTTTTTTAAGAGCGATAGAAATTAAAATTGTAAATAATATCAGAAAAAATTAAATTTTATTCAAAAAAAAAAAAAAATATTCGAAGCAGAAATGCCATCACATTAACAATTGAAAAAGATTTCGAGCATATGGCCAACGCGGCTGTTCATGACACAGCGTATTCTAGACGTCCAATTTTGGGTCACCACTTTGCTGGCCGTATGTCACGAATAACAAGAACAATTGTGACCTCCAAGGCGTCAATTGTTGCTGGTTTATCAGCATAAACCCGAGACTTAGCGTAGCCCCACAGGAAATAATCGAGAGGTGTCAAATCGCACGGCCCTGAAGATCAATTGACAGGTACATTTTTCGAAATCAACTTATCGCCAAATTTACAATAAATCTGTGGTTGCAGTCGCCATTTGTCACGTAGCGCCATCCTGTTGAAATCAAATCTCGCCCCGATCAATGACATCCTTATTTTCCAACAAAAATTTATTGCACGTAGTGCGGTAACGATCTCCATTGACCGTAATGCGAGCTCCGGCTTCATTTTGAAGAAATAGGGTCCGATGATACCACCAGCGTGTAAACCGCACCAAACGCTGCATTTTTCTGCATGTAATGGATTCTATAGGGTCTTTTGTGGATTGGTCCCACTGTATATGCGGAAATTGGTCCCACTACAATGCGACAGACCCGTTAAGCCAAAAATTTGCCTAATCACCGAACACAATTTTGCAATGAAACATCGGGTCAGAGTCCAACTACTCTAGAGCCCAATTGGCGAATGAACGACGCATGCGATGTTCTCGTGGCTTTAATTCCTGAACCAGCTGGATCTTATACGGGTGTAGGCCAAGATCTTTGGGAAAACATTTTCCACGTCGTGGGCGGACAGAGACCCAATTCCTGCGACCGACGGCGAATCGATAAATTTGGATCTTCTTCCACACTTGTTTACAGCGGCGATATTTCCAGCAACATATGACAGGAACCATGTATATGTTTGTAAGCATTGTGTTCATTAATTGAAGATCTGCTTTTTGTTTCTTTGTTGTCTGTTACGTGTTTGATTCCATACCATATATAATATCCTATCAATCATTGTGTCTAAAACAAGTAATATTGAATAGCAAATACAATGTGTTTGGACACAAACATACTATATTTGCGACAAGCTACAAACATATTGTATTTGCATCCAAATAACAAAAATAGACCGATTTTCAGCGTGTATGAAATTTCGACGGATGGCTTGCTCAGATGGACGATTATGTGCGATATAAAAATCACGAAGTTTCTCGAATCGATGACTGATTTTCAAAATAAAATGGCTTCCCGTTACATCCCATGAAGGGATGCACAAGAGCCGCGCACACTACCATTGCACCACCGACGCCCAAAAATCAGTTCAACATTTGTTGTCGTCTGATGGAGGATCTATCAGATGTTAAGCTGAGTTTTCAAAGTAAATTTGGATAATTTGGTAGCGTTGTTCAAGTGTGAATCAATTCATGATGCTTTGCCAGAGTATACTGATCATAAATGTCAAAAAGTTAGAGCAGTATGACAGTTCGTTTGACAGCTAACCCTTTCGAAAGTTCTATCTAACCAGAAAAAAAAACACCCTTTATTAATACTGTGAAATAAATGAGCGCCTGCGCTAAGTCCAGTTCTAGGGATTTCAAAATGTTTGGATTTCGAAATTTGAATTACATTTCTACATTTTTATTATTTTATTTCTATTATTTTATTATTCAAGCTCAAGACCGTCTACATATATCCCTGTTAATAGAGATATAGTTTGTTTCAAAAAGAAGTTTTGCAAAATACAACCTCATAATTCCGTATAGCTATTTCATAATTTCATATCTAGCCACAGATCTTTATCAGCGGTTGTTTGGAAAAATTCATCAAGCTAAATGCAATCAAAAACTCATCTGAATTGAATTGAAAGTACCAATAAAAAGGCCGAATAAATAAAAATCATCTCTATTTAATCTTAACTTTGAATTAAATTGAAATTCTCCCTCTCTGCTTATAGATTCAGAGTTTGGATGTATTCTTTTAAGAATTCGGGTACTAAAGAATTCTCAATGCATTTGAGTTTTCGTTTGCATTTAGTTTGATGCATTGTTCAATATATTCTTTTCGAACAACCACGAACCAGCATCTGAGACTATCTCGCTCGTGAGTTGAATCTGCTGGCTCTCGACTCGCGAGTTGGCTCCCAAACTCAACATGTCGGCTCCCGTTTAAATCTGGCGGTTCGTGTCTCTAAAACCGGCTCTCAAATTTGGGGAAGGCCCACGAGCCGGGGGTGTAAGTTTATCCTGCCGCATCCCGGCTCGCGAGGCGACTCACAAATAGGACACTCAGCTTCCGAGCTGGCTTGCAAATTTGGGACATGTTGAAGTTTACAGGTTTACAAATAGGAGAATTTGCTTCCGAACCATCAGGTAAGTTTAGGACATGTTGAAATTGATGTGCCAGCTCGCGATTTAAGGGCCGACACGTTGAACTTTGACTCGCAACTCGTGAGCCAATGCGAACCCTAAGATAGATACGAAATAGCCAATCGGTTTGTCTGGAGTCATAAGGATGCATTTGAATATGGCATCTCTCTCAAATTTGGGAGATGACATCCCGGCTCGCGAGCCGACTCACAAATAGGACACTCTCCTTCCGAGCTGGCTTGTAAATTTGGGACATGTTGAAGTTTGCAGGTTCCCAAATAGGAGAATTTGCTTGCGAGCCGTTTGGTAAATTTACGAGCCGGCTCGCGAGATGAGAGCCGAGTCGTCGAACTTTGACTCACGGCTCGTGAGCCAATGCGAACCCTGAACTAGATACGGAATAGCCAATTGGTTTGCCTGGAATCATATGGATACAGTTACAAAACTGCTTTTTGAAAACGTATCTCTATTAAATAGATATAGATATACAGGGTGGTACAAATATCTTTTTAAAAGTATCTTTTTAAAAATTAAATAAAATGAACTTAATAAAATAAAATAAATAGCTGTGCGCTTTATAGTTTTATACTCACTGATTGGGACCTACAGTTTTACACCGGTTCCGAACGGTACTTTGGGAGGCTTTTTCATGGCTAAATACTCGATAGTGTCGCCGTCACTATGCGAGGTGACCGTCGTCGAAAGAAATTTTAAGGTGGTCGGAGCAGGAATCGAACCCAGGATCTCCTGTACAAGAGGCGTGCACACTAACCGGCCACAATTTATTAGAAATAACAAATATTCGCATTATTTTTGGAACACGATTTCATTCAAGTGGCTGCCGCGACTGGCTTCCCAGTAGCTCATCCTGTCAGTAAAATTTTACAAGACTGTGTTTTTTCTGGTTCTATCTCACGAATGGCTCGGACGATATTAGCCTTAAGGGTATGGATCGCTTTTGGATTATTCGCATAGCATCGTTCCTTAACAAAACCCCACAAACCAATTGACATCGCCAAGGCGGCTGATAACACGATTACCGAAATTAGTGCCCAAAAGATAAATTTTAAGATGAGCTGTGTGACATGGCGCGCCGTCCTGCTGAAACCAAAGATTGTTCAAGTTCATATCTTCTATTTCGACACATAAAATGACAGTAATCATGGCTCTGTAGCGCTCGCCGTGGACTGAAATGGCGTTTCCAGCAGCATTTTCGGAAAAATGGCCCAATGATGTCACCACTTCAAAATCCACACCAACCTGTCACACTCTCTGTGGATGCATTGGCTGCTTTATAATGACGTGTGGGTCTGCAAATCTTTGCAGACTCGCCAAAAAATAGTAGAGCTTGGATGGAAAGCGATACCACATCCACCTTATTATCTTGATCTGGCACTTTCGGATTTTCATTTGTTCCGGAGTCTGCAAAACTTTTTTGAATGGAAAATCCTTCAATACAGAAGATAACCTACAAACCGACTTCGGATATATTTGTGGGACGGATTCGTCATTCTATGAATCTGGGATCAAAAGTTGTCCGAACGGCAGAAGGCCATTGAACAAAATTACACCTACATTTAAGCTGGAGGTTTAAAAATTTATCACTCTCTGTCGTTCAACGCCCGTTTTGCTCTTTGGCTGGAGAGTTGATAGTAGTCGAGAGGAGTTCCGCAGTCTCGAAGTCTCGGACGTGTTTTCAAAAATTTCACAGAAATGTCTGCAAGACCTCTGCGAAGATCTTTGATTCTTTCCTATATTTTTTTAAGTTTTAATTAAACGCAATCTCGCTCCGTCCTTGATTGCTGTATTAAAAAGCTTTCTGCAAGACTTTCCCAGCAGTTGCAGGTCCTTGTTCCTCAATGGAGATTTCTTCTTTCCCCGGTAGGATTCGGTGGGGAATGCGGAATTAAGTGATGAGTTAAGATCTGAGCATCGAAAAGGACTGGTTTTCATAAAACTACTCGAACTTTAGTTGTAACGGGTTTTTCAACAGAGACGCTAAAAAAGTAAATCGATAGGGACAGCAAACAACGCCATATTTTTTCCCGCTCTTTTGACATTTCTCTTCAGTAAGGTTTGCCATTTCATCATGGAAAGATATACGAGCCAACAACGAGTCGAAATTATTAAAATTTACTACCGAATTTTGGAGTCGGTGGCCTCAACTTTAAGAGGCCAACTTTAAGAGGCCTCAACAATCAGCGATGAGGCTCATTTCTGGCTGAATGGCTTCGTCAATAAGCGAAATATGCGTTATTGGCCAGACATCAATCCACACGTAATCCATGAGTCATCATTGCATCCCGAAAAAATTACGGTTTGGTGCGGTTTATGGCCCGGCAGCGTCATTGGCCATACTTCTTCCGTGATGATCAAGACCGGCACATTACTGTGAATGCGAATCGCTACCGTTCAATGATAACTGAATATTTTTGGCCCCAATTAGATAATATGGACTTGGAGGACATGGGGTTCCAACAGGACGGCGCCACAAGCCACACAGCGAATGCCACAATCAATTTATTGGAAACCAAGTTTGGTGAACGTGTTATCTCACGAAATGACCCAGTCGATTGGCCGCCTCGGTCGTGCGATTTGACGCAGTTAGATTATTTCCTGTGGTTCTACGTCAAGTCTATGGTCTATACCAATAAGCCAGCGACGACTGATGAACTTCGTACGAGTATCGAACGTGAAATTGCAGCAGTATCGGCCGATTTATGTTTGAAAACCGTCGAAAATTGGGTTCAGCGTCTGGACTTCTGCATGCGTGCCCGTGGTGGCCATGCAAAAAAAATCGAGTTCCATACATAATGGCATCGAACGTACTTTCACAGGAATAACGAATTTCATTGGTATCTAAAACCGGGTTTGTTTTATTTAAAAAAAACGTTTGTAGCGCTCTTATTGAAAAGCCCTTTACTTGGTCCAATTTGTTTTTCGAACGATTCTTGGAACAGACACAGTGGCGATGTTCTACGAGAGTGGGAAACTATGTAACGATGGTCGAAAAAGGAATTCTTAGTCGACACCTGCCATCCTTCGAGCAACTCAAACGTATCCTGTGATGCAAAGATGACATCAACGACCTCTTGCTTATCTTAGGTAATAAAAGTCGACTCATTGGCTTGTTAAAAACTTATAGGTCAGTGGTAAAAATATAATCTAAAAGTGTCTCTACTCAATCATTTATGTTGGTACTTCCCTAAATTTTATGGTGCGCATTGACGTCCGCACAAAGAACAAGACTCGTTTTATCCTTCATTAGACCTCTTGCTTAAATGTAAATGTAATTTTGTTCAATGGCTTTCTGCCATCGTTTAGGAAACTTTTTGATCCCATACGTTGAAAAATTTGTCTTTTTTTATTGTTTGGATGCAAATATAAAGTGTATTTAGAGATTGTCGCAAATATAGTATTATTGTGTCCAAACACATTGTGTTTGGTTTTCAATATAACATGTTTGGGACACAATGATTAATAGGTTATAATATAGGTATTCGTGACCCAAATGTGGATTTGTTTGTTAAAAGCTGCTGAAAACAAAAATGTTGCAGACAATAAAGGGAAAAAAGCGGCAGATCTTCAATTAACGGATACAATGCTTTTATGGTTCATGCAATATGTTGCTAGGGCCGATATTTTTCAACGTGTATATGAGAAACCAGAAGTTACTTTCTTGCCAACCCAATAGTATCCCTTTATTGTTGTTTGGATGCAAATATAACATGTTTGTAGCTCATCGTAAATATGGTATATTTGTGTCCAAACACATTGTATTTGGTTTTCAATATTATATGTTGGAGACACAATAATTAATAGGTTATAATATATGTTTTGTGACCCAAATGTGAGTCAACTGCTAAAACTGCTAAAAACAAAAACGTGACAGACAACATCGAATATAAAAGGACACAGATCTTTAATTCATTAAAACAACGCATGCAAACATACACATAGTACCTGCAATCTGTTGCTGGGGCTGTGTTTTTGTTTCAGCGTGCAGTATCTTCATAGGGCATATAGGCTGACGCTACCCAGCTAAAAATCATTAGAGTTTCCTCCATGAAGGAAACAAGTGCCTCTGATTTTAATCCAGAATTTATTATTTTTATATTCTGCATTTATTATTTTTTGCATGGATTATTTTTATATTTTTAATTTATGAATACTGTTATTTGGACAAAAATCTGTTGTTGATCTGTCAAAATTTAAACAAGCAAACAAATTCCACAAAAATCTACAAATTATTTATAGTTATTAATCGTTTAACCGTTTATGGATTATTATCAAAATTTCAACATTCTTGCATAAAAAATCTATTAAAAAATCTTGGAATTATGCTGGATTAGTTGTTAATTTATCTGCTACGAGACAAAAGTTTCAAATAATATTTTGTATTTCAGTCTGATCCCTCTCAGATTGCACATGCGATAAAATTGTTGGCGCCAGCAGTATTAAAAATTTGCATTCAATTCCAATTAACTTTAAACAATATGATTTTAATTCTATTGCTGACTTGTTATTTGGTAATTTATTTATTTTTCCGTAAGACGAAATGCTAAAAACGATTTAAAAATTTAAAAAAAGGTAACCGGCGACTCAAGTTTGGTGGTTATGTTGGCTGGGAATTCGATAGGCAACACCTGTTTAAATAGAAACAAACACACAATTTAGGGATTCCATTAAACCATTTGATGCTCAGTCCAAAATGTTCGACAAGACGCGGGTGTATTAAGCTTTCTCTTCAACATCTTTCTCGACTAAGTGACTAACACAAACAGCAAAATGTCAATATTCCACCTAACCATTTCCCAATAAATCAAGAAATGATGATAGCGTTTCATGCTACCTGTTCGACATCTTGGTGTATTTAGAGATTGTTATAAATTCTGAGTACACATTTGTAAACTAGGTATTTTGGTGCAACGCGATTATAGCGCCCATACAATTTGGTACAAATCCCTTAGATAGACTTCCTATTAGACGATCTCTTCAACATCCAAGTTGATATAAAGACTAATACATATTGTAATAATTCCCTTTGAGAAGCTTTGTCATGGGTAAACACTCGATAGTGGCGCCGCCACTATGCGGGATGACCGCCGTGGAAAGAAATGTAAGGTGGTCAAAGCAGGGATCTAAACCCATGTTCTCAAGTAGAGAGTCGCACACACTGCCGTCGCACCACCGACGCATCTCAAATTACCTTTCGGAGCCGGCGGAAAATTTTAGGTCCAGTGAGTGTAAGAACTAGAAAGCGCACAGCTCAATGGTTGTGAAAACCATCCCTTTATGGATGTAATGGGAAATCATTTTCAATTTAAGGATTTCCTTAAACCAAAAACCCCTTGGCCAAACATTCTGCCTACTCCCAGAAAACTAAATGTTTGAAAAGAGGTCGCAAGCGTAAACTCGATTCTTAACACCGAATTGCGGTTGCCACAACCGAATTGAAGTTGTCCCGACTGAATTTATTCCCCACAACTGACATTCAGTTGAAGCAACCTCGTTTCATAATTGATTCGATTGTGACAAGTGAGTCTTCAATTATATTTTCATTGTGTTGACTACATTTTCGGTGGCAACAAACGAATTTGGAAATAATTCAGATGCAACAACCGAAATTATTACCAAATTCGTTTGCAGCAACCGAATGTGGCATTAATTTGGAAGCAACAACCGAATTTGACAACGATTCGGTGGCAACTATCGAATTTCGTATCAATTCGGTGGCAATAACCGAATTGGCCGTAAATTCGGTTACTGTAACAGAATTTCTCATGAATTCTGTTGGGACAACCAAATTAATTTTCAATTCGGTTACCACAACATCTTTATATATACATATAACTCTACTGCGTTTGTGCCTGAACTTCTGAACCGATTTGAATAAATTTTTTTTGTATGCGTTTGGGTGGCGCCCTGGGTGGTTTAGATTTACTATTCGGTCCAATTGGACAAAGGGGCGTGGCACCTCCCATACAGATCGCTTGAAATATTATGCAGGACAACGTCTGCCGGGTCAGCTAGTAATATATATTTCAAACCTGACGTTTAAAATTCTAAAACCCAATATTATATTAAAAAAATTTACAGATTTTGCGGACGCGTTTTCTTCATTTTATAAAAATGTTTAGGACCTAAAACGACAGACACAACACGTCAAAATTGGTGCGGCGAACCTAATGGCCGGAGTCTCTAAAACGGTCGGAAGTGAATGTAGGATGAATTTGTTACCCTAAGGATTACCCCATATGAATCATTTCCTCCGCTTGGAAATATTTATGAGAATAATTATGGAATTGTTGGAACGCAATTCATCACTAAATTAATAGACAAAAATTTCAAAATTCAGTTGTGACACTATGTAAATTCGTTTGTGTCAACCACTTACGATTCGGTTGTGACAACCTCTCATTCGGCTGTGACAACCTCTAGTGCGTTTGTGACAACCTCTAATTCGGTTGTGACAATCTTTAATTCGGATGTGACAACCTCTAATTCGGTAGTGACCAACCTCTAATTCGGTTGTAACCAACCTCGAATTCGGTTGTGATCAACCTCGAATTCGGCTGTGTCAACCTCTAATTCCGCTGTGATAGACTTTAATGCGACTGTGACAACCTCTAATTCGGCTGTGATATCCTTTAATGCGACTGTGACAATTCGGTGTAGACATCCTCTGTTTCGGTTGAGACAACCTCTGATTCGGTTGTGAGTGATGACCTCTAGTGTGGTGTGGCAACTTCTAAATTCGGTTACGGCTAATTCGGCAGCCTCAACTGAATTTTTCTGTGAGTATATGAGCGTGAAATGGTTAAGCGTTCTCTTCAACATCTTGCTAGAGTTATGTACTACGAAACATACAGGAATTGTGCATCCATCGAAACATTTCAAACTCAAAGAAGTTCTCAGAAATGACGAGATTATATTAAGCCATCTCTTTAACATCTTAAAAAAAAATTAAACCGCTTCGGCCGAAAGTGTATGGCCGTCAGAGGGTTAAGCTATTGTAAAGGGTATATTTTTTAAGGTCGATAGAATTTGAAATTGTAAAAAACAACGGAAAAAATTTAATTTTAATACAACCATTTTTTATTCGAAATATCAATCCATGGCAATAACATTCGAAAATGATTTCGGATATATCGCCACCGCGGCTGCTCATTACGCAACGCATTCTGGACGTCCAATTTTGGGTCACTGTTTCCAGCATTGCTGGCCGTATGTCACGAATAACACTAACAATTGTGGCCTCCAAGGCGTCAATTCTTGCTGGTTTATCTACACAAACCAGTGACTTCACGTAGCCCCACAGTAAATAATCGAGAGATGTCAAATCGCACCACCTTGGAGGCCAATTTACAGATTCATTTCTCAAAATCAATTTTCTCGCCAAATATTGATTTCAGGAATTCGATGGTTGCGGTGGCCGTATGGCACGTAGTGCCATCCTGTTGGGGCCATATCTCGCCCGAATCAATGTCATCAATATTTGGAAACAGAAAACCGATCGGTAACGATCTCCATTTGGTAACGGTGACGATCTCCATTGACCGAAACGCGAGCTCCGGCTTCATTTTTGAATAAATAGGCTGCGATGATGCGTGTAAACCGCTCCAATCGGTGCATTTTCCTGGATGTAATGGAGTCTGTAGGGTCTTCTGTGGAATGGTCTCATGCCATTATCTATATTTTCAAACCAAAAATAAGTCTCATCGCTGAACACAATTTTGCGAGAAAACACCGGGTCAGTTTCCTACTGCTCTAGAAACCAATCGGCGAAAGAACGACGCATACGATGGTCTCGAGGCTTTAATTCCCGAACCAGCTGGATCTTATACAAGTGTAGGCCAAGATCTTTGGCAATCCGATCAGTTTCCAATTGCTTTAGAGCCTAATCGGCGAAAGAACGACGCATATGATGGTCTCGTGGCTTTAATTCCCGAACCAGCTGGATCTTATGCGGGTGTCGGCCAAGATCTTTGCGCAACATTTTTCACGTAGTGGACGCATAAAACCCCAATTCCTGCGACTGACGACGAATCGTAAAATTTGAATCTTCTTCCACACTTTTGTTAACAGCGGCGATATTTTCTTCAGTACGCACATTCCTTGTATATCTATACATATGACAGGAACCATGTATATGTTTGCAAGCATTGTGTTCATGAATTGAAGATCTGTCTTGTTTGTTCCTTTGTTGTATGTCACGTTTTTGTGTTCAGCCGGTTTCAACAAACAAATCCACAATTGAGTCACAAAAACAAACATAATAATGTATCAATCATTGTGTCTGCAACATGTAATATTGAATAGCAAACACAATGTGTTTGGACACAAATATACTATATTTGCGACAAGCTGCAAACATGTTGTATTTGCATGCAAATAACAACAAAAGACATATTTTTCAGCGTGTATAAAATCTATCCACAGTCCGACGGATGGCTTGCTCAGATGGACGATTATGTGCGCCATAAAAATCACGAAATGGTTTAGAAGCTGCGTGAATCCATGACTGATTTGGAAATTTATAATTTGGTAGCGTTGTTGAACCGTAAATCTATCCATTATGGTTTGCCAGGGTATACGGATCATAAATGTCAAAAAGTGAGGGCAGTATGACAGTTCGTTGGACAGCTAACCCTTTCGTAAGTTCTATCTAAGCAAAAAGAACACAAAGATATGATGAAAATCATTTAATAAATGCACACGCTGAAAAATAACGGTCCCATCAACATATTGCAGGAACCATGTACATGTTTGCAAGCACTGTTTTCATGCATAGCAGGTCTGCTATTTTTTGTTGCTTTATTGTCTGTCACGTTTTTGTTTTAAGCAGTTTTCAACAAACAAAGCCACATTTGTGTCACAAATGCATACATTATAAGCTATTTATCATTGTGTCGCAATCATATTGTATTGAATAGCAAACACAATGTGTATACTATATTTGCGACAAGCTACAAACACGTTAGATTTGCATCCAAACAGCAAAAAACGAAAAAGTTTCAGCGTGCAACAATAAAAAAACTCTTGTCCTTTAAACTCACTGGAAATGAATTGGTGATAGTTTAGCTCGTTGCCAATGGAAAAATATTATTCTAAGAAATAATTTCAGATGGAATCATATATAATGTAAACAGATAGTAGATTTGGTTGGGAGAATCAAATTAAGATCCTAGATTTTTTAGACAAACACTATTCCACTTGAGGAAGTAGCTCTCCCCAATCCCTCCATGGGATGTAAAGGGAAATGGGGATTTTTCGAGTTTTAATAATTTTTTTTGGACGGTTTTAATATCATAATTTTTTAATTCGCAATTTTAAAATACGTAATTTTTGAATTCCGTAACGTTTAAATTCTTACGAGTTTCACAATCGCCTTTGAATAGCTGAAATTAAAAGGTCACAGAAAATGTTCATATTAAATCACATTTAACTGGAAAAATTCGGACATATAAAGTTCATTTAAATGGCGAATGATAAACTGTGAAACTGCGGAGTACCATCTCCGGCACATGATGGTAGATAATGGTATAAATCTTATATGCAACATGTTAAAGTTTTCGAGAAAACTCGTCATTCTGTGAACAATTAACATATCATCATTTATTCCATATAACTTCAGAGTGCCGTCTGCGGCACATGATGCCTTCCTACAATTTCACGACTTCTTACTACGACTACAGTTTGGATATCATTTATTTATAAAATGATTCATCCTTTTTTTGTATTTTATTTGCCCGCGCTCTCTCTCTTTCTCTGTGTGAATCCAATTGTATTTGGTTTGTACCTATAGATTTAGGTATCTGTACAGCAATTTCTAACCTTGTCCTAAATAACCATTATCCTCCACCACATTTACGTCCTCCGCTCTATTTCGACATTGGCAGCGTAAAAAACTGTATAAGGAAAATGGAAAATGGAAAACAACTGATACAAATGACAATTTAAATTATTGCAAACCCCATCCAACGTATCCAACTATAGAAATAACAGATATTGTGGTTTTCTCATATGCAATAATATCCAGCAGAGAGAAAATAAAAGCGAAAGGGTGATGAAGAAGAGCAAAAGCAAAGGAAAGCGAAATGCTGCTGGCATTGTATGAAGGCTATGTACATATCATTCAGGACACTTAGAGATAGAGATATAAGGATACTAAGAGCAACCACTTCAAAGGATCTGAATAACTACAATGAATCTGTATGAATGTGGGTAGTGCGAACTAACGAACGGATGCTTGTCCGACTGCTGATGTTGGGTGACACAGTTTTTTTTTTTACAGCACCCCCGCAAACTTTTTCTCCCACATGTCACTGAACAATTTTCGTTAATGAATTTAAATTAAAAACAATAAAATGTTTTAAAAACTTTAACTAAATATGGCAAAAATTATGATAATTTAATGTTGTTTGCTTCATTTTGAGCTGATTTCATTTCAAAATCATTTCACAGAAGTTGGTGAAATCCGTAAATAATTGAGCTGTGTAAGGGCGTATTAGCTACACCCGTATACCTTCAAACGGCAGAGTTTCTCAAACATGACTAAAAGGGGTTACAATTATTCACTTAATATTTTTTCATAATGGTCATGGGAAATCTCGAGAAGAACATTCAGTGGCATGAGGAAACTTTTTGCGTCAAACAAATAGTACAATTGAATCGCAAAATTCGAAAAGGGCTAAGGTCTGCTTTTTTCGAAACGGGCTCATCTCGGAACAGTGTAACAGCTGTATTTTCAACTTTCTTGTATTAAAAAAAAACTATCTAGTATTTTATGATGCAAATATTTGTGATTTCCATTTCCAATTTCATAAAAAATAAAAAAAGAAATTCAGTTTTTGTATCTTTTCAAAAATTTGAAAACATCGGCCTGAACGATTTTCGAATTTGGCGATTCAAATAAATTGGTTGGAGACAAATCCTTTTTATTTTCTTTATAAATAACGGGGTTTTCAATAAGAGCGCTACAAAAGTTTTTTTTAAATAAAACCAATGAAATTCTTTATTCCTGTGAAAGTACGTTCGATGCCATTATGTATGGAACTCGATTTCTTTTGCATGGCCACCACGGGCACGCTTGCAGAAGTGCAGACGCTGAACCCAATTTTCGACGGTTTTCAAGCATAAATCGGCCGATACTGCTGCAATTTCACGTTCGATATTCGTGCGAAGTTCATCAATCGTCGCTGGCTTGTTGGCATAGACCATAGACTTGACGTAGCCCCACAGGAAATAATCTAACGGCGTCAAATCGCACGACCGAGGCGGTCAATCGACAGGGCCATTTCGTGAGATGACACGTTCACCAAACTTGGTTTCCAATAAATTGATTGTGGCATTCGCTGTGTGGCTTGTGGCGCCGTCCTGTTGGAACCACATGTCCTCCAAGTCCATATTATCCAATTGGGGCCAAAAATATGCGGTTATCATTGAACGGTAGCGATTCGCATTCACAGTAATGTGCCGATCTTAATCATCATGGAAGAAGTATGGCCCAATGACGCCGCCGGCCCATAAACCGCAACAAACCGTAATTTTTTCGGGATGCAATGATGACTCATGGATTACGTGTGGATTGCTGTCTGACCAATAATATTTTTTTCTTATTGACGAAGCCATTCAGCCAGAAATGAGCCTCATCGCTGAAGATGATTTTCCGATGAAAATCCGAATCATTTTCAAGTTGTTGCTCAGCCCAATTCACGAACATACGACGCTTATGGTGGTCAAGCGGTTTCAGTTCTTGCGTCAATTTGATCTTGTAAGGATGTAGGCCAAGATCTTTTCGAAAAATTCGCCACAACGACGTCACAGAGATGCCCAACGCTTGAGAACAAAGTGTGAGAGACACATTTGGGCTTTCTTGAACTGAAGCCTCAGCGGCAGTAATATTCTCGACACTACGGGCACTTCTTTGTCTCACTGGCACGGGAACATTTTGTACTGTGCCTGTGGATTCAAATTTTTCCACTAGACGCTCAATTGTTGATCTGGTAGGACGAGTATGACGACCATAAATTGGACGTAGCGCTCTTAAAGTTGAGGCCACTGACTCCAAATTTCGGTAGTAAATTTTAATAATTTCGACTCGTTGTTGGCTCGTATATCTTTCCATGATGAAATGGCAAACCTTACTGAAGAGAAATGTCAAAAGAGCGGGAAAAAATATGGCGCCGTTTGCTGTCCCTATCGATTTACTTTTGTAGCGTCTTTGTTGAAAAACCCTTTACATGTAACTGTATTAAGAACATGATTAATTCTCCTAGAAGATACAATTTCTGTATTTCAATAAAGACTTAATTGTCAATAAATCCTATTTAAGACTCGGAAACAGAGAAACTTCGATTTTTGTATAATTGCCATCTGCGGCACATGCTGACTTCCTACAATTATCTTAAACTTTATTTGGTTAGAATTTTTAGAAATGTTTTCTAAAGTCAACATTTCAAGGTATTTTGTATTAACAGCAGAGCACTATCTCTGACACATGATTGGAATTAAGGAAATACAATATTTATTAAAGACATGGATTCGTTTAATAAATTTTCAATAAATCCTATTTAAGACTCAGAAACACAGAAACTTCGATTTTTGTATAATTGCCATCTGCGGCACATGCTGAGTTCCTTCAATGATCTTCAATTTTATTTGGTTAGAACTTTTAGAAATGTTTTCTAAAGTCAACATTTCAAGGTATTTTGTATAACACCAGAGCTCCATCTCTGGCACACGATTGGAATTAAGGAAATACAATATTTATTAACGACATGGAGTCGTTTAATAAATTTTCAATAAATCCTATTTAAGACTCGGAAACACAGAAACTTCGATTTGTGTATAATTGTCATTTCCGGCACATGCTGACTTCCTTCAATGATCTTCAATTTTATTTGGTTAGAACTTTTAGAAATGTTTTCTAAAGTCAACATTTCAAAGTATTTTGTATAATAGCAGAGCACCATCTCTGGCACATGATTGGAATTAAGGAAAGACAATATTTATTAAAGACATGGAGTCGTTTAAAAAATGTTCAATAATTGCTATTTAAGACTCAGAAACACAGAAACGTCGAATTTTGTATAATTGCCATCTGCGGCACATGCTGACTTCCTACAATGATCTTCAACTTTATTTGGTTAGAACTTTTAGAAAAATTTTCTTTAAAAACTCAACATTTCAAGGTATTTTGTATAATAGCAGAGCACCATCTCTGGCACATGATTGGAATTAAGGAAATACAATATTTATTAAAGACATGGAGTCGTTTAATAAATTTTCAATAAATCCTATTTAAGACACGGAAACACAGAAACTTCGATTTTTGTATAATTGCCATCTGCGGCACATGCTGACTTCCTACAATGATCTTCAACTTTATTTGGTTAGAACTTTTAGAAATGTTTTCTAAACTCAACATTTCAAAGTATTTTGTATAATAGCAGAGCACCATCTCTGGCACATGATTGGAGTTAACGAAATACAATATTTATTAAAGACATGGAGTCGTTTAATAAATTTTCAATAAATCCTATTTAAGACTCGGAAACACGGAAACATGGTGACTTCCTACAATGATCTTCAACTTTATTTGGTTAGAACTTTTAGAAATGTTTTCTAAAGTCAACATTTCAAGGTATTTTGTAAAAAAAAATTTATTAAAGACTTGGAGTCGTTCCTCACAAAATACATTTTTCCATGAACAATCAATATATCACGATAAACGTAGAGTACCATCTTAGGCACTTTATGCTGTCCTACAATTCTACGGCTAACTGTGGCTACTTGACGACAAAACCTTTTTGAAATCCTTTATTTTCTGATATGTAACAATAATATCACTGTGCGACAAATGATAGGGGTCAGTGATCGACGTTGGTTCAGACTACCGGAAAATGTTATATCGGTCAAAAACAAGTTATACGTGTCTCGGCGTTTCGCTGGGTTATGTCTAGGAATCGAGATATATCGATTTGAAGTTAGTATGTATCATATAGTGGAATTTGTAACGTTTGGGGCTCTTTTTCGACATAACTCCAGAACGACTAGTCCGATTTTCCTGAAACAAATTTGGAAAAATTAAGAATTACAATTCCTTTAATCTACTCATATACTGTTTCTCTACATAATCAACAGTTTTGCAGTTATAAATAAATTAAGAAAGAAATGTATGCCTAATCAATTAAAATCTTTTATTTTTAAAAATCATGAAAAATCCAAAACGGGATGAAAAATCCAAGTCTTTCACATAAAGTCACATAACCTATAAACAAAATGAGGCATAGATCATTAAAATCGATAAACGCGTTTCGCTTTTATTCACAATTAAGTGAAAGTATCTAATTTTGACAAGAATATTGATTTTTTGTTTCAATGAATATTGATAATCGTACTGAATGAATTTACTGAATGAAAAATGTCGAAAAAAACACGATATGGTGTTGGCCGATCGAAGAGTAAAAGTGCATGAAATTGTTGATGCCATAGGCATTTCATATGGCAGTGTGGTTTCGATTTCAAATGATCAGTTGGGTTTAAGAAGCTGTCCGCAATATGGGTGCCGCGTTTGCTCTCACTTGACCATAAACGCACGGGTGCACTCGTGTGTAGTCTCAATGGCAAAATTCCATGAATTGGGCTACGAATTGGTACCTCATCTGCCATATTTTCCGGATTTAGCACCCAGTGACTATTTCCTATTTCCGAACCTAAAGAAATGGCTCGGTGGGAAGAGATTTAGCTCCAACGATGAAATTATTTATCAAACAAATGCCTATTTTATGGACCTAATATTTTTGGAAGGGATACAAAATTTAGAGAAACGTTGGACTAAGTGTATTGATTTAAAAGGAGATTATGTTGGAAAATACATTTTTTTTGTTGCACAAAAAACTGTGTTTCATTCCAAAAGTCACGGACTTATTGATCCGCCCTCATATTGACAAAAATTGTCCCTGCTGCCCCAAGAATTACCATATTCGCTCAGTGGGCCAAGGTAAATTTAGTATATGACGTATGAGATATAAATCGATCAACTTCAGAAACCAAGGAATACACTCGTGTTCTCATAAACCTTGTTAGAAAGGCCTTCACAAACCTTTTCAGAATCTGAAATCAAAATTTGGAATAAGAGTTGAAAAAGAAAAAAATATCTTTAGTTTTCTTTTGGACCCCCAAAAATAATTTCGCTCATTATGCGAAAACAAGGAATATTCTTGAGTTCTCACATACCTCGTTGGAAAGCTCTACTTCCAAACACTTTTCCACATTTTGATTGCAGCTTCTGAAAGTGTTTGTCAAGAGCTTTCCGACACCCAGGGTTTGTGCAACAACTCCCTACTCATACTTACACGCTGAAAAGTAATGGTCCCAACAACATATTGCAGGAACCATGTACATGTTTGCAAACATTGTTTGGGTGAATTGAAGATCTGCTGCTCTTTGTTTCTTTATCGTCTTCCACGTTTTTGTTTTCGGCAATTTTCTACAGACAGAGCCACATATGGGTCACAAATACATATATATTATAAACACAATTTGTTTGGACACAAGTGTACTATATTTGCGACAAGCTACAAACACTTTATAATTGCATTCATACAACAAATAAAGCCAATAATATTATATATTAATATATAATAATATATATTTTTTAATAATATAATATAAATATATAATAAAATAACAAATTTGATAACATTCTTTTACTGAATATCGACATTTATTTTCCTCTACTTTCAGGTAAGAATTGATGAACTATTGTCTTAAACTTGGTGGTATGATTATTGTTTTTTTTCAAAATTATGAACTACATATTTGAATATATATTCATTTTTAAAATTCATTAAATTGTTTTGATTTAATTTGAAAGATTATTTTTTTTTTTTTTTTGAATTTAAATTTTATTTTGTCCATATATTCATTTAACAATTTTTCATATCTTATTCTAGAGAAATCTTCTTTTCTCCCATTTCAAATTAAATTAAAAATCATGCTACATCAAAAGGGGCTGTGTTCAAAATTAAAAAAAAAAACAATTAAAAAAAAATTACAGCAGACAGTTGTCGGAGGCCTTCGGCCACGGACTGTCACTGCAGGCTGTGTCAGAGACACGGCCATTAAGTTTAACGTAGAATACGCCATCCGATATGACAGAAAACATATATAACAATAAATTCATTTGCTTATATTATTTATCATTTATTGTTATATATGTTTTCTGTCTTATCGGATGGCGTATTCTACGTTAAACTTAATGGCCGTGTCTCTGACACAGCCTGCAGGGACAGTCCGTGGCCGAAGGCCTCGGACAACTGTCTGCTGTAATTTGTATATTTACCAACGGCATTTGATTCAAGTCCGTTTAAAAAAAAAATATTATGTTCAATTTTTTTAAACTTAATTTAATTTATGTATTTTAATTAATATTTTTATTGAAATAAGTTCTGCGAATGTTGAGAGGGCCGCCCTAATATTAAAAAAGGTTTACCTTATCGAGTCTTAGCATTAGCATTCGAGCGTTGTGTGAAAGCTTTACGATTTACAATTCAAAATTAATGTTACAACAGCTTTATTGAAGCTTTCGCAAAAAGCTTTATTACGTTAGCTTACCGTTTGTTTCACTTTTTACTAGATACATGTTGCCAAGCAACATTAGCTTGCTGTTCGTTTCACTTTTTACTAGATACATGTTCCTAAGCAATGTTGAGCAACCAAAAACACTCAACCAAACACCACACATATGTTTGAGTGTATGTGTTTAAACAATTTTCATTTGAGAAATTAAAATACTAGAAATATATCAACCAATATGAAATGTATATCAAACGAAAGATAACATCTTCATTTACCTACAAAAAAAATTTTAAAAAAATTCATCTAGCCGTTTCCTCAAATTCAATGAAATAAAGATTACAACAATAAAAACCTGACATGACTCCTCATACCGTAAGGTAAGACGTATTCTACGTCAAAAGCAAAAAAGTGAAAATAAAATGCAGGTTTGTTAGTTTTTCTTTTATTAATATCCGTTTTAATATCGCACGTTGCGGGATGGGAGCTAAATGAAAAAAAAAAATTAAACAACTTTTGTTTTAACACTATTAAGCTACAACCCACTCTTATCAACTACATTGTTTACTTTTGCTTTGGTTTGTGCCTAGACTAACTGCTTGGATCATAGAGAAAGAAATTAATCTTGTTTAATGCGAAGTTTTCTAGGTGGAGCCTGTAACCAATATTCTAATTTTGAACCCAATACAAAGTAAATTTAGAAAAGCCATAGTGAAAGAAGTTTAAAAAAAAGAGAATTTTTTTAAATAAGTGCCTTTTCTTAAAAAATTTAAATATTCTCAAAAAAAAATACTTTTCATATTCTTAAACAAAATAGTTTTTCGTAAACAAAATACCTTATCTTAAAGTAGTACCTTTGCTTAAAAAAAGTACATTTTCTTAAAAAAATTATTTTTTTTTAATATGTACCTTTTCTTAAAGTAAATTTTCTTACAACAAATTGCATTTTCTTAAAAATCTTTAAAGAGTATCTTTTTGTGAAACAAAATAACTTTTCTTGAGATAAGTACCTACTCTTAAAAATGTATATATAGTTGAAAAAAGGACCAATTCTAAAAAAAATCCCATTTCCTAAAAAAATACATTTTCTTCAAAAAAATACATTTTCGTCAAAAAGAATAAATTTTCTTCAAAAATATACCTTCTCTTAAAAAAAAAACATTTTCTGACAAAAAATCATTTTCTTAATAGTACCTGTTCTTTTCTTGTCTTGAGATAAGTAGCCTTTCTGAAAATAAGTAAATTTTCTTCAAAAAAAATAACCTTCTCCTAAAAAGAGTAAACTACCTGTTCTAAAAAAAAGTACTTCTTTGTAAAAAAAATCATACTCTTATTGCTTTTTCTTACAGAAAGTACTTCTTATTAAAAAAGTATATTTTCTTTAAAAAAAAACATTAGCTTTTAATGAAACAAGTATCTCTCTTTTAAAAAGGACCTTTTCGGCAAAATATGATATGATTACCTAAAAATATAGTATTTTTAAAAAAAAAATTAATTTTTATAAAGCAAAAAAAAAACTCTTAAAAAAATTTATCATTTTACAAAAAGTATATTTTGGTGAAATGGTTAGTGTGCGCGGCTCTTGTACATGAGATCCTGGGTTCGAACCCTGCTCTGACCACCTTCAAATTTCTTTCGGCGGTGATCACCTCGCATAGTGACGGCGACACTATCGAGTATATAGCCATGAAAAAATCTTCTCAAAAATACCGTTCGGAATCGGTGTAAAACTGTAGGTCCCAATCAGTGACTGAAAACTGGAAAGCGCACAGCTCAGTGATTGTGAGAAGTTCTCCCCGGTGCCTTCATGGGATGTAATGGGAAACCATTTATTTATTTTTATATTTTCTTAAAGATCCATTTAAATGATCGTATTTTGCAACGGGCGCCTTGGGCGTGTTGGAACTAACTAGTACGTAATATATAGCGAAAAGAACTTGGTTCCAACCGGGTGCCCCCTGTCACTTCCTGTGATTTTTTTAACATTTTCAAGAAAATTTATGCAAAAATTTATCATTTCAGTTTTTTTATATACAGAATTTCACCAGATTTTGCTAATAATAGGAAAAAATTGAAAAAAAATTAAATAAATTTAAAAATTTAAACTTTACTCAGGTAACTCATAGGTTATGGTACGAGTACACGACACCAGTTTCCATTCCACATTTTTTAGACCAATTACGAAAATACGGTTTTAAATATCTCCCCATTCCATACTTATAAGTAATGGACGCTAAAAACTTAAATAAACTTCAATAAATGTCAGTTGTCAAAAAGCTGTCAATAGAGAGTGTGGTCAGTGGATGTCGTCAGTAGGGGCGATAAGTATTATAGCAATATTTTTGAAACTACTAAGTATATAAATGACGTTATTATGATCGCTCTTCTTCTGAATTTTAGAGCTCGTTTATTATGCCCCAATTTATTTTTCAGACTATTGACATAATTTGAATTAAGAACTTAACTCTTGCTTTGTTTTGCCTTCAGTTGAGTTCAACTGATAATTTTTTCGAACTCATGTTAATCCAGCTATGGCCGCTCAATATATAGGGATTAGAATAGTATAAAGGTTTTTCGTTTGGAGGTCATTAGAAATTGTAGGACTAGTGGCCACCGTTGAATGAAAAAACTAATTCAGATTTTGCAACCATCACGAAAGGCACCACGTTGACGAACACTGCCTTCGCAAAAAAAAAAAACAATTCCCAAATCTTTTTTTTTTATTCCTAATTTTGAAACTTAATATAGTTCTAAAACATTAATACCCAACCAAAATAAAAATAGTTTCAAATCTCTAGGTAATAAAGACAAAAAAAAAACCGACATCGTGTTTTGGCCCGCAGCTCGAAGGCAACACACCCCCTTTGCTGAACTCACAGAAAGGCCAAAAACCGCCACGATCACGAACTATTTGTGACTCAAGTTCCCATCAAACCCAAGACGAACAAAATAGAAAAACAAACATTAACAAAACAAAAAACAACTCCAAATCATTTACAAATTACCAAAATCATTAACTTTTTGGCCAGAATTTGTTACGTGTGTGTGTTATGTTGTTGTTGTTACGTTATGAAATTTTGGCTTGAACCATCTTTTCTTTTTTAGTTTAATTTATATTTCGCCAAATTAGATAAAACGCTAGGCTTTCGATGCGCACAGTGCCGCGCGTCATGCTAAGAAAATAACCAAAACAGATTAAAACTAAATTCGAAAATGATTCTCTCATCATCCATTTATGTGAAGCAGCGGCAGTGATGCGTGCTTTGTAAGCGTTATATTGTTAATTTTTTTGAGACTTTTTTTGAGCATTTGCAATGACCTACAAAGAGGTCATAATTATCTAGCGTAGAGCAAAAAAATAAAAACAGGCAAAAAATTACGCGCTATCAAAATGAAGCAAATTTTCACTAAAAAAAAGAGATAGACTAGATGGGCGCAAAACCCCAAAACAATGACAGCACGTGAAATTTAGACATTTATCACCAGAGTGTATACCACATACTCAATGGTGCACTCGTAAACAAAAGTGAACATACTACGCCTACCGAAAAATTCGGTTGATATTAGCCGTAACCGAAATAAGAGATTGTCACAACTACACTAGCGGTCTTCTCAATCGGATTAGAATATATCAAAACCGTAGGTTGTCACAACCGAAGTAGTGGTGGTCGCAACCGAATCACAGGTTATCACAACCACAAAAGAGGTTACATCCGCATTGGAGATTGTCACAACTGAAGTACAGATTGACACAACCGAAGTACAGGTTGTCACAACCGAAGTACATGTTGTCACAACCGAAGTACATGCCACAACTGAAGTACAAATTGTCATAACCGCAGCACAGGTTACCACAACCGAAGAACAAATTGTCACAATCGAAGTACAGGTGGTCACAGCCGAAGTACAGATTGTCACAACCGAAGTACAGGTTGCCACAACCGAAGTACAAATTGTTACAATTGGAAGTACAGATTTTCACAACCGAAGTACAGGTGGTCACAACCGAAGTACAGGTTGCCACGACCGAAGTGCAGTTTGTTACAACCGCATTAGTGGTCACAACTAAATTTAAAGGGTGTCACAACCACAGTAAGGGTAATTAAAACCTAATTTTGAAGTTGTTACAACCACTAGAACTAATTGCAACCGAATTAGTGGTTGTCACAACTGAATTATAGATCGCAATGGCATTAGAGGTTGTCACAACATGATTTAGAGGTTATCACAACCTAATCAATTTTTTTCCTCAATTAATTAAATAAGTATTTAGTGATAATGTTTTAATGTTGCATTGATAATTTAATTTTCTAGATTCTCATAAATAATTACAAAACGATGAATTAATGATGAATGAAACATATTGATTTTACAAGACACTTCCCATAGTTTTTGCAGCCCCCGCCTTCATGGATCACAGCATCCCAATTATGATGTGTTGTGTCTGTCAATTTAGGACTTAACACAAACCAGATGATTATTCTATATAAAGATGATATTATACTTCCCTACCTTTGGAGTTTTTATCAGCACATCTCAATCGATCGACTTTGAACATCTTTAAAACTGATGACATCAGAACAATAAGACGTTTTAATTCAAAATCGATTCTTCCAAAAGAATTCATAAGAAATTTGGTTGCAACGATCTAATTTTTCATAAATGCGGTGTTGCAACTGATTTAAAGCCAAATTTGGTTGTTGTAACCGAATTTGTACCACATTCAGTTGTTGCAACTGAATTGCTTGTAAATTGATTGCAAATTCGGTTGGTGGTGCAACCGAAATTATAGAAAATTTAGGTGATAAAACGAATATTATTGGAAATTCAAATGTCTACCGAATCAATCATGAATCAAGATTGTTTCCAAC
The DNA here is from genome assembly GCA_963931995.1 of Phaonia tiefii. Classification (NCBI taxonomy): domain Eukaryota; kingdom Metazoa; phylum Arthropoda; class Insecta; order Diptera; family Muscidae; genus Phaonia; species Phaonia tiefii. The sequence continues at coordinate 141,488,380 of OZ008371.1, read as the reverse complement.
AAATTTTAGTTGGGGCACTAAATTTAGTCGTAACAATCGCAATTCGGATGTGGCAACCACAAGTCGACAGTGGTCAGTGGTTAGTGTGCCCGACTCTTGTTGATAAAAACGTGGGTTCGATCCCTGCTCTGACCACCTAACATTTCTTCAACGACTGTCACTTAACTTGCTTAGTGACGGCGACACTAACGAGTAATTAACCATGGAAAAGCTTCTCAAGAAACCGTTCGGAACCGGTATACAACTGTAGGTCTCGCTCAGTGAGTGTACAACTAGAAAGAACACAACTCACTGCTTGTAAAAAGTTATTTTCTCTTCCTCTTAAGGGATGTAATGGGAAAATATGTATTATATATACAAATATACGTAACGAACATATCGTTACCTTAATTTAGAAAGGACGTAACTATAATTTTAAAAATTTTATAGTAGGGAAAAACTTAATAAATGTCATAATTCCAGGAGTTTTAAAAATGTGTTAATGCAGTTTGAATTAAAAAAGGGAGACAAATTTTGCGTGCACACAACAACTATTTTTTTCAGTAACAATTATTTAATTTTTTTTTTATACGAATAGAAAATAATGATATTTCAAAAATATTTCAGTTACGTCCCTTCTAAGTTAAGGTAACGATATGAAAATATATTTTCTTTCCGTAAATTGTTTTCGGCCAATCTATTTTTTGTACGTTAGTGTACACTATTTTGTACTTCTGTGTATACGTTTTGGTACTTATGTGTACACTTTTTGGTACTTATGTGTACACTTTTTGGTACTTTTGTGTACACTTTCTGTTTGTGTTATGTACACTTTTTGGTACTGTTGTGCACGTTTTTTGGTACTTTTGTGTACAAATTTTTTGTCACGTTTGTGTACACTTTTGTCACGCATGTGTACACTTTTTGGTACTGATTATACACTTGTTGGTACTTTTGGATGCACATTTTGGTACGTGTGTACACTCTTTGGTACTGTTATGTACACTTTTTGATACTTTTGTGACAACATTTGGTACTTTTGTACCCACTTTTTGGGACTTTTGTGACCACTTTTTGGTAATTGTTTGTATACTTTTGGTACTTTTATGTACAATTGTGTCACTTTTATGTACACTTTTTGGTACGCTTGTGTATACTTGTTGGAATTTTTGTGCCTACTTTTTGGTAGTTTGTTGTACACTTTTGGGTACTTTTATGTATATATGTTGGTACTGTTGTGTACATTTTTTGCTCCGTTGTGTACTTTTGCCTACACTTTTCAGTACTTTTGCCCACACTTTTTGGTACGTTGTTATATACTTTTCGGTACTTTTGTGTTAACTTGTTGATACTTTTGTGTACACTTTTCGGCTGAAATGCAGGAGCCCAGGTCAAGCTCGAAATAGTTTTTAAAAATACTTCAAAATTAGAGACAAATATAGGAACACGAAATATTAAAAAGAAAATAAGCGGCGGAATCCAAAAAACGGGTCCACCGAAGGGACACGCAGGTTACTCAAATGAAAGCTTGCGCCTTCTCATGAGTTCAATGATGGCTTTACGTTTGATGTGTGCCATCGGTGGGTCAAGAGAACCGAATTTTTAACCATACTATAGTGGGTCTTGATAATCGGAAAACGCAAAGCACTAAGTGTTGGTACTTAAATTAAAGCAAATTATTAAAGTATGTACTTCTTTGCTTGCTCTGTTGCATGTACATAAGTAATACATATCGTTACCTTAATTTAGAAAGAACGTAAAAAGATTTTTTTTTGAAATAGCGTATTTATCATATTCATATAGAACAACATAAAATACATCGTTCCTGAAAAAATATGTGTGCTGTGCACGCAAAATTTATCTCCCCTTTTTTATTTAAACTGCATTAAAACATTTTTACAATTTCTGAAATTTTGACATTTATTAAGTTCTTTCTTCCTCCTGTAAAATTTTTAAAATAATAGTTACATCCTTTCTAATAAAACTTTTTTTTAAATTCTCATTTTCTTTTTAATTTTTCGTCTTCCTATATTTACTCGAATTTCGGTTATTTTTGGCGTAGCCCGGCCTTCTGCATTTTTGGCCCACTTTTTGGTACTATTGTGAACACTTTTTGGTATTATTGTATACACTTTGTGGTACGTTTATGTACACTTTTTGGCACTGTTTTTTTTTTAATTTTTGATACTTTTATGTACACTTTTCGGTACTTTTGTGTTAATTTTTATACTTTTATGTAAACTTTTTGTACTTTTATGCCACCTTTTTGGTACTTTTATGTGCACTTTTTGGTAGTTTTATGTACACTTTTAGGTACTTGTGTGTAAACTTTTTAGTAGTTTGGTGTACAGTTTTTGGTGCTTTGTGTACTTTTGTGTACACTTTTTGGTACCGTTGTGTACACTTTTTGGTACGGTTGTATATTTGTTAATTTTGTGTACATTTTGTCATTCAAAGTACCAAAAAGACTGGTGTACACTTTTTTAATACTTTTGTGTATTTTTGGTACATTTGTGTACAGTTTTTGGTAATTCTGTGTACATTTTTGTCATTCTGTATTCAACTTTTATACTGTTTTGGCCACTTGTACTTTTTTCATTTTGTGTAAACATTTTATAATTTTGTGCACATTTTGTATATGTACTTTTATTGACACTTTATACTTTAGTGTACACTTTCGTACTTTTGTGTGCGTGGTTTGCACGTTAGGGTACACTTGTTTCTTTTGTGTACACTTTTTTACTTCTTTGTGTTCACTTTTTTCTTTTGTGTACACTTTTTTTACTTCTTTGTGTGTACTTTTTACTTTTGCATACACCTTTTGTACTTGTGTGTACACTTTTTCGACTTTTGTGTACTTTTTGCCTATTTGTGTTTAGGGTTTGTTATATTTCTTAACATTTGTCCTTCATTTGTGCACTTTATTTAAGCTTCTTGTGTACAGGTTTTGTACCTCTTTTTTGTTGTGCACACTTGTTGTACGTATTTGTACACGCACATTTTGTGTAATTTTTTGTACACTTTTTGCACTTGCGAGTAAATCATTGTGCTCACTTGTTGTACTTATTTGTGCATGTTTTGTACTTTTGTAGGTACTTTCTCCACTTTTGGTGCTTTTGTGTAATTCGAAGTTTTACCACCACACTTTCTAGTAACGCGATTTGTTACTTCCATCCTATTTCTGTCAACGCAAAGGTAGCATATATGGATTTCATTACCCACCCATCAAGAGTTTTTTACATTTGCTCTTTCATTTACGAATTAGTACATTTTCCCTAACATTTCCAGTAATTTTTTCGTCAGATTTTCAAATTGTAACACTTGTTGGGCCGTTTTAATCCACATTGTCCATGTTCAAAAAGTACTTTTTCAAATATTCTGCTGTAGGTGAGAAGGTAGAGATGAATCCTGTAGATAGGCCTATTGTACACTCTGCAGTTTGTATAGAATCTAGAAATGTCTATATTGAGTTTATTGCTATATACAAATTTTGTCAGTGTTGTCCAATTCGTCAGAGAGCTGTTGGAGTTTTAATCCTGCGAAAGCGGGATTGATAGATAGATAAAGTAAACATTCAAACATGGTGTCCCATAACATCCCATGAATGGATTGAGGAGAGCTTCTCACAATCAGTGAGATGTGTAAATAAAGTGCTCCCTTTTAATCCTGGATTTTTATTCCTGCAAGAACGGGAAACTGATAGATAAATTGTTCCCTCGTTACGATGCCCTGGCCACTCACCCTACGTTTACATGCACAGCACCGCAGATTGAAGTGTTCAGTCGGAACACACATGAATCGACGCAGGTCGAGTTTGTGCTCTGGTCTTGTTCCCATCATTCTTACATGTTAGATTTCATAACTTGACCTGCTTGCTTGTTTCGTCTGGCGAGGTCCAGTATGTCTAAAGTTTATTAAAAGATTCTAAAGATTATTCTAAAGTTCGAAATCTTATACAAATTGTATTTCAAAACCAAAACCTAATTAAATTCCTGTTTGTTTATCATGGATCTTTCTTTGGTGTGCAAGAACTTTTGAACACCACTGTACCCTGTCAAAGCAAATCTATAGCAGTTCCACATACAACATTTTATCAACGACTACACTCACTCTCTCGTGCGCTTTTTCTTTGCAATGAATGATTGTGTGTGCGACTCTGTAGAGACCATTAAACTTAAATTTTTCACGCAACTTAATTTATGATTAGACGGATTTGAGCGACGACGACGGACGACGAGTATCGTATTGTGGATTGGTGTGTCGGTTTTGTGGTGCCTGATGAGCTGACGATCCGATGAGCCTGATTACGCCAATAAATAATCGCTAATGATATGTGATGTGATGCCTCCAATAACCATAACAAACGCTAAAATAGATTTGAACAGTTTTGTTTTAGTTTAAAGGAAAAAAACAGAAGGAAGATTTTGTTTAAATTTTCGAAAAAATTTAAATTTGATTTGAACATTAAAACTAGAATAAAGTTGTAGCAGGAAGTTCGTTCTGGTCATTAACATCCGGTTCCAAAATTTGGTAGAGATATAAAATCGCAAGTGAAAAGGCAGTTGATAATATGAAGCAAATAATCTGGCATGTGATGAAAATCGATCGAGTCAAAATCGAATACGATTTGACATTTCAACGAACTTTATTGGCGTATATTGGGGAACAAATATCTTACATTCACATTATTTAATGGCAGAAAAAGGGGAACACATTGTTCGAAATCCATTATTTGCACAAAAGAACATCATTATTATGTCAAATCGTATTCGATTTAAATCGATCGATTTCCATCACATACCCGAATTTCATTTTATAATTTCAATTACTGGAAATGCGAAATTTAGCAAACAGTGAAGGTAGATTGTCAAATGTTATTGAAAAACTGAAAGTAATGTGTCAAAGATGAGGATCTGCACTGATTTGCCTAACTGACTCACTTCCGTCTAACGTGGCGTTTACACGAGACAGTTTTGCGGTGACAAAAACAATACATTCACACTTTTTTACTTATTAACTCACACTTCTCTCATTGTCTTCATCACTGTCTCTGATCATTCAAAGACAGTAAATTCGGTAAACGGTTTGATGTAAGCAGCTTATTCGGTTAAGTTTCGTTGTAATTTGCGAAAAAAGCGAAACATAATCGAAAAAGACCGTACAATTTGGAAAAACGTATTGTTGTTTGCAGATTTTGTTAAACGATATTGAATTCACACGAAACGGCACTGTCGGCTGTTGCGTAAAAGTGTATTGTCTTTCTAATTCACTGAACGCGTACGTTTCACAAACATTTTTCTCTTCTTTGACAACTAACACATGGCAACACGAAACAATATAACCTTATACGGACACCACTACGTGATAAAAGACCAAAAAAAAAGACCCACGTGTCACAGTTTTGCCCAAAGTCATTCACTTTTTATTATGGGCCCCCAAAGAATTGAGACTTTGGTGTAATTTTTGCACAAAAGTGATCATTTTGTCAGACTCATATCTTGCAAACCGTTCAGAATTTTGATTTACTTTCTGAGGGAAGGTTGTAGCTCTTGTTATAAAAAACAAAAATTGTGAACATATAAAATCAAAAAAACTTCATCTTCAAGGTCAAAACCGGAAAAAAACTTTAAAAAATTGCATTTTTATTTACCTTTATTCCCCTGTTCAGATCCATAGGTAGCAAACCGTTCAAAATTCAAGGAAACAATCAACTACCAATATGTACCTAAGACCTCAATAAACAACTTTTTAGAACATATTAACTTCCTAGGAATGATGAATGAGTCCATGACTTTGGGCAAAGCTGGAAGACACGGGTTTTTTTTTTTGTCTTTTATCACGTAGTGATTTCCGTATATGGTTATGTGTTTTGGTGTTGAAACATTGACAACATGAACATCATGTGCCAAAGATGGTGGTCTGCACAGAGGGACGAGAATCATCTTAAGATATATGGTTATATGTTTTGGTGTTGAAACATTCACAACATGAACATCATGTGCCAAAGATGGTGGTCTGCACAGAGGGCCGAGAATCATCTTAAGAGATCTTATATTTTTGAAATACATATAGCAAACGTGTCACCTATCTATGTATGTATATAGCAAACATTATCAGTTGCAAAAAACAGACCGAATAAATAAAAATAACCGTATTGAATAGCAAACATATTTATTGAATGATAAAACATTGAGAAAAATACAGTCATGTGCCAGAGATGGTTGGCTGAACTGACGTCCAAGAATCAGCTTACTCTCTATTTATATTTATCTCCTTCTCTCTCTATCCATCTCTTTCTGCATCTATCTCAGTCTAAGAAAGCTATTATTTTCGAAATTGCATATGTGGAAACTTGTCAAGTACCATTGGAAAAATAACACCATGTGTCAAAGATGGTGCTTTGCCCTGATGACACATCCCTCTCTAACAATGTTATCTTCGAAATATTAAACATATATTTAGCCAGCAAAATTGAAATATAGATATTCCAATGGCTTTATCCCTTTCAGTGCGTCCAATGCACTGCTATAAGACACATTATAGCATAAAATAATTCGATGTTGTTGTACAACTAATACAATGTTTGTCGGAAGAAACTAAATCGTTTGTCACTAATGATGTTATAGGTCGTCCAAACGCAAGTGTCTCCTATAGTTCAATGCAGCGAGGCGAGGCTGACAATCAAAGGGAATGAGTTCGAGTACGAATCAAGCAAAAGTTGTTAAGGGAAAATTACCTATTATTAAACCGCCGCAAAACGTATCGCCGTAATTTGTATGCATATTTTCGGGCGTATACAACTCAATTCCTCAAATTCAGACAATTACATGCGGATGTCACTCTAGCAAACATTTCGCTACCTTGCCAATTTTGTAAATTTTTTTTATAAAAATTACATACAATTAAAAGCAAAAGACCTTGGAAACGCCAAGAAATGAAATCAAAATAATAAAAAAATAAATAAAGTTTAACTTTGGTGATATTTCCCACCAACTCCTGCCGTTTACTAGTCTAACATGCAACAATGTGTCTTGCTAATTTTTATGCCGAAACGTCGTGCAAATGAGCAGCATTTATTCTATTAAAAAGTGTCCAAATTGGAAGTACTACCTACCGTCCAAGGTCATCGCAATGCAAAAAAATCATTAGTGTTTCACCCAAATAGTTGTGAGGGATTTTCTGACGGTTGGTATACAATATTTTTCCTGGACTGTAAATTGTCAAACGTTATTGAAATATACAGCATTATGTGCCAAATATATTGCTCTTCACTGATGGACGATGGTCACATTTCTCTGTAAGAAAACTGTTATTTTTTACATTCCGCAAACATATTTATCAATTTATAAAATCTCACTTACAAATAGGAGTATACCATCATGTGTCAAAGATGTTGCTCTTCAGTCGTGGAAAAGATATATATCCCTCTAGGAATGCTGATGTTTTCAAAATAGTGAAAACATATTTAACAAATTCTCAAAGGACAATGATCAAGTACATCCTGAAAAATAACGGTCTCTCTAACATATTCTCCCAAACATATTCTGCAGGAACCATGTAAAGGGTTTTTCAACAGAGACGCTACAAAAGTAAATCGATAGGGACAGCAAACGACGCCATATTTTTTCCCCGCTCTTTTGACATTTCTCTTCAGTAAGGTTTGCCATTTCATCATGGAAAGATATACGAGCCAACAACGAGTCGAAATTATTAAAATTTCCTACCGAAATTTGGAGTCAGTGGCCTCAACTTTAAGAGCGCTACGACCAATTTATGGTCGTCATAATCGTCCTGCCAGATCAACAATTGAGCGTCTAGTGGAAAAATTTGAATCCACAGGCACAATACAAAATGTTCCCGTGCCAGTGAGACAAAGAAGTGCCCGTAGTGTCGAGAATATTGCTGCCGCTGAGGCTTCAGTTCAAGAAAGCCCAAATGTGTCTCTCGCACGTCGTTCTCAAGCGTTGGGCATCTCTGTGACGTCGTTGTGGCGAATTTTGCGAAAAGATCTTGGCCTACATCCTTACAAGATCAAATTGACGCAAGAACTGAAGCCGCTTGACCACCATAAGCGTCGTATGTTCGTGAATCCGGCTGAGCAACAACTTGAAAATGATTCGGATTTTCATCGGAAAATCATCTTCAGCGATGAGGCTCATTTCTGGCTGAATGGCTTCGTCAATAAGCAAATTATGCGTTATTGGTCAGACAGCAATCCACACGTAATCCATGAGTCATCATTGCATCCCGAAAAAATTACGGTTTGGTGCGGTTTATGGGCCGGCGGCGTCATTGGGCCGTACTTCTTCCGTGATGATCAAGACCGGCACATTACTGTGAATGCGAATCGCTACCGTTCAATGATAACCGAATATTTTTGGACTCAATTGGATAATATGGACTTGGAGGCCATAATCAATTTATTGGAAACCTGGTTTGGTGAACCTGTTATCTCACGAAATGGCCCAGTCGATTGGCCGCCACGGTCGTGCGATTTGACACCGTTAGATTATTTCCTGTGGGGCTACGTCAAGTCTATGGTCTATGCCAACTAGCCAGCGACGATTGATGAACTTCGTACGAATATCGAACGTGAAATTGCAGCAGTATCGGCCGATTTATGCTTGAAAACTGTCGAAAATTCGGTTCAGCGTCTGGACTTCTGCAAGCGTGCCCGTGGTGGCCATGCAAAAGAAATCGAGTTCCATATTTCATTGGTATCTAAATCCCGTTTTGTTTTATTTAAAAAAACTTTTGTTACGCTCTTATTGAAAAGTCCGTTATATGTTTGGGACACAGTATCATGTTTACTGGCAAACATGTATGCTTTTACGTGGAAACATATGCGTGTTTTCACAAACAAAAATATATGTGGGTCACAAACACATATATTATATCATATTATTCATTGTGTCTCAAACATGTAATATTGAATAGCAAACACAATGTGTTTGGACACAAGTATATTATATTGGCGACAAGTTCCAAACACATTTTATATTTGCATCCAAACAACAAAAAACGACAGATTTTTCAGCGTGTGTCTATGGAGAGCGGTATAGATATTTTAATGGACTAAATTGGAAGAAGTTGATCTTGACAACATCTGGTTGCAACAAGACGGGGCTACATGCCACACAGCACGTGCAACAACCGAATTATTGCGAGAAAAGTTTGGAGATTCGATTATTTCAAGAAATTGTGACATAGAATCGCCTCCAAGAGTTGTGATTTATACTCTTTCTTGTGTGGTTATTTGAAGTAGTTGGTCGTTAGCAATGAACCAGACTCTCCAAGTTTATTTCCAATATTGACGTCTAAAATTTATACTGACTTCTTCATTCAGCAAATAGAAATGAAATATTCTGCATCCACACGGAATACACAGATACACTCGTCAGCCGTGTGAAAATCGATTGGTGTATTGGAACTTGCCCAGAAATTTGCATTATAGCAGCTACAGGGTGTCATAGTTTGCCACAATGTGGAATATCTGGAATATGAGTTGCAAAAATATATCCTTACATTTTCTTTCAGCAAGGTAAAACGAAATCTTTTCCACCCAACTGAAGATGTGTCTGAAGATAAATTCGAATTTAACTAGCAGAGATACAAACCAATTATGTTAACAGAGGTCTGTAATTACATTAACAGAACTATGTAAGATAGCTAAATTTTGGAATGGTTATAGAAATTACCGATTTTCTAGCGATTAGACAAATATATATAACCAAAAGTTATACATTTTATAGTAAGGGCTTATTAAAGGACATATCAGGACTTCAGACAAAGTTATTCTTTGCCAGGGTGAAAAATATGAGGGTTTCTTACATAGAAAATCTTGGGAAGATTTTGGGGCCATACCGCCTAAGTGGGAAGAGTTTAGTGATTGGGACTAGTATCAAATTAAAGCTACTGATATCTATTTTCATTATTTAATACCCTCATTTCCGAAAAAAACCTCCAGAATATCAAATTCGACGAAGAATTTAAGAAATTTGTGTTTCGGACGGACAAGATGCGTCCATGGTGGCCACCAGGAAAAAGTTTAGTGATTGGGACTAGTATCAAATTAAAGCTGTTGACATCTATTTTCATTATTTAATACCCCATTTCCGAAAAAACCTCCAGAATATCAAATTCGACGAAGAATTTAAGAAATTGGTGTTTCGGACGGACAAGGTGCGTCCATGGTGGCCACCAGGAAAAAGTTTAGTGATTGGGACTAGTATCAAATTAAAGCTATTGACATCTATTTTCATTATTTAATACCCTCATTTCCGAAAAAACCTCCAGAATAGCAAATTCGACGAAGAATTTAAGAAATTGGTGTTTCGGACGGACAAGATGCGTCCATGGTGGCCACCAGGAAAAAGTTTAGTGATTGGGACTAGTATCAAATTAAAGCTATTGACATCTATTTTCATTATTTAATACCCTCATTTCCGAAAAAACCTCCAGAATAGCAAATTCGACGAAGAATTTAAGAAATTGGTGTTTCGGACGGACAAGATGCGTCCATGGTGGCCACCAGGAAAAAGTTTAGTGATTGGGACTAGTATTAAATTAAAGCTATTGACATCTATTTTCATTATTTAATACCCTCATTTCCGAAAAAACCTCCAGAATATCAAATTCGACGAAGAATTTAAGAAATTGGTGTTTCGGACGGCTTTAATTTGATACTAGTCCCAATCACTAAACTTTTTCCTGGTGGCCACCATGGACGCATCTTGTCCGTCCGAAACACCAATTTCTTAAATTCTTCGTCAAATTTGATATTCTGGAGTTTTTTTCGGAAATGAGGGTATTAAATAATGAAAATAGATGTCAATAGCTTTAATTTGATACTAGTCTCAATCACTAAACTCTTCCCACCCTGGCAAAGAATAACTATGTTTGAAGTCCTGATATGTCCTTTAATAAGTCTTTGCTATAAAATGTATAACTTTTGGTTATATATATTTGTCTAATCGCGAGAAAATCGGTAATTTCTATAACCTTTCCAAAATTTAGCAATCTGACATAGTTCTGTTAATGTAATTACAGACCTCTGTTAACATAATTGGTTTGTGTCTCTGGTAGTTAAATTCGAATTTATCTTCACACACATTAAAATACATGTTTCAGATTTGCGTATTTGTACACATACGTTGAGTCTAGATCATTAAATTGTTGCGCCTATATAGTTTTTTACACATTTTTGTTAAAATGACTTCGATTTTATGCATCGATTTCTTATTTTCCATAATTCCATTTTGTTTGTTCCCCTTTGTTGTTTTGGTATTTATCACAAAACACACGTTTTTTCCAATAAGAATACAAGGGTTGCCATATTAGTTGACAATATGGCGACTTACATTAACTCACCACTGAAAAACAAAATGCAAAGTTAACCTCTAATTAACTTAGAATTAAGATTAAGTAATCCGATAGTTAACTACCCACTTAAAAACTGGCCATAAGTATTAATAATAAATCCAACATGTAATATTGAATAGCAAACACAATATGTTTCGGCACAAGTATAATACTTTTGACACAAACTACAAACACGTTATATTTGCATCTAAACAACAAACGAAGACAGATTTTTCAGCATTTATATATATGTATATTAGGGCGGGTCGATTTGTAGGGAGTGAAAAAATTCACTAATTTCCCTATGATTTCCGTATTCTATGGGTTATTCCATGAAAATTTGCCGAAGGAACCATACCTCTATCGTTAAAATCGAGTCCCCTACTTTTTGTTGGTAAAAAGAGTTGCAGGAAAGAATGTAGAAGGCGCTATGGCGACGACATTAGAGAGCCGTACGGAAACACCCAGACTTGAAAGCAAACAAGACTTTCAGAAAAAATAATGTTTTTTTCACATTTTGTCTTTTACTACACTCAAATTGAATATTTTTTTTGATGATAGGTTGATAGATACTTTATTATCTCTTAATTTGAATTTTTGTAGAAAAAAAAAATAAAAAGGGGAAAAAAATCAAAAAGTTGGTTTTATGTGTTATTTTGTTTTAGCAATATCGCATGAATTAATCAACCGAATTCGATAAAGTTGGGCTTAAACTCTTCGTTTGGAATTGTAAATTGAATTAAATAATGGATTGAGCCAAAAAATGGCCATGAAAGTAATATTCTTCGACAAAATCATGAAAAAAATGGAAAAATGGTCCAAAATTTGGACAAAAATGCCCGTAACTTTTGAACCGTTGGACCAATGTTGGACCGATCGATAGTTTTTGAGTTATGGATGTGAACGTGTAGGTAATATTTCATACGAACGTCAATTTGGGAAAAAATCTACCAACAAAAAGTAGGGGACTCGATTTTAACGATAGAGGTATGGTTCCTTTGGCAAATTTTCATGGAATAACCCATAGAATACGGAAATCATAGGGAAATTGTCGAAAAATAAATCGACCCGCCCTAATGTATATAGTTTTTCATTCAGCTAACAATTTCAGCAGATATTTTAATTTTGGAATCTGGATTTTGGGGTTTCATGACTTTTAAAAATGGACTTTTTTCATAAGGAAGTTGTTTTTTTATTTTACATTTGTTGGGTTGTGTGATTCTAACAAAAAACTAGTTTTACTACGAAATGATGCCACATAAATAAACTTGTACGGTTGTTAATTACATTGTCTGTAATTTATGTGCTTGTTAGTTATATTTATCACAAATTCTCTGTAGAGATTCTAAATTGAATATTTATAAATTCCAACATTTCCGTTTGATTTATTCATATTATTTTTTCTGCTTTACTGCTGATACACAGCATCGCTATTTCCGATAGAAAAAAAAAAACAATTAAAACAATTGTAATTAATTAATGTGTGTGTGTGTTTTTTTTAAATTAATTTATATTCCCCCCCCCCTTTTTCTACTTACAGGTAAGCAAGCATATTTCCAATCACATTTTTACCTCCATATATGAGAAAACAGACGTGTGAGTTTGCCCATACAATCTCTACACCTTTATACGTCATGGACTGACTTGAACGTATGAGATCATAGATGATCGTAAGTAATTGTTTTCCTTAAATAGCAGTCAATTTACTATTTCGAAATTGTCTATAAATGTATAAAAGAGTTATACATTTTTATTGCCTGGTGAACTCATTTGTGACGTGATTTGAGCCAAATCAGCAGTAAATAACTTGTCCGATTACCATATTTCTTCATATTCCATTTATCGTGATTTGGTATTATATCGTGTACATATCGCGATGATGATGTTGAATTACATCATATTTATTCAGTTTTTAGTTCATAATATATTTCTATTTACTTTTATGCTAATTAATCCTGGTTCGAAAAAAAAATACATTACGAGGAGGGGGGATTCAGTTGACTGCCTCAATTGCATTCAGTTGTACGTTTTAGCTTAAACACGATATTAAAAAAAACGTACCTATTTATAGTAGAATTAACACCGTAAGACCAATTAAATAAATCCAGCAGAGCATGTAATAAAAAACGTTTATTCAAGTGTTTTCCTTCTAAATCGAGATTTCTTCTTTAAAATGGGGAAGGATTTATGTTTAAATTTATGTGTTCTGGGTTTCATTAGAAGAGAAAACATGTGGATATTTTATAAAGAGAAACCACACACTGCTGCGAGGTTGTTACAATTTAGAAATATTTTATTCTGTGCTAAACATGGTTTGAATTTTATAAAAAAAGGCAGTACAGAAATTTCAGAAACGTGAACAAACTTATTCATACCCTCACCCCCAAGTCATTAATGTAGTTCGATTTCCATTTAAAATAGTTAATCCAAATCTTAGGATTATTTAAGAGTTGAACACGTTTTAAAAAAAAAAATTTCTAAAGCCAAAGTTTGCAATATTTCATACTGCGACACCCTTTAAATATTTCCCAAATTCTTCCATATTTCTAATAGACTGTGTAACACAAAAAATAACAATATTCTGTCAATGGATTCTGGTAGAGTCGGTAAAAAAAATACACGTGTATCGGCGTTTTGAAAGTTGACGTCTTTATTTTTGGAACGAAGTTCCTTATCGCACGTTGCGGTATGGGGACTAAATGAACAAAAATTAAACAACTTTTGTTTTAACACTATTATGCTACAACCCACTATTATTAGCTACCTATATATTGTTTACTTTTGCTTTGGTTTGTGTCCAGACTAACTTCATGTAGTTTTGGGTACAAACATTTATTTTTTACTACATTTTATTTACTTTTGTGATACACTATGTACTTGTTGATACCATTGGTACTTTCTAGATACCAAACATACTACTTTATGTACTTTTTGTTAATGTATTAGTACTTTTATGAACTTTTGTGGTCGTCGGTGGTGCACTGATAGTTTGCGCGGGTCTTGAACATGAACACGTGGGTTCGATCCCAGCTCTGACCACCTTACATTTGTTTTAGTCTAGAAAAACTTCCCAAAATACCGTTCAGAGCCAATGTCAAACTGTAGGTCCCAATCATCCCGTGAAGGGACCGGGGAGAACTTCTCACAATCACTGAGCTGTGCGCTTTCCAGTTTTTACTCACTGATTGGGACCTACAGTTTTACACTGATTCCGAACGGTATTTTGAGAAGCTTTTTCATGGCTATATACTCGATAGTGTCGCCGTCACTAAGCGAGGTGACCGTCGTCGAAAGAAATTTGAGGTGGTCAGAGCAGGGATCGAATCCACGTTCTCATGCCAAGAGCCGCGGAAACTAGAAACTAGAATTTTTAAGTACATTATCGATTGTGTGCAGCTGTATTTCACCAATGGCTTTACGAATATTGTCCTTTAAAGCGTCAATTGTCTCTGGCTTGTCGGCGTAACACTTATCTTTGAGGGCACTATTTTTGGCTTTTCACGCTTTGGTTTATCGATGAGGATGCCAGTTTCTTTCACTTTTTTCACAAGATAACGAACATACGGAGCTGACGGTGCTTCTCTTCTTCCAAAATCCGTACGCAATTTCCGCACACATTCTGCAACATCACCATGATTTTCAAAGTAATGTCGCAATATTTCCCAGCGTTGTTCAAGCGTATACACAACCATATTCGTTCAGCGAAAGGATAAAACTAATTATCAGTCAAATCAGACATGAGCTAAGTGTTACCATTCACGAAATAAGCACTAGTTGAAAAAAAAAAACGTGAAATGGCGGACCCTTTAGTTGTTGGTACCCTTTTTGAGTTGAAAACGAATGTTTAGCAGTTTAGGTACATTTTTGATACACAATATGTACTATTAGTACACATTTTTTGTAGTGGCCGTCGGTTGTTCAACAGTTAGTGTGCGCAGCTGTTGTGCGAGAGAACGTGGGTGCGATCCCTGCTCTGACCACCTTACACTTCTTTCGACGACGGCCCCTCGCTCAGTGACGGCGACACTATCAAGTATTTACCCATGAGAAAGCTTCTCAAAATACAGTTCAGAATCGGTGTAAAACTGTAGTAGCTTCTCAAAAAACCGTGAGTTTGAGTGAAAACTGGAAAGCGCACAGCTCAGTGATAGTCTGAAGCTGTCGCCTATCCCTTCATGGGATGTAATGGGAAAATATATTTATTTATTTAGTACACATTTTTTACTTTTATGTACTTCTGTAGCAAAAGTACTTTTTTGCCACACTTTATGTACTTTCTGGTACACTTTATGTACTTTTTGGTACCAAAAGTACTACATAAATTTCATCAAAAAGGTACATAAAATATACAATGTACACAACATGTATTAAAAGGTCTTAATGGGTACCAAAAAAAGTACATAAAGTCCACAATATATACACCAAAATATAATTAAAGTGTAGTAAATAGTAGATAAAGCGAATGAAAAAGTACCTAAAGATACCAAATTGTGTACTAAAATGCCAACGAAAAACTACGTAAAGTGTATCAGAAAAGTATTTTTGGTACACTTTTTGGTACCAAAAAGTACTATTATCGTACACTTTATGTACGTGGGTACCAAAAAAAGTACATAAAGTGTACAATATATACACCAAAAGGTAATTAAAGTGTCGTAAATAGTAAATCAAGCGAATGAAAAAGTACCTAACGGTACCAAACTGTGTACTAAAATGCCTACTAAAAACTACATAAAGTGTATCAGAAAAGTACTTTTTGGTACACGTTTTGGTACCAAAAAGTACTTTTATACTGCACTTTATGTACGTGGGTACCAAAAAAAGTACATAAAGACAACAGTATATGCACCAAAAGGTAATTGAAGTGTAGTAAATAGTAGACAAATTATATGAAAAGTACCTAAAGGTACCAAACTGTCTACTAAAATGCCTACTAAAAACTACATAAAGTGTATGAAGAAGTACTTTTTGGAACACTTTTGGGAACCAAAAAGTACTTTTATCGTACACTTTATGTACGTGGGTACCAAAAAAAATAAATAAAGTCCTATAATGTATGCACCAAAAGTTAATTAAAGTGTAGTAAATAGTAGATAAATTATATGAAAAAGTACCTGAAGGTACCAAACTGTGTACTAAAATGCCTACTAAAAACTACAGAAAGTGTATCAGAAAAGTACTTTTTGGTAAATTTTTTAGTACCAAATAGTACTTTTATCATTCACTTTATGTACGTTGTAGTATGCATTTTAGTACTGTTTGGTACATTTATGACCTTTTCATACACTTTATATACTACACTTTAAGTGCCTTTTTGGAGCATAATATGGTGGACTATGTAATATTTTAGTACCCATTACGAACCTTTAATACATTTTAATACATATTTTATCTTCCTACCTTTTATGTAATACTTGTAATACTTGCTGGCACAGTTTATGTACTTTCTGGAACATGATATGTACATTGTGATCCATTTATTGTAAGTTTAGGTACATATTATGACAAGTAAATGTTTTAGTATAGTTCCTAGTAAATTTTTTGTACATTGTGCTAAATTTTTTGTACTATGTTTGCCTTTAAAATTTAAATTTTTGTGTTTTGAATTTCAATTGATGTTTGTTTTTAATATTCATTGATGTCTTTTAAATTTCAATTGATATTTTATAATTTTCAGTTCATGTTTTATAATTTTAATTTATGTTTTTTATCAGGGATGATATTGATTCTTTAGCCTTTTTGTTTTGATTTTATTTATTCAAGCTCAATATTATTGTATACATATCTCGATTAATAGCGATATAGTCTTTTTAGTTTTTGCAAAACTTCTTTTTAAAGAAACGCTATATCTCTATTAATTGAGATATAGAATGAATGGTCTTGAGCTTGAATTAATAAAAGAAAATAGTTGAATTTTTTTATTTTCGATTTTAAAAAAAATTATTCAATTTCAAATGATATTTTTCATAAATCATTTGATATTTTTTTAAATTTCGTTTAAAAATGGTGTAGTTTTGTTTTCAGGCAGAATTCAGAGACGTTGCACTCAGTCAGTCTGCTGTAAACTCTCTGCAATCTGTAGAGGGCGGATCAATAAGTCCGTGACTTTTTGAATGAAACACAGTTTTTTCTTACAAAAAAAAAATATTTTTCAACATAATCTCCTTTTAGCTCAATACACTTAGTCCAACGTTTCTCCAATTTTTATATCCGTTCCAAAAAAAAATAGTATTTTTGAGGTCCATAAAATAGGCATTTGTTTGATCAATAATTTCATCGTTCGAGCTAAAGCTCGTTCCACCGAGCCATTTCTATAGGTTTGGAAATAGGAAATTGTCACTGGGAGCTAAATCCCGAAAATATGGAGGATGAGGTACCAATTCGTAGCCCAATTACAACAACTCCAAACAATCTTTTGAAGTTGTCACACGATTACGTTTATGGTCACTTGAGAGCAAACGCGGCACCCTTCTTGCAGACAGCTTTCTTAAACCCAACTGATTATTTAAAATCGGAACCACACTGCCATATGAAATGCCTATGGCATCAACAATCTCACGCTCATTTACTGTTCGATCGGCCAATGCCATATCGTGGATATTTTAGACATTTTCGGGAGTATTGACCTCAATTGGCCGTCCAGAACGTTCAGCGTAATTTGTATTTGTGCGACCACGACGAAAGTCAGCAAACCACATTTCTACCATTGAAATCGATGGTGCAGAGTCCCGATAGTATTTATCAAGCTTTTCCTTGGTTTGATTGACGGGTTTTTTTCCGCAAAAAATAATGTTTTTGAAATTCACTTTTTCCATTTAAAAAAAATGCACGAGGTTGTATGTTTTGAACAGCTGTTACACGCAAAGTAAATGACGGAACTTGCTCAAAATTTGACAGTAGTCTATTAACAGGTGGTACTTGATGAGGGAGCAGTGTTGCATTTCGTATAACTACGAGGGAAATTCGAAAAGTCATGGACTTATTGATCCGCCCTCGTATTCCAGAATTGTTCACATCTGCCACGCACCTCTTCACGATATATTTGATATCCACCTTATACGAGTGCCGTGGCACAGCAACATTCCAGAGAACAATAGATCGAATAAACTGGAGAGATTAAGAACCACCGTACGTGCTCCACTGAATAAGTAGTATATGGGTATTCAAGCCTGCATTCAAGCTCCTCAATTCAAATTATAGATATTTTGTATCAAAATGTTTGAGCCTCAAATCGCAGCAGCCTGGTGGTGTTAAGACTTCACAGATCATTCACAGAACTTGATATCGTCTCTAGATAGGATTTCTCTATATTAGTAGCTGTGATGGGCATTGTGTCATAGACAGACATGGGTCTAGCCTTGGATTCTCAGCTCGTGATTTCTGCAGAAACTATAGGCCACCCGCCTATTGTGAGAGTAGGAGGCAACATTTAAGGTCTTATTTGGATTTAAGATCTAATAGACATTCAGGGAGTTATGGTGAATTACTTTAGCATTTTTTTTGTTGATTACAAATTGGTTCTTGTATACCTCTCATTCTCAGCCTCATCTGGGAACATCGGGTGCGATGTCATAGCTTGAATGCCCCTCAATTTTAAGGTTCAACGATGTGGACGGAACATGACTTCCTTATTGGACTACGTGTATGTAGAGTGACAGCCAATTCTCCCTAATCTTAACTCAAGTTCATGCGAGATCACAAATCAAAAGAGACTATTAAAAATTTAATGAATTTTGAACTTACGAATTTATTTATTTGACTGTTGTTTTGTTTGAGGTTAAGTTGTTGTTATCATACGAGTACAATCTTTGTGTCTTCTTCTTCTTTTTTCTTCGTTTACATTTTCCGAGGTCTTGTTTGTTTCTCGTTTAATTACTTTGTATTATAAGTTTAAATCAAAATGTCACTTAATGTTGTGACTTTTTAAAACACGACAACTTTAAATAAGACATCAGCAGCATCGCAACATAGTCATCTGCGTCTTCTTCTTCTTCTTCTACTTTGCCGCGTCATCAGTGCCACGATTTTACACTGTCGTACGGTCAAGAACATTAAGTCTAAGTACGAGCTTGCTTCCATACTAAAATGTATTGTTCTTATGTTGGTGGCCTGTGTGTATGTCTGTCTTTCTGCCCATCCATCCATCCATCCATCCGACAGCCTATTAAAATAATTGAAACAATTGTTTGTACTTTAGCACTTGACAACTCTGTGTTTAATGAATACGTAGGAATTTAAAATTCAGCAAGTGAGATGTGAGATCTTCTCTATCCATAGATGGATGACATGACACGCACTTGATGATGACTCTCAACGTTTTATAGAATAAAGCATCGTAGTTTACGCTTCAAATATGCAGCATTGGGTTTTCTATTTTTCTAAATCAAATGATTTATATTGTCAAATTAAGGTGTTTCCACTGTAATACAGTAGAGAGATGGACGACTAACTTAACAAGTTGTCTTTCCGTTTGATACCAGTATCACTATTTTCTTTTTTTTTTTTAGATCAAGGTTAGAAATATAGTTACATGTTAATAGTACATAATGATCAACAATTTTGATTTTTACTAGATTGATATTTCCTTTAATTTTATTCAACTCAGCTGAAAAGCCTACAAATACAGTAATGGGCAAAAGTATAGGAACACTTTTAGATTGTCACTTGTATCATGTATCATATAACGAGTAGTGTTACCCAAATTTATGCAATAAAGTTAAAAATAATGAATCTTTTGATACCAAATTGTTTTAATACATAGGGTGATTTTTTTGTTGTTTGGTTTTTTAAAATTTAAGAAAACACAGAAAATTTGTACAAGTGAATGAAATATTTATTTGGATCGATAAATCAATGCCTGCCATTTACTTATTAAAGATTATTTCAGGCAAATGTTGCCCGAGGCTATGCTTCCATCCATTCCATTCGTCCATTCTGAAAGTGAAATTTTGGCACACTTTTTCCAACATTTCGGCCGGTATCTCGTCAATGGCACATATAATATTTGTTTCCAAGGCAGCAATCGGGGTTAGATTGTCCCTATATGCAAAGAACTTCACGTGGCCCCCAAAAAAATACTTTAGTGGGGTCAAATCCCACGATCGATGCAGCCAATTGCCAGCGCCATAAGGTGAGTTTAATTGTTCACCTAATTCGCCTCTCAATCAATTCATTGGATCGGGTGCCGTCTTGTTAAAACCGCAAGTCCAGCAAGTTCAATTCTTCCATCTTGGGCATTCCTCCATCCATTGACTGAGCGTTGCGGACATATTCTCCTTTAAAGAAGTGCAACCCAATGATGCCGCCGTCCCACACGCTGAAAAAATTTGTCTTTTTTTGTTGTTTGGATGCAAATATAATGTGTTTGTTGCTTGTCGCAAATATAGTATACTTGTGTCCAAACACAATGTGTTTGCTATTCAATTTAACATGTTTGGGAGACAATGATTAGTAGGTTATAATTTTTATATTTGTGCCCCAAATGTGGCATTGTTTCTTGTAAAATGCTGAAAACAAAATCGTGATATACAATAAAGAAACAAAAAGCAGCAGATCTTCAATTCTCGAAAATAAATGCTTGTAAACATGTACATGGTTCCTGCAATATGTTGCTGGGGCTGCTATTTTTCAGCGTGGATAAACCGCAACAAATAGTGCATTGAACAGCCTCTCACTGCTCTTCGGGCCAAATTCGGCAATTCTGTTTATTGATGTACCCAAATGAGCCTCGTCCTCACCTTATTCGCCTATCAATCAATTCATTGGATCGGGCGCGCCGTCTTGTTTAAACCGCAAGTTCACAACGTTCAATTCTTCCATCTTGGCCAAAAAATCCGGGATAACTGAAAAGTACCTACCTTACTCCATTGACTGAGCGTTGCGGACATATTCTTCTTTGAAGAAGTACAACCCAATGATGCCGCCGTCCCACACGCTGAAAAATTTGTCTTTTTTTGTTGTTTGGATGCAAATATAAAGTGTTTGTTGCTTGTCGCTAATATAGTATACTTGTGTCCAAACACATTGTATTTGCTATTCAATATTACATGTTTGAGACACAATGAATATTAGGTAATAATATATGTTTTTGTGACCCAAATGTGGCTTTGTTTGTTGAAAAATCAAAAACGTGGCAGATAACAAAAAAAGTAGCAGATCTTCCATTCATGAAAACAATGCTTGCAAACATATACATGGTTCCTGCAATATGTCGGTGGGCCATTTTTCAGAGTCTATAATTGTACAAAGTGTCAATTCTACACCTGATGCAGCTGGATGCAACGGGTCGAAAAATGGGACGCACGTCGGGGAAACGTCAGGTACGTTTTGAATCCTTACCATATCAAAACAAATTTCGGATAAATTTTTTACGGCATAGCTATTAGGTCTTAGATCACGAAAATAGTCAAAAATGAATAAATTGCTTTGAGAAATACCGTTCGGAACCGGTGTAAAACTGTAGGTCCCAATCAATGAGTAAAAAACTAGAAAGCGCACAGCTCACTGGTTGTGAGAAGCTCTCCCCGATTCCGTCATGGGATGTAATGGTAAGGCATTTTTTTTATAAATAAATCGATTGGGACGAAATGGTCTTAATGGATTAAAGGTCATCAAAGGGTTAATAGAAGTATCTTTTGTGGCAGACTATGTTCTTTAAACCTGTCCTCTATTTATCGTCCAGTAGATTCAATTTAGGGCTGCCAGAGGCCCATTCTTCAGAGGAAATGAAAGCTGGAAAGTTTTTTTGAAGCCAGGTCTGAGTCGTTTTAGCCTTATGGGCCGGCGCAGAATCCTGCTGGAAAGGCCACGGCTGGTTTTGGAATAGGGAGTGATTAAGTGGCTTCGCAACAGCTTTCAAAACTGTATCTTGATGAACGTTGGCCGATGTTTTCACCCATGTTTCGCAGAAATGCAAGTCAGTGACACCGCACAGTGTTTCAGGATCGATTTCTATCGGCCAAAATTCAATATCTTTTGATTTAGTTAGATCTTAATTTTTAAATAGTCTAGTAGACATTTTCAAGTTCTGTAAAAAAGCGAAAAAGCGACACAAAAATTCTGAAATTTGTAAATCTGTAGGCCACAATCAGACAGTGTAAAACTAGAATGTGCACAGCTTACTGGTTATGTGAAGTCCTCCCCAATCCCTCCAAGGGATGTAATGGGAAACCATTTTTAACCGATTGTAGAAAAAGAGTCAAGGATTATTAGGAGACATTTAAATTAAAAATAAAAAACCGAATTTTTCTTTCAATGTTCTTCAAATATATTTGAACTAAATTGCTTGTATTGCATACAAGATATAACAGATATTTTGCATTTTTCGGATATTGAGTATCGAAATTTTTTCTTGACTTTATTGAACAGTTTAGGAGACATTGCGCTCTATCCTTCAATAAACCAAGCAGTTTCTTGGCTTTATGTGCACTGAAAGAAATAGCTTCATAAATTTTATTAATTCCTTCATCAATTTGATGAAACATTTGCTCATTTTACAACGTACGACACATTTCATTGAATTGATGAACAGTTCATCAATCTTTCATCAATAGTTTACGTTGATTCAACGACAATGTTACATCAAGTTGATGTAAAATTTGTCTCAATTTGATGTGAGTTTGTCATTAAGTTGAAGTATAGTTTTCACCATTTTGATGTAAATTGTTATTCAATTTGCTGTCAATTTTCGCCAATTAGATGTAAGGTCCTCAATTTGATGTAAGTTTGTCATCAACTTGATGTAAATGGTGGTAATTTTTATGTTAATGAGTAGCGAAACTCTTTGGTAAATTTTTCATCGTAATTTTTCATCTTCTTCTTTGAAGAAGTACAACCCAATGATGCCGCCGTCCCACACGCTGAAAAATTTGTCTTTTTTTGTTGTTTGGATGCAAATATAAAGTGTTTGTTGCTTGTCGCTAATATAGTATACTTGTGTCCAAACACATTGTATTTGCTATTCAATATTACATGTTTGAGACACAATGAATATTAGGTAATAATATATGTTTTTGTGACCCAAATGTGGCTTTGTTTGTTGAAAAATCAAAAACGTGGCAGATAACAAAAAAAGTAGCAGATCTTCCATTCATGAAAACAATGCTTGCAAACATATACATGGTTCCTGCAATATGTCGGTGGGCCATTTTTCAGAGTCTATAATTGTACAAAGTGTCAATTCTACACCTGATGCAGCTGGATGCAACGGGTCGAAAAATGGGACGCACGTCGGGGAAACGTCAGGTACGTTTTGAATCCTTACCATATCAAAACAAATTTCGGATAAATTTTTTACGGCATAGCTATTAGGTCTTAGATCACGAAAATAGTCAAAAATGAATAAATTGCTTTGAGAAATACCGTTCGGAACCGGTGTAAAACTGTAGGTCCCAATCAATGAGTAAAAAACTAGAAAGCGCACAGCTCACTGGTTGTGAGAAGCTCTCCCCGATTCCGTCATGGGATGTAATGGTAAGGCATTTTTTTTATAAATAAATCGATTGGGACGAAATGGTCTTAATGGATTAAAGGTCATCAAAGGGTTAATAGAAGTATCTTTTGTGGCAGACTATGTTCTTTAAACCTGTCCTCTATTTATCGTCCAGTAGATTCAATTTAGGGCTGCCAGAGGTCCATTCTTCAGAGGAAATGAAAGCTGGAAAGTTTTTTTGAAGCCAGGTCTGAGTCGTTTTAGCCTTATGGGCCGGCGCAGAATCCTGCTGGAAAGGCCACGGCTGGTTTTGGAATAGGGAGTGATTAAGTGGCTTCGCAACAGCTTTCAAAACTGTATCTTGATGAACGTTGGCCGATGTTTTCACCCATGTTTCGCAGAAATGCAAGTCAGTGACACCGCACAGTGTTTCAGGATCGATTTCTATCGGCCAAAATTCAATATCTTTTGATTTAGTTAGATCTTAATTTTTAAATAGTCTAGTAGACATTTTCAAGTTCTGTAAAAAAGCGAAAAAGCGACACAAAAATTCTGAAATTTGTAAATCTGTAGGCCACAATCAGACAGTGTAAAACTAGAATGTGCACAGCTTACTGGTTATGTGAAGTCCTCCCCAATCCCTCCAAGGGATGTAATGGGAAACCATTTTTAACCGATTGTAGAAAAAGAGTCAAGGATTATTAGGAGACATTTAAATTAAAAATAAAAAACCGAATTTTTCTTTCAATGTTCTTCAAATATATTTGAACTAAATTGCTTGTATTGCATACAAGATATTACAGATATTTTGCATTTTTCGGATATTGAGTATCGAAATTTTTTCTTGACTTTATTGAACAGTTTAGGAGACATTGCGCTCTATCCTTCAATAAACCAAGCAGTTTCTTGGCTTTATGTGCACTGAAAGAAATAGCTTCATAAATTTTATTAATTCCTTCATCAATTTGATGAAACATTTGCTCATTTTACAACGTACGACACATTTCATTGAATTGATGAACAGTTCATCAATCTTTCATCAATAGTTTACGTTGATTCAACGACAATGTTACATCAAGTTGATGTAAAATTTGTCTCAATTTGATGTGAGTTTGTCATTAAGTTGAAGTATAGTTTTCACCATTTTGATGTAAATTGTTATTCAATTTGCTGTCAATTTTCGCCAATTAGATGTAAGGTCCTCAATTTGATGTAAGTTTGTCATCAACTTGATGTAAATGGTGGTAATTTTTATGTTAATGAGTAGCGAAACTCTTTGGTAAATTTTTCATCGTAAAAATCCACAAGCACAGGGTATAAGACCACATAAAAAATTTTCATACCGTGGATAATGTTTTCTATCCATTGCACTATTTTCTATTATGTGTTTATTTTAATTTTTCTACTACTATTTTGTTTCTTTTTCTCTTTATTTGTTCAATAATACGTCCATATTTATTCCAAATACCAAATGTCAATCATGAAGATTGATGTAAAAAAGTCATCAATTCAATGAAGCTGAAAATGGTGAAGAAACGAACAATCTTCAAATTGACAAAACAACAATTAATCAACATTTACAACCGATTTGATGTAAAGATTTTCTTTCAGTGTAGATGACTTAGTTGTGTTAATAGGTAATATAGTTTGGTTGTTCCAAAGATTTAAAAAAAAATGTTTTAAAAAAAAAAAAAATTAGACTTTGCGCCATGATAAGTTTTGTGGATCAGAAACCTTGAATGAATGTAATACACAGTTGGGAAGGTTGAGGTGTTCCCCAATTTCTTTGGGTAACTTTTGCCTGCATCAAATTGCGCCGTCAGAAGATAACGTAAATTTAATGAAAAATTTCACAATTTTCGTAAGGGACACCCCACCGAACCATGACAAAGTGCTGGGCGATAGCCCTTTTCTACCCGTGTGATCAGTTGTAATGCTTCCTTAGATGACCGTTCATAGACTCGCACTCGTATAATTTTGCTTGTTGAATTTTTGCTGAACGGTAAAAATTTCTCCGTCGGTGAACAAGATATTTCTGTGAAAGTTGTCAGCGTGCTTCACAAAAATTCGTTTGCATATTTCTATTGCTGTCAACAAGTGCCGGGTCTTTTTTAATAATTCGACTCATGGACTTTTGCCTGATATTCATCTCACGGGCCAAGATTTTCTGTTTTCGAAGCGGATTTCGCTGAATTCTAGATTTCATGGACTTGATATCTTCCGACGTTCGAACTGCACGTGGACCGTCCACATGTGGTGGGAGTTGGCTCCAGTGTTTCCTCAAACAGTTGTATGCACTCGGTAGAAGAACATGCGAGTAATCCCGAGCCGACGGCGCGTTTTGAAAATTCCGCTTTTTTTTCAGTTCACACTTAAAAAGCGATAAAACGCGATGTGGTTTTCTTTATCTGACCACTCCATGGTGAAAGCTGAAACAATTTTGAATTCCCGTTACATAATAACGCTATAGTGGTTAGCTTGCCTAAACATTGTGTGTTTAATGTTGTAACAGTATTTATGTAACTATAGCCCCATGTTGAAAAAACGGTAACAGCCACATATTGCCAGAACCATGTATATGTTTACAAGCATTGTTTTCATGAATTGAAGATCTGCTGCTTTTTCGTTTCTTTGTAGTTTGCCACGTTTTTGTTTTCAGCAAACAAAGCCTCATTTGGGTCACAAAAACATTTATTACAACCCATTAATCATTGTGTCTCCAACATTTACTATTGGCTAGCAAACACACTGTGTTTAGACACAAGTACATTACGAGGGCAGATCAAGAAGTCCGTGACTTTTTGAATGAAATACAGTTTTTTTTTTTTTGCAAAAAAAATTATTTTTCTATCTAATCTCCTTTTACCTCAATACACTTAGTCCAACGTTTTTCCAATTTTTGTATCCCTTCCAAAAAATAGCATTTTTCGAGGTCCATACAATAGGCATTTGTTTGATCAATAATTTCATTGTTGGAGCTAAATCTCTTTCCACTGATTCATTTCTTTAGGTTTGGAAATAGAAAATATGGCGGATAAGGTACCAATTCGTAGCCCAATTCATGGAATTTTGCCATTGAGACTACACACGTGTGCACCCGTGTATTATGGTCAATGGAGAGCAAACGCGGCAGCCATCTTGCAAACAGCTTTCTTAAACCCAACTGATCAATTAAAATCGAAACCACACTGCCATATGAAATGCCTATGACATCAACAATCTGACGCACTTTTAATCTTCGATCGGCCAACACCATATCGTGGATTTTTCCGACATTTCGGGTGTATTGGCCTCAATTGGCCGTCCAGAACTTTCAGCGTCAGTTGTACTTGTGTGACCACAACGAGAGTCAGTAAACCCATTTTTACCATTGAAATCGATGGTGCAGAGTCCACATAGTATTTATCAATCTTTTCCTTGGTTTGATTGACGGGTTTTTTTTGTTTAGCTGAAAAGTTTAGCCACAAATTCGGTGTTCCTATTATTTTGCTCCTTACTGTGTATTTATTTGCAAAGTGTGTAATGTAATTGTTTTACTAGTTTTCTAGTTGTTGTTTTTTTTTCGTTGTTGTTTAAATTAAATCTCCTCACGCAAATTGTTGTAAATTTGCATAAATAATCACATCAAAAGTTTTCTCTCACCCTAGAGAGTATGTGATGGTATTTTTGTGATATTTGTTGTTTTTTTTTTGTTTTTAAATCACGTTGACATTTTAATATTCTTCTCCGTTTTGTTATGCAAATTTTATTCAGTGGGATAGTGTAAAGAAATGGTCTAGAAACGCTTTAAATTTCCAGCAAAATTGTAGTTACAGTACATTTCACAAGAGCGCTTTAACAGATTCTATATTTTAATAAGTTTGAGTTGCAGCGGAAATCACGCATTTCGAATCTAAATTTTTTTGACAACCGCTGATGAAAATATGTGGCCAGATCTAAAATAGCTATGCGGTTTGCCAGCAATCATTAGGATAAATTTTGCAGATATTCTTTTTTATAAACTATATCTCCATAAATACAGCTATAGAATGGTATTGAGTTGATTACAACATTAGATATTATCGATTTTGTTTATTTATCACAAAGGAAATTACATTCCCGAAATAAAGTTTATCGATCCGAGATTTCGTTTGGGCTTAACGAAATTTTTCTTTGCGTGCAAGAACTAAAAAAGAAGCACAAATTATATCACTTCCATGGAAGTCAACATGGCCTTGGCTTTAACCCTTGTAAGATAACTTACGTTTCTGAGACGTATGACAAATAAACATTTATTTATTTCTCTGATTTTTAAGGGGAATACTGTTCGTCGGTTTTGCAGTTTAGAATTTGAGGGCTGCTCTTTAGATAGCATTTTTGTTTTATAGAGCAACACTTAATCTTATTAATTTGAAACGAATTTTATTTTAAAACATTTTGGAACCTTTACTAATTAGACCTCAAAATATCATACGTCTTTAAGACGTATGGTTATCTTTTATGCTGAAAATAATCTTTACACTCTGAAAAAAACGGCATCTGTAACATATTCTCCCAAACATTTTATGCAGGAATGATGTACATGTTTGGAACACACTTCAAACATTCATATGTTTGCAAGTCCTAAACTCACTTGTATTTAAACGCAAACAGTAGCATGTTTACAGACAAACATGTATGTTTTACGTAGAAACATATGCGTATTTCCTCCCAAACGTAATAATATTTACAAACGAAGTATTCTTTGAATTATATACACGTGTTATTTATTATAATTAATAATATAACTCCACATTTATAAATAAGTAATACAAAAAATTAAAAAATTTAAAACGGTAATTTTTACATTGCATTTTTTCACTGATCAAGCGCTTCTGATATCCTCTGTCCGATGAACCATTGACGACTGAATACATGAAACTAAATCGCAATACATCAGCCAAAATAAGAAACACTCACTTCATCTACAATTAACATGCACATTCAGGAATATTTATATAACTGACTGAGAGAATAATGCAAAAAATACAGATACACATTTACAAGATAGGTGCTCTCGTTGTCCCTGTTTTATTCTCTTGCTCTCCAGAGAGTACAAACAGTAAAACAAAAACAACTGTATTTGTACCACAAACACATATATATTTGCGTCACAAACACATATATTACAACATATTAATCATTGTGTCTCAAACATGTAATATTGAATAGCAATTCTCTCGTTGTCCCTCTTCTATTCTTTTGCTCTCGCAAGATTATAAACAGTGCAACAAAAACAACTGTATTTGCATCACAAACACATATATATTTGGGTCACAAACACATATATTATAACATATTAATCATTGTGTCTCAAACACGTAATATTGAATAGCAAACACAATATTTTTGCACACAAGTATATTATATTTGCGACAAGCTCCAAACACACGTTATATTTGCATCCAAACATCAAAAAAACGATAGATTTTTGAGCGTGTAGTACGCAGCAGAACCTCAATAGGTGTAGGGTATGTAGGGAATATGGAGAGATCACTTCTCTGCATTACTTGCCGCATGTGATTACTATATAAAGTAAGTATATATGGGGGTGTTGAAAAAAGTGTAGCAAAAGTGAAGTTAGAACTGCAATTTCCCGGCTTGATAACAACAAAGCCGTTGGAGCTGATTGAATACCAGCTGGGCTGTTTATGGCTGGCGGCTATGAGTTGGAAAGTGGCGTGCATAAGCTCATATATAAAATCTGGCGAGACGAATGCATGACCGACGATTGCAGCCTTAGAATACTGTATCCTGTATCCTTTGCGAAAGACTAAAGCCGTTTATTGCGATACAGATAGGACCTTGTCGGTATGGCTTTAGGCCTCGAAAATCAACTATCGACCAAATATTCACATTACCACAAAGCCTGGAGAAACCCCTCGAAAAACAAATCGACGCCTACCACCTCTTTGTAGCTTATAAGGCTGCCTTCGATAGCCCGGTATGGGGAAAACTGTACCAAGTTATGTCGGAGCTTGGTATTCCTGCTAAGCTGATACGCCTTTGTAGCACGACACTGACCCACACGAAATCCTCACTAAAGATTGGTAAAGATCTTACCGAACCATTTAGTATGAGGCGAGGCCTCAGGCAAGGCGACACTCTATCATGCGATCTCTTCAACATTTTAATTGAGATCATCGTGGGAAAAACTGCAGTCAACAAGAATAAAACTATCAGCATCAAAGTCACATGCTGCTCACTGACGATGCTGATGATTTAGACACCACTGGAAGAAATCTGCGAGAAGTTGCTGCAGTATTTTCGAGAAATGACAAGGAATCAGTAAAAGTGGGGTTGGCAGTAATCGACGACAAGACAAAATTAATGGTTTCGGCAACCAGAACATCCACCCGATTGGATGAAAGGGTGAACGTCGATAATTTCGAGGTAGTGGACGAATTTATTTACCTCGGATCTGCCGTGAACAGAAGCAATAAATGATTACGGTTCTCAACAAATTGCTGTTCCAAAGAGGATTAAGTGAAATTACTATATATTGTATGAATATAAAATTTGATTAAAATACAACTTTTCGTACACTCATCCAAAGGTTAACACTTTTGGTTCCTTTGGAAACGAGTCCTCTTATTCAGGAACCGTTTTACTGTTCCTTTCAACCCGTTTTTCAGTTCCTGTAGAATAAATTGCGGCCTTTTCGGAACTGTTTTCGGTGCTTAAAGAACCGTTTTCGGTTCATTGGGACCTGTCTTTCGGTTCCTGTAAGCCCCGGTTCGGTCGGTTCTTGTCAAGAACCGGTTCTTCCGATTCTGTGCATCACTAGTAGTTACGCGTATCCAAATATACATTCTCTTTTATTTCTATTTGTTTTATGTCGAACCATAGAGTAACATACAACAGCAACTCGTACTCGATGAAATTTTCAAGAACCTTATTGAGCATTAGAGAATGCAAAACAGCTGATGGAAACAAGGGTGCAGAGAACGATTAAAATACCCTCTTTCTCACAAATACTCCCGGCGAGAAATCAATTGCTTCCAATTTATCACGAGCGATAAAGTTACGATGCGAGTAAAATCAATTACTCAATTACTTACAATTAAATCAATCAAAAATTCACGAACGACAAAACTTCGCTGCAAGCATCGTTGGTTCGATCGTTCTTTCTATTTTCTGCGAGCACTCCTCTGGAATTTTGAACTGAGCAGTGTTCTGCTTTAGATGGAGCAATCAGGTTGTAGCACAAACTGACGACCTGACAAATGTAATGAAGGGAAAATTCCTCCTCGCGTGAAGAGATGTGCTTCAGAACTTTATCAGGAGACTCTCTAAGTGAACCAACGAGAATGGACTGGGTGTAAATCCCGAGAAAAGCTAGCTCGTACTCTTTACCAGGAAACAGAAGGTTCCGTATATTCATCCCTTGTCGCTATGTGGTAGAGAAATTTGCTTAAAGGATTATGCAATTTATGTAGATGTAATTCTCGGTAGAAAACTTAAATTCAAGCCATACACTGGATACACTGGAAGAAAATCTTTACATCAAATCGATGATAAATGTTCATCAATTGTTCTTCATTGAATTAATGACAAATTTCACCAATTCAATGAAAAAGTTCTTCAGTTTGAAAATTACGCGTTTCTTCACATTTTTCAGTTGCATTGACTTGATGATCTTTCTTACATCAATCGTCATAATTGGAATTTGGAACAAATATGGGCGTAGCATTGACAAAATAAAGAGGAAAAGAAAAAAGTAGTAGGAATTTGAAAAAAAATGTATAATGGAAAATATTGCAATGGACAAAAAGCAATCATTAACAAACAATTTACATCATATTTATCACCAAATTACATCAAATTGATGACAGAATTACATCAAATGTATGACAACCATACGTTTAATTAACGAAAAAGTTACAGCAAATTGATGAATAATTTACATCAAAATGGTGAAAATTTACTTCAACTTGATGACAAACTTACATCAAATTGATGAGAAATTTACATCAACTTGATGTAACATTTTTGTTGAATCAACGTAAACTATTGATGAAATATGGCAAAAGATTGGTGAAATGTGTGGTAGGTTGGAAAATGAGGAAATGTTGGAATTCATAAATTTGGTGAAGAGATTTCTTCCAGTGTAGGATCATCATTAGAGCAATGGCTCCAAACTAGATGGCAAAGTTGGGGTTGGCCTCTATTCTAAAGAGATCTGGGTTTAGATCTTACACAAAGGCTACCAGACCATTGAGGTAGAAGTCATGGCAATCGGAGAAATTGCCGTTTCGGTGAGACGAACCTTCATCACCGCCTGGGGTATCAAGATCTACTCTGGTAGTCAGGCTGTTATAAAATTTCTGTAATCTGTGTTCCTGACTTCAAGAACTGCCGCGCATTTCAAAATAAGATGGCTAAGCTGTTCGATATTGTCCTTATATGGGTGCCTGGACACAGGAAGATTAGGAACTACCTTACCTGTTCCACTGGATATGGAGTGTGTGGGTAAACCCCCTTTCTGCTTGCAAGCTCATGCTTAAAACCGAAACTCTCAGGCATGCGAATGACAGATGGTCTCGTTGCAAAAGTTGCAGGATCACCAGGCTAGTATGGCCAAGTTATAACCAAAACGGTACGCGAAACCTGATATACATTCCTAGACAGGGTATATCTATGCTAATAGCTAGGATTACTGGGCAATGTTTAATAGGAATACACGCGTCTTAGCTTGGAATCTCAGCTCATGATTACTACAGAAGCTGTGGGGATAAAGAGGAGGACGAGAGCATCGAACATCTCATATGCTACTGTCCGGCCTTTTGTATAAGCAGGAGAAATATATAGGATCATACTTCATGTTGGATCTAACAGACATTCAGGAAGTAAAGCTGAATGATCTTAGGGCATTCCTTCTGCAGAGTACTGATTGGTTTGCCACGGAACAATATACGTATTTCTTCAGCTACATCCTGGAATATCGGCATCATATGTTTGGAACTGCTCTTAACCATACCTGGTAATTTTTTTATTAAACTAATACTCAGGGGATGCCCCATATAAATGCAGTGCATTGTGTTGTCGAAGGAAAATTGAGGTAATGGAGGGTGGAAAGATGGAGTAGTGTCTGTTGACATTTGCCTTGAATCTTTGTATGTCACAATTGGTGGGAAATACAGTAGCCGGAAGTTTATTCCACATGCGGACTGTACGGCTGAAGAACGAATTTTCTCTATAGTATGTAGTGCGGTCAACCGGCCACTCGATAAGAAAAACGGATGAGAGGTCCTGGAAAGCCGCGTACTTTGGCTAAATATCCTCACGTCTGGGATAAGTTGACGGATGTCCGAGGAACACATACCGTGGACGTATCGATAGAACAGCGACACGCAACCCACATTTCGACGATGCTCAAGGGAGGCAATAGAGTTGGATACCCTACTGTCCTCTATCAACACCGTCGCTCTCCTCTGGACACAGCCGAGAAGTTCCATAGATGTCCTAGGAGCACCTGCCCATATATGGGAGTTATATTCCATCTTTGGCCTGATGTAGGTGGTGTAGATATTGAGAAGATCAGATGGAGATATTGAGAAGATCAGATGAGAAGATCAGATGAAGTAATTCTTGCGCAGCTTTAAAAAGCCTAAACACTTAAATGCATCTTTCGACACTTCAAATACATGTTTTGCCCAACGGACATCACATTGTATTGTTATTCCCAGATCATCAAGAGCATCTGATTCATCAATATCCACAACGTCCATAGACAATGACGACACACCTGTGTCAGCAATTCGCTTATGCGACAACAAACAACACTGGGTCTTACCCGCAATTAAAATCTATTCTATTCATTCGACCCCATTCAACAATGGGCAACATATCCCGTTCGAGTGTTTCATTCTTCGTGCGGCGTTTGACTTCAGTCTCTTGAAGACTTGGCCCACGGTCGAGTGAATAAGACCGACAGAGATTACTGTAATCCGAAAAAGAGTAAATTGGATTCACAGTCTGAACCATGAGATCGTCAACGAAAAATGAAAAAAGAGAAGGAGAAAGAACAGAGCCCTTTAGTACACCTGCAGTCAATTTATGCCCGTCGGATGAAAACCCCATCTACAACAACTCGTATAGTGCGATCTCTGAGAAAACTCGATATAAATCGAGTGAAGTTATCACCGACACCAAAAGCAGCGAGTTTTGACAAGAGTGCATCGTGCCATACTCTGTTAAAGGCCTTGGAAATATCAAGAGCCACTACCTTACTCGCACCAAGCCGGTGGATGGATCGACTCCAATGTTTTGAAAGGAACGCCATCAGGTCTCCAGTAGATTTCATTCTACGGAAGCCATACTGCCGATCATTAAGAAGGTTATTGGACTCAAGATATTTCACAAGATGGTGGTTAACCATGCTCGAGAGCGCAGAACAAATTGCAATTGGGCGGTAATTTGCAGGGTTACTTGCATCGCATTTTTTAGGGATTGGCTGGACATTAGCAACCTTCCAGCGCGCCGGGAAGACTCCCACTCGGTATGCAAGGTTGAAAAGGTTGGAAGAGCCAGCGTCGAAGAGCACCTACTCAAGGCCAGTGCAGATATGCCATCCGAACCTGAGGATTTATTTCCGACAGATTCACAAGAACCTTTTTAACTCCTCGCGTTCGAAAAAATATCTTGAGCATAGAACAAGATACGTAATTGATCACGGGGAGTGGTTGATTGCTATCCGGCAAGGAAGAGTTCCTTGCAAACATTTCAGCCAGGAGATTAGCTTTATCAACCGGCTCAGTGAATGATATGTCATCTTTATGAAGGTTTGGGATAGAGGAAGAACTATCCTTTATTCTTCTTGCAAATGAACAAAAGCTCTTACTTCCTCTAGGGAAAGGAAGGACTTTAGCACGAATACGCTGTTCGTGAAGAAACTTTTCGCGTCGACGTACTTTGGCCCACTTGGATCGTGCCTGTTTGCGTAGCAGTTCAGTATTAACGTTTTTGTTAGAACACCAGTCTCGGAACGCGTTCTCTTTGGATCTAAGACCATTCTTGCATGTCTGGTTACAGATTTTACAGATTCAGCGATGGGGACGGAATATGACGTCCCGTGGTATCACAGCAGTCCTTATTGGACTAAGAGTGTCAATTGTGATTGCCAGTTCTTCCTAACCTAACTTAACCTACTATTATACCCTCCAAAAATACCCTCGCAAAAAAAATGTAACACTCGTAATCAAATTTCCATTACGCATCGTTTGAGGTCATCTAAAAAAAAACAAGTTTGTCCATTATAAGTATATTCCATGAAGGGATTGGGGAGAGCTTCCCACAGCCAGTGAACTAGTTTTACACTCACTGATTGGGACCTACAGTTTAACACCGGTTCCGAAGGGTATTTAGTGAAGCTTTTTCATGGCTAAGTACTCGATAGTGTCGCCATCACTAAGCGATGTTTCCGTCGTCGAAGGAAATGTACGGTTCTCGTGTGCAAAAGCCGCGCAAACTCACCATTGCACCACCAAGGCCGTCTACTTGAGTTGAAATTCTAAAAAAGTTTCGAATTTCAGTACACCCTATTATGTTTGTAGCAAGCCAATGAAATACTTGGTGCTTTTTTTAATTTCTTTTTTGCCTTTGCTTTATGCTATATTTGTATTTCCTTAAGCCTTTCTAATTTTGGTTTTTGTTTTACTTTTTTCTTATTGTCTTCTTTTAGTTTTTTTCTTGCCACACATGGTGGTAACAAAGTGATACCTCTACGTATCTACTTGCCACATATATGTACGTCCATCCATCCAATCTATCTATCTATTTAGTGTTAACACACACACTGAGAGAAAACCTAGAGGCAATGAAGAAACCCCCTAAACGCAGATGCAGATTGTTTTACATTTGACGCGTGCTGAGACCACAAACAGTCCAAAGTTTAAATTGTTTCATTTTCATGTGTAAC
The DNA here is from genome assembly GCA_963931995.1 of Phaonia tiefii. Taxonomy (NCBI): domain Eukaryota; kingdom Metazoa; phylum Arthropoda; class Insecta; order Diptera; family Muscidae; genus Phaonia; species Phaonia tiefii. The sequence goes on along the minus strand of OZ008371.1, from coordinate 141,452,672 downwards.
TTGTACGTATGACTCCGACTTCAATACGACTGACTGACTAACTGACTGGCACTTGGTTAACAGCTCCTCCTCTACCTTGTTACGATGGTGGATTGGTTTTCTTGTGTTTGCACGCCTTTTTGCTGCTACCATATAGTTTTCTTCTGATAATAGGGTTTAATCAAAATCTGAATGCAGTCTGGTAATTTTATGACCGGTAATATTTTGGCGAAGAAATTCCATGAAGTTTGTAAGATTAGATATGAGGGGACTCTGAAAACCTTCTTTCAAACAACGAGCTGTTCGCTTTCTAGTTTTACATACGCTGATTGGGACCTATAATTTTACACCGATACCGAACGGTTTTTTCAGAAGCTTTTTCATAGCTCCGTACTCGATATTAGGCGTGTTTTCGTTATAAGCTAGCGATTATCGCTTGCTCGCTAGTAACCAAAACGCAAACTAGTGATAATTTATTATAATATACAGGGTGATTCAGGAAGTTCCGGAAAAATATCTCCAGCGTATTCCTTGGCACATTTCATGAAGAAAAGTCCACTATGTCCGAAAATGCAAGGGTGCGAAATGGCAGCGGGTTCAACATTTTCGGATTGGTGGTGGGAGGGTAGTAGGGTAAAGTTGCTGACTTCTGAGCCAGTGGTCGGATTTTCGGGCTTGTTGGAAAGGTCTTTAAAAGGCCTTTCAGAATCAATAAAAAAAAAAGTAGAAAAAAGTGAAATCGCCGAGATACAGAGCTTTCGGAAAAAAAAATGGAAAAACAAATTCCCATAACCTCAATTTGCTCAGCCAGATGGCAGGTAACTTATGTTTGGCATAACTTTGGAACGGTAAGACCTCTGGGCTTCGTTTAGGTCATTTTGGAAAGGTAAGAGGTATGGCTATCTTTCAACAGAAAAGAAAGCTCTGTGTCTAGGCGATTTGACTTTTTCTATTTTTAACGTAGAATACGTTATACGGTAAGGTAGGGGTGTTGATCTGGAGCACAAAATTTTGAGAAAATGTTTGTCACTTTCATTATAAGTTTTTAATACTTTATGCATGCATTGAAGAAAATTCAAGTATGGTCGTAACATATTTAATATGTCTTCTTTTGATTTGTATTTAAATAATCATATTGCTACATATACTTTTTTTTGATTCTATAAGTAAATCAAAATTTAACTCCTTCAAATTTTGTATTAATTTTCATATGCTTTGTATTTTATGTATTATAACATCATGTGTAAGAGCAGAACGATTATCTTTGTGTTCATCGCAGAACCAGTGTGAGAAAGAGAAGAAGTATAATGACAATGCATGTTTTATGTGAACATTACAGAACCAGTGTTGCCACATGCAGTATTTACACTTGTTTTCAAAAGTGCATCGAATTGATATAAAGTGTACCCAAATTTTGTTAAAAACTATCCTAAATTTTTAACATAAAAATTAAAGATAAATTTGATAGATTTAAATCATTTATCAAAAATTATATTTAATTCATATATTTTAATTGCAAAATGACTAACGTATTCTACGTCTGACCTATGCGCCCGTGTTATCTAACACAGGCTTCATATTTTGTTTTTCTTAAAGGCCTCTTAAAGACCTTTCCAACAAGCCCAAAAACCGCCTACTCGCTCAGAATTTAGCAACTTTACCCTACTACCCTCCGACCGCCAATCCGAAAATTTTGAACCCGCTGCCATTTAGCACCCTTGCATTTTCGGACATGGTCCTAGTGGACTTTTCTTCATGAAATGAGCCAAGGAATACGCTGGAGAAATTTGTCCGGAACTTCCTGAATCACCCTGTATATAATCGTCTTGCTCTAATGCATGGTTTGTAGTTATTCTTGAATATTATTCTCCTTGCCTTTGATTCAAAATGACGATATTCAACACTGTTTTTCTGATTTTTTTATACTGGCAACTTTCTGCCTTTTCCAACCGGAAATACATATAATCGTCTTGCTCTAACGCATGGTTTATTGTTATACCTGCATATGTTTATATTCTTCTGCTTAACGATAACGATATTCAACACAGTTTTTTTGATTTTTTCAAACTGATAACTTTATGCCTGCCTAGAACTGAAATGGAAGCGGTAACTTCAAGTGTCCCGATTAATATCGCTTAGCTCTCCATACAAAATAACTGATAATCTAAGCAAGCGGTGTAACCAAAACTCGCCTATTGTCGCCGTTGCTAAGTAATGTTACCATACCGTAACCGTTTTCCCAGTACATCCCATGAAGAGCTTGTGGGAGCTTCTCACAACCATTGAGCTGTACGCTTTCTAATTTTTCACTCACTGATTGGGACCTACAGTTTTACACCGATTTCGAACGGTATTTTGAGAAGCTTTTTCATGGCTAAATACTCGATAGTGTCGCCGTCACTATGTGAGGTGACCGCCGCCGAAAGACATTTTTAAGGTGGTCAAAGCACAGATCGAACTCACGTTCTTATGTACAAGAGACGCGCACAGTGACCATTTCACCACCGACAGCCACAATATCGAAATGGTGATGCCGAATTTTGTTGTAAGAAAATAGACTTCAAAAAAAAATTTGTAAAAGTTTTTAAAAATTCAAATGTGAAAAGATTTTACAAGAACCGTTTGCTGCTTTAAAGAGAACCGAAATAGAGACGACAAAAACTAAAGAAACTGAAAAAAATCCCAACGTGTTGCCACTTAAATGTCAGTTTATGGTCGATAAGGAGATTCAATATAACCAGGGGGTAACCATTCGCCGACTCCCCCCTAAGTGTACGAACCTCGACCACCTTTTAGATTATTCTCTTTTCTGGCTTTTTTGTGATTTTTTAGTGTTTTTTTTCTACAAGAAAAACCAAAATTCGTTGAATTTTTACTGTCAAAATGACATAAAATCGAATCTATGTCACATCATCCATCCAACCGCCAAATACAAAATAACAGTCAGTCACATTGTGAATGAATGAATGTGGATTCGTGATACACGGCACTGAGAGTTCAGTTCACATGAATGAATTGGCAGTTGAAGAATTTTGTAATTGATTTTCTGAATTAATGAATTCATATAATTAATAAAATTAAAAAAAAAACACACACACACAATAATTTAATGAATGATACTATTGCAACAAAATTCATGGCAGTAATAGATAATTGAAAATTGTTATATATTCTATGGTTATGTTTATATTTATCATGGAATTGATTTAAAATACGGTGGCAGATATCATTGGCTGGGTAATTCCATCAGGTTTATGTACACATTGAACCAATTTTGATTTCTAGTGATGTCTGATACACACATACTACGGGACTATACAATTCGTTCGTCCTTCTCACTCTCACGCTTTATCCAGTGCCGTCTTTTTCTCTTAAGTATGCGGTTTAGCTCTCACGTTTTCTCTTTATACCGCTCAGTTGCAACTGTATAAAGCATTGTCATACGTGCAGCGTTCTTTTCCAATTACACTGATGTGCATGGATTGCATTGATTCTTACGTAAAACGGTATCCTGAATCCGAATACTCGATTCCCCACACTCCCTACCCACACCCCCTACTTGGACTTTGTTTTTAATAAAATATGTATGACCTGAGAGTCCCCCGAATTCCTCGACCAAAAACAAATAAATGGCTTCTCATGGAGGTATAGGAGAGAGCGTATCCAAACCTGTAAGCAGTGCGTTTTCTAGTATTATACTCACCGATTGGGACCTACAGTGTTACACCGGTTCCGCACAATTCTTGAAGAAACTTTTTCTTGACTAAGTGTTGCCGTCACTAAACGATGTAACCGCCGTTGAAAGAAATATAAAGTAGTCAGAGCAGGGATCGAATCTACGTTCTCAAGAGCCGCACACACTACCACTGCACCACCGGCAGCTAAGCTGTCCCTGACCGCGAAAGGCCCGTTCATTGTAGTTTATATGGCAGCGTGCCGCGGAACCATAAAACCAATATTGGTATTAGCGACCGAGCATTACATTGCCGTCATTGATCATTTTCATCACCACCGAAAGACCAATCAAATCTTAGCCTACACCGCAAACAAGTGGGAATCGGCTGCGTGGGCCAACGGGTGTCTTTTAACCCTTTGTCGACCACAGGCAAGTATGTTTGTCCTCGGGTTTTTGACACCTACAATTTTGTAGGTAGGAGATACAGAAAATGTATCCATAGGTAATTTAGAGAAGAAGAGTGTAGTACCCGTTAATTACACTGTGATAGTTTTTGACCCGAAAAAATGAACTTTGATGAATCCTTTTCGAACTATTAGGGGGGAGTCCCCTGAGTGCGAAAGTACATTTGGAAGTGTCAGATTGGCTCCAGTTTTTGAGAAATCGGTATATATGTATATAGGTAAGTCTGCGCTATTTAAACAAATTTTACCGGCCATAGGCCAATTTTTTTTTTGGCCTAAAAGGGCATAAAAAGCTTATTAAAATAGAAAAAACAAATGTTTGCGCTCGGTCCAACTTCTTGAGATATGGGCCTTTAAAACTTGAGTATATAATTGGCCATATCTCACACATTTATGGTCCGATCTGGTTCCGGTGAATATCATTACAAAGACCATTAAAAACTCTTTAAATCTGCATATAAATATATTACATTTTATTAACCCATTGGGGACAAATTTAAAAAATACAATTTTTTAACCTCACTTTTTTGCTAAAAATCTGATATTCTCAAAAAACAGCCCTAGTAAACCTATTTTGTACCTAGACTCAGGTTGTAGGCACTTTAGGCTTTGTTTTAAGGTATAATACTTCGGATTAACCCTTCTAAGACCGGAAGATATTTATGTCCAAAATTTTGGAAAAAAGTAAAAAAAAACTTTAAGTTTTTCTTGTATTTCAAACTTTGAACATAAATATCTCCGGTCTTAGGAGGGTTAATGCGAAGTATTATACCTTAAAACAAAGCCTGAAGTGTTGCCTACAACCTGAGTCTAGGTAATGATAATGATATTCACCGGAACCAGATCGGACCATAAATGTGTGAGATATGGCCAATTATATACTCAAGTTTTAAAGGCCCATATCTCAAGAAGTTGGACCGAGCGCAAACATTTGTTTTTTTTATTTTAATAAGCTTTTTAAGCCCTTTTAGGCCAAAAAAAAATTGGCCTATGGCCGGTAAAATTTGTTTAAATAGCGCAGACTTACCTATATCCATATATACCGATTTCTCAAAAACTGGAGCCAATCTGACACTTCCAAATGTTGTAACCAGCAACCGAAAGTTACGAATATTGCGGCATTGGCTCTATACCTACAGAAAAAGTAACCGAATTATCCGTAAACGAATTTACAAGTTGTCTAAGATCAAATTAGATGTCGCCACATCCTAACTAGAGGTTGTCTTAACGTCATTAGAGGTTGTCTCAACCGCATTAGAGGTTGTCTCAACGGCATTAGAGGTTGTCTCAACCGCATTAGAGGTTGTCTCAACGGGATTAGAGGTTGTCTCAACCGCATTAGACGATGTCCCAACCGCATTAGAGGTTGTTTCAAACGCATTAGAGGTTGTCTCAACCGCATTAGAGGTTGTCGAAATAGATTAGAGGTTGCTGCAACTGAATTTCAGTTGTGGGTACTAAATTCAGTCGTGTCAACCTCAATTCTCGTTGTGGCAACTGCAATTCGGTTGTGGCAACTGCAATTCGGTGGCAATAACCGAATTTACGGTTGATACAACCTCTTTTCAAACAATCAGCTCTGTGAGTGTAAGAGATAAAGACATAATGCAACATATCTAAGTATGTTTCGCGACAGAAAGCTCAGTTTCAAGCTTTATACTTTGGATAGGATCAGTAAAGCCCACTTCTGTAGAAACCGCATCGACGGACGACGGAGCATATATCCGGAAATAGTTTATTGAATATATACAGTTGTTGTCTTCCCCCGATTTTGCTTTATCACATTGTCGCTTGGTGTTCCGTACTGGAAAAATCCACTTACCTAAGTCTCTTGACAAAGGTTCAGAGAATGGTAATGGCGTGTATCACGGGTGTGCTTCGCACAACTTTTGCCGTAGCTCTGGTGGTTATGCTTCACCTTTTACCACTAGGTTTACTGGGCAGGCAATTGGGGGAAACGTCAGAATTTGCCAAGACATTCTTCGCGCTGGATCACCAGTACATATGGGTATGGGACGGTTTTAAGGACGGCAACGCACAATAGAAGTGGATTACATATAACCTACTACTAACTTTGGAAGAAATTCCTCCACTCATATCCCAGACAGGCAGGATTGGAAGCGATACATACCAGGTAAGAGATGCTATTTAGGCTTTTATACTGATTGGTTTAAACTGGATGGTAAAATGGTTTATGAAAGCTATTCACAAAGGTGGGTCTACACCTTGCTCAAAGGCACCAGACCATTGTAGTGTTTTCCACAGTCGTAGTAAATGTTGATAGAGACAACCCAATTAACCATAACGGAGTTTAGAGGTTATCGCAACCATACTAGAGGTTATCACAACCGAATTAAAGGTAAAAAACTAATTAGTGGTTGCCACAACCGAATTAGAGGTTGTCACATCCGAATTAGAGGTAAATAGAACCGCGTTAAAGGTTGGCACAATCGCAGTAGGTGTTGGTCACAGCTGCATAGAAGTTGGGCACAACCTCAGTAGGGTTTGATCACAACCGCAGTAGAGTTTGGTCACAACCGCAGTAAAGGTTGGTCACAACCGCAGTAGAGGTTGGTCACAACCGCAGTAGAAGTTGGTCACAACCGCTGTAGAGGTTGGTCAAACCGCAGTAGAGATTGGTCACAACCACAATAGAGGTTGGTCACAACCACAATAGAGGTTGGTCACAACCGCAGTAGAGGTTGGTCACAACCGCTGTAGAGGTTGGTCAAACCGCAGTAGAGGTTCGTCACAACCGCAGTAGAGGTTGGTCACAACCGCATTAAAGGTTGTCAACCGAATTGAAGTTGTGGGGACTACATTTAGTCGTAACAGCATGAATTCGGTTTTAGCAATCGCAATTCGGTGAAAACAGTCGAATTTACGGTCGCTACAACTCTTCAAACAATTAATTCTGTGAGCGCAGACAGAAGTATTGACAATAGGATAAGTTGCCGTCTGGCTGGAACGAAACATCATCGACGTTTAATGTATCAACTAGAGACGGGCGCGAGTCGCGTGTTTCACGTATGAGTGTGAGTAGGATCAGAATGTAATCACGTGAATCGCGCGTGATTCATGCATGAATGTGAGTAAATCGAAAAATTCTTCGTGAGTGATAGTGCGTGAATGACCGTCTTCCTTCCGTGAACATGCCTGAGCGAAACCTTACTCACGTTCCTATCTCTAGTATCAACGTCAGGCGGCTATAAACTCTGGGCAAAATTGATTACAATTGCCTTGCATCCACAGTTTATTGGTCAGTCCAGGTCACACAGTCTGATATCTACTTTATGTGGGTGCCGTGGCACAGGAATATTCCACGGAACGATAGACCGTAGGGACTGATGAGATTAGAGACTCGATGTGGAGTATGTGGGTTTGCTCTTTTCTACATGCAAGTTCTTGTTTAGAGCTGATGCTGTCAGACTGCTAATGATTGATGGTTCGGAGGCACAAAAATTGCTGGATCACCAGGATGGTATGGCCAAGCTATAACCTGATTCGTTTGAAAAGCTTCGACCAAAAACAACTTTTGTATTGCAATGGTCTTTAAAATGGTATTCAATTTGAGAAAGATACCCCGACATATTAGTGCTTCTTAGTGAATTCAAACTCTTGACAAAAAACGAGTCAAATACAGACATGAAACCAAGCAATTTTTGTATTGCAGCGGTATTTACATGAGATTAATTTGAATGGAGAAAGAAACATCGAAACATTGATGCTTCGAAACATCGTTGTTTAGCTATCTCACACATTCCGTGATCGCCTTAACCTCTTCTTGCAAAATACTGTCTTGGACGAAGTGATGCTCACAAAAACAGTCCTATTCCTGTTCTCGTATCCGTCCTATCTTCATCAGTATATCATTCCTATTCCTGTTCTCACATTCATCTTAAATCCCTCAGTATATACGCTGGAAAAACGGCCCCAGCAACATATTGCAGGAAACATGTATATGTTTGCAAGCATTGTTTTCTTGAATTGAAGATCTATTGCTTTTATGTTTATTTGCTCTCTGTAACGTATTTGTGTTCAGCCGGTTTCAACAAACAAATCCAAAATTGAGTCACAAAAACATATAATATAACCTAATAATCATTGTGTCTCAAACATGTGATATTGAATAGCAAACACCAATGTGTTTGGACACAAGTATAATATATTTGCGACAAGCTACAAACACGTTATATTTGCATCCAAACAACAAAAACGCGCAGATTTTTCAACGTGTAGGAGTGAATCCCTCATCCGTTGGGAATGAGAACTGTATGTCATCGATCATTTGTGGCAATGTACATAAATGTAGGGCAGCGATTTTCCGATATATTTACGCTGGGCCTAGCGAAGCCCACTCGCTTGAAAATTTGTATTTTTTGTTGTTTGAATGCAAATATAAAGTGTTTGTAGCTTGATGGCAAATATAGTATACTTGTGTCCAAACACATTGTGTTTGCTATGCAATATAACATGCTTGGAGCACGTCGGTTATAATATATGTATTTGTGACCCAAACGTGGTTTTGGTTGTTGAAAACTGCTGAAAACACTGCTGTCTGTCACCATAAAGAAACAAAAATCAACAGATCTACAATTCACGAAAGCAAAGCTTGGTACATGGTGCCTGCAATATGTTGCTGGGGCCGCTATTTTTCAGCGTGCACCAGATTAGTTTAGCAATTGTAATTTTTGGCTCATCATTCTAGGGTTACAATTACCTAGGGTTAATTGTCTTTAACCTGCCAACTGCCGGCTCGCGAGCCAAGAGCCGACATGTAGAACTATGGCCGCGAATGCTCGTGAGCCAGCCAATGCGAGCTCTGATTTAACCCCTATTAGAGACCATGTCTTATAAATTATAAAAAATATATGTTTTGGAATCACATCGCCTGATGTTATAGTTATGTACTCACTATTTAACTACCAACAGTGTAACTTCAGTTCTGAATGAATTTTTGAGAGGCTTTTAAATCGCTAATTCCCCGATAGTGTCGCCGTCACTAGGCTAGGTGATCGTCTTCAAAGGGAATGTAAGAGAGTCAGAGCGGGAATCGACGGGCATGTATGTAACCACCACCGACGGGCATGTATGTAACTTACCTGTCTGTTTAACAGTTCACTTGGCCAAATCAATATTTAAGATTGCATACCCGTCGAAAACATTAAAAACACAGAAATCTCATAAATTTTACAATAATATTGAAATTATGAACTCATAAAACCATTTCGTTTAGGTCGAAGGACGAATTTTCTCATTTTGTTATAACATCCACTAGAATTTGAATACAGACCTCACTGCGTTTCTCATCAGCGCTATCGAAAGCCTCAAATTCCATAACAACCTTATGGAGGCCTGAGATTTTTTCACCCTGTATATCAACGCTCATTTCCAAATTAAAGGGAACGTGATGATAAACAGTCTGAAACATATATGGAAGAGCAATGAAGATTATAACTTGATCCCCCGAAAATCCTTTCCTCACTCACCCCTTTGTGATTTATACATTTGCGATCATCCTCGTCAACAAATCGACCCCATGCTTTGTACCAAATGCCACCATCTTCGAACAGGCTTTTGCATAAATCCATTTGCACTAGCGAGAATACAGTGGGTTGCCAACCACCTCTGGCCGATTTCAACAATTCAGCTTTCAGGTCAACACGATCCGTTGGCTCAATATCCCACAGTACCTCCATATAGCCATCGATACTGACGCTCTCCTCGCCAATTTCCACCTTCAAATTGGACATGTCAAATATGCTATCGATACCAAGAGCATCCGGCTTATCATCGCAATTGGAAAATATATTCTCATCCTCGCAGAGGAATAAATGTATGGTTCCCTTGGTACAGCCAATATTGCAGAGTACTGACAGGATCAAACACCCAATCGATGTGAAGCGGAATTTCATATTTACCGAACCTTTCGAATGAATTTTAATAAAAAAAATAAAACGCTGATTTCAAATCGATTCGTTATTTATAATCCCGTTTTGGATTTAAATAATTTCGCATGAATTGTATTTATATAATTATGAATTTGTTATTGTATATTGAGGGTCAGATAATCTTTTTACTTGTTTTTTTTCGAACTAATTACGTTGTAATCATTGGAAATCTGTAAATAATTGTCACGATTTTCATGTTACATGAATAACTAATTGGTTCCTCGTTAATCAATCTCGATAAATTGTGCAGTCATTAGTAGAGACATGTGCAAAACTTTTCTTTCATCCATCGTATATTAGGATGAGCAGTGTACAAGTGCCTTTCTCCCAAAATTCGATTGAATTGCTATCACCACCTGACCTAGCCCAGAACTTTTTTTCTTCGTATACCCTCCTTGACGAAGCTCCAGCTACGAGAAGCAGCTAAAATTTCGAGTGTTTTCTCTCTCGCTTCTATTGGTAATGGCTTCTCTCTCTCGTTAACGGAACTGAAAGCCAGTAGGGAAACGAAGTGGCTGCTAGATAATTTTGACATAAAATTCTCCAAAAGTAACCCACAAAAAAGAATGGTTTTCCATTAAACCCCATGAAGATATTAGGTAGAGCTTTGAACAATCAGTGCGCTGTGGGCTTTCTAGTTTTACACTCACTGATTGGGACCTATTGTTTTACACCGGTTCCGAACGGTATTTTGAGAAGCTTTTTCATGGCGGCTCAGTACTCGATAGTGTCACCATCACGAAGAAATGTAAGGTGGTCTTAATACTCGTATGGATCGAACCCAGGTTCTCATGTCCAAGAGCCGCACACACTAATTATTGCACCACCGAGTAACCCACTATAAGACAAAAGGTCAAATCTAAACAATATACACGCAAGGGAAAAATACGTTTACAGCATTCCGTAGAATCGTCGAAAAATCTTCTTCATAATTCCAAACCAAAAAAATTTCCTTTGCCCTAAAAATATTTCGTTTGTTACTCAGTCTCACGGTTGACCGCAACAATTGATACTCACTGAGTATTTAATTCTCCTAGAAATAAATAAACAGTACTGTCTTCTCTTTCGCTTCTGTACCTATCGCTTTCTCTCTCGTTGACAATTCCGCAGAATCGTAAAAAAATCTTCTTTCTAATTTCAAACCAAAAATGTTTCCTTTGCCCTAAAAATATTTCGTTTGCTACTCATTCTCAAGATGGACCGCATAAATTGATACTCACTCAGTATTTAGTTCTCCTAGAAACAAATAAAGAGTACTATCTTCAATTTCGTTTCTGTTCCTATCGCTTTCTCTCTTGTTGACAAAAGTGCAACCCACAAAGGAAACGAAGTATCTGCCAGATAATTTTGATATAAAAATCGGCAAAAAGTCAAATAAAAAAAAATACCGTCAAGTTTCATCGCCAAAAGGCCGTCGGTGGTGCAATGGCTAGTGGGCGCGGCTCTTGTGCATAAGACGTGGGTTCGATCCCTGCTATGGCCACCTTACATTTCCTTCGACGACGGCCGCTTCACTTAGTGATGACGACACTATCGAGTAGGTACTTAGCCAGTAAAAAACTTTATACTAACCGGTATAAAACTGTGGGACCCAATCAGTGAGTGAAAACTTAGAAAGCGCACAGCTCACTGATTTTGAGGAGCTCTCCCCAATCCCTTCATGAAATAGAATGGGAAACGGCGGTTTATAATCGTCAAAACCCCATCTTTATAATTTTAACCCACTATCTATCTAGAGTACCTTGCAACCCTAGCACGAACCCAGTAGCGGATGGCATTATGTCTAAATCGATTCTCAATTGACTCCAAAGGCCGCTATTGAAAACATTAGAAAATGATTTTATGTGTTATTGGAGTCGTAGTTTTTAAATATTCTGGAATCGGAGCGGAGCCGTGCATTTTCATACTGCTGGAGTCGAAGCGGAGTCGAGCATTTTCAAAATGCTTTCGGAGCGGAGTCGTGCATTTTCAAAATTTTGGAGTCATAGCGGAGTCGTGCATTTTCATAATGCTGTCGGACCGGAATCGTGCATTTTGAAAATGCTGGAGTCAGTGTAGTCCATTTTTGTAGTCCAGTCGTTTTATTGGAGTCGTACTTTTTAAAAATTCTTGAGTCGTGCATTTTCAAACTGCTGGAGTCGGAGCTGAGGTGACCATTTTGAAAATGGTGTCGAAGCGGAGTCGTGTATTTTAAAAATATTCTAGTCGGAGCTGAATCGTGCATTTTTCAAATGCTGGAGTCAGTGTAGTCCATTTTTGTAGTCCACAGCTGCATTTAACATTGTAGGACATAATAGGCAACCGATTGATTCCATCTGCATTACTTTGTACCGGAGAGTAATCTAATGTTTACTCTTGTTTTTATACGTTCTCCCTATTAATCCACAAGGATGCGACATGCAGTACATTTCGCGGAAAATTCTTCGTTTGAGAAATAAAGAATCTTCGGTTCTGAAGGTCTTCTGAGATATGTGGGTGGCATATTCTGAAAGGTGAATTCTTCGTGTCGCCACAGTGGACCCAAATCTTGTATATTAACCTCACACAGAATATTTCAAATTCTGAACTTGGAAAATTCTAGATATTAAATTTCGAAGACCCTCCTTAAGGACTATCGTGTGGCGTATGTTTGGTCCGTGGAGAATTCTTCATATGGTCATATTTTGAATCAACAGTCCCATTGTATGTATTTCTCCCCAATCCCTTCATGAAATAGAATGGGAAACGGCGGTTTATAATCGTCAAAACCCCATCTTTATAATTTTAACCCACTATCTATCTAGAGTACCTTGCAACCCTAGCACGAACCCAGTAGCGGATGGCATTATGTCTAAATCGATTCTCAATTGACTCCAAAGGCCGCTATTGAAAACATTAGAAAATGATTTTATGTGTTATTGGAGTCGTAGTTTTTAAATATTCTGGAATCGGAGCGGAGCCGTGCATTTTCATACTGCTGGAGTCGAAGCGGAGTCGAGCATTTTCAAAATGCTTTCGGAGCGGAGTCGTGCATTTTCAAAATTTTGGAGTCATAGCGGAGTCGTGCATTTTCATAATGCTGTCGGACCGGAATCGTGCATTTTGAAAATGCTGGAGTCAGTGTAGTCCATTTTTGTAGTCCAGTCGTTTTATTGGAGTCGTACTTTTTAAAAATTCTTGAGTCGTGCATTTTCAAACTGCTGGAGTCGGAGCTGAGGTGACCATTTTGAAAATGGTGTCGAAGCGGAGTCGTGTATTTTAAAAATATTCTAGTCGGAGCTGAATCGTGCATTTTTCAAATGCTGGAGTCAGTGTAGTCCATTTTTGTAGTCCACAGCTGCATTTAACATTGTAGGACATAATAGGCAACCGATTGATTCCATCTGCATTACTTTGTACCGGAGAGTAATCTAATATTTACTCTTGTTTTTATACGTTCTCCCTATTAATCCACAAGGATGCGACATGCAGTACATTTCGCGGAAAATTCTTCGTTTGAGAAATAAAGAATCTTCGGTTCTGAAGGTCTTCTGAGATATGTGGGTGGCATATTCTGAAAGGTGAATTCTTCGTGTCGCCACAGTGGACCCAAATCTTGTATATTAACCTCACACAGAATATTTCAAATTCTGAACTTGGAAAATTCTAGATATTAAATTTCGAAGACCCTCCTTAAGGACTATCGTGTGGCGTATGTTTGGTCCGTGGAGAATTCTTCATATGGTCATATTTTGAATCAACAGTCCCATTGTATGTATTTTAGTTTGTGCTGCAAATATATTTAGTTTGTAATGTGTTTATATTAATTATTGTATTTTAAATTTCTGCATCGATTTTTAATTGAAAAATCAATAAATTGCCGATTTATCTTTAAAATAAAGTGATTAACAGAGCTCTGTTAGGTGTATAACAGAGCTCAACTAAGTAAATTGGTTTGTGTCTTTGCTATTTTAAATACAAATTTATCTTAACGCCTGCACGCTGAAAAATAACGGCCTCTAACATATTTTCCCAAACATATTCTGCAGGAACCATGTATATGCTTGGAACACACTTCAAACATTCGTATGTTTGGAAGTCCCAAACTTACTTTTATTTAAATGCAAACAGTATCATGTTTACTGACAAACATGTATGCTTTTACGTGGAAAGATATGTGTTCTTCATCCCAAACATCCATATACTTACGTGGAAGCATTCGCGTGTTTCCCCCAAACCTACATATACTTACGTGGAAACATATGATAATTTCCTCCAAAATACAATAATATTTGGAAACGAATTACTTCAATATATATGTATTATTTATTATAATTAATTTTAACACTATAAATCCACATTTATAAATAATTAATACAAAAAATTAATATATTTAAAACGGCCCTTTCTACATTTATTTGCATGAATGCATTATTTGTTTTTTTTTTATTAAATGAGAATCTGCTGCTCCTTTGCTACTCCTTTCTTTGCTGTCCCTAACGTTTTTGTTTTCAGAAGGTTTCAGCTATGCGTTGGTACACAAATAAGGTATTTATATACAAATCAAGTTCATGCACGCCAAGCGTGGATTATTTACTTGTGTTTTTTTATTACACTTATTTCACTAATGGTCCGCCGCTCCGATTTTATCAGTTAAGGCTCGGACAGACAAAGGGCTTCACGTTATTGCACTTTCCAGTTACTTTCCTCAAAGTCGTTTCTTAGTTTGGTAGCACACAAACATATATACGTAACACATACACAAAAATCAAAGTAACATCACAAACCATTTAACCGTCCGAGCCTTCGTTTATTATTTTTTCACTGATCAAGCGCTTTTGATATTCGATGAACCATTGTCGACTGAATACATGAAACTAAAACGCAATACATCACGCAAAATAAGAAACATTTCATCTGCAATTTACACGCACATTCAAGAATATTTATGACTCACTGACTGAGAGAATAATGGAAAAATCCAGATGCAACCTCTTTTATTCTCATGCTCTCGAGAGAGCATAAACTGCAACAAATACAGCTGTATTTGTATCACAAACATAAATATACATATATTATAACATATTAATCATTGTGTCTCAAACATGTAATATTGAATAGCAAACACAATGTGTTTGGACACGAGTATATTATATTTGCGACAAGTTCCAAACAAACTTTATATTTGCATCCAACAAAAAAAATACAGATTTTTCAGCGTGTATCAATATTTTAATATTAAAGTTTTTTAGATCTCAATTTTCAAATAATTAGGCTCGATTATTTGAAAATTAAGATCTAACTATTCGAATAGAAAACGAAAAATAGAATGATATTAAAGTTTTTTTTATAGTCGGACATGTTATCTACGACGAATTGCGAACATGTGGAAATACAGCACATCCCTCTTGACATACCTTAATTGGTCTGCCCACAGGTCTGCTTAAAGAAGGGATGGTACAGATAAAGCATCCTGACAGGACTGCTTTCGGGAAGGAAACAAGAATGTGTATCGGATTTTTGTGACTCCTTATAAGGAGGCTTCTTTCTATACCTCTTTTCTGTATTGAATTTTTCGTTGGTCTAGGAGACAAAATTAGGAGGGTATTTATATATGCCTGCTAGGAAAAGGCATAGTTCAATCGCAACAAAGTGCCTCAGGCATATTTCAAGAATGCCTCGGTGTTTACGCTGCTGGTCTTTTAATGTGTCTGGTTTGTGTGTTTTTAGAAATCATCGACAAATCGACTACTTACAAGTTGCTATCGTTTTCTCTCTCGTTGTTATTTAACGCAAACCCATAGAGCAATAGATAAGAGGCTCCATCGCTCTCTTAGCGTTCTCTTGCGCTCGTCGAGGTAGTAGGAAATTTAATTGAGTTTGAGTTGATGTTGTATGTTACTCCTTGGTTGGACATACATCGGACAGAAATGGAAGAGAATACGTATTTTCGTTCGATGCAACCAACATCAAACATAATTTAGCTTTCTAATAACAATCAAAAACTATTTAAACTTATTTTTCAGCATGGTTTTCTTCTGGTTGCTTGTCGCGCTTTCACTTATTTACTCTGTTTTCTATCAATTTCAGCTGTGGCATGGCTACCCCCTGGTAAAACCTCGAACTTGCTATAGTTTTCTCTCTCGCCTGGAGAATGTGCAAGAAAAGTAAGACGTCAAGGTTGCTTTCTCGCTTATGAAAGTTTTATTAGTTATGGTTCTCTTTCTCGCTTGCGAAATTTCCAAAATGGTAATGAATCGAATTGCAATTACTTTCTTTCCTTGGGCAATAAAGTAAAAATAGATAAATATTTCCGCTTAGCTCCCATGAAGGAACAGGGAAGAGCCTTCTAATTCTAAACTCACTTATAGGAACCTATAGTTTTACATTTATTCCAAACGGGTTTTGGGAAGGTTTTTCATTAATAACTACTTGATAGTGTCGTCGTCACTAGGAAAGAGATGTCGTCGAAAGAAATTTAAGGTTAAAGTAGGGATCGAACTCTTATTTTCGTGTACAATAGTCTCGCACAGAACCCTTCGTACACCGACTAATGGCCGTCGCTGGTGCAATGGTTAGTGTGCGCGGTTCTTATACAAGAGAACGTGGGTTCAATCCCTGCTCATACCACCTTACATTTCTTTGGACGACGGTCACCTCGCTTAGGGATGCCGACACTATCGAGTACTTAGCCATGCAAAAGCTTCTCAAAATTCCGTTCGGAACCGGTGTAAAACTGTAGGTCCCAATCAGGGAGTGTAAAAACTAGAACACGCACATCTAACTGATTGTGAGAAGCTCTCCTCAATCCCTTCATGGGATGTTATGGGACACCACTCTTTTTTTATTTTTTTTACACCGAGGAGCATCGAAGTAGTAATTTTTTTCTCTCTCATTTATGAAGGAACAAAATAGTAATGGATCGAAGAAATAGATGTCATTTTGTTCTCTTTCTCTCTCTTAGCCTCTCTCTCTCTCACTCTCTTACCCTCTTTTTCTGAATCTTTCCCCTCTCACACTCACCCACTCTCTCTCTCTCTGACTCTCTTCATCATTCCCTCTCTCCACCTCTTTCTCTCCCTACCTCGTTTTATCTGTCTCTCTCGAACACTCTTTCTTTGTCTCTCTCTCACTACATTAGATATCGACGATGATTTTCGTCTCTGTCTTACCAAATAGCAATCAGGTAATTGAATGAAGTTGTCTTTATTTTTTCTCTTACAGTCTCAAGTTCTAGAAATTGCAGTTCTCTCTCATTTATGAAGGAGCAAAATAGTAATGGATCGAGGAAGTGGAATTCATTTTGTTATCTTTGTCTCGCTTTCTCTCTCTATCCATAGAGTAATGCTTAAGAACCACTATTACTCTCTTCGCTGCCTCTTCATAACGACGAGGTAGTAGGCCATTTCATCGAATTCGATTTGCTGCTGTATTTTACCAATTTTTCACTTCAATGAATACTACATTGTTGGACATAAAATGAACAGAAATCAAAGGGAATACGTATTTTCGTTCAATGCAAACAACACAAAACATAATTTAGCAGTCATTTGTATCAATAAACATTAAATAAACTTACGGCCTTATTCATAAAAGGTTGTGAGAGGTTTGAGAGACAGTTTATACTACAAAAACCGTCTCTCAAACCTCTCACAACTTTTTATGAATAAGGCGGTTAGTTCCTGTCTTCTTTGGTCTCTCATTCTACATCATTTCCCTAGTGGCTTTTCGATCAGCTGTTCCATAGAAACCCCCTGAGATGACCCAAACTCTCACATCTGACGTTTCTCTTTATACTTCTTCCAAGAGGAATTGATCGTCTATCAGCTGTTTTGCTCTTACAGCGAACAAAGTCCTCCATTTTCCGCATATTTACACAAAGTGCGACAGAATTCTCGTCTTGACATTAAAACTTGCAACTTCCAGGCGTTCGATTCCCTTCAGTTAAAAAAGCAAGAGCGAGTTGGTGGATCTCTTGTATGTTAATCCGTGCTCTAGTCTTTGCAATTGCAATTCTCTCTCGATTACGAGAAAGAAAATAAATGATAAACAGTATTTTCCGCCTAAATTATAGAGGTTTTAATGTGGCCAGCTTCATTCGTAATCATGCGAACTGTTTACTCAATTTCATCACTCCTCTTGATATTCCCCTCCTCTGCCATAACATAATTAATAACTTTCTTTTAATGAACACACGCATTCTTATGAACATTATTAGGATAATATTTAAAAACAGAGAATCAAAATATTAAATGAAAATGTTCACTGCCAATTATTGTATGTGTTTCCAGATGGCTGGGTCGTTTTTTTTTAACACCGCTCTGCTCTTCCTCTGACAGACACCGGCTGGCTGCCAAATAACAACAGAATTTGATATTTTTAGCCAAAAGCCCGACCACGCAATAACAACATTTTGTTTCTTTTACGATTTCCAATGATTTCGAGTTGAGTGCGTGTGTGATGATGATGATATTGAGTTTTGGAATTTGACAAGTTTATTTTTGTGTCATATTTTTACGCTCTAAATCGTAAATCTTTTATTTAAGGTCAATATAACTTTGACACCTTCTGCCATTTGCGATTAGGGACAAAAAGACGCAACCAAAAAAAAAAAACAATCGGACAAAATTAAAGTCATTTGTCGTGGGCACCCCACAAAAGATTTAAGATATGCTGATATGTGTGATTGAAATTTATGTATAATCTGATCTATATGTACATACAAGAAATTTGAAGAAAAAAATCATGAATCGGTTCGCCATGATTTCATAGCAGAATATTTTTTACTAGATGCTGCCAGAGATCGGGAATGAGTAGTGAAGCAAATTTTTTACTCAAGTGTTCATCTCTAAGGCAGACCACATTTATAAACAATATTCTTAAATTTAGCGAAAATCCCTGAAAAATTATAAAGCCTGCACACTAATATTTCATCAACCTTGAGTCTTATAAAACCGAAGGAAACAAATATTCCCATCAAAATGGTCTTAACATAAAACATTTGCTTAATACTCATTACTACTCGCACTTGTAAAATACTCATATTCGATAATACTCATATTCACAATAATTTAATACGAATACAATTTTCAATAATTTTAATGTCTTCAAATCCCTAGGTATTCGAAATAAAAAAAAATAAATGGTTTCCCATTACATCCCATGAAGGGACCGGGGAGAACTTCTCTCAATCACTGAGCTGTGCGCTTTCCAGTTTTCACTCATTGATTGGGACCTACAGTTTTACACCGATTCCGAACGGTATTTTGAGAAGCTTTTTCATGGCTATATACTCGATAGTGTCGCCGTCACTATGCGAGGTGACCGCCGCCGATAGAAATTTATTTTTTTAAGGTGGTCAGAGCAGTGTTCGAACCCAGGATCTCATGTACAAGAGCCGCGCACACTAACCATTGCACCACCGACGGCCACAGGTATTCGAAATACAATGTAGTATTCATTGAAGCTCAAACAAAAAGGCATACAAAATAATGCACTCGTTGTATTTCTCTGATAGGTGAATCTATGATATATGAGCGGGTATATACATAGAATAACACATACTATAGAAGAACTTATTCTCTCATCTGACGTCTCATTTCACACTCTCTCGGTAGGTCTGTGGAAATGTTTACATACACCAGGTGGAGTTACAAAATATGTTCACTTAACTATTTCCTGTCGTTTTGGTGTAGAACTGAAAAATTTAAATGTATTTTGCACTTTTTTGTTGACTTTTAACGTTGGTATTCATTTGTATTGTATTTAACACAACTAGTTTGCCACAAAAACACGAAATTCGGGTGTAGTTCCTTTGTGGATCGCTGTATACTATTGCCACCATCTGGTATTATTGAACCCATATTTTCCACCCTCCACTGTGTAATTTCCATCGTACCTATGACGTTTAATTTATTGAGCGAATAAAACCTTCTACGTATGTGTTATTCTATGGGGTATATACTACATATAAATTCATGCTAAATAGTTTTTCAAATATGATGGGGAAAATTTATTACTTTCGTTAAATATTCTTTTAGTGTGACAAACATTATATGATTGTCATAAAGAATCTGAGTCATTTTCCTAGGGGGACTACGCTCACAAAGTGGCTAAGAGAATTCGTGGGGAAAAGTGGAACATTTGTCTCAATAATACAATGAGCATATAATGGGTCATAATAAATAACATAGCATATAGAATTTTAGATAAACAGATTTTTATAGTCAACTTCAATGTTAGGAAAGGACATTTTTGTTATGTTTGGAATTCTCAGGAAATGCAATAAATGGGCAATTAAAAAATTTAATACGTATTTGAAAATGTTGTTAATATTATAAACAAAAAGATAAAATACTCATTGTAATTCTCATAACATAACTAAGAATTTTAACGGTCTGTTTTCATAAAACGAATTTGAACAAACGCACGAATCGTCCAAAACTAAAACGTAAAGAAACAGGGTTTCATGGGTCACATGGGGCAGTTCTCTTTGAAATTTATTACGGAACATGTGAAGAATGAATACCCCAAATAAATAACTCATTTGACCTCTATTTTTCGTATAATTAACGCTTTTATTTTGGCCGATTCATTCATTGGTTCAAATTCGAAACAGGAAATCATTCGGTAAGTCAGCACTTTAAAGATTTACTTCTTTTGTATAAGTAGTACAGTCAAGTACGAGGTTTGCCATTTATATTTCCGGCGTAGGCAATATTTAGTGTTTCCAGGTGCAATCTAAACCACCTCACATTTCTTTCGACGACGCACAGTGCGTTGTCCCAGTACATCGATGGGACAAAAATAGAAGGAGTCGTCCTAGGGTAATAAAATTTGGCACAAGTCCCTAATATAATATAATTAAGAAAATTTCAAAGTATCGACAAAATTGGCCACGCCCATCGCCCACCGCCCATACAAACCGAAATTATTTTTGGCTGTAAAAATTTAACTATTGCCACAAATTTCCTGAAAATCGTTTGAAGAGCATATTTATGCAACACCTTTTAAAAAAAATCATTTCATCAACATTGACCACGCCCATCGCCCACCGCCCATACAAACCGAAATTATTTTTGGCTGTAAAAATTTAACTATTGCCACAAATTTCATGAAAATCGTTTGAAGAGCATATTTATGCAACACCTTTTAAAAAAAAATCATTTCATCAACATTGACCATGCCTAAAACAGACCATTCTAAAACATAAAATTTTGACCACTGCTTCCCATACAAGCACAACATGGGCTCGAAATCAATTCAAACTACAAACGTAGTTATAACCTGATATTTTTACCGTATTCATTTTCATGCCATATTTACAACAACTGTCATTTTGAAAAGGTTTCACTTTTATTTTATTTCAATTAATCAGAAGATGAATCATCACATGTGCTTTCTCCTGACACTTCCATATCAGTACTCTCTACGGTTGTTATAATATATTTCGCTATATCTTCCATATTTCTGTTATTTTTGTTAATTGTTTTGTGCCTGTTCGATGATATTGTAGGATCGGACATTATTAGTAAATGATTCATTAAATCAGTGTTACAGTTTTTTCGAGAATTTTTCCTTGTATGGTTCAATCGAGATTTTCTAATAATTTTATGGGTAGCCTCCAAAGCTTCTTCAGATAAAGAACCTTAAAAAAAGAAATACATTACTTTTTGTAATTTAAAACACTGATTTACAAAAGGTTTACAATTTAATTATTCTATTTGATTCTTTAAACTGTCGTATACTTTTATGATAAGTATGTACATACATACCTATTGGTAAATCAAAGAAACCTATAACATCACATCCATGAACTAGTACTTTGTGTACACTGCTCGGCATGTAATACCATCCATAGTGAATTATATAATTGTTTCTAGTAATTCGTAGAAGTTCCTTGAATGTGTCTTTGTTAATTTCTTTTCCACAACAGAGCACCCTCAGTATTATTCCGAAATTTTCAATGAGATCTCGATTAATTCCGGTAATTTCGGCAGCTAGGTAGCTATTAGAAAAAAATCGACGAGCTGTATTGCCATCGTTGGTAGTGCCCGTTCCGCACTTGACCATGTCTATGAGCAAACCAGTTCTTTTCTGAAATTCGGCCTGTATTCTGGCTTTATTTTCAGAAAATTCTTTTTCATTTTCCTTACCAACACGCCATTTCTTGAAGGGAAGTCGATATGCTATGTGTAAAACACATTCAAAAAACTTTATCCAACAATGTAGCGTTGAAAGACCAAACTTATAGTTATCCACATTAGGAATTTTTTCTACGCTTAATTTGATCATTTCAGTTGGTCTAGCATTGCAGAAAAAACACCTACTGCAAGAATTTGTCATTGTAAGAATATTTGCAACTGCCCCATCTATCATTGTGCAATGCATTTTGTAGGATATTTCAAAAGTCCTTGTGTCCAAGTCAATAACATCGCACTCAAGACTATTGATTTTCTCCGTTATTTTTTTATATTCATCTTGAACTAATTCCCTACTTTCTTTTGAAAAACAAAATTTTACCGGCCTGCAGTAATTTGTCGATGATGGGGTTGGGTTTGTCCATACATCTTGTCCTGTTGTCAAATCAACCATTCTTAAAAAAGTAAATTTTTAGAAAAAAGGCACACCTATTTATTTACTTAAATACGAACACTTACTTGATCGGTACGAATGCAATGATAAACATAAATTCATCAGTTTGGTCATGATCTGTAAATTGTTGTTTATATCTGCTATGACCAGAACTTCCATCCATACCCCACTTGCATACGAATTCAAATTTGCCCAGGTTTTGCTGTATATCAGAAAGCTCTAAGACTCCCTCTGCTGTTCTGCGCATTATGGACTTCAAATTTACTTCAGCAGAATTTTCGGTAGCCGTCACAATTGGAAGAACTTGTCGTTTTTCTTGTCGCAGTGCATATAAGGAAGGCAAACAATTTGGGTGCACATCATTAATTACTTTACGCAATATATTGTACTTTCTCTCTGAAAGATCTAGGTCCAAATATAATGCTAATGCCTTAGTATTAGATAAACACTTTCGAAGTTCGACAGTCTTCAGTTTTTTTGTGGCAAATTCCAGTTCATCCAATGAATATTGAGCGGTGAGTTGAGAAACTTTACGATTCTTAGTTTTTTTTGAAGAGTGCGTAAATGATTTCCTTGGTCTCCCGCGTTTTCCTTTTTTTGTTGGCGAAAGATGTTCACTGTCATTTGTTTGAGTCGTTATTGTAGCTGGAGCTTCAGCTGTTGTATCCATTGCTGTTGAGCTGTTTGGACTCGTGCAACAATTCTATAAGAATTTGTATTTTAATTATGCAACTTCATTTATTAAAACCATTTTAATCTCACCATCTCATCATCACCAAGATCAAAAATATTCCAACTCAACCACTTAGAGTATTTGTTGTTAAAGAAATTTCTATTACATTTACACTCACGCCAGTATTTTGACATTTTACTGTGAAAAAATCGTATATCTCGTAGGAATTTTTTATTGTTACAACAATTGATTCCCAATTTACTTTCAACGAATGCACGTAAAGCAGGTAATTTGTTATTCACAGGTGCTGAAATCCAGCAATCAATTAAATCTGCATTTTTTAAAGACATTTTAAAAGAATAATTATTCGCAATGATCTTATTTAAAACTATTAAACGCACTTCTTTCAGCGTGTAAATGAAACGATAACAAATAAAGTTAAAAGCGAAACTGAAAAAATGTGGAAGCTAAAACCAACAACAATAAGACCCTGAATGCAAAGACAATGTTAAAATAGATGGTTGCATCTCTAACGGCCTCTCATGCTAACACACGTGTTGTTGCTGCAGCTTCGAGAGTTATTTTTAGCACACAAATAACATTGTTTGTTATTTGCGTTGTATTAGGCTGGCTCACCTTTCAATATTATTTATATTGTTTTTGTTATTATTTTAAATTAAATTTGAAATATTTAATTTAAAAAGATCACAAAAACCAATGGAAATACATGTAATTATATTTCAACTTATATTTATTATATTATAATATTGCTCTTACGAAAACTACAATATTTTTACATGTGACACTCTTGCATAAAATACTGTGATTTTTTTTTTTTGTAGCGTATGTAGGTACGTATTTATTCACCACAGTCTCTACTGGTAGTAAAATTTAATGGCTCTTACTAATATCCAACTATTTAATTTCGTATTCGATCTCGTGAGGGCTAAAAGTAATTATAGACGTAAAGAAAATATCAAAATTTTCAAACTTGTGGTTCAAAATTTTCAAACAACTGTATACGATCTGAAAGATAACAGAACGTAGTTAAAAAAACAGGAACAAAATTTTAGTCATCTTTTTTTTTTTTTTATTGCAAGCCACTAAATATCAATATTTTTTTTTACTTTTTCAAAAAAATTTTTGTTTTAACCCATTTCTGTGGAAGGCTCGGATAACTATGATCAGGCGAACCATATATTTTTTTTTAAAACAACGTCATTGGCTACCAGAAAATAAATAACAAATATTAAGATTTGCTAACTTATGATTTTTTATAAATTTTTGTGTTTTAGTCCAAAAGCTACTCACCTACTTTAACGATTTAGCTCATATTTCAATTATATTTTTTTTACAGTTGTGGCTAAAAATATGAACGCAGCTAGCATTTTTTTTAAACGTCGTGACCTCTATTTCTTAAAAAGGTAATACAATTTTACGCATCTTTCGAAAAAAAAAAATATTGTCCAAAAAAAAATAGCAACATTGAAAATTTTGGCTTTTTGTTTAGCCAAGTTTGAATGCAATTTCTTAGTAGCAAGTATTTTCTACTCAGAAAATAGTTATTTTTTCCGTTTCTTGAATACATTTTCACGAAGAAAAAAAAAAAAAGTTAACTCATTTCAATAAAAAACCAAGTTTTTACAGAGATTTTCATTAACACTTTTAGTGCTATTTTCTTCTATTAACTATGCCATAAAATCACCCCAACTTTAGCGCCCTCTGGTGGCTTTGTTTAAAGGCTAAAGTGCACAGTTCTTTCACGTTTATTAAGTTATTATATTCTCAATCTGAAAATAATAATTATTTACTATTTTATACAACTAAAGAAATTTTGTATTTTTGTCCACTGACGAAGCACTGTGCGACGGTTACCTCGCTTAGTGATCTTAGCCACACGACTCCCTTCGGAACCGGGATAAAACTGTAGGCCCCAATCCGTGAGTGTAAAACTAGAAAGGGCACAGCTCACTGGTTGTGAGAAGCTCTCCCCATTCCATTCATGGGATATAATGGGAAATTTTTTTTTGTTTATTTTTTTTTAGTTCAACCACATGCAAAAGTCTATTGATCTTCATAGAGAATTTTTTGAAAAACAGTAAACCCAATTTCGATCATCAATATTTGTTTTGTTTTTCATTATTAGGGCAGAAATATAAACAACTCTCGTACAAAAGAAATCTCCCAGCGGCGGAAATCGCAAGGCCTTCCACAAATAAGGCATGCATGCGGAATGAATCTTTTGTAATGCCTTCCTCAAATAAGGCCTGCGGAATGCATGAATTTTTTCATCAGATATAACCAAGAAGAATATTTTTACAATTTTGAAAAGTTTCTATTCCGATTCTCTTTAACCGTAATTTAATTGGAAAATTTCATACAAATTTTAAAATTATATTGTTTATTTAATATTTTTCAGGGTAATTGTAACATTTTCAATTTGAAATTGGGCGTGGTACAACTTTCTAAGATAGATACATACATACTTATAAATAAATATGTAGAAGTGGATAATGATTTTGTGATAAATGAAATTATTTTAATTTTATTTTTGTTTAAAAAAAATAAATTAAAGTAAATGCCCTCTAAGGCCTTCTTTAGCCAATGGGCAAGGAAGGCCTTGCCTCCTAATCGCACGCAATGTTAAAAAGAAAGGAGGAGGTAATGTGTTCCGTATTTTAAAGAAGACCTGTTTGGTCATGATGTTAGGCCTTCAAGGTCATGACATGACTTCAGGAGCTGGAAATCATGACCCCGAAGGCATTCTCCTTTCTTTTTAAAATTGCGTGAGATAGGGAGGCAAGGCCTTTCATCCCTCTCTACTAGAAGGCCTGCAAAAAGAGTATTTTTAGAAGGACTTAAGTAGAAATAAAAAAATATATATGCAAATTAGTTTCATATTTCAGATTTATACTTTAACCAATTGTAATTCTTATAAATTAAGTTTTTTAAATTCTGCAGCCATAGGAATCGAACACACGACCTTAGAACTTGTAGTCGGACGCTTTATCTACTGGGCTATCGGATGTTATGATTTTGCAACGACGAATTGCAAATATGTGTATAGACAGAGGTTCATGAACAACAACTTCTTTTGGCATTCTTTTTAAAAGGCTGTGGAAGCCTTCTAAAATCATGCATTCGCAGGCTTCATTAAAGTAGGCAGTAGGACTCAGCAATAATATATTTAGTCATTCTGAAGGAATCACAATTTCAGTGCTTCGTATTGAAATTATTTTCTGTGTTTATATTACTCTTTCGCCCTTCTAAAACTAAACTTTAAAACAACATTCAAAAAGGTCAATACAATACAATGTCATTTTGTATCCGTAAATTGATAAAATGTAATGAAATTGTGTCATTCAAAAGCACATCCTTCCTATGACAACCCGTTGATAGATTCACTTCTTCCAAATCAAATTGGAACTACTTTTGGTGACGCAAAAGTCATTATTATGCGAACAATTCATTTAATATGCCTGTACCCTTTTCATACAAATTGCTTAATTCTGAATCAACCCAACGTAGTTTGCTGCCGGAGATTATATCTCTTCGTAAAAATATATGTACACCAGATGTCTGGCCCATTTCCATTTGCATCATCTAACATAATAAACATCTCTTGATTCTGTGAAATAAACCACATTTCAATCAAATCATTAAACGACGAGGGTGGTATATAAATTATGTAGTATTTGTCGGTTTTATATTTTATTTTTCGACCATATTTGGGTATCTTTTTATAGTTGTAAACTAAACACTATCCACGAAATGCAAATGATTGATGAAGAGATTATAGAATGATGATCACAAGATGATTGCCGCGTTTGCTAACATTTGGATAAAATGATAAGGGCTATTAAAGAAAGGGCTATTCTCGAAGTTGCTTTTCCATCGTTTTATATTTATATATTTTAGCCAAGCATAGATGCCTCGCATTAATATCCACCAAATTGTAATGACCAAATCAATCATATATTGGAAGAAACTGACCACGGTTTGGGTGCCGCGTTTGCAGGCATTTGAAACGATTTTGAAGAAATATCCGAATATATTTTTTACATAAATCTAAAACGGCTGGCAAATACTGGTCGCGGGACAGTCGACGAAAGTCTGATGGATGATTTGGTTGAGGATGGTTGTCGAGGATGAGGATGATGCTCAAAACCGGACACGAAAAAACAGTTTCAATACTATTTAATAACCGTTTGCCGCAACTACCAAGTTTTTGACGTCATTAACCGGTTATATATTTGAAAGCCAAATTGTCATTGCCATTAAATATTTACAAGTTTTTTAAAACAAATCATTCAATTTCAATTCCAATCATCTCAATTCAATTCAACCCAACACAATTCAATTATAATCAACTCAATTCAGTTCAGTTGACGTCACTTCAACTCAATACAATTCATCAAAACTCACTTCAACTCAAATCATTTCAGTTTACTTCAACTCAGTTCGATTCAATTCAATTATATTTAAATCAATTAAATTCGTTTCAATTCAATTGAATTTACTTCAATTCAATCTAGTTCAGTTCAATTCAATTCGATTGAATTCACTTCATTTCATTTAATTTAAATTCATCACCATTCAATTCAACCCAACTCAATTCAGATAGAATCAATTTAGCTCACTTCACATCAGTTCAATACAATTTAACTCACCTCACCTCAGTTCAACCCAACTCAATTCAATTATATTCAATTCAACTCAATTCGAATGAATACACTTGAACTAATCTCAACTCAGTTCAACCCAACTTAATTCAGCTGAATTCAATTCAATTCAATTAAATTCAATTGAAATTCAATTCATTTCAATTTGCTTCAATGCAGTTCAATTCAAATCAATTCTATTCTATTCAATTCAATTCAATTCAACTCAATTCGATTGAATTCAATATAGTTTATTCACTTCAATTCGTTGCAATTTAATTAAATTCCATTCAATTCAATTAAAATCGATACAATGCACTTCAATTCTTTTCAATTCAATTCAACCCAACTCAATTCAATTATCAGTTCAACTAAATGTCTTTCACTTACAGCAATTCAATGCATTTCAACTAATCTCAACTCAGTTCCTCCAAACTTAATTCTATTAAATTCAACTCAATTCAATTAAATTCAATTGAAATTCAATTCAGTTCAATTCACTTCAATGTAGTTCAATTCAATTCAAATTATTTCAATTCGATTCACTTCATTTCATTTAATTTCAATTCAACTCAATTCAATTATAATGAATTCAACTCATTTCACTTCAGTTCAATACAATTCAACTCAGTTCAGCCGAACTCAATTCAATTCGATTCAGTTCAATTCACTCTACTTTAATTTACTTTAATTCATTTCAACTCAATTAAATTGGATTCAATTCAATTCAATGAACATCAATTCATTTCAATTCAATGCAATCCAGCTGAATTCAATTATAATCAATTCAACTCAATTCACTACACTTGACTTTACTTACTGCAGTTCAATACAGCTCAACTAAACTCAATTCAATCCAAGTCCATTCAATCCAGTTCAATTCAACCCACGTCAGTTCAATTCACTTCCCTTAAATTCAATTCAATTCTGTTATATTCAGATTCATTTATTTTAATTCAATTCAATTCGATTCAACGCAATTCAATACATTTCAATACAATTGAATACATTTCAATACAATTCAATGCAATTCACTCAATTCAGTTCAGTTGAGTTCAATTCAAATCAATACAATTCAATGCAATTCAGTGCAATTCTTTTCAATGCAGCTCAATTCGGTTCGAATTCAATGCAGTTCAATTCAATCCAGTACAATTCAATGCAATTCAACAAACGTCAGTTCAATTCACTTCCCTTAAATTCAATTCAATTCTGTTATATTCAGATTCATTTATTTTAATTTAATTCAATTCGATTCAACGCAATTCAATACAATTCAATACATTTCAATACAATTGAATACATTTCAATACTATTCAATACAATTCACTACAATTCAGTTCAGTTGAGTTCAATTCAAATCAATACAATTCAATGCAATTCAGTGCAATTCTTTTCAATGCAGCTCAATTCGGTTCGACGCAATTCAATGCAGTTCAATTCAATCCAGAACAAGTCAATGCAATTCAACCCACGTCCGTTCAATTCACTTCCCTTAAATTCAATTCAATTCTGTTATATTCAGATTCATTTATTTTAATTAAATTAAATTCAATTCTATTCGATTCAATGCACTTCAATACAATTCAATTCGATTCAATGCAATTCAATACAATTCAATACCATTCAGTTCAGTTCAGTTGAGTTCAATTCAAATCAATACAATACAATTCAATTCAATGCAATTCAATTCAATGCAATTCAGCAAAATTCCTTTCAATGCAGCTCAATTCGGTTCGACGCAATTCAATGCAGTTCAATTCTATCCAGTACAATTCAATGCAATTCAGTTCAGTTCAATTCAATACAGCTCAATTCGATTCAATACAGTACCATTCAATGAAATTCAATTCAATTCAATTAAATTCAATACAATGAAATTCATTTCAAGTAAATACAATTGAAGTCAATGAAAATCATTTCAATTCAATCCTTTTCAATTCAATAATATTCAGTTCAATTCAATTCAATTCAATCCGATTCAATTCAATTCAATACAATTCAATACAATTCAATACAATTCAATACAATTCAATACAATTCAATACAATTCAATACAATTCAATACAATTCAATACAATTCAATGCAATACAATGCAATTCAATGCAGTTCAATGTAATTCATTTCAATTCAATGCAATTCAATTCAATTCAGTTCAATTATTTGATTCAATTGAAATCAATTCACTTCATTTCAATCTAATCTGACTGAAAGTTAAATAACTGTTAACCCCCGAATCGACCGTCGGTGGTGCAATGGTCAGTGTGCATAACTCTTGTACATGAGAATGTGGATTTGATCCCTGCTCTGACCACCTTACATTTCTTTCGACAACGGTCACCTCGCTTAGTGACGGCGACACTATCGATTAGCTTTTTAAGCTACCATTCGGAACCGGTGTAAAATTGTAGATCCCAATCAGTGAGTATAAAACTAAAGAGCGCACAGCTCACTGCTTGTGAGAAGCTTTCCCTAATCACTTCATGGACTGTAATGGGAAACCATTTTTTTAAATCCCCGAATACCGAACTCCGAATTTCCGAAAAAAGTGATTTTACGAATAGTCCGGTTCTAGTACCAACTTTACTAACAATGGAATTGAAACTTTCACTTTCGAAAAGTATATGTATGTAGATATATGTAACGTAACAATTTTGAGCGTATTTTTATTACACTGGGCGAAATATAGATGCATTACATGGATTTGTGAGAATGCACTTTATTAAATTCTACACACAAAAAAATATTTTTCTAAGTTCTTTAATTTTTCTAAGTGAGAAATGCCTAGGGATTGTTGGAATAATAGACAATTCAGGAAATCACAAACTCACTGGCATTACTATTTGCGAACTCCGTGACAGGTTCATCATCAGATGCCCAATTACTCTCCCTGAATTGATACCCTCGATGCAACCAACATCTATCGTATATGTGACCTGGAATGAAGAATGAATGAAGTCGATTTTTAGGTTTCACCGATTTTGACGTAGAAAAATATGCCAAATCGGTTGGTATCTATTATCTCGAAAACCTGTTTCCGCACATTACGTCTGTTTATTCATTCCAGGTCAGATAAATACAAACTCATACGCAAATTTACATATGCGAATTAGTACGAGTATCTATCGAAAATCCCTTAGCAGCAACTCACACAGGGGCGAGTTCTGTCTCCACTATTATGGTTAACTTCTGTCAATGAACTGCTTCTTGAATTGGACAGAGCCGAATGCCAGGTCTTTGCCTATGCCGATGATATTGCTATCATCTGTGCGGGTAGAAACCTCAATTTACTTAACATTCGTACAACCAGCCTACTTAGTCTGATTTTGAATTGGACCGCTAACAACGGACTATCGCTTAACCCATTTAAAACCGAGCTTATCTTGTTCTCTCGGAAATATGAAATACCCGCATTTGAACTGCCGTCAGTTAATGGGGTGCAATTACAGTTGACGGAAAAGGTCAACTGTAATTGTCTTGGAAACCGAATGTGGAGGCGAGGGTGAAAATGGCGTCTGTTGCTCTTTACTGCTGTAAAGGGGCGATAGAAAAGCGCTGTGTTTTTATACTGTAATAGTCAGACCAATACTTCTCTATGGCATCGTAGTTTGGTGGAGGTCCCTCAAAAATAAATATATTCTGAATTCCTTGATGAAAATTCAAAGATCAGCACTGATTAGCGTTAGTAGGGCAATAGGCACGACGTCATTTACTGCGCTTAGTGCTTTCCTGAACGTCTGTACTCCTGATATCATGGCCGAATGGGCAGCCGCTACATCCCTGGCGAGAATCAGATATTGTGGCGTTTTGATATAGGGGCATTCCGGACACACTGAATTACTACACCGACTCAACTCTATTCCCGTAAAAACGGACTACTGTATCCCCTACGTTCTACCAGCAAGAAATCTAAGGACTTCTACTCCGAACAGGAATACCTGGGAAAAGTCACTGGAAGGGGACACCAGTAGTATCAGATTTTTCACGGATGGATCAAAGTTGGACGAGCAAGTAGACTATGGGGTCCATTCACCGGACCTAAATGTAAATATCTCCTTCAAGCTGCCTGATCACTGTAATGTATTTCAGGCGGAAATACTGACCATACTTGAGGTTGCTGAACTACTGAAAAGTAGTGTCACAACCCTCCCGAGAATATGTATATACACAGACAACCAGGCTGCCATAAAATCCCTGGAAGCCATGTTTGCTACGTCCCTGACGGCGAAAGAATGCCACTCATCACTTAGGGTGATGGCAGAGTATTTCGACATCAGGCTCATCTGGGTACCGGGACACAGCGACATTCCAGGCAATTGCGTAGCGGATGCGTTAGCTAGACAGGGTACTACGGCACAGGTTCCTCCGGCAAAAGAAGGTGTTAGTATGCTAATCTCTACCTGCCGTTTGCAGATCAGGCAGTGGGCCGATAATATGTTCAAGGACAAGTGGAGACTTACTTCAACTTGCAAACAAGCCAGGGTTCTCTGGCCGCAGGTGGACAGGAAGAGAACTAGGCAACTACTTAACTTGTCACAATGATAGGAACACTTACGGGACATTGTCTTGTAGGAAAACACGCCCTAAGATTAGGACATAGAAACTCCACTCTCTGTAGATGCTGCATGGAAGAGGACGAGGAAACGACGAAACACCTTCTCTTGGATTGCCCTGATCTGGCAGGACTGAGAAGTAGGATGTTCGGCACACATTTAGTTAGCACCGTAGCCCTACAGGATATTCCTGTAGGTCTTATAGACAAATTCATTGAAAATGCAAATTGGCTAGACGACTAGTCAATAGTTTGCTATAGAGGAAACTGCAGGTATCACAATGGGCTTCTTTAGCCTAAGTCTGCTAGACAGCGTGCTGTCTTGCAGCCTTTGCAACCAACCAACGAACTTACACTGAAGGTAAATTATTCTAACACAAGAACGGGAAACATTTTTCCTCTATGTTGTTCTTTTCCTCATGTATTCTCGCAGAGATTTTCGTAAAGTTATTTTGGATGTAGAGTTACCATATATTGTTTGTTGTAAACGTTGTTGGGCTATCGTAAACCATTTTATGTATTTAGCGCAATGGAATAAATATTTTTGATTCAATAAATATTAAATATTCAATAAAATAAAAAAAAAATAAACTCCCCCAACGAAGTTCACTTCTCTGAGTTTAGAGTTTCTCGTAAAGTTGATTTTGACTTTAGTGTTACCATATAATGTTTGCAGTGAACGTTTTTCTAGTGTCGCAAATGATTTTATATGTTTATGACAGTGATATTAATATGTTTGATTCAATATTCGGTTGTCTTACTTATATTCCACAACGATGTTCATTTATCTAAGATTTCGTTTGGGCGTAACGAAGTGTTCCTTTGCTTGCACGTACCTGAGGAAGTATTGACTCGTATTCGGCGGATGGATATTATGCCCAAGGAAACGGCATTAATTTCCAAACTGTATTTCTCTGCCAATTTTTACACAACCCTCGTATGCAACCAGTTGATGCCATTCAAAAGCAGTTAAGACCAAATAAAGACATCGCTACATTTTTGTTAAAAGAAGAATCCATTTGTTATTGCATTTGGCTATTGGCCAGGAGAAAACAAATAAGCTACTCCGTCGTTCTCTCATAATCTGAGGAAGATAAAAATGATAAATGATGTGTTCACAAATCGGAAACTTTTGCTTGAGACAAACGCCGAGACGTGAGTTTCAAACAAACAACAACAACAACAAAAATACAGCTGGAGAGACATATTGCATATGTTTCTTCAAATATGGACAATAAAAGTGAAAACGAGTTTAAGAATTATTTTCAAATGCAATGAAATAATCTTACGAGCCAGACGAAGCAGAAGCGGCTAAAACGCTTAAGCTTGTTTTGGCCATAACGACCACACGTCTTCTTCTATGGTCCGTCATCACTGGCAGGAATCAACTACATCATATGCGGCGGCCACAATGAAGTTGTTTCAAAGTCATCATCAGCCCGCAAGATCTTAGTTCACTTATTATGAACGTGTGTGTGTGTAGGTATACTCGATTCCCAACTCTGTGAAATATAATTCATGATTCAATACCGTCGTACTTACCCACTACTACATTGTACTGGAATCCATTTCTGTTTAGAATTCTTGTTGAAATTGCGTTATGGTGTTTCAGGTTCTGCCACTCGGAGAGTTGCGTTGTTGCCTTACGCGCTCTGCCCCATGCAACATGACATTGAAAACTGGGGGGCAATAAAATAAAACAAAAGTTGAAACATAAAACTCGTAGCGAAGCTGCTGCTGCTGCTCTTCCATTGTAAATACTCGTATCGTACAACAAAGTTTTCACAGCAAATTATTTTAAGACTTGATTTTTACGTTAAGATTTTAACATGAAGCAGGGGAGGGGCACGCATGATTTTATTTCTCGTGATTGAAACTTAATTTTGGCACCAGATGATTATGGGAAATGTTTGAATTTAATACAGGAGTTTGGGGATTTAAATTTGGATTGTAGGTCATATAAGGACACAGGCTTTGAATTCTACAGGGCTCTTGTATCACAGGAATTCACTCATATTTTCCATAATAGGGTTAAGCGAGACTTTCAATGATGGAACCTAAAATGGATCTAAAATGTGACTGTGTAAAAGATTTTCCGCCCGTGCTCCATCCTAAAATTTTCAATTTCACGGCGGCGAAATATTTAGTTTAATATTGTCCCATGTGTTAACATTTTGGCCACCACTTCTCAAACATGGGACATGGGACTGTCCGTGGAGGTGGAAAGTTTCGGATAGCCACTCACTTGGGAGTGGCCACATTGGGCCGTCCAAGCATCTTACTACTTTCACGCAGCATGCCCTGCACCATGTCTTAATCGGAAGCCTCCGTTAGCTAGCTAGAGTGAGAAGTCGAAGCGAATGATTGGTTATACGATCACGGTTGGCTTCCTATTAAGACATGGTGTAGGGCATGCTGCGTGAAAGTAGTAAGCTGCTTGGACGGCCCAATGAACGAATCATTTGTGGCCACTCCCAAGTGAGTGGCTATCCGAAACTTTCCACCTCCACGGACAGTCCCATGTCCCATGTTTGAGAAACGGTGGCCAAAATGTTAACACATGGGACAATATTAAACTAAATATTTCGCCGTCGTGAAATTGAAAATTTTAGGACGGATATGGATCACGGTTGGTTATACGACGTCTCAGGCTAATTAGGTGACCCTGTCACTGAAGCTCTTGGAACTAGTGGACATATTCGTCTGTCAATAGAAGGCGGATGCGCCAACACCCCCGGCCAACGGCATATCAAAACTGAAGGAACCAAAATCCAGTTTCGACTCCCTCCATAATGGGCGGCTGGAACATAATCATCCTGGCAGTGGGTAAGATGGAAACTATGGTGGGCTGGGTTTGCCTCCCGCCACTGTTATATAGGCAATGAAAATACACAAGGAAACTAATGAATAAAGAAACCCCCAAC
Source organism: Phaonia tiefii (assembly GCA_963931995.1). Taxonomy (NCBI): domain Eukaryota; kingdom Metazoa; phylum Arthropoda; class Insecta; order Diptera; family Muscidae; genus Phaonia; species Phaonia tiefii. Next base: position 141,417,239 of record OZ008371.1, on the reverse strand, counting down.
TGTGGACAACCGCCGCAAATGTTATAAGGACCACGATTTAAGGATATGTACCTTGAACGTAAGAAAACTATACAGGATGGGTGCCACTTTCCAACTGGCGGATGTCCTCGAAAAATGTAAAGCAGACATCACAGCCATCCAGGAAATACGATGGACAGGATATGGTTGCATCAGAAGGACAGACTGCGACAATTACTTCAGCTGCCATGAGCGGGAGCACGAATTCGGGTACGGAATTTCACGAATTCGGGTGCGGATTTTCGCGAGAGGCTGCAACACCTAGTGTCAAGGTTCATTCCAGTCGGTGAACGCATAGCCACAATTCCCATCAAAGTGAAATATATCAACATCTCGTTAATTTGGGTGCACGCACCGACAGAGGATTAAGACAATGAGGTCAAAGAATCAATTTATGAGCATCTGGGGAAAGTAAACGAATGCTATTTGCGTGAAGATAAATTCGAATTTAAATAGCATAGACACAAACCACTTTCGTTAGCCGAGCGCTGTTATTACGTTAACAGGTATCTGTTAAAGTACTAGAAAGGGAAGTATATTGAAATAATCAAGGTTTTTGGCGAATTAAATTAATAAAAAAAATATAAAACAGACAAATCATATAAAAAACATTACGAGATTTCAGTATTAGTGGCACAAATCTTGAACAGCTTACCAGCGGGCATTATATTTTAGTTCAATGTATATAATTTTAGAAAGGACATTTTGCCCAAATCAAGGATTCTTCGCCAACTAAATGAATATCAAGTAATATGTAGCCTCCTCCTAAGAATTCCTTTGTACTAATGAAGTACTGTAATCTGGTATAAGTTTGATCTGCGGAGAATTCTTAGTTTGGGCACAGTGGGTCAAAATTTTCCGACATGGGACAATACTAAATTCCATATATCGCTGTTCTGAAATTCCTCTGTAATGTGAGGATGGTAAATTTGAAAAGTACTAATGAAGGACTTTAATATGGTATAAGTTTGATCTGCGGAGAATTCTTAGTTTGGGTACAGTGTGTCAAAATGTTAAGACATGGGACAATACTAAATTCCATATATCGCTGTGCTGAAATTCCTCTGAAGTATGCGGATAGCAAATTTGAAAACTACTAATGAAGGACTTTAGTTTGGTATAAGTTTGATCCACGGATAATTCTTAGTCTGGGCACAGTGGGGGAAAATGTTAAGACATGGGACAATACTAAATTCCATATATCGCTGTTCTGAAATTCCTCTGTAATGTGAGGATGGTAAATTTGAAAAGTACTAATGAAGGACTTTAATATGGTATAAGTTTGATCTGCGGAGAATTCTTAGTTTGGGTACAGTGTGTCAAAATGTTAAGACATGGGACAATACTAAATTCCATATATCGCTGTGCTGAAATTCCTCTGAAGTATGCGGATAGCAAATTTGAAAACTACTAATGAAGGACTGTAATCTGGTATAAGTTTGATCCGCGGAGAAATCTTAGTTTGGGCACAGTGGGTCAAAATGTTCCGACATGGGACAATACTAAATTCCATATATCACTGTTCTGAAATTCCTCTGAAGTATGCGGATAGCAAATTTGAAAAGTACTAATGAAGGACTGTAATCTGGTATAAGTTGGATCCACGGATAATTCTTAGTCTGGGCACAGTGGGTCAAAATGTTAAGACATGGGACAATACTATATTCCATATATCGCTGTTCTGAAATTCCTCTGAAGTATGCGGATAGCAAATTTGAAAAGTACTAATGAAGGACTGTAATCTGGTATAAGTTTGGTCCGCGGAGAAATCTTAGTTTGGGCACAGTGGGTCAAAATGTTCCGACATGGGACAATACTAAATTCCATATATCACTGTTCTGAAATTCCTCTGAAGTATGCGTATAGCAAATTTGAAAAGTACTAATGAAGGACTGTAATCTGGTATAAGTTGGATCCACGGATAATTCTTAGTCTGGGCACAGTGGGTCAAAATGTTAAGACATGGGACAATACTATATTCCATATATCGCTGTTCTGAAATTCCTCTGAAGTATGCGGATAGCAAATTTGAAAAGTACTAATGAAGGACTGTAATCTGGTATAAGTTTGGTCCGCGGAGAAATCTTAGTTTGGGCACAGTGGGTCAAAATGTTCCGACATGGGACAATACTAAATTCCAAATATCACTGTTCTGAAATTCCTCTGTAATGTGAGGATGGTAAATTTGAAAAGTACTAATGAAGGACTTTAATATGGTATAAGTTTGATCTGCGGAGAATTCTTAGTTTGGGTACAGTGTGTCAAAATGTTAAGACATGGGACAATACTAAATTCCATATATCGCTGTGCTGAAATTCCTCTGAAGTATGCGGATAGCAAATTTGAAAACTACTAATGAAGGACTGTAATCTGGTATAAGTTTGATCCCCGGAGAAATCTTAGTTTGGGCACAGTGGGTCAAAATGTTCCGACATGGGACAATACTAAATTCCATATATCACTGTTCTGAAATTCCTCTGAAGTATGCGGGTAGCAAATTTGAAAAGTACTAATGAAGGACTTTAGTTTGGTATAAGTTTGATCCACGGATAATTCTTAGTCTGGGCACAGTGGGGGAAAATGTTAAGACATGGGACAATACTAAATTCCATATATCGCTGTTCTGAAATTCCTCTGGAATGTGAGGATGGTAAATTTGAAACGTACTAATGAAGGACTTTAGTTTGGTATAAGTTTGATCTGCGGAGAATTCTTAGTTTAGGCACAGTGTGTCAAAATGTTAAGACATGGGACAATACTAAATTCCATATATCGCTGTTCTGAAATTCCTCTGAAATATAAGTGTGGTAATTTGGGAAAGCATTAGCAAGGGGCTTTAATCTGGTGTAAATCACGTCGGACAAGAGTCCTTGGTTTGGACACAGTGATGTGTTCATAAGTAGAGTAAAGAACTTGAAGGAAAACGCCTAAAATTATTGTATTCTGAAATTCGTCTGAAACCTCGAAGTAATATAACCCAAAAGAACATCCTCCTACCTATTGCTTGATATTCATTTTGTTGGCGAAGAATCCTTGATTTGAGCAAAATGTCCTTTCTAAAATTATATACATTGAACTAAAATATAATGCTCGCTGGTAAGCTGTTCAAGATTTGTGCCACTAATACTGAAAGCGCCTAATGTTTTTTATACGATATGTCAGTTTTATATTTTTTTTATTAATTTAATTCGCCAAAAACCTTGTTTATGTCAATATACTTCCCTTTCTATACTTCTACTTTAACAGATACCTGTTAACGTAATAACAGCGCTCTGCTAACGAAAGTGGTTTGTGTCTTTGCTAGGTAAATTCGAATTTATCTTCACGCACATATGAACGCTGCCCTAACCACGGCATTAAGATTATTCCAGGCAATTTTAATCCCAAATTGGGAAAGGAAATTGCATTTCGACCAACCATCGGTAATCACAGTCTACATAATCCACTTAACTGATAGACTGACAGATTTCGCCGCTGCAATGGACATGGTAGTTGGTAGTATACGGTTCCAGCATAAGGACATACATATGGCAACTTGGTTATCTCCTGATCAGAGAACGAAGAACCAGATTGATCACTTGGTATTAGATGGCAGGCACTCTTCTAGTGTAATGGATGTACGTGTGATTCGAGGTGCCAATATCGACTTGGATCATTATCTGGTGGCTGCGAAAGTTAGCAAGAGACTGAGCAGGGCGAAAAACGTACGAAGCCCAACACGGGAAAGCTAGATATCGACCATCTGCAAATATCGGAGATATTAAAGTCTAATCAACAAAAGCTCACTCTCCTACTAGAGCAGAATACTACCCCTACCGAGGGCCCAGAAGCGCAGTGGAAGCATATCTCCCATTCTTTGGAAATCGCTGCAAGGACTGAAGTTGTCTATCAAAAACCGCAGAAGGATAAGGACAATACCATGAAAATTGTCGCATTGCAACTGATGAAAGAGACGCTGCACGTATGGCAACGAAACAGTCAGTTACAACGCTAACTGCGAAGTGATAGGTACAAGAGACTGTGAAGGGAGGAAAACCAACTATTTAGGTGGAAAAAATGGCAGTGGAGGGTGGGAGGATCGGATGGCGGATCGGATAATGGACTGCCCTCCGGCAAGGACGATAAGCAGTCTGTGCTAACCTTGTGGGGAAACCACTTTTCATCACTACTCCTCTCAAATTCTTCCACTGAAGATCAAGAGGTAATGTTTGTGGGCAGTGTAGATTGTACCCCCCATTTTGGCCCACTGTTTCCAATCTGGACTCACTTCGCTGAAAAGACTTATACCGGACTAAAGTCCTTCAGTAGCGCTATCCAGATTTGTTGTCCTCATATTTGTGACGAATTTCAGAAAGTTGCCACATTCAATTTAGTATTCTGCCATGTGTTAGCAGTTTGGTCCACTGTCCCCAAACTGAGAACTCTTTCAGAATCAAGATTAAAAAACTGTAAGACTCGGAAAATATCAAAAATGAGTGAAAAAATACTCACCTTTCTACCGGCGCCACGAAATAATCCCCAATGAAATAACCCCCACTCTCGAAAATGAAATAATCCCCAATGAAATAACCCCCAAAATCAAATCAGATGAAAATAACCCCAAATTAGAAATGAAAGAACCCCCGGAAATTAGTAAATTATCCCCAAATTCGTTTGTCCTGATTTCTTTGGGGATTATTTAATTTTTGAGTTTGGGGGTTATTTCGTGGCGCCTTTCTACCTCATATCGAACTTTTTTCGAGGTTTTTTTTTAATTATTTAATTTTTAACATAATTTTCATATTGGGCAGTATAAATTTATATATTTCCAGGCGTACATTTAAAAATACTCATAAAAAGAAAGGGAAAAAATTGTGTCTTTTATAACTCCTATTTTGACTCGGAAATGATTCATAAAATACTCACTCTGTCTGAGTACATATTGAAATTACTGATGTAGTTTGTTTTTGACTTGTATCCATCGTTTTGAATATAAGTTTAAGACTCGGAAAATATAAATTTGTATTTTACAAGATATGAGTTTTAAAATGCTCAAAATTAGTCAACAATGAGTATTTAACGACTCATAAAGACTGAGTCAAAAATGAGTATTTAACGACTCATATTTCAAGTAGGCTCCAAAACTTGTATATTTTTTCGGAGTTCACTAGGACTAATATTAATTGTTTCGAATAATTTGTTATTTTTTTTGTATTTACTCAACTACTGCACGCGGAGAAATCTGTCTTTTTTTGTTGTTTGGATGCAAATATAAAATGTGTTTGGAACTTGTCGTAAATATAATATACGAGGGCGGATCAATAAGTCCGTGACGTTTTGAATGAAACACAGTTTTCTTTGCAAAAAAAAATTATTTTTCGTCATAATCTCCTTTTAGCTCAATACACTTAATCCAACGGTTCTCCAATTTTTGTATCCCTTCCACAAAATAGGATTTTTCGAGGTCCATAAAATTGACATTTGTTTGATCAATAATTTCATCGTTGGAGCTAAATCTCTTTCCACCGAGCCATTTCTTATGGTTTGGGAATAGGAAATAGCGACTGGGGGCTAAATTTGGAGAATATGGCGGATGAGGTACCAATTCGTAGCCCAATTCATGGAATTTTCTCATTGAGACTACACACATGTGCATTATCTTCATGAAAAAAAAAATTTCTTGGCCATATGGGGTCGTGGTTTTTTAAATCCTCGTTAAATCGGTCTAATAAGTTGGCATAATATTCGCCGTTCATTGTTTTTCCCTTTTGAATGTAATCGATGTGGATTATCCCAAAAAAAACTGTTGTCATCACCTTATTGGCCAACAAACTTACCTTGGCCTTCTTCGGAGCCGGTTCACCCGGAGAAACCTATTGTTTAGACTGCTGCTTGGTCACCGGAGTGTTGTAATGGATTCATGTTTCGGCCACAGTTAGAAAACGCCGAAGAAACACCTTCGAATTGCGGTTAAACAACTCCAAACAATACTTTGAAGTTGTCACACGATTACTCGTTTATGGTCAATTGAGAGCAAACGCGGCACCCATCTTGCAGACAGCTTTCTTAAACCCAACTTATTATTTAAAATCGAAACCACACTGCCATATGAAATGCCTATGGCATCAACAATCTCACGCACTTTTACTTTTCGATCGGCCAACACCATATCGTGGATGTTTTTTGACATTTTCGGGTGTATTGGCCTCAATTGGCCGTCCAGAACTTTCAGCGTCAGTTGTACTTGTGCGACCACAACGAAAGTCAGTAAACCACTTTTTTACCATTGAAATCGATGGTGCAGAGTCCCCATAGTATTTATCAACCTTTTGCTTGGTCGGATTGACGGTTTTATTTTCGCAAAAAATAATGATTAATGAGAACTTGAAATTCACTTTTTCCAATTTTTAAAAAATACACGAGGTTGTATGTTTTGCACAGCTGTTTAGTAAATGACGGAACTTGCTCAAAATTTGACAGTAGTCTATTAACAGGTGGTACTTGATGGGAGCAGTGTTGCGTTTCATATAACTACGAGGGAAGTTCGAAAAGTCACAGACTTATTGATTCGTACTTGTGTCCAAACACATTGTGTTTGCTATTCAATATTAAATGTTTCAGACACAATGATTAATATGTTAAAATATATGTGTTTGCGATCCAAATATATCTGTGGTTGTGATACAAATACAGCTGTTTCTGTTGCACTGTTTTTGATCACTCGAGAGCAAGAGAATAAAAGAGAAACAACGAGAGAGTCTATCTTGTAAGTGTGTGTCTGTATTTTTGCATTATTCTCTCAGTCAGTGATTCGTAAATATTCCTGAATGTGCGTGCATATTGCAGATGAAGTCGGTGTTTCTTATTTTGGCTGATGTATTGCGTTTTAGTTTCATATAGTTAGTCATCAATTTTTCATCAGACAGAGGACATCAAAAGCGCTTGATCAGTGAAAAACGAATAAACGAAGGCTTGGACGGTTAAATGGTTTGTGATGTTCCTTTGTTTTTTGTGTATGTGCTTCGTATATATGTACGTATGTATGTGTGCTACCAAAGTGAGAACTGATTTTGAGGAAAGAAACAGGAAAGGGCAACAATGTGAAGCCCTTTGTCTGCGAGCCTCTACTGAAGAAATCAGAATGGCGGACCATTTTTGAAATATAAAAAAAAAAACACAAGTAATTAATCCACGCTTGGCTTGCATGAATATAAATATCTTGTTTTTGTAAAAACCCATAGCTGAAACCTTCTGAAAACAAAAACTTGAGAAACAACAAGGAAAGGAGAAGCAAAAGAATAATAAATCAGACATATGTATATATTAAAATCAAAGAATAATTCGTTTCTAAATCTTATTATGTTTAGGGGGAAATACGCATAAGTTTCCACATAAGTATATCGTCACCTAAAATCCAAAAAGACGTAAAAACATTTTCATCACTTTACAGGAGAGGCAAAAAATAGTTAGATATTGAATTGGAATTTTGTGAATAAAATTGGGGAAACAGGTATATGTTTCCACGTAAAAGCATACATATTTGCAAGTAAACATTATACTGTTTACATTTGAATATAAGTGAGTTTATGAGTTGCAAACATATGAATGTTTGAAGTGTGTTCCAAACATATACATGGTTTCTGAAGAATATTTTAGAGAGGCCGTTATTTTTCAGCATGTGTCAACATTAGAAGCCGTTTCTGTAGTGAAAACACTTTAATTCACTAAATCGCCTACCGTGATCGCATTCCATTTAAAGCGATTCAATATTTGATGATAGTTTCTTTCACTTTATTTCTTGTTCACCTCCATTAATCGCATGAGTAACCAAACCCAAAATTTAGATAAAGGAAAACGGAGTCCAAAAACCTTAAGCGGCTATAAATGTAACCATTAAATTGTATGCAAACTGCCAAAAGGCATGGAGGAAGGGAGCACCAGCACCAGTTTCTTTATCTAGTGGCCGTTTTAAGGCGAAAATTTTCGTGAATTAAACTATAAAACCCATATTTCCACAAATATAAAAGGAAAGATAGACAAAAAAAATTAACATATTATGGTTTAAGGGTTTGGTGTGTGCGGTGAGGTTAGGTTTGGTAAGGTAAGGTTCGGTTCGGTTGGAGTAAATCTACTCTATATTATTAAAAATAGTTGGCAGCTGTAGTAGCCACCACCAATATTATGTGCATAGCCTAGGCATATGCTTCCGTGTCTTGTGTCCCCAATATAGTTTCCACCAACAACAACAACCACATAAAGGGAGTGCAAACTTTTTTGTTTAAAAATTATGCGATAAACTGTAAACTTTTAGGTAGTTTCGACACTTTAACAATATTTTTTTTTTCGGGTCTTGTTTGAAAATTCATTGTATGTAATCGAATATGAAGTGACGTGTGTGCTAGAGATACTCGTAGTACTTGTACAGCAAAACCTACATACAAGTGAGTAAGTTGTAGTGTAGCGACGAGTGGTTTATAGGTGGTTATGGTTGGTATTTATATCAACACATTTTCATCCAAAAATGGATTTTCCTTGACAAAATCTAAATCTCACACACGCATGCACTGTGAGTTGGGAACAGTGTTAAACATCGTCGCTTGTTAGTGGATTAACCTACCCTCCCATTAGCCATAGACTGACGCCTGACTGAGAGGACAGAGTATTAGGTGTTATTTTTCAAATAGTTACTTTGTAGACAACATCGACGCAAAATCTTGTGTAGGTTTTGCCAAAGTGATATCAATACGACAGACGACAGATATGGAAGAAAATTAACTTTATAGCCGGTAGAGTGAGTAAGTGAGTTAGTGAGTGACTGACTGACTGACTGGCTGGCTGGCTGGTTGGCTGAAAAACGAAACGCGGTGGCCACGCATTAAATTATAAATAGATTTTTGTGTAAAAGCCTGTTCAACGTCGATTGAAATTCAATTTCATTTAGGATAACAGAACTGTGAACAAGAAACTTAGGGTTATCGACATTCCATTTTGAAATGAAATTTAGTTCAACGAAAATTGAATTAGTGATAAATTTATCGTATTAAAAATTGGACAGCGCAGCGCGTTTTCCTTAATTTATCACAGTTGTGCATGACAGGGATATTTTCCCACCAGGCGTTTTTGTTTTTTTTTGATATTGTGATATATGCTTTACTCGTATATTTTTTGGCTAAACAACATTTAAATCCCAACGGAAATCAGCAGTATGTTAAACTAACATTTGAATGTTAAAGAACAACTGTGGTGGGTACTGCCTCTGGGTGGTTGTCAGATTAGAGAAGCTTAATGTTAATGAAAATCCGATAAACGGAGGGTGGTTGAAAACTACCCTTTACGATCTCACCACGAATGGTTGATGGATTCGCTAAGGAACCTACGAGAGAACACAAAGAGACCACTGTAAAATAATCAATAAATACAGGGTGGATGGCTGAGAATTGTTGCCACAGTAAGAAACTAAAATAACTTTTTTAATACATACAAATTATTTTTTCTTAGTTTTTGGTTAATCGTATGAGAAATTCATACTAAAAGCTTACAAGTGATGAACATTTTTCGAATTGAAAAATTTTTGGTTTTCGTTGGAAATAATAGACAATTCAGTTTCAACACACACTCGCTGGCATGACTAGTTTCGAACTCCGTGACAAGTTCATCATCACATGCCTAACTACTGTACCTGAATTGATACCATCGTTTGATCATCAATCATATATATAAAAACTCAATTCTGCAATTCACATGTGCGAATTAGTATCGATCGAAGATCCCTAAGTATCAACATCACTAAAAGGCCTATAATTCCAATAACAAGAACAGTAAAATTTTTTTATAGCATTCAATCACTGAGACATACGAAGGGACTAACAAAAGTTCGCTTAATAGAGTAGAAAAAACTAAACAAAAAATGTTTTAATTTTATATATTTATTCTTCATCTCTTTGTTTTAATTTTATATCTTTATTCTTCATCTCAACGTAATCTCTATTTACTTTGATACATTTTTGAAGTCGATAAATCCACCTTGAAAAACAGTCTTCAAAATCTTCAAATTTGCACCATCTGGGCTCTATACCATGCTTTGTTGTTTGGTTTCAGGATCGTACTTGTAAAACCTTGCTTCATCACCTGTTACTATTTTCTGAAAAGTGGAAGACTTTCCGTTTTTGAATTTGTTAAGAAAATATTGAGCAAAACGCACACGTGCCTCTTTTAGAGCTTCAGTTAAAATTCTAGGAACCCATCGTGCAGATTTTTTCGTGTATCCAAGATTATTTTTTAAAATTCGCGATACAGTCATGGCATTTAAGCCCAGTTCTTCAGCAATCATTTCCTGGGTCAATCTTCGATCGTCGTCAATTATAGACTTCACCAGCGCTACACTTACATCGTCAGTCGCAGATTTTGGACGGCCTTATCGAGGTTCGTCCTCCACAGAAAAATGACCGGTATGGAATCTCCGGAACCATTTTGAAATAGTCACATACACTCCAAACGCTGTTTGGCATTCACTAAATATTTTTCCACAGTCTTGAGCTTACGCCGAAATCCAAAAAGAATAGCAAACCGAATTTCTTGCTGCGTTGGCACAGCGATATCCACTGACACTGCTTCACTAATTTTACGTTTTCTTGTCTCCATTTTGGCCGATCTTTCTGAAAATTAGAGTGATATATCGTAAGATTATAACAAACAGTATGTAATTTTTGATTTATTAAAAACTTATAATATGACAGCAACTAAGTGAACTTTTGTTAGGCCCCCCGTATTATCAAAAACGTATTCATTACTGTCTGGAGATTTGCATCGGGAATTGCTTCAATTGCACAGTAGTGTGTATTGAAAACCGTTGTTTTTTAACGGCCATCGTGGGGTAGTCTCAAAAGATGAATATTAAATTACGGGAACGTTAAACATTTTTTTTACACGAAGTTACTTATAGTCCCCTACCGGCAGTAGAAGCTTCCATTCCTAATACACTCACAGAAAAATTCGGTTGAGACAGCCGAATTAGCCGTAACCGAATTTAGAGACTGTCACAATCTCATCGAAGGCAGTCACAACCTCATTGGAGGTCGGTTGCAACCGACTCAAGGGTTATGTCAGTTATTACGATCGAATTGATACCAAATTCAGTTGTGGCAACCGAATTGATGCCAAATTCGGTTGTTGCACCTGAATTGATGCCAAATTCGGTTGTTGCACCTGAATTGATGTCACATTCGGTTACTCCAACCGAATTTAGCAGCAATTTCGGTTGTTGTATCCGAATTATTTTCAAATTCGGTGGTACCAACCGAAATTTTAAAAAATCGGTTGACAGAACGAATTTAATTCAAGATTCGGTTTTCACAACCGAATCAATTTAGAAATGAGGTTGCTTCAACCGAATTTCAGTTGTGAGGACTAAATTAGGTGGTGAAAACCTCAATTCGGTTGGGGCAACCCCAATTCGGTGGCTCTTTTCAACCAATTAGTTCTCTGGGTGTATATTTGAAGTAAAAAAAAGGTTTTTTATTTTTGTTGGTCAGTATGGAGCAGCAATTTCGGTTGTTGTATCCGAATTATTTCCAAATTCAGTTGTACCAACCGAAATTTTAAAAAATTTGGTTGACAGAAAGAATATAATTCAATATTCGGTTGTCACAACCGTATCAATTAAGAAGCGAGGTTGCTTCAACCGAATTTCAGCTGTGAGGACTAAATTAGGTGGTGACAACCTCAATTCGGTTGGGGCAACCCCAATTCGATGGTAACAGGCGAATTTACGGTTGCTACAACCTCTTTTCAACCAATTACTTCTCTGGGTGTATATTTGAATTAAAAAATGCTTTTTATGTTTCTTTGGTCAGTATGGAGCTCAATCGACGTGTCATAATGATCAAAAATATATTTTCAAAATTTTTAAAGTAATTTTTTTTTTAGCTGCAGCATTTTGAAGTCTTGATTAATCGCAATTTTCCAATTTTTCGCGTATTTCTCATTGTCGTTCGCGAATTAGCTTTTAGCTACATTTATTGAATGTATTTTATAGTATTTTTCATATAAAACATAAAATTAAATAACTTGAAAATGTAATTGAAAAATTGGGATGAAATTTCAAAATGCTGCCGTGAAAAAAAATATTTTCTATCAAAATATTGAAATTAAATTTGTCTCTTTATGCTCGTCAAGATACGTTGTTTGATCTCCATATTGACCAACAAATAAAAAATAATTACCCAAATACACTACGAATTGAAACTTGTCTTCCCTCGTATAAAAGAATAAGTTTGGCGTTCCCATAATAAAATTGTCAATACGCATCTTTTGAGACGCTTCTCCAATATATATATATTTTATGTGCTATATTTTTTGAAAATGGAGGCAAATGTCAATTCTGCTTTGACATCTGTAAAGTAAACAGATACAAAATGCACATCAGCCCGACGTGAATCTCTATAATCCTCAAGAACGGAGAATAATTCTTTCAATTCGTAGATCAGAAGATTTCCCGGTCGTCCGACACCATTTTGACAAAGGCTACATCGTATATCCACTAGACATCTGCACAAACTGTATAACCATTCAAGACGTTTGCTTTTTTTTTTAAAGACATGTATTGTAGCGAAGTTGCGGTAACCAAATACTTCAGTGTTCTAGAAAAAAAAATTATTCGTGTGTGCGTGTGAAGCTATTGAGTACAAAAAAACAATACTACTACGCTTCACATGCGTTTTTGTGTACACACACATACACACATAAACGAACGATTTGTCAACAATACCCCGAAGTACTCGGTTGTAGACACTTCGCTACAGTACATGTCTTGAAAAAAAAGCAAATGACTTGAATGGTCATTCAAGACGTCTTGTGCAGATATCTAGTATCCACTCTCCTTGAAGAGTATGCCGCAACACGAGATGCTGCCAGATCTGGCCGGCAACAGAGCAGTCGTTCTGCTGAGAATATCGCGTCTATGGATCAAGATGTCATAGAGGACCCGGAGTATCGACTAGACTACCTGCCACGCAATTGGACATCAATAGGCGGTCTTTACAGAGAATTTTGTTGAAGATGTTCCCATACCCTGCGTTTACACGACACAAGACAATAAGAATATGTATTAGTTGTCAAAGAAGAGAAAAAATGTTTGTGTAACGTACCCAATAGAACATTTCCCGAATACTTCGGAAATGTGTAATGTACCCAATAGAATATTTCCCGAATAGTTCGGAAAGTATACAGAGATTGTGTATGAGACAAAAAAGACAACTCCATACATCTTCGCATACTTTGTATATAGAATGCATATGCAGTTACGAAGATGATAAATTTGTGTTCGTCTCTAATTCAACTTCATACATCTTTACATACTTTGTTTACAGAAAAAGTGTACATTGACGAAGCTTAACATTTTTGATTCTGCATTACAAACTGTCTCGTGTAAACGCCAAGTTACAAAGTGCAGACAGTGCATCAGTTGTTAGCTGTTGACCGCCAAACGTGTGTAACCTACACCCAAAGAATATGTTTTAGTAAGAAGTGTAAATGTAATGCTATTGTCTCCGCAAACTGTCTCGTGTAAACGCCAAGTTACAAAGTGCAGGCAGTGCATCAGTTGTTAGCTGTTGACCGCCAAACGTGTGTAACCTACACTCAAAGAACATGTTTTAGTAATATGTGTGAATGTCTCCGCAAACTGTCTCGTGTAAATGTAACCTACAGCCAAAGAACATCGGATGATAAACTTCAGCGCCACTGTGTACTTTTTTTTGTGCGTCCATTAACAGCCCTATTCTGGCAGGGTTACAAAAGTCACCACGGTTACTATTTGACAGCAATGTAACAATTGTCACAAATCGGTATTCTGACACATTTTTTTTGGTGACAAAAGTAACAAAAACTGTTACCTGCCAAAGAGGAGGTAAGAGCGCGTGACAGCTGTTTGATTTGCCGGAAAGTGGATGCAAAAACATTTTACAAATTCTGCAAGTAAACAATAAAACTTTATAGAGGAAAAATTAATAATATATTTTGTACCAAAACGACAAGAGGGCATAATTAAATGGAAGAAGGACTTCTGTTACTTTGTGCTATTGAAATGGAGCAGAAAGAATTTGCTTTTGTGTTAGAAAGATTGAAAAAGCGCGAAATGTATTACAAAATTTTTAACGTAAATATCTCCGGTCTTTGAAGGGATATTGGTGAGTAATATACCTTTAAAAAAGGCTAACGTCTTGTCTATTATCGGAACCTGCCAAAAAATAAGTATACTAGGGAATTTTTTTGAGAAAAATAAATTAATTTTTAGCAGAAAAGTGAGGTTAAAAAATGTTTTTTAATTCGCTCCTTAATGGATTAATAAAATTAATATGTTTATGCACTGATTTATAGAGCTTAGAAAGACCTTTGTAATAATACCCATTTCAACCAGATCGGATTATAAATACCAGAGATACGAACGATTATATACTCAAGCTTTAAAGGCCTATATCCCAAGAAGTTGCACCGACCTCAGGGGGAAAACAACTTTTTGAACTCAGCGGAGAAGCTTTTGTCGGTGGTGAAATTTTAATGTAGATCAGATAGTTGACGCTAAAGTAAATATCTTCTTCTATTAGGCGCGGATGCGCAGGTGGATTCGTTCCGCTTAGCATCTCTGGATGTTCCTTGAGAAAGGCAATATAGCATTCCAGCTGTGTCTTTGAAGTGCGCTCAAATTTCCTAAATAATAATGTATTAATTTTAATTCAATAAAATATAAATGTATTAAATACTTTCTTTTAATTTTTTGAGCAGAAATTAATATTTTTTTTGTCCCTGCTGTTATTGTGAGGTGAATTATTTATTACGAGGTGAATTTTTCGTTGTCACCGTGTTGCCAGAATGCCAGATACAAACAATGGTGACACCTTTGTAGCAATTTTGTGGTTACAATTTGATTGTTACCACATACACAGAATAGGGGTGCAAAGAACAATGTGCTGATTTTTTGGTAACACTGAAGTAGGGTTTTTATTGCAGTCATGGAAGCACTATGTGCTGATTATCTGCATCCAAGAGATCACATTTTCATTGCAGATGGAAGATGTGCCCTCTTGGATGCAGAAAATCAGCACAATATACTCCATTGGATGCGCACAAAAAAGTAATTTAAATTTAATTTTAACTATTCTGTTGTAACCTAACACCCCTCATATGGTTTAACCCTCAGCTTAAGTTAATGTCTTTGCTGGTGTTGGCCATAAACTTATTTTTCTGCTCTTTTCCTCTTATTTTGTTTTTAGTTTTTTTTTGTTGTTCCTTAATAACGTTATTGCGTTAGGTCAGGAATTATGTGGCACGTGATAAATGTACTTTTTCACCATTTTTCTGTTTACAAAATTATGGCCATAAACCAAATGGTAGGTAGGTGGTAGTATAGTATTATGGCCACCGCAACAAAAAAATACAAAAACATTTGTCAAACAAGAACTTGACAACGAACATGCCCCGGTCTGCGTGTGATATTTGTTGGCCACCAAATCATAATCATTCAGAGGCATTTAATGGGCAATTGTAGTTTATTAACTGGTTATTTGCATTATTGTTAAATGCTAAAACGGCCAATTATGTATTCAACAAATGTAACCAAAAAAAGAAAGAGAGCCAGCCCCCCTAACCTCTTGGTATTGGCCTGATGATGATATACTCCAAACACACCACGCGAGTTATTGTATATTATCCATTTAAGAGCGTAAAAAAATTGGTCAATTTGTGTGGCGGTTATCATCATCATTATTGTATTGAAAACCGGCAAAGCACCCAAAATCAACATGGTCAAAATCCAATTGACAACGCCATAAAAGGCGGGTGGCCGGCCGGCCTTATTGTTTATGGTTTGGGCTGCGTGTTGCAATAAACGCAAAGGTTGCATGGGACCACCGCCACCCGGCTGAATGAAATCGCCCCATGTGGTTCATGTCGTTGTAGTTTTTGTGGTCTTTCCCCATTATTTGGACAATAATATTGTTCCAAAAAAAAAAAAACTGCAATTGTCATGATGTTTTGTGGATTGCCCACCATGTTCAGTTTTTGGTATAAATTGTGCTTTTAACCTTATTTTTTCAAGTTTTTTTTCAGCTTTTTTGCCAACTCGTTCATATCAACGAAATCGCTTTGGTGCGTGTTGTGTAACCGTGTGTCGATATTACATTGTTTTCAATTTCCGATTTAATTTTTTTTTTGTTTTGATTTTGTTTTTTGTTGGATTTCAATTTAAATAGCTAATCATGCATAAAGTTTTAGGCCTTTCGAGTTAAACTGTTATGCTGCTTAAAGGTTGGGAAATTTAAATTTTTCGTCAATAAAAAATTTTGTTCAGAAAACTCTTCTAATTGAAATACAAAATTTTAATACGGAAAATTGCAAGAAAACTAAAATATAGCAGAACTTCTCGTACATTAACTAAAATATGGATCTTAACAGGCATCGCAAACCCACGCAAACGTGCATAGAAAATCCCTCTTACTTCTGAAAATACTGCTCACGAGATTCGAGTCGTATATTTCCGCACGCAAAATGCGGCTCGCTAAACGTTACTTGTAGACAACGCACGCGCTCGGGAGCAGTTTCAATATTCAAATTTTAAACGCACGAGCTCTTGCACGTACACTCAGAGAACTAATTGTTTGGAAAGAGGTTGTAGTAACCGTAAATTCGGCTGTTATCACCGAATTGAGGTTGCTACAACCGAATTGAGGTTGTTAAAACCGAATTTAGTCCCCACAACCGAAACTCGGTTGAAGCCACCTCGTTTCATAATTGATTGGGTTGTGACAACTGAATCTTCAATTATATTCGTTAAGTCAACAAAATTTTGTAAAATTTCAATTGGAACAACCGAATTTGAAATTAATTCGGATGCTACAACCGAAATTGTTACCAAATTCAGTTGTAATAACCGAAGTTGACATCAATTCGGTTGTAACTATCGAATTTGGTATCAATTCGGTCGAAACGACCGAATTTGGCGTCAATTCGGTTGCTGTAACCGAATTTCTCATGAATTCTGTAGGTACAACCGAATTTATTTTTAATTCGGTTACCACAACATAATTCCATGTATTTAAAATCTGACGTTTAAATTTCTATAATCAAATATTATTTTAAAAAGAATTAAAGAATGTGAAGATTTTTTTGTGGTTATTAAGAAAGGTAAACAAAATATGTTATTAAAACGTCATATTTTGCAGAAATTATTTAAGCAGATATCAACAGTTTTGAAGGTTTTCAAGTTCGGTCATGTGGGAAATGCTGCAATCGTCTGTATACAAAACGGCTTAGGACCTAGATCGACCGATGCAACACGTCAGAATTAGTGCGGTGTCCATGATGGTGTCCATGAGGTGTCAACCTGAGGTTGTGAGGTTGTGACAACCTCTAATTGGGTTAAGACAACCTCTTAATTCGGTTACGGCGAATTCGGCTGTCTCAACCGAATTTTTCTGTGAGTGCAGGAATTCGTCAACTTGGTCCCTCTACACAGAAAAAAATAAAAATCAATTTCAATTAAAAAATTTGTTTATTTGATTAATTTTTTAATTGATTTTTGTGTAATCACGAAAATGATAATATTAATTAAAGATATTTGTAAATTTGTCAAAAAAAACTTCAATTAAAAAATTTGTAAATTTGATTAAAACATTTATTGATTTTTTTCAAAAATATTGATTAAGTATGTTGTACTCAAGTCAATTAAAAAAATTATTGATTTTTTTTCGCGATTTTTGATTAAATTTTTAATTGGATCAATTAAAACCGTTATTGCTTTTTTCAGCATGAAACCCCCACCCCCGGCGGCGACGCTAAACAAAACTAAAATGTTCTATTTTTAAAGCGATTTTATTCAAGGTTTCGCAGATACACATGTTACATCTATAAAAAATTAAATTTTTTAGAATTTGGATTCATAATCGGAACTAATGTCCGGTTTTCTTAAACTATTATTACATATTAAACATTTACGGTCTTATTCGTAAAAAGTTATGAGGGGTTTGAGAGACAGTTTGTCATACAAAAACCGTCCCTCAAATCTCTTACAACTTTTTATGAATAAAGCGGTTAATGTTTAAACGATTTATATTAAATACAAAACAAATAGGTACATCTGGTGGTTCTGGAGAAACATTCAATTTATCTGCTCCTGCCGCAGCAACAGTCACTCCATTGTCGCATTCCATATCTTCTGCATATTGTTTTTATCCAATTTAGGGCACTCTTGTTTTACATGTTCAAAATTTTCTTAAAGATTCTTTTTACGTGAAATTTTTGAAAACAATTTTCGTGTAAACAATTGTTTGTGGCATAAGGCGGCAAATTGTGTCTTTTCAAGTGCATAAAAAATGTTTGGGGACAGTCATTTTTGCCATTGCAAACACTCATTTCCAATAAAATTTATTCAAAAACACTTGCCAATTAAACACAATTACAAAAAACGCAGTTTTAATCACGAAACAAGGCAATTTAACACTATTATTCTTTAAGTTCACAAAATAAAATCTTTCAATCAACAATAAACGAATTACAAATTACAACAGTGTTGTATATCAAAGACTAGAGCCGTACGAAAAGTGACAACGACGGCTGGTGACTCAGCCGCCACATATACTGCCTCCCAACGGCGCTGTAAAATCTAACTTTCTGTAAAATACTTTATCACACACAATTTTTGTTCACAAAAATTATTTACATTAAGGTTTGTTAAGAACGCTTCTGCATATTTATATTAATTTGCAAGATTCACAGCAAAAATTCGATAATGCACTCAAAAATTAAACATTTTTAGCGCCGTAGATTTGCGCCTTGCCAACTCCAAGTTCTGTTGTAAACTCAAAAAAAAAAAATCGCAAATATGATTAAAAATTTAATTGATGCTATTAATTTATTAATTGAATTTTTTAAAATAAATTCAATTATATTTTTAATTGAAATTTACAGGCCAATATTTTTTTCTGTGTAGCGGAGTCTTGGTCTTCCTATTTTTCGTCTTCCTTCGAGTTCGGTTGCGAAACAACGTCGTGTTGGTTCGTCTTCATCTATTCTACTGGCTTGGCCTAGCCAGCGTAATCGCGTTATTTTGATCCGCTTAACTATGTCAATGTCGGAATAAAGCTCATACAGCTCATGGTTCATGCGCCGCCGATATTCGCCGTTTGTGCACTGTAGGACCATAATTTTTTCGGAGTATTTTTCTCTCGAAGACTCCTAGAGATGTTTCGCCTGCTTCCGATAAGACCCAGGATTCTGCGCCATAAAGCAACACAGGTTGTATGAGAGTCTGGTACAGCTGGGCCTTTGTTACTCGAGAGAGGGCTTTATCTCTAAAGTGCTTGCTTAGCCCAAAATAACATCTATTCGCAAGCACAATTCTATTCTTGATCTCAAGGCTGACGTTGTTGTATTTGTTTACGGCAGATCCGAGGTATATAAATTCGTTAACCACCTCGAAAGTATAACGGTTATTAAATTATAAAGGTTCACGCTTTGGTCTTAATCATTAAGATGTTAAAGAGATCGCACGATAGGGTTTCGCCATGCCTGAGGCCTCGTTCAGTTTCGAAAGGTTCGGTAAAATCCTTACCAATTTTAACTGCGGATTTGGTGTTCGTCAAGGTCATCCTGCAAAGGTGTATGAGTTTTGCAGTAATACCAAGCTCAGACATTGCTGCGTAGAGTTTCTCCCGTATCGAGCTGTCAAAGGCCGCCTTATAATCGACAAATAGATGATAGGTGTCGATTTCTTTTTCGTGGGTCTTCTCCAGGATTTGGCGTAGTGTGAAAATCTGGTCAGTTGTCGATTTCCCGGTCCTAAATTCGCACTGGTATGGTCCAATCAGGTCAGCGATAATTGGTTTTAGTCTTTCGCACATTATACATGATGGAACCTTATATGGTATGGATAAAAGGCTTATTGCACGATAGTTGGCACAGAGACTCGGTCCACCTTTTTTAAATATAGGGCATAGTACACTGAGACACCAATCACCGGGCATGCATTCATCTAACCAAATTTTGCTAATGAGTTTATGCATGAACCTTCCCAGCGGTAGAAGTCGCAAGACCTTCCCAAAAATATGGCATGCGGAATGGTTCCTTTGTAATGCCTTCCTAAAATAAGGCCTGCGGGATTTCATCAGATATAACCAAGAAGAAGATTTTGAAAAATTTCCTTTTCTTTTTAACGGTAATTTAATTGGAAAATGTCATACAAATTTTAAAATTATATTGTTTATTTAATATTTTTCAGGGTAATTTTAAAATTTTCAATTTGAAGTTGGGCGTGGTAAAACTTTCTAAGATAGATACATACATAGTTATAAATAAATGTGGATAATGATTTTGTGATAAAATAAATTATTTTAATTTTAGTTTTGTTTAACAAAACTAAATTAAAGTAAATGCATTCTAAGGCCTTTTTTAGGCAATGGGCAAGGATGGCCTTGCCTCCCAATCGCACGCAATGTTAAAAAGAAAGGTGGAGGTAATGTGTAAGGAAGGCCTTCCGCATTTTAAAGAAGGCCTATTTGGTCATGATTTCAGGCCTTCCAGGTCATAACTTCCGCCGCCTTAAACAATTCCGCTGGCAATCCATCGGCTCCTGCGACTTTGTTGTACTTACCTCAGACAATAGCTGTTCTGACCTCGTCTTCGTTAAGAGGGGGGAATCGGCGTCGTCGTCCAAATTGTGATCGATTGTCCCATCGTCATTGGATATCCCAGGTACCAGTAGCGCGGAGAAATGATCTCTCCGTATTCCCAACATGCTCTGTGCATCTGCGATAAGATTTCCGTCTTTGTCTTTACAGAATGGGAGGCGTGCACCATGTCCATTAGTCCCGTTTTTGACTTTTTGGTAGAATTTTCGGGCTTCGTTCTTCCTTCTGTGTATCTCCATTGTTTGATTCTCGCGCTTTCTCCACTATCGTTTCTTACGCTTAAAGAGGCGGGTTATTTACTTTCTTTTTTCCGTATCTCGCCCATTCGCGTTGCAATTGACTGAAGCATTGCCATGCGTGCAGCGTTCTTTTCATAATTTTCAATGCGACACTCTTCATCGTACCGTGGTTTGCTGCGAAGCGGTTTTTCAAACCCAAGTACGGTCGTTGCGGCAGTATTTATGGAGTCGGAGATGGGTTTCCACTGCGCTACATGGTCGTCAACGGGAGGGGTGGCTTCTGTGCCAAAAGTTGCAAGAGCTTTCTTGAGTAGGCTGCGGCTAACTCTGGTAATTGCAGCTTTCCGATGTCTATCTTTCTCTGCTACTGGTTTCATACTATTTTCGCTCTACTTAACCTTATGTGAACCTTTGCTGCTACCAGGTAGTGATCAGAATCGTTGTTAGCTCCTCTGATCACTCGTACGTCCATTACACTGGATGAGTGCCTTCCATTAATTACAACGTGATCAATTTGGTTCTTCGTTCTTTGATCAGGGGATACCCAAGTAGCCTTGTAGATGTCTTAAGCACTAACCCAACTAACAACTAACTAATCCCCACCGAAGAACAATTTATTTAGCTCCAAGTAACTCACAATATTTTCTTTGCCTAACTGAGATAATTCTCCCAGGTCTCTAAATAGGTAGAATCCCAGAGAAAATGTTCAGTGGATTCTTCCTCATCTTTAAAGCTTCTACAGAAGTCATTTGCCCTGACCTTTAGTCACGCCGCATGTCTACCGATCCCGTCAAAATTAACACAAGCAGTCATACCTTGGTCGTGGATAGCGACAGAAGGTTCATGGATCTCGTGTTATCCTCTACCGACCTATGTTGACCCATCCAAGACTTTCCGTTAGTGTGAACAATAACAGGTCCAGTGAGAGATAGTCTATTCACAAGTACTTTTCTTCTGACAAACGTATGCGATATAATGCAAACCTGCTTCCTACGATGCTAAAAATCATCACTTAGTCATTCATAGGGTGTACTGAAAGAAGTAATTCCATTATACTAAATATATTTCTTATTGCTGTTATTGCTATATTTGTTAAATATATTTGTTATTGCTGAAATACAATAATCATTATTTAATTAATCAAATAATTATTAATCAGTATTAATATTTTTTAATTTTACATTATTTTTTCTTTATAATAAAATCATTTGGTTCAACACATTTTTAACTTCCTTGTGTCATATTAAAAATACATTCACTGTGTTATCTTGACATTTGAAATGCAATTCCATTTATAATTATATATTAAAATATATTGTTTTGTTCATGCTGTCATTCATTATCTTTGTACACTGAAATAAACAAAAAACAATAAACAAATGTTTAACAAAAACAATTCATTTAATCAAATAACGAATTCGCAGAATAGTAGTAATGAATTCTTTCCTAAGTGTCATTTTATGGTGCAAATTCATAAAAGTTTGAAATGTTTGCATACACACTAAAGCGGTTTTGAAGCGACCTCAGTGCTAGCTATACACTCAAGCAAAAAAGTTTGCTTTTAACGGTAAATACTGTTTACTATTTATCAGCAGGTAATTTGTCTGCTATTACAGCAAATGTACTGTCATAATAACAAATTGTCTGTAGAAAAACTTGAGCGCAATAGCTGCAAAACTGTATAAGACACAGTTCAAGATATTCGAAAATCTTAAATTTGAAGAAGTGCAATTTTTTGTGACCATAATCGAAAAATGTTAACTGAAACTTTTCGAAACTGCATTGTCATCAAGTCATCGAATTTTTTGAAAATTCAATAATACATCGTTTCACTTTCTTTTATACTTGTAAACGAAAAATAAATAAATAAAAAGTGGAAAAAATATAAAAAAAAATCGGTAACTTATTTATCAAGTTATCGGACGTTGCTATTGAAAAAGGTCGATAAATTTAAATGACCAATTTCATTTTTTGAATGTTTAGTAGAAAATTGAAAAATAATCAATAAATATTAAATGAAAGCATTGTTATCGAAAGTTAAAAGTTTTCGACATTATATACATTTTTTAAATTATATAAAATTATAAAATTTATTATTCACACACCCTTAAACTATGAGAACAAAATATATAAAATTTTTCTTATTCAACTTATGCAGCGAGTTATCGGAAATTTAAATCTAAAATAATCGATAAATTTAAATGATTGCAGTTTCGTATTTTTGTGGATTTTTTTAATGGCAAATTGGAAAATAATCGCACAGTATTAAATTTTCGGTAATTGCATAGTTATAGTTAAAACTTTTCTAAGTTAAATAAAAAAAAATTGTTCTTTCAGTTTATTTTATACACATCCTTACACTAAAGCGAACCACACACTTTTTATACATGAGTATGAACATCAGCTATCGCTGATGTTTATTGTCGGTTTACCGCTCTTCTTGATACCAAAAAAGAAAGTAATCGAAATGGTTCGCATCACTATCGGTTTTACAAAATTTGTTGATAATATTTTTTCAAATTCATCGGCCAGATAAAAGTTATCGGCTAAGCTCATGCTCATGAATGGCAAGTCTGTGGTTCGCTTAAGTTAAAAAATTATATAACATTTTTAAATAATTCTTAGTTAAATGACATTTTTCGATAACTTGCATGGTTATCCAAAGTTAAACTTTTTTTAAATTCTCTAGAAAAATTGGGGTTTCGACTTTATTTGGTTAAACCCTTATTTAAAATATATAAAAAATTTCGATAACTTATCGGAAGCGAGTTATTGGAATTTTGATTTCTTGTGGATTTTTTAATGGAAAATTGGAAAATAATCGCACAGTTTAAATGAAATTTGCGATAATTGCATAGTTATCGAGTTGCGAAAGTTAAAACTTTTCTAAGTTAAATAAAAAGAATTGTTCTTTCACTTTATTTTATACACATCCTTACACTAAAGCGAACCACACACTTTTTATACATGAGCATGAACATCAGCTATCGTTGATGTTTATTGTCGGTTTACCGCTCTTCTTGATACCAAAAAAGAAAGTAATCGAAGTGGTTCGCATCACTATCGTTTTTACAAAATTTGTTGATAATTTTTTTTCGTATTCATCAGCCAGATAAAAAGTTATCGACTACGTTCATGGCAAGTCTGTGGTTCCCTTAAGCCAAAAAATTATATACAATTTTTCAATAACTCTTAGTTAATTGACATTTTTTGATAACTTGCATAGTTATCGAGTTATCGAAAGTTAAACTTTTTTAAATTCTCTAGAAAAATTAGGGTTTCGACTTTATTTTGTTAAACCCTTATATAAAATACATATATAAAAATTTTCGATAACTTATCGGAAGCGAGTTATCGGAAGTTGCAAACTATTCTTATTCTTGTGGATTTTTTAATGGAAAATTGGAAAATAATCGCACAGTATTAAATGAAATTTGCGATAATTGCATAGTTATCGAGTTACGAAAGTTACAGCTTTTGTCAATAAAATGAAAAAAAATCGTTCTTTCACTTTATTCAGTATGCACCCTTAAACTAAAACGAACCAAACACTTGTCATTCATGAGCAAGAACATCTGCTGTCGTTGATGGATATTGTCGGTTTATCTACCTTCTTGATACCAAAAAATAAAGTAATCGAAGTGGTTCGCATCACTATAATTTTTACAAAATTTTGTTGATAAAATTTTTTTGTATTCACCAGCCAGATAAAAAGTTATCGACTACACTCAATCTGATGAAGCAAGTCTGTGGTTCGCTTAAGTCAACAAATTATATAAAATTGTTCAATAACTCGTAAGCGAACCACACACTTGTCACTCATGAGCATGAGCATCAGCTATTGTTGTTTATTGTCGGTTTGCCGCCCTTCTTAATACCAAATAAGAATGTAATCGAAGTTGTTCGAATCACTATCATGTTCACAAAATTTGTTGGCAATAGTTTTTCAAATTCAGGCAGCTAAAAAGTTATCGACCTCGCACATGCTCATGAATGACAGGTCTGTAGTTCGCTTTAGTTAAATTAAATTTTTCGATAACTTGCATAGTTATCGAGTAATCCAAAGTTAAACTTTTTTAAATTCTCTAATCGAAAGTTAAATTTTTTTAAATTCTCTAAAAAATTGGGGTTCCGACTTTATTTTATTAAACCCTTATACAAAATATATAAAATTTTTTATGTAACTTATCGATAACTTATTTAGCGAGTTATCGGAAGTTGCTGTTTAAAATAATTGATATATTCAAATGACTTTAGTTATGATTTTGTAATACAGAAATGTGAAAAATAATAAAAATAAGTACTTTGACGACAATAATCGAAAGTACTAATGTTTGAAAGTTAAATAAAAAAATGTTTTCACTTTATTTTATACAAACCCTTAAAGTAAGGGATTCAAATTCTATAAAAAATTTGAGGCACGTACGCCCGAGCCCCCAGGAAATTATTTCCTTAAGTGGTGATTTTTGAGACTTTTGTATGTTGTGCAATTTTTCAACCTAAATTTCAAGTTGGGCCACACCCTGCGTACGGTACCGAAAAATGTCGATAGCACTCTTAGTTATCATTTGAGAAAAATCGATAAATGAGAAATTTCTTATTTATTTTTTTATTTTTATAGAAAATTGAAAAATAATCGACAAATATTAAATGAAATTGATTGATCACTTGCATTGTAAAATCGTTTTTCCACTTTATCACACAACCCTTTAAAATACGTGATAAATATTATATAACATTTTTCGATAACTTACTTATCGAGTTAACGGAAGTTGAAATTTGACAATAATAGATCAAATAGAATATATATTTAATAAATATTTAAATAATTAAGTAAATAAATAGTTTCTCGTTACATCCCATGTAGGGATTACAGAGAGCTTCTCCCAACCAGTGAGCTGTGCACGTTCTTGTTTTCCACTCACTTATCGGGGCTTACAGTTTTACACCGGTTCCGAACGGAGTTTTTGAGAAGCTTTTTCGTGGCTAAATACTCGATAGTGTAGCCGTTACTAAGTAGAACGAAATTTAAGGTGATCAGAGCAGGGATCGAACCCACGTCCTCATGAACAAGAGCCGCGCACACTACCCTTGGACCACCGACGGCCACAATATTTATATATTCATTATTTTATTATTATATATTTAATAAATATTTAAATAGTAAAGTGAAATATAATCGCAAAATATTCAATGCAATTTTTCGATAACTTCAACAGTTATCGAGTTATCGAATGTTAAATTTGTTAGAAAAATCAATAAAAACTCGTTTTTTCACTTTATTTTGTACAACCTTGAAATCTCGCCACATACTTGTCCATCATGGACATGAGCTTTGTTAATAACTTTTTCCCTGGCTCATAAAATTGAACAAAGTTACCAAATATAGTGATGTGAACAGCAACGATTTCATTATGTTTCGCTTCGGGAGTGGTGTTAAAACGATAGTAAGTGTGATCGATAACCGAAGCTCATGCTCATGATGGACAAATGTGTTGTCTGCATTAAAATGAACCGAACCACAGACTTGTCATTCATGAGCATGAGCTTGGTCGATAACTTTTTATTTGACTGAAAAAATTTAAAAAATTTTACCAAAATATTTTGTGAGCATTATAGTGATAGTATCAAGAAGGGCGGTAAACCGGCAATAAACATCAACGATAGCTGATGTTCATGCTCATGAATGACAAGTCTGTGGTTCGCTTAAGTCAACAATATTAAATTTATCTCGAGAGTTATCGGAAGCTTAAATTTGGAAAAAATTATAAATTCATGACTTCGTTTTCTTGATTATTTTTTTTTTTGATATATAAGTGAAACACAGATTTGTCATTCTTCTTTCACGAGAGCTTGGCTTACACGAGATTTTGGCATAAGATGCCGCCCTATTCCTAATAGGTGTATGTAAGTCCATATTTAGATTAAGCCTGTCAGACTGCAATATTTTGGTTTGCAATTACCCCTGCCGTTTTTGACGTTTAATCGGCTGATCTCCCTCATTCTTACATTCGTAAAAATTTGTAAAACTGGTATATTCTAATTAAATTTATCAAAAATGGAAATTCTCAGTGTTGAATTTTCCTCTTACATTCGTAAAAATTGTAAAAATGGGTTGTTCTCAGTTAATTTATTAAAAAATGAGAATTAATATGAAACAAAATGGCAGGAATACGAAAGTGAAAAAAGAGAAGCGTCAAAACTCCCACAAATTTTCGTATCGTGCGTGATAGCAGCAAAACGCGAAAAAATTTTCAATGGCTCTTTTTTGAAAAAACGCGTAACGTGCACGGGTTTAGATTTTTTATTTAGCCCTTTAACCCGTTTTTTATACAACACCAATTTTGCTAAAGAATGTTTTTTTTTGTATTTTGAGCATTCCCGTTGTAAAATGACATTTTTGTTGCTAAAGCCCCATATTCAGTTCTTGCGAAATATTCGTAAGAAATTTTGTGATTTATCTCTAAACGGAAAATTTTCTTGCGGAGAGTTACCACATATATGTGATTTTCCTTGCAAATATTTCATTAATAATGTATCTTTGCACTCCAGTTTTTTTTTTAACGCATGTGATATTACTTTAGTTTACTAAAATAATCGAAATGTCAAAATTCCGGTCCCAAACAATTATTAAACAATTGTTTTCGTACGAAATAAGTTTGGCGTAACAACCCTGTAATTAATTTTGTCTACGAAAATTTCGCAAAGAGCTGAGTACGAAGCAATTGAAAAGTGAGCGAAATTTTCGGTTCATGAAATTTTTGTTATATTTTATACACGTACTTCTTACGGCATCGAAAATTTCAGAAAAACTGAATACCTAGCTTTACCCACAAAACGCGTTAGGCACGCATCGAACACGCGCGTGAAAGGCATAGTCTAATGATCCTCTAAACATTTGTCTATAGTCTATGCACAGTGATGCGAATTTAGCTCTTTTTTGGGGCTAGATTTACCACTTTTTCGACCTTCCAAAACGCGAAAAAAAATTTCAATGGTTCTTTTTGGACAAACGCGTAACGTGGACGCGTTTTGAGTTTTTATTTAGCCCTTTAGCCCGTTTTTTATATCGTACAACACCGGTTTTGCTAAAGAATGTTTTTTTTTTGTATTTTGGGCATTCCCGTTGTAATATGACATTTTTGTTGCTAATGTCAAAAACGATGTACAAGTAGATAGTCAACATTTCTCTTTAATGCCAACAAACCAACTCTCTACTCTCTCTCTCTCTCTCTTACACATTTCATTGAATATTTCAATCCACGAGCAGCTTTTTGATAGTGTTATTGTATATAACTAATTACATATATAAATTCCAACCAGGTTGAAGTAAAATTACATAAACTATGTAAAAAGTATGAAATAATGAAGATATAACGCGAGAGAGAGTGAATTGCTACCACGTTTTGATTCTCTTTTACCAGGGTTGCCAAATTACGCACAACTTCTGGTCGTCTAATTCATGATCGTCTTTGCTAATTGTCTTGAACAACTCTTAATTTATATTGATGTATTATTGTGAATGACGGGCGAAGTATTTTCATGCTAAATTTGCTTTCATTTTTGTATTGGTTATCGCCCAAAAATATCGCAAGTTATGGGAACCAGAACCCGCTTTTAATCGTGTAGAAGCAAGAGAAAACAAAAATGTCAGACAATGCTGATTCCGTCAAATCTGCACACTTTCTCCGTTTCACCATCTGCAAGGATTTTCCAAAAGATAGAGTTACAATTTAATATAAACTAGTTACGTGTGAGATATCAACGAATATGCCCTCGTTCAAATGACGGGCGGGGCTTCGGTGGTTGGCGCGTAACCGATAGTTAACATTTTCGATAACTGACGCATAGATCAAGCTGAAAAAGTCTAACTTGCTAAAATACACGGTGTGTGTGGCCATTTCACGTCGCCTCTGCGTGAGATAACCCTAAACTCGATCGCGCAGAATGCCTATTGTAGCATTAGCTGTGTATCTAGTAGCGACATCTTGCTGGAACCACATGTCGTGATCGGTAGTGCTCTCATTTGACGGTGATAGTAATGCCATCATGGTCTGCAAAGAAGTACTGAGCGATCACATTCCAGTCCAAACAATGGCATTCTGTGTGTGCATTGCCAATATGTAATAACTGGTATCGTCCTAAATCCGGTAATGCTTGTTTATGTACCGGGTAATTCAAAAATGGGTGTCGTCGCCACAAGGGAACACCTATTTTGATAATAAAGTTTTATTATTTGCACCATTTGCTGGGCGCGCTGTAACTTGTCATTTTGATTTGCCTCTATTGTCTGAAAAATAAATGACAGGAACTGACAATATGGAGATAAAACAACGTAACCGCCATGGACTGTCAAAATCTACCGATCCCTATGGGAAACCACTTATTTATTTATGCGCGTTTTAACACTCGGGATTTTTCTAGTTGTTTTCGTTATTTTAGCACTTTGTTGGAAGCTCGACGGCGCGTTTCGTTCCTGCAGAGTTGGCATCACTGTCTATGCAAAACAACATATCATGCCAATCAGTGATGCCAACTTAGCTCTTTTGGGGCTAGATTTAGCACGTTTCAACCTTGCAAAACGTGTAAAAAATGTCATTGGCGCTTTTTTGCAAAAACGCGTAATGTGCACGCATTTTAAGTTCTTATTTAGCCTGTTAGCCCGTTTTCTATACAACACCAATTTGCTAAAGAATGTTAAATTTGTTGCTTCCACCGTTGACTATTTGCTTCTATGTTTGCATTGGTTATTAGGCTTATTACATATAAATTTTTGGGTGGAGAGACGCCCAAAAATATCGGAAGGTATGAAAAGCTCACCCCTCTTTTAGGAAGTGGTTAAACTCCCAATGATTAGTCCAAGCAGGGGGTTTCTATGGCACAGCTGATCGAAAAGGTACTAGGGAAATGATGTACTTTAGAATGAGAGAGAAGACATACAGCCCATGCAGCAAACTACGTTTAAAAGTGTTTGATTAATACTAATGACAGCTAAATTATGTTTTATGTTGTTTCGCATTCCCTTTAATTTCTGTCCGTGTTGGTCCAACCAAAGAGTAACTTACAAAAGCAACTCGAACTCGATGAAATGGCCTACAAACACGTCGTCACCAAGAGAACACGAAGAGAGGCATAGCGGCTCTTTTCTATTTCTCTATTGTCCAAGGTAATATGTATTAATTTATTGCAAATGTATGATTGCTGCAAAACACTTCTCTATCTATCTCAACAAACTATTCTGGATCACAAAAACGTATGAAAGACATGGAGACTTCGCAGATTATACATTTTGATAATAAAGTCGTATTATTATTCGCAAGTGTTGCTCGACGCCGGAACTTTCCATAGTGATTGTCTCTATTGTCGGAAATATAAATAACAAGAAAATTAACAGAAGATAAAACAACATAACCGACGTGAACTGTTAAAATATGTCTTTCCCTATTGGATATCCCCTTATTTATTAAGCGCGATTTGTAATTTTTGGGATTTTTCTGGCCGTTTTCGTTATTTGGCGCGTTTTAGCACTTTTTAGGTACTTCGACGGCGCGTTTCGTTCCAGCAAAGTTGGCATCACTGATGCCAATTGAATCTCTCGCTCTTTCCCTCAGGAATCTAAATTCGCATTATCATCAGCATTTGCGATCATCATCCGCATTTCATAGATTCTATTAAAAACAATCAAATGTGTCAATTAATGGCTGCTTTACAATTTCAATCAATCAAAATTGAATTTATTTCGCCAACTTGAATTTAATAGCAGCAAATTGATAACTCGTTAAGATGGGGGGAGCAAGAGTAAGAAGGAGAGAGAGAGAAGTGACTCTGGTGAATTGAATGTAGAAGAATCAAATAGTCATAAGCGAAATGCTAAGACTGATTCGATACACTAACAAATTGCATACAAGAATTAATGGCGTCAAATATTCTTTTCTTTCCGAATTGATTTTAATTCTTATTTTTTTATGATTTCACTTAAATTCGCTTTATTATTGTCGTGTAAATTGGTGGTATAACCAGAGAGCGAGATGTCCAACGGGGGCGACGACCATGTGTATCATCGCACTACAATCTTACGTTTTCACATCGCCACTTATATCGTATGGTGTGGTGTGGTGTGGTGTGGTGTGTTCCTCTGCCGGCCCGTCTGTCCGTATACTACATTTTACTATCACTTGAAGATTTTTTTTTTGAAAATTTTTTTATTTTTTTCAAGGTCATATTTATAATTGAAATGTATGACTATTAAACAAAATTGAAAACTGTCTGTTGTTTGCATTCGCTCACTCTGTTATTTTTAGATTGCGAACAAACAATAAAATCCCCCCCCCCCCCAAAAAAAAACAACCAGTACATTTTCAAATAATTAGCAAACATTAACGCGTTATTCGAATTTCAAAGGGAAACACGAAACGGCCAAATTATTTGAATGCAAAACATTTGAATTTGTTGTGTTGTTGTTTTTGATTGGCGTAATTATAAGGCTACTAACAACAACCATATACGATTTAGTTTTTATTATAATTATTTAAATTTTTGTTATTTTTTCTGTTTGCTTATGTTAAACATTAGAACAATTAAATATTATACACGCATCATCAATGGTCATTAGAGTCCCCACAAAATATATGAAAAAGAAAAGTATATTGCTTTCTTTGCTCCCCGCGACTTTTTTAAAACCTTGGGCTTAAAATAATAATAATATCTGCATCCCAATTTTTCAAATCTTGTTTAAACCGACCAGTCCCAATTGACCTAAACGCTAAAAACCGGCCTTAAAAACACTTCACTTCCTTTTTGGCCTTTAACTCCTAAACAAACGATTTTACGAGGTTTATTCACATAAGTTATTTTGACCAAAATAAAAAAAGCGGACATTTCTTCAATACCAGCTTTTAACCAGCTAACCGTTAATGGCGTTTTCAACTATGAAAAGCAAAATTTTCCAAATTTTTGGGGCTCTTTTTTTCTTTAAAAATTTTTCTTTTGCTGTTCAAGGGCGGTAATCGTATAGGATGTAGCTTGCTAAATAGGAAATTAAATAATGTTTATAATAAAATCAAATTTTTTGAAATAAGACAAAATTTAAAAAAAAGAGCCCCAAAAATTTGGAAAAGCTCCCAAAAATTTGGAGCGAAAAAAAATCAACTTTTGCATTTATGGGGCCTCTAATGGTCACTCACATTTAAATTAAAAATTTATAAATTTTTTTCCACAAAATTTTCAAAAAGTTAAAAATTTCTTTTAACTTTAAAAATCTAAAAATATACATTTTCATAGTGAATAGCTAGCCACCAGTTATAATCTGACTAATAATTTTTAATTCATAACAAACACTTGAACCAAACTGTGTCCAACAAGTGGCTACGAAGCGAACGAATAGATGGCAGCTTTTAACGAACAGTTTTCGTTCTACTAACAACAATCATGATTGTCAGTGTTGCATCTGCCTAAAAGTCAACTATTGAATAGACATTCACATTACAACTAATCCTGGAGAAAACCCACGAAAAACAAATCGACCCGCTTTAGATTATAAGGCTGCCTTCGATAGCCCGATACGGGGAAACTGTACGAATGAATCTATGTCTGAACTTGACCGGTCACGCCTTTGTCGAATGACACTGACCGACAAGAAATCCTCAGTAAAGATTGGTAATACGAGGGCGGATCAATAAGTCCGTGACTTTTTGAATGAAACACAGATTTTTTTTTGCAAAAAAAAAATATTTTTCAACATAATCTCCTTTTAGCTCAATACACTTAGTCCAACGTTTCTTCAATTTTTGTATCCCTTCCAAAAAATAAAATTTTTCGAGTTCCCTAAAATAGGCATTTGTTTGATCAATAATTTCATCGTTGGAGCTAAATCTCTTTCCACCGAGCCATTTCTTAAGGTTTGGAAATAGGAAATAGTCACTGGGGGCTAAATCCGGAGAATATGGCGGATGAGGTACCAATTCGTAGCCCAATTCCAACAACCCCGAACAATCCGTTGAAGTTGTCACACGATTACGTTTATAGTCAATTGAGAGCAAACGCGGCACCCATCTTGCAGACAGCTTTCTTAAACCCAACTGATCATTTAAAATCGAAACCACACTGCCATATGAAATGCCTATGGCATCAACAATCTCATGCACTTTTACTCTTCGATCGGCCAACACCTTATTGGGGATTTTTCGACATTTTCTGGTGTATTGACCTCAATTGACCGCCCAGAACGTTCAGCGTCATTTGTACTTGTGCGACCACATCGAAAGTCCGTAAACCACCTTTTTATCGATGGTGCAGAGTCCCCATACTATTTATCAAGCTGGTTTGAGGTACCAATTCGTAGCCCAATTAAACAACTCCAAACAATCCGTTGAAGTTGTCACACGATTACGTTTATGGTCAATTGAGAGCAAACGCGGCACCCATCTTACAGACAGCTTTCTTAAACCCAACTGATCATTTAAAATCGAAACCACACTGCCATATGAAATGCCTATGGCATCAACAATCTCATGCACTTTTACTCTTCGATATAGTGGATTTTTTCGACATTTTCGGGTGTATTGACCTCAATTGGGCGTCCAGAACGTTCAGCGTCATTTGTACTTGTGCGACCACGACGAAAGTCAGCAAACCACTTTTTTACCATTGAAATCGATGGTGCAGAGTCCCCATAGTATTTATCAAGCTTTTACTTGGTTTGATTGACGGTTTTTTTTCGCCAAAAATAATAATAATAAAAATAATTTTTTCGCAAAAAAAAAAATTAAATATTTTCGCAAAAAAATTATTTTAAAAAAATGCACGAGGTTGTGTTTTGCACAGCTGTTAAGTAAATGACGGAACTTGCTCAAAATTTGACAGTAGTCTGTTAACAGGTGGCACTTGATGGGAGCAGTGTTTCATTTCATATAACTACGAGGGAAGTTCGAAAGTTCGCCCTCGAAATCTCACCGAACCATATTGTACGAGGCGAGGCCTCAGGCAGGGCGACACCCTACCGTGCGATCTCTTTTACATATTAATAAATTAAAACACGAATAAAACTGTCAGCTGCAAAAGTCTCATGCTGCTTGCTCGCCTATGATGATGCTTTAGACATCATTGAGCGAAATCTACGAGAAGTTAAATAAATAAATAAATATTTTCCCATGACATCTCATGATGTTCCATCCCATCTCCCCTATGAGCTTCTCACAATCGCTGAGTTGTGCGCTTTCCAGTTTTCACTCACTGATTGGGACCTACAACTTTACACCGGTTCCGACCGGCTTTTTGAGAAACGATTTCATGGCTTATTACTCGATAGTGTCGCCGTCACTAAGCGAGGTGACCGTCGTCGAAAGAAGTGTTAGATAGTCAGAGCAGGCATCGAACCCACGTTCTCTCAGAAAAGCCGCCCACACTAACTGTTGCACCACCGAGGGCTACTGCAGTATTTTCGAGAATGGACAAGGAATCATTAAAAGTGGATTTGGTAGTAAACGAGACCAAGGCAAAATTATTGGTTTTGACAAGCAGAACATCCACCCCATTGGATGAAAGGGTGACCGTTGATAACCATTATAATTTCGAAGTAGTGGACGAATTCATTTACCTCGGACCTGCCGTGGACAGAAGCAATAACGTCAAGCTAGAAATCCAACGGAGAATTGTTCTTGCAAACAGATGTTATTTCGGACTAAGAAACTACTTCAGAGATAAGACTCTCTCATTGAGAAGCGAAGATTCAAGTCTATCACACTCTCAAAAAACCTGTCTTGATTTATGGCGCAGAATACTGAGTCGTATCGCATTAAAAATTAAACATCACTGGGAGTCTACGATTGCAAAATGCTTCGGCACATTTATGGTCCTAGAAAAGAAAACGGCGAGTATCGACGACGGATGATCCACGAACTGTATAATCTGTATCCCAAAATGGACGAAGATATGCGTATCAAAATATGTCGTTCACGCTGGCTATGCCACGTCAGTAGAATGGATCAGAATGAACCATTGCGAAAGGTATTCGAAGACGTACTCATAGGACATCGAAAACTAGAAGGACCAAGACTTCGCTGTAAAGTCCACATGGAGAGCTTGGTGTTACCAACTAGAGGAGAAAAGCTGAAGATCGAGATTTGGAGAAACGTGTTATCCTCGTGTTGTAATGTCTTTGAGCCCTCTGGGTTGTTTGAGGTCACCTAAGTAAGTAAGTAAGAATTTGTCTAAAGCAAGTATAGTTTAGGTGTTAGTGGCAGTCGATGAACGACCACTTAGACTTATCAGTCCCTTATGATACCACGGGCTAACGAGATTAAGCGTTAGCCCCATTGGAGAACCATTTAGTTTGCTCCAAGAAGCTCAAGAAATAATTTTCCCAGGTCCTAAGTAGGTAGGATCCCATTAGAGACATCCTTCTGCCAACTAGTGCTGGGCACGTGCTGACGCTGAAAAATAACTGCACCAGAAATATACTGCACACGCTCAAAAAATCTGTCTTTTGTTGTTTGAATGCAAATATAACGGGTTTGTAGCTAATCGTAAATATACTATACATGTGCCCAAACACATTGTGTTTGCTAGTCAATATAACATGTTTGAGACACAATGATTAATTGGTTATAATGTGTGCTTTTGATACCCAATGGTGGACGTTTTGTTGAAAACCATTAAAAACAAATACGAGACAAACAACAAAGAAACAAAAAAAGCAGCAGATCTTCAATTCATAAAAACCATGCTTGCAAACACGTACATGTTTCCTACAGGCATTGTTTTCGTGAATTGAAGATCTGGTTCTTTTTGTTTCTTTATTGTCCTTGTCGTTTTTGTTTTTAGCAGTTTTCAACAAACAAAACATAATTTGGGTCACAAATACGCGTGCAGCTTGTCTAAACCTATTAACTATTGTGTCCCAAACATGTTATATTGAATAGCAAACACAATGTGTTTAGACACAAGTATACTGTATTTGCGACAAGCTACAAACATGTTATATTTGCATCCAAACGACAAGAAAATACAAATTTTTCAGCGTGCACAGAAGATGTTCTGTGGAATCTTCCTCTTCCTCATCGTTACAGCTTCTACAGAAGTCACTTACACCGATCTTTAGTCCCGTCGCATGTCTATTAATCAGACAGTGTCCCGTCAAAACTGAAACAACTGAAACTGAAAGTTTGGAACTGACGAGAGACAGATGGTTAATGGATCACCTGATGCCCACTATCCTCAGAGAACCCCTCGTTCATCTCCCCTGTATCATCATATAGGGGGGTTTTAGCAGGATATGCTTACACGTTGCTAGAGGCATGCCAACACTCCAATTCCAGTGGAACCTTACGCTGAAAAATCTGTTTTTTTGTTGTTTAGACAGTTAGGACAATAATGAGTCGGCTCAGTTCGAGTTGATTCAGCTTTATCAGCCCTCTGATCTTATTCCTAATTGTATCGCCACACAAATCTTTTGCCGTTCTGCTTCCGTCTGATGCGTGCCATAATCGTATGTGGGTTATACTTCCCATTGAAGTTCGTTCACTGTTTATGGCCTGGAAAGGTTTAGCTTTGTTCATAATGACTTCGCCGTTTAGGGACCATCCGAGCCAGTTCGCCTCCTGATTCATTTCCGGACACGTCGTGGTGTCCAGGAACCCATATGATCCCAAGGCTCCCAGTGGAGGAGATTTTGTTTCTCTCGTACTTGCACTCGAGTACCGTAACAGAACTAACACCTGGCGACGATATCGCATTGATTGCCGCTTGACGAACTGGGAGTATCTTCACGTTTGTGTGTTCACCTACATCGTTCCGTCATCATACACATTCCTTGATCGCCTTAACCCCAGTTTGAAACAGTATTGTGTTCAGAAAGACGAAATTAAAGTTCATTATTTATGTCCTTGATGACTAGACCCATTCCTGTTCTATCCGTGCTGCCAATATAGCAGTGGATTTCTCGCTCGCCATTTACTAGGAAGCACTTCGCCCATCATTTGTATCAGGATGTATTCTTTTCACAGCTGATATAAATAGTAGTTGGTATTTCATTGAGAACAGAGTGGACGGGGGAATGAATGATAAGCAACTTGAAGTAAATAAAGTTTAAATAGTATTTCATTGATACTAATGACAGCTAAATTATGTTTGATGCTAGGTGCATCAAACGAAAATATTCCGTTCGTTTTATGTCCAACTTCCAACACCAACTCGAACTTTATCGAATCTCTAACTACTTGTAGCTATAACTGTATAGTTGTATAGTAGTTTACCGTTACCATTTGCTCTGGAATGTGGTCAGTTCCGTTTGTAAGAATCCCGTCTGATTCGCCATTATGTGCAGTAAGGGGTATCCACGCCACAGCTGATCGAAATGGTAGTTGGAATTTCATAGAGAACAGAGTGGATGTGAGAATGAGCGATAAGCAACTACAAGCAAACTATGAAACAAACTAAGTTTAAGTAGTATTTGATTGATTCTAATGACACCTAAATCATGTTTGATGCTGGTTCCATCGAACAAAACTATATTGCTGTTCGCAACTCGAACTCCATCAACTCTCCAAATAATTCGGTAACCGTAAGAAACCCAAATCAACATATGTATGGAAACTGGTATATATAACTCTATTATGCTGGTGAGTTGATTTGTGATTCTTCCTGATCCATTCTCATATTGCCTGTAGTCGTTTGGCCGCCAAGATCACCCGTACCTAATTTCTTTAAAGACAGTTTGTCCCCATTGCCCCGGTCGATGGCGATCTTACCGCGCTTCTATTTCACAGGCCGCTCGTACGGAGAACCTTCGGCAGTTTTTCAATGTAGCACTTGTATGTGTTTGTATAAATTTGTTTTCTCTCAAACAAGAGAGAATTATCTCATGAGAGTGACCACCGTTGTGTGTATACATACTTACTTTTTCGGGATTTTTTATTTCCCGCAAAAGTTGCTTAAGTAAATTTTTCGGTAAATGAAATGTCGTTCACAACAACAATATCGTTTACAGCAAATATTGCAATAAAAGATTTTTATTTGCGGAAAAATTACTATACTTTGCAATCAATCATGAAACTAAGCAGCAAACAAAATATGTTTGTGGTAAAAGAAATGTTTTTGCCTACATTTTTTTATTTACTCTTTTTCTGCGTGTGTTACTTGTGTTCAATGTATTCTGCAGATTTTGCTAAAATTCTGCTAAAAAAGTTCGATGTGTACTTCATAGCTGAGCCCTAAAGAAGCATACAAATATATAAATATAAATATTTCCCATTGCATCCCATGAATGGACCGAGGAAATTTTCTCAGAAATACATTTATTTTGGCTAAAATATATAAAAGGAAATGAAACCAAAGAGTACCCAAATCAAAATCCTTTCAGACATAATAAATAATTTCGTCCTTATTTTAACAACAATAAACACATTACGAGTATCCTTCCCCTAAAGGAAACGAATAATAAATTGAAATTGATTATTACACTTTATCACATTTTTAGACTCTTTTAAAAAAGTTTTCAACAGAAATAACAACAGAAGATGAAATTTTGCACATATTTTTTCTTTACCATACATGGTCTTAAACCAATTTGCAAATCCCTTAAAGTATGCAATATTATTTACTATATAAAAAGTTTGCAACCTTTCTCCTTTACACTCACCTCACTTGTTTGTTATTCTAAGCAACTGACAAATTCATTTCATTTGTTATTCTCTTTTTCTTTCGATTTTCTCACATTTTATATATTACATTTCGCTTTCACTTTGAATAGTAGGGGCTGAGCGAGGAGAAAGCAGAATTTAAAAGAAAATTTCTGGGGACAGTATTGAAGTCTTAGTAGCTGCAGTGAATGGAGAAAGAGCGATGTTAAATCCCATAAGTATATTTTGTAAAATTCAATTTACTGGAAGTTAATAGCAATTCCCTGGGATATATAGCTTTAGTCAGATTATGACATTATATAGAATATAATAAGAATGGTCACTTAAAGTTATGGCGGAGAGGACAAATGCCTGCAAGAAATGTGAAAAACAAAGTAATATGGTTGCTACATCTTAATTTAATTTGTTTCCCCTCATCCTCCTGATAATATGCAGCACAAAGTTGTACTAAATGGCCTTATCAAGAATGCAATAAAGTTAATATACGTGTATAAATTACAAACTACGTTGCCTACATTTAGGCATTATTGTATTATATATAATTTCATTATTTGCCCATTGTTTATCCTTAGATCGCATTTTGTTTGATTTGTCCTTAATACATTATGGCCAACAACAATAATTGTTATAACATATTTGCAATGCTTAAATATTTAATTAAAATCATGAGATTTTATGCTGCTTGCTCCTTAAGATATGCTTTATTTAAGTGTGTGCGTGTTTGTGTATATTTCTTTAGCATATCCTTGAGGCATATTGAGAGTTTTGTGAAGCAAACTTTCAGGATCGATATTTCTATTGTTTGAATATTCATCAATATTACGCACTTAATTGTTGTTGATTCACTGTTGTACGAGGGATGTTATCAAATTCCGTTTTTTCTGCCCCTTTATTGTAAAGTGCAAATTAATTTCATACAGTTGAATTGGTACAGTGATACAGTTGAATTGAATTAAACGGAACTGAGTAGAATTGAACTGAATTGAATTGAGTGGAATTGAATGGAATTTAATTGAATTGAAATGAACGGAATTTATTTGAATTGGATGGAATTAAATTTAACTAAATTTGCACGCACATTCAGGAATATTTATGACTCACTGACTGAGAGAATATTGCGAAAATAAAGATACACACTTACAAGATATTCACACTCGTTGCCCCTCTTTTATTCTCTTGCTCTCGAGAGAGCATAAACAGTGCAACAAACACAGCGTTATTTGTATCACAAACATAAATATATGTGGGTCGCAAACACATACTATATTCTAACATATTAATCATTGTGTCTCAGACATGTAATATTGAATAGCCGTGTTGGCTATTCAATATTGGATATGTTCAATATGTTTTGAACACAAGTATATTATATTTGCAACAAGCTCCAAACACACTTTAAATTTGCATCCAAAGTAACAACAAAATACAGATTTTTCAGCGTGTGGGCACCATAAAATGTAACGGGGCCATAAAGTGGCACAAACTGTGAATTTTGCTGTATAAATTAGCAACTCTTGTATTAACTTTGGTTGGTCGTCATCAGACTAAATGGTGCAATTTTTCTTATTAACCATAATCTTTCAACCAGAAATGAGCTTCTTCGCTGACGTGGATAAAACGGTCGAAGTGCGCGAAAACATTTCCCACCGACCACGAATTTTAATAATAAAATTCAATAATTTCTAAGCGTTGTTTGGGTGTAAATCTTTCCACGATGAAATATCAATGACTTACTGAGTATCTTTGACTTTGGCGCATGTCACGAATTACAAGGGAACTGTCAAAATTTTCACACTGAGTAACCAAACAGTAAACACCCTTTGTTTGCAGATTTTTGCTTAAATTGTTTAAGAACATTTTATTGTTTTGTCTTTTACTCCTTGTATGCACGTAAGTATACTAAACAAAATGCAAAATGTTGCCACCAACACTATGCAATTTTAATTAAATATCTGGCGTAAACAATTGCATATTTATAGGCTTTACATTGTTAAAGATATTACGATAAATATCTTTTGATTTCTTTTGATGCAAGTTTTATTATTATTATTGTTATTTGTATTTTATGATTTAAACTCTTTTATTTTGCAGCGATTTAGTTTATTGGCATGATGTAAGAGATTACAATGCCTCTTAATACGACGGTATGATATAAAACGTGATGAATTATTAATGCTTGAATAAATACTCTTTGATCTGATTATATGCAACTTGCTGCCAGTCGACCAAGTCCGCCAGAGGGAAGGGATGGGAAGCTCCCCGACTTGTTCGTCATGCAACATTTTTCAATAATCTGTATTGAGATTCACTGTGTTTGCTGGTTCTTGCCCCGCTGTTTTTTTTTTGTAAATTGGTGTCAGCCTATCATGAATCATTGCACAATTACACATACCACCCAGGAAAGAAGGGGCGCGGCGGGGCTAAGCAGGAACAGCAAGTGTCTCATTAGCTATTGAGGCAGAGACCACATTTTACATATGATTTTTTCCACAAATGTGACAGCATCATAATCACAGTGCTCATCATCATCATCATCATGAGTTAAGCTACTTTACTTGTCACATAAAATACATATTGGACAAGTGGCCGTTGACGTTTGCATTTCATTATTATTTGTGTCTCGTATTGCAGGAAGAATTAATAATATTTGTCTGCCTGCAACAACAACAAAAAATGTGTTATTACTTTTTATAAATTTGTAATGATTATGTTACATTTTAATTAAACATGATGATATTGTGTATTATATCCTTCCTCCACCTCAAGCCATATTTCCTTCCTTGTATTTATATAACTTGTTGTTCAAGATGTTCCCTTAATTAATTATAATTCCTTTCGTTTTTTCTATTTATCTTTACAGAATACCTCACCATTGTGGGAGGATTTTGTTGCCAAGGCCAGTAAATTACACGCTTGTTTACGGTAAGTGAATTAATTTATATTCTTCAAGGACCCTCTCTAAACAGTGGGAGGTGATTTCTCATAAGTTGAGCATTTAAGGTTTCTTTGGGAAGTTTTTAAAGATCTGTTTTTGTTTTCAAAATTAATTTGATTTCTTAGCATTTCGCCAAACCGACTGTTTACACTCTTTCCACAACTGAGAATAAAGTGGTCGCTCAAGACAATTTGTTTCCATGTTTTTATTTTTCATTCTCCTTTTTTTTCCAATGTACAAACGTGAACATATGATCAATTGTCATCCGAGTGCAAATCGAAGGACACATTTAACAGGAATCCAACTAAACCTTTGTCTATTCTTTTTATTCTTTTTACTTTTAAATTCATAAAATATCAATTATATTTAGAAACCCTTAACTGAAATGCAGATTTGTCATTAAATTTAAATTTAATAAACGACTATTTTTATTTCAACATATGAGATCGACTGGGCTTTCAGGAACATTAGGACTAGAGGTTTACGCCGATTGTTTCTGCTTCGACGGCGGCGTAGGGACCTGGGAAAACCGGCGGCGGCGGCGGCATGGTCGGATAATCTGGCCGCGGCTAACGGCGGCGGCGGCGGCCTGTCCTCATTATTAGGAAATTGACCATGCTGCTGCTGTGCGCAGAGTTCAATTCTCAGGAAATTTGACCTGCTGCTGTTATAGTTGTAATTTGTGCTGTAACCTGTTAGGGAATGTACACCCTGTTGGTGTTATAGCGTGTGGAATTTCGTCTGGCTGTTATGCAAAATACCAATTATCGTTTAATTTCTTACGTTAATTTTTATATGAAATATTAAACAGAAAGATATACGCCGCGAAATCACGCCGCTGCGCCGATTTTTACATAATCAGGCGGCGGCGCGGCAAAAACCTTAAAACACGGCGGCGGCGTAAAGGTTTAATTAGGTCTTTGTTCTTAAAAATCTACCGTTCGACTTTTTAACGTTAGAGTAGAGCTCGTATTAGTTCGCTCGCAAGCCGAAATCTGGCTCCCTGCTAAATATGTCCATAACTCGTAAACGAAGCAATCCAATCGCGAATAAATAAATAAAAATAAATGGTTTCCCATTACATCCCATGAAGGGACCGGGGAGAACTTCTCAGAATAAATGAGCTGTGCGCTTTCCAGTTTTCACTCACTGATTGGGACCTACAGTTTTACACCGATTCCGAACGGTATTTTGAGAAGCTTTTTCATGGCTATATACTCGATAGTGTCGCCGCCACTATGCGAGGTGAACGCCGCCGAAAGAAATTTGAAGGTGGTCAGAGCAGGGTTCGAACCCCGGATCTCATGTACAAGAGCCGCGCACACTAACCATTGCACTACCGACGGTCACGGTCGACGGCCAATCGCGAATGTAACCTAATTTTTCCTAATTTCAAATCCATTATGGAAACAAATGCTGCGTGGGTCGAGATGCAAGGTTTAACCTATCATTTCCCGGTCCACCAGCCTCTTGCTGACATGTTGAAATTTGTACCGGTACTTCGGCTCGCGAGCCAGCTGACAAGTTTGAGAGACAGCTCGTGGGTCGATAACCAACAGATTGAGCTTTGTGGATCTCAGAAGACTCGTTTTATTTAATTTGTATGCCAAGGTTTATTTGTAATTGTGCATTTGGATATACTGAAAAAACTTTGGGACAGGGGGTCGTCCCTAAAGATGCGCATTGAGGAGCTGATTCCGGGAACCTCAAACTTTTTTCTTCCTAATTTTTCAAATAAATTTTAAATTTACAGCCTGTTTCTTCTCTATCTCGAACGAAAAGCTGAACGAACGAAAATCCGTCACTAACATTCGACTCAAATTGGGTTCCTCTAAGTCGAAATTTCGTTCGCCTGACTCTATGTTTATTCCTAACTGACACCACAGTCGAAATAGAAAAATCAAATTAAGTTTTGAAAAATTTTATGATTTCATTCGACTTGAAACGACAAGATTGTGGAACTCAACTCAACATTCTTCCGTCTAGAACACGACCGAAAACTTTCGTTCGAGATAGGGAAACAGGCTGCAACAATATAAATATAAATAAAAAACTGCATATTAAAAAATAATACAAAAAAATTACATGAGGTGTCAGGGGACACCCGATTGGACAAAGTTTCAACTCGAGCTTTCTCGGCGAAACTCCCCATTTT
Organism: Phaonia tiefii; assembly: GCA_963931995.1. Classification (NCBI taxonomy): domain Eukaryota; kingdom Metazoa; phylum Arthropoda; class Insecta; order Diptera; family Muscidae; genus Phaonia; species Phaonia tiefii. The sequence continues at coordinate 141,373,599 of OZ008371.1, read as the reverse complement.
TGTAATGGGGTTTCACAACGATATCGGGATCTTTGTCTGCATTGTCTGCAATGGTAGATGACATCTGTCAAACTTCACAGCTGCATGTGACAGCCCAAAAAATGCCACACATTTTAAATCGTGCCCTATTATTGGGATACACTACACTCAGCGAAATAATTATAAAGGCAATATATTTTTTTCGGTATTCTCAATGCATTGCGTTTTTGGTGTAGAATTTTAATAAATATATGAGTCACTAGGTATATTATGTCAGAGAATGTAAACATTCGATCTCTTTTACAAGTTAACTGAGAAGGGATGTTGTTTTTGCTATTTGTAGTGCGAAATATAACATGAAAAAGAACCCGTATTCGAACAGTAGTAAATAGGAATTTAAACAGAAATGCCTTTTCTTTGGTTGTTAATTTATTGTTTTAAAATTAACGTAGATCAAATTAAAAAAAAATCAATTTATATAGAACACCTGGTGGAATGTAGATAAGAAAAGAAGATAGGGGAAATTTAAAGATTATCATGATGATGGGCTGTCCAATCGGGAAATTTCGAGGCGATTGAAAAGATCTAGCTGTGTCATTGATTATTTTATAAAATAGGGTGGTCAATATGGAAACACAACACGACCAGGAAGGACACCGCTGGTCAGTTAAAGCGCCAAAATAGAGATCAAAAGGGTTGCTGTTAACACGTTGGCTGCCATGTCGCACGTTTTCGTGCGACACCCCATTGTTACCCTGAGGCCACGTCGCACATTTTCGAGCGACACCTAAAAGTTACCCTGAGGCCACGTGGCACATTTTCGTGGGACTCCTAAATGTTACCCTTAAGCCACGTAGCACATTTTTGTACGACACCGTATAGGAATTTTACATGGGATTTGGATTCTCTGGCCTGTGGTGAACATTTAGATGTATTTCCCATGGCCGCAGCGTGTTTTAATGTTTTTTTGGCTAGTAAAAAAGTTGGATAATTAAATTTGATTTTTTTTTCATTAATTCTTTAAAAACTCAGTTTGTATATTAGCAAAAAATATAAATTAAAATAAAATTAATGAAAATCAGTAGAAAATATAAAAATTAAAAATAAAATTATCAATATTTATTATTCTGGTGGGAATATTTAGAAAAACAATCTAGACATAGTTGTGGTTTAGTAGGGCATATTGGGAAGTAGGTGGTGGTCCTCTATAAGTTCTTTCTGGCTGTGACTCAATCAGAAGATTTTTTGAAAACACTAAACTACAAAAATCAAATATTAACTACAAAAAATTACTGTCGCACATTTTCGTGCGACGTGGCCCCACAAGATGTTTTCTGTTCTCCCAGGCCATGTCGTACGAAAACGTGCGACACAAAAAAACCGTTATTACTGAAAAATTAGGACCTATGTATAATGAAGTCGCGAGTAGTCAAAAATGATTTTTAAGCACTAAGAAACAAAAAAAAAACAAAAAAACTTGTTGGCCTCAGGTGACCAAAATCGTGAAAAGACTGTACGATCAATACCCTGAAAAAGCTTTGGCAGCCAACGTGTTAAAGAAAACTTCGGTGATAAGGAAATTATTGCTGAATTGAGCTTGTGAGCAAGGTTGGGTCGTGTTCAACAAGTAATGAAATGCGACTTGAAACTGTCATATGGGAAAAAGTATGCAAAACTTGGTCTCAAACCAATACACGAATTAGCCAGATTTAAATTCGCAAAAATGTACAGATTTGTGTACAAGTAGTTATATTTGCCGATGGAAAAAATTTAATTTGGATGGACCTGATAGTTCGGACAAATATTGGCGCTCCTGAGATTTTTCCAAAATTATGCGTCAGCGGCGAAATTTTGGGTGTGGGTCCCTTACGGTTTGGGCAGGTATGAGTTATAGAGGAACCACTCCAATATGTCTCATTTTCATAAAAATGGACACCGTGTATTATATTCGCCTATTGGATGTCGTCTTAGTTAATTCTGGAGGGGAAATTGGTGTCCCAGAATTGATCATCCAGCAGATAACGCAACAGTACATCGGTCTAAGAAAACTCCAAAGCTTCTGGAGTCCAAAAATAATACCAACTCTTGACTGTCGTGCACTTAGTTCTGGTCTTTATTACATCGAGAACCTCTGGTCTATTTTACCTACCCAAGTTTACCAGGATCGAAGAGTAGCAATTGAAGAAAATGGGAGATAACTGATCCTGCGCATATTCCTTCGATGATAAACTCAATACCAATACGCTTAGTAGAAGTTATCAGCGTTAATGGAGATCATACGCCTAACGAAACTTTTTAAAACCTTTTGCCTTTAGAAATATTTCGCACTAGTAATTAGTTTTTTTGAAAGGCCTAATACAATATAAAATAATAACTTGAAAATTCATCTCAACATTTGGAAAAAACTAAAAATGATGTTGCCTTTATATTTATTTCGCTGGGTGTATATTACGAATACAATGTTTTCGGTCTGGGAGCTCTTGTGAAACACTTTCAGAATCTGTTATCAGAATGTATGTTAACCTGCTAACAGAGTTGTGTAAATGAATGTGGTTGGTGTCTTTGCTAGTTAAATTCGGAATTTATATTCACGGACATCCAGATACTTTGTTCTATCCAACAATTTAAATGTATTTCCATTGAGTCAGGGTAGTCGATATTGTGGAATAGTTCGCCTACTTCCGAATAGTTTTGTCCGGGTTAACTCCCATACCACAGCCTGTGGCCCAAGTGCTGATCTATCCCAAGATATTCGCCACAGCTTCACTTATCACGGAGATAAGGGGACCTGGTACCATCACCACGACATCATCCGCATATGCGATTACCTTTACCCTTTTGTTATCCAAGTCCACCAATAGACAGTACATCACTACTAGCCATAGTAGTGGTGATATCACCCCAACCTGGGGTTTAGCCCTACAAACTGACCTAGTGGCCGATACTTCCATCCACTGAGCGCTTATCCGTCTGGTCGGCAGCATCATCCTCACAATACTTTTCTTTCCGTTTTGTCATTGTTAAAAGCGCCCTCTATATCCAGGTGGGCTGTCATTGTATATGGTTTCGGTCGTGCTAACTACTTCGTGCAGCATTGTCTGCGTCGACTTACTCTTCGTATAGGCATGCTGGTTGTTCGATAAACCGCAATTAGTCACTAGTGCTCTTATATGTTCATCCAGAATTCTTTCTAGAGTCTTGAGTATAAATGATGAGAGACTTACTGGACTAAAATCCTTCACAGATTCATGGCCGCTCTTTCCAGCCTTGGGGATGAATATGACTTTCATTCTTCTCCAACTTTCACACTATATTACGAAGAGAATTTTTTCAGTCTGGCTGCTCTTAATTAGATTGTATCAAAGTTTCTTCTTACAAGGTGCATATTTACCTACAATGATGGGCTATCAACAGCATCGCCTATATAACTGCTCGGAATTTCCTTAGTGGATTTTCAAAAACAATTAATCTTTTTATTATAGGAAACAACTCTTTCAATTGGATTGTAAATCTGTTTGTGTGGCCACCAATAAAAACAAAAGACCCTTTTTTCTAAATGACCACATAAAAAACTATTTTGTAAAATTTATTACATTTTGTTTTCCTAAGAAATCCCATTTTGGCTTAAAATAACTTTACGAAGTTCAAATATGTTATTGGCCCACTGGATTTACATACACGAATTCCTAAATTTTCCTCAGTCTCTCGTTGTGGTCGTCGCAATTTTTTCTTGTTACACATTTCAAGATATTTTTTTATGGTTCTACATTTTTCATGTTATTGTTTATTTGGTTTTTGTTTTAATTTTTGTTTTCTCTGTATTTTCAGGGCGGCCATACAAGCAATCGCAGCATATTTGGATGCTTTCCAAAAAATCGCAGACGCAGCAACAAATTCAAGAGGTAAGTTCACCAGTTTTTGTTGTTTTTTTTACAAATTTAATAAATAAACTTTACACATTTAAAACTTTAAACAAAACGACTAAAATACATAGTTGACGCCTGAAAAAAATCGTATGTTCTGTTTCAATCTGCGATAGTGTTATTAGACGTTTAGATCAATGGGGGCCAACATTGTTTATGAAATCCCTTTAATCTTCCCGTGCCACATGCATCACTTTGCATCTATTCTGAAAAAATGTACGATTTTATAGCCATTAAGACCTGATAAACCAATGTGGAAACTTTTAGTTTGAATATGAAAAATCACATGAGGTGTTAGGGGTCACCCGGTTGGAACGAAGTTCCTTTCGCTATATATTATGTACTAGTAAGTTCCAACACGCCTAAGGCGCCCCTTTGAAAAATACGACAATTTAAATGGATCTTTAAGGAAAGGTACTTTTTGTAAACTGATAAACATTTTTTAATAAATTTTTTTTTTTATGGAATGTATTTATTTTTAAAGTATATTTTTAGATTCTTTTTGTAAGAAGATGTATATATTCTATATATTTTTTTTTATATTTTCCCGAAAATGCCCTTTTTTAAAGACAGGTACTTCTTTCATTAAAAGCTAATGGTTTTTTAAGAAAAGGTACTATTTGTAAGAAGTAGTACTTTTTGTAAAAAAAAGACATAAGAGTATGATTTTTTTTTACAAAGAAGTACTATTTTAAGAACTGGTACTGTTTAAAAAAATGGTACTCTTTTTAGGAAAAGGTTATTTTTTTAAGAAAATTTACTTATTTTCAGAAAGGCTACTTTTCACATACATTTTAAGAAAATGTACTTTTAAGAAACGGAATTTTTTAAGAAAATGTTTTTTTTAAGAGAAGGTTTTTTTTTGAAGAAAAGGTTTTTTTTAAGAAATGTGAATTTTTTTAGAATTGGTCCTTTTTAAATTTTTAATATTAACTTCACCTATTTGTATGCATGCCGAGGAAACTTTGCATGGATTTTTAAACTATTTCCCGTGATCCAATCGAGCTGAAACTTCGCAGCCAAACTAATGGCGACGACAAAAATGAAATATGGGCGAGATAACTTCACCTCCCATTCAAATCACAAATTGAAAATCCATTATTTCTGCTCCTGTTAACGTTATTTGAACAAAATTGGGTATGTTGGTTAGGTGTACATACTCTAAGATCTGCTGCAAATATGGGCGGGATTGGACAAAGGGGCGTGGTCGTATATAACAAATTTGTAGTCAAAAACTGTGTTTTTTACGGGTTGGTTTTTTTTCAAGAACAGGTACATTTTTAAGAGTAGGTACATATCTCAAGAAAAGTCATTTTGTTTCACAAAAAATTTAGTCTTTAAAGAAAAGGTAGTTTTTTAAGAAACCGCAATTTGTTGTAAGAAAATGCACATTTTTAAGAAACTTTACCTATTTTTAAAAAACTACTTTTCTTAAGAAATTGTACTTTTTGTAAGAAAATTTACGTTTTTTAAGCAAAGGTAATTCTTTAAGATAATGTATGTTTTTTAAGAAATGGTACTTTATTTAAGAATATGAATAGCTATTTTTTTGAGAAAATTTACTTTTTCAAGAAAAGGCACTTTTTAAGAAAATTTTCTTTTTTAAACTTTTTTCACTGTGGCTTTTCTAAATTTATTTTTCATTGGGTTCAAAACTACAATACGAGTATGTACCAAATATATGTAGGTTACAGGCTCCACCTAGAAAACTTCCCATTAAACAAGAAATTTCCCAACATATGTTAGTCTAGACACAAACCAAAGTAAATGTACCCAATATAGTTGATAATACTGGGTTGTAGCATTATAGTGTCACATCCCGCAACGGGCGATAAGGAACTTCGGTCCAAAAAAATTGTACTATAACCGAAATTGGTTTACAATTTTGGATACTCAAAATTTTCGTAATCAATACTTAATCAACAAACAAGATAATCAATTCAATTAAAACAATTTAATTAAAAATTTGCTGAAATTAAGTAACACACTTTTAGTATTAGGAATCGATAAGAAATCGAATTATTCCGGTAAAATGTTTTTAAAATTCTTCAATACTAGGACAGTTGGATGCATCTGATATTCTTGCCAGGCCCAGTGTAAATACATACTTTACTTTTATTGACTGTTTTACAACCTCATGAGGTCAGATGCCAGACAAAGATGGTCAGATGTCACACAAATTTTAACATATTTTTCTCATCCTTCTCCTTTTCTCGCCAATTGGTAACACCAAGGATATGGAAGGATTCTTCGGCCTGGTCTTTCCAGCGGAGTCTTGGTCGTCCTCTTTTCCTGCTTCCATAGGGTACATTAACAAAAACATTTCGTGCTGGCTCATCTTCGTCCATACTGATAGCCTAGCCAACGCAATTGGCCTAATCCGCTTCGCCTAGCTATGTCCACATCGGAATAGAAAACATATACCTCCTGATTCCAGCGACGTCGGTACTCACCATTTTCTCTAATAGGTCCACATATTTTACGGAAAATTTTTCTCTTCAATACTCCCAGGTGTTTTTCATCCGCTTGCAATATGACCTAAGTTTCGGAGCCATATGCCAGGACAGGTAAAATGACAGTCTAGGCTTTTGTCCGTCGAGAGAGAATTTTGTTCTTAAACTGCTTGCTGAGCCCACAATAGCATCTATTTCCAAGCACAATTCTCCTATTTTTTGTCTTTGTTGTCTTTGTCTTTGTTCAAGGTAGACAAATTCATCTACCACTACAAAATTAAATCGGTTGTCGACGTTCAAGTGCGGACCAAGTCTAAAGGTTTCTCTAGTCGTTGACACCATCAATTTTGTCTTGCCCTCATTAACATCAACCCCCCACCATCGCTGATTCCTTTTCGATTCTTGAAAATACTCCAGTAACCTCTCGCAAATTTCGCCCAATGATGTCTATGTCGTCAGCATACGCCAGCAGCATATGACTTTTCGTGTTGATGGTCTTGTTCATATTTACTGCAGCATTTCTCATTATTTTCTCCATTAAGGTGGTGTGGCCGTCGGTGTTGCAATGGTAGTGTGCGCGGCTCTTGTGCCTGAGAACGTGGGTTCGATCCCTGCTCTGACCACCTTAAATTTCTTTCGACGGCGGTCACCTCGCTTAGTGATGGCGACACTATTGAGTATTTAGCAATGAAAAAGCTTCTCACAGTACCGTTCGGAACCGGTGTAAAACTGTAGGTCCCAATCAGTGAGTTTGAACTAGAAACCGCACAGCGGAGTGGTTGTGAGAAGCTCCCCCTACTCCCTGCATGGGATGTAACGGGAAACCATTTTATTTTTAAGATGTTAAAGAGATTGCACGAAAGTGTGTCGCCTTGTCTCAGCCCTCGCTTGGTACAGAATTGTTCAGTGAGGTCTTTCCCCACCTTCACTGTTGATTTGGTGTTGGTCAGCGTCATTCTACAGAGGCTCAGTTGCCGGAATCCCAAGTTCAGACATAGCTTCGTACAATTTCCCCCCTATGGGGGTATCGAAAACAGCTTTGTAATCGACAAAAAGATGGCATGTATCGATTTGCTTTTCGTGGGTCTTTTCAAGGATTTGGCGTTGCGTGAATATTTGGTCAGTCGTGGACTTGCCTGGTCTAAAACCACACTGATAAGGGGCAATCAGGGTTTCAACAATTGGGTTTAGTTTTTCACATAATACGCTCGACAAGACCTTATACGCGATGGATAAAAGACTGATACTGTGATAGTTGGAACAGACACATGGATCACCCTTATTGAATACAAGACATAATACACTGCGACTCCAATCGTCAGGCATAGACGATACCGCATACAAGTTGATGCATGTGGGCTAGCAGTCCTTCGCCACCTATCTTAAAAAGTGCAGCTGGTAGTCCATCCACACCAACGGCTTTGTTATTCTTAAGCCCGGTTATTGCCGTTCTAATCTCGCCTTGGTTGGGGGGGGGGGGGGGGGGGTATAATCTACACCGTCTTCCGCAATCATTACCTCCTGATCTTCTGTGGAAGAATCTAAGTGGGGTAGTGCTCAAAAGTGGTCTCTCCACGTTTACCATTCTCGTTCCTTGCAGGAGGGCAGCCCATTATTCGGCCAGTTATTTAATATTCTTACCCTCTGGAACATTTTTCGGGATTCATTATTCATCCTGCACATTTCGGTCTTTTCACTCTCTCTCTCTCTGGTCCTAAATCTAAATAGTTGGTTGGTTAGTTGGTTGTGGCGGTTGTACATGAAATCCCTGGTTCGATACCTGCTCTGACCACTTTTAATTTCTTTCGGCGGCGGTCACCTCGCATAGTGACGGCGACAGTATTTAGCCATGAAAAAGCTTTTTAAAAATACCGTTCGGAATCGGTGTAAAAGCTGTGGGTCCCAAGCAATGAGTGAAAAACTGGAAAGCTCACTGGTTGTGAGAAGCCCTCCCCAATTCATTCACGGGATGTAATGGAAAATAGATAGTTTTCCTCCCTTCTCAGCCTCTTGTACTGCTCATTCGCAGCACGCGTTGTAACTGACTATTTCGTTGCGTGTAACTGACGTGCAGCGTCTTTTTCATCAGTTGCAATGCGACATTCTTTGTCGTACCATGGCTTATCCTTTTGAGGTTTTTGATAGCCAAGTTCAGTCCTTGCAGCATATTCCAAAGAATGGGAGATATGATTCCACTGCGCTTCTGGGTCTTCAAGAGGGGGGGGGAGTATTCTGCTCTAGCAGGAGAACGAGCTTTTGTTGATAGGACTTTCATATCTCCGGTATTGGCAGGTTGTCGATATCTAGCTTTTCCCGTGTTCGGCTTCGCATGTTTTTCGCCATGCTCCGTCTTGTGCGAACTTTCGAAGCCACCAGGTAATGATCCGAGTCGATATTGGCACCTCGAATCACACCTGCATATATTCAGGGTTCGTCGTGGGGAATGGGGAGCGATCGTTTACCCGTTACCCTCAGGGTATGGGGAAAATAATGGGTAGCTACCCACGACAATGGGGTATTACCCATCATGATTACCCATTACCCACAGGGTAATGGGGAAAATAATGAGTAGCTACCCACGACAATGGGGAATTACCCATCATGATTACCCATTACCCACAGGGTAATGGGGAAAATAATGGGTAGCTACCCACGACAATGGGGAATTACCCATCACGATTACCCATTACTCTGGGTACCTACCCACTTCAATGGGGAATTACCCATCACGATTATCTATTACCCACAGGGTAATGGTAAAAATAATGGGTAGTTACCCACGACAATGGGGAATTACCCATCACGATTACCCATTACCCACAGGGTAATGGGGAAAATAATGGGTAGTTACCCACGACGATGGGTAACGCATCCAAATTTTTGATCGAAAATATGAAAAATTTTGTATATCCCGGAAACGGAGTGCCTAATCGAAAAAATAACCAATTAAGGGGTTTTCATAAAGTGGTCCAATTCATACGGAAGAATTTTTTTAAAAAAATCGCAAAAAAAAAGTAAAAAAGTGGCTATAACTAGGAAACGGTGCGTCCCATCGCAAAAATAATACATTTTGTAGCTCCATACGAGGCTTTGACCAATGGATGTCTTCAATATAGAACCACTTTTTTTTTTGAAAAAAAATCGCTAAAACTAAAGTTTTTCGAATAAAAAATCGCTAAAACGCCTTCATGTCTATATTTCGGAAACAGAGCGTCCTATCAAAGTGGTCCAATTCGTATGGAAGATTTTTTTAAAAAATCGCCAAAATAAGAAAATCGCTAGAATAAAAAAGTGGTCCAAAAAATAATAAATTTTGTACCTCCATTGGAGGTTTTAACAAATGGATTTCTTCAATATGACACCACTTTCGCTAAACCTACATTTTTTGAATAAAAAAAATCGCTAAAACGCCCTCATGTCGTAATTTCGGAAGAATTTTTTTTTTAATCGCCAAAATAGGTAAATCGCTGAAATACAAAAAATGGAAACGGTGAGTCCAGCACCCGAATTCGTGCTATCGCTCATGGCAGCTGTAGTAAATGTCGCAGTTTTTCTTTCTGGCGCAACCAAATCCTGTCCGTCAGCTTTATATTTTTCGAGGACATCCACCAGTTGGAAAGTGGCATCCGTCCTGTATAGGTTTCTTATGTTCCAGGTACATATCCTTAAATCATGGTCCGTGTAACGTTTGCGACGGTCGTCAACAGTTAGTTTCATTGCCTATATAACGGTGGCGGGAGGCGAACCCAGGACACGGTGGGTTGCATTTTTCCTACTACCAGGATGATCATGTTACAGCCGCCCATTATGGATCAGACGCTGACCAGAATGCAGTGAGTCGCAACTAGATTTTGGTTTCTTCAGTTTTGATCTGCCGTTGCCCACTCGGTGAAAAATATCGGCCCCAGCTACATATTGCAGGAAACATGTACATGTTTGCAAGCATTGTTTCCATGAATTTAAGATCATCTGCCTTTTTGTTTCTTTGTTGTCTGTCTCGTTGTTAGTTTTAGCGGTTTTCAACAAGCAAATCAACATTTGGGTCTCAAAAACATATATTATAGCCTATTAATCATTGTGTCTCAAACATGTTATATTGAATAGCAAACACAATGTGTTTCGGCACAAGTATAGTATATTTGCGAGGAGCTACAAACACGTTATATTTGCATCCAAACATGAAAAAAATACCAATTTTTCAGTGTGTAGGGGTGTTGGCTTATCCGCCTTCAATGGACAGAGGAGTATGTCCACTAGTTCGAAGAGCTTGAGTGACATCAGACACCTACTCATCTGTTTCGCCTTCTCACTCTATAAGTAGTTAGCTAACGGAGGTTTACGATAAAGCCCTTGCCCAGGTCATACTGTGTAGAAGTAGTTGGCTGCTTGGACTGCCCAAGGAAGGAAACATTTCTGGCCACTCCCAAGTGAATGGCTATCAGAGACTTGCCACCTCCACGGACAGTCCCATGTCCCAGGGTAAATACATGTATGGAAAAATTTGTGTTCCAATGATATGTGTTTTTATACATTCGGAGAAAAATTCGGTTGAGATAACCCTAACCGAATTTAGAGGTTGTCACTCTCTTATCCGACCGTGTATCTTTGGGCCAGTTTCCTGGGAGTGTGTACTCAACAGGAGGTTGAACGATTTAACACTTGATGTCGTCTCCCGCCCGTTTTGTTCTTTCACATATCCCAGAGAGATTGTCGAGAGGATTTTGCCCATAGACTAATTCTTATACTAGACTTAACATTTCTCTCAGCAAATTTATGACATTTGGCCTGGTGTGATATGAACGTTGGATGTTGAAAAGAATTGCTTTACTAATACCAGATAGAGGCAATGATTCAAAACAACCAACAACAACGGCATTTCATTTTGTGTGTTAAAATTATAGTGTTAAATACAATACAAATGTATGCTAACAATAACAGTCAATAAAAAACACGTTTAAATTTCACAGTTTTTTCACCAAAAACACATGAAAATTAAAGTCAGAAGTTCTTGCAATTCCACCTGGCGTAAGTCAAACAGCTCTCTATCACACCGACCGCACCACGAAGAGTGCGAAAGGAAACATCAGATGAGTGAAGTATTCTCTCCAGTATAGAAGTCTCAGACGCGTTTTATATGACTATAATTTATGCCTTATAAATAAATTAAAGGATTTTCTTTTTTTCAAAATCTTGAATTTCATTTTGTGTAGGAAGTATTTTATTTTGTGTCAAGCATCAAAATCTGACCACCCGTTAAAGGTATTTGAGGTAAATTTGTAATTTTCAGTTCGCAATCTCCCCTTTTTTTTCAGTTTGTAGTTAGGTATTTCGTTGCTCCAATCCCATATGGCAGCCAACTCTCATAAGGGGCCTACGTACAATATGCAACTGCCACTGCTGACTAACTTTAAGAATAATGCTGATATTTAGATTGTTGTAATTTTGTTGGCATTTTTGTGTTGTTTGTTTTCGACAATGTCGGCTGTCGTTTTTTTCCTTCGTTTTCTCCTTCTACTCCTCCTATGTATTTACATAAGTCAGTTGCGGTCAGTGATCTGATTTTATGTGTCGTAGTCGTAGCCGTAATTGTTTGTGTATACCCTCACCCCAAAGGGTATATTGATAAATTATATCAATTGTTTGGGGGAATAAGATATATGTATGAAACAGACAAAAAGTATGGGCTTTCAATGTTTGGTCAAATAAAGGTTCAATATCCATTAACCAATTGCGAACCGAACAAAAAAATTAAATTTTTGACAACGAGGTTTTTCTTCTTTCTTTCAAAATATGTCAGACAAAAATAAAGATATGTGTTTTGAAACTTCCAGTTACACCCAAGAGTTCAAGGTTTTATTTAATTGTTAACAACACTCGTTAACCCTTCTACGATCCGATATATTCAAGTTGAAACTTTGGTAATCTATAAGCCTGTGTTTTTTATTTCCCGTTAAACTAAATTTTCGACGATTTGTATGGGGAGCCGATTAAAATCGCTCAATATCGACAACACGCTGTCTAGCACACTTAGGCTAAAGAAGCCCATTGTGATACCTGCAGTTTCCTCCATAGCAACTATTGACTAGTCGTCTAGCCAATTTGCCCTTTCAATGAATTTGTCTATAAGACCTACAGGAATATCCTGTAGGGCTACGGTGCTAACTAGATGTGGTCCGAATATTCCTAATTCTCAGGTGTTGAATGAGACGCTGTGTCGTCGTTTCCTCGTCCTCTTCCCTACAGCATCTACAGAGAGAGGAGTTTCTATATCCCAATCTTAGGGCGTGTTTTCCTACCAGACAATGTCCCGTAAGTGTTCCTCTCGGCAAGTTAAGTAGTTGTAAAGTCCTCTTCCTGTCCACCTGTGGCCCGAGGGCCCTGTCTTGTTTGCAATTTGAAGTAAGTCTCCACTTGTCCTTGAACATATTATCGGCCCACTGCCTGATCTGCAAACGGCAGGTAGAGATTGGCATACTAACACCTTCTTTTGCCGGAATAACCTGTGCCGTAGTACCCTCCTGTCTAGCTAACGCATCTGCTACACAATTGCCTGGAATGTCGCTGTGTCCCGGTTCCCAGATGAGCGTGATGTCAAAATATTCTGCCATCACCCTAAGTGAGAAGTGGCAGTCATTCATCGTTATGGACGTAGCAAACATGGCTTCCAGGGATTTTATGACAGCCTGGCTGTCTGTGTAGATACATATTCTCCGGAGGGTTGTGACACTACTTTTCAGTAGTTCAGCAACCTCCAGTATGGCGGTAATTTCCGCCTGAAATACATTACAGTGATCAGGCAGCTTAAAGGAGGTATTTACATTTAGGTCCGGTGAATGGACCCCATAGCCTACTTGCTCGTCCAACTTTCATCCATCCGTGAAAAATCTGATACTACTGGTGTCCCCTTCCAGTGACTTTTCCCAGGCATTCCTGTTCGGAATAGAAGTCCTTAGATTTGTCGCCGGTAGAAGGTAGGGGATACAGTAGTCCGTTTGAGTTGATCCGGTGTAGTAATTCAGCGTGTCCGGAATGCCCCAATATCAAAACGCCACAATCTCTGATTCTCAGCAAGGATGTAGCGGCTGCCGATTCGGCCATGATATCAGGAGTATATATGTTCAGGATAGCACTAAGTGCAGTACCTGACGTCGTGCCCATTGCCCCACTAACGCTAATCAGTGCTGATCTTTGAATTTTCATCGAGGAATTCAGAATATACTTCTTTTGGAGAGACCTCCACCAAACTACGATGTCATAGAGAAGTATTGGTCTGGCTATTGCCGTATAAATCCACATGGTGATCTTAGGAGACAGTCCCCAGCACTTTCTGTAATGACCATAGAATCGCCGAAGGTTGAATGTTATTGAAGGCTCCCTCGATGTCCAGGAAGGTCCCTAGAGCGAAGACCTTATTCTCCTTATTCCCTTGATATAGGCATGCTGAGAACTCGATAGTAAATTCTGTGGAAGATTACTTCGAACGTGGATGTCCAGTAACCTTTCAAATGTCTTAAGAACAATATTGGTCTAAAGTCCTTTGGTGTGACATGAGAGCATTTGCCCGCTTTCGGGATGAAAACCAAATGCTAGGAATGATTCCCAGCGTAAGGCAGCCCCTGAAGATTGTTTTCTTCGTTAAAATGTAAAAAATGTAAAATGTCATTTTTGTTTATGATTTTTTCGCTTTATATTTTCGCTTTACTTTTTGCCTACTGTACTTACGCCGTGTTGTCTCGAAATTGATATCGGATGTTTCTGTTCCAACATAAAATTAAAATAGTAAAACTGGACCCGAAGAAAAGTAACATGTAATAAAATATATTATTTTTTCCGAGTTAAGAAGGCCAAAATACATTTAAAGTAAAAAAATCAATGAGTGTTCGAACTCACGGGCTATGTATTAACACCTTTTTGTTACACGGCACCTGTTCGATTTCTATGAACTTATTAGTAAATGTTACATTGGAAACTAAAATAAAGAATAGTTTTTGTGCTGAAGGCTCTTTGCTATTGCACTTTCTTTTTTCTTACGTCTGCTTTAACATTAGATGTACTTTTGTTAAAATAAATAAAGCAATATTTAGCTCACTGAAATAATTGTTTTTGTTTTGTCACAAACAGAGCGACGACAAAAAGTATTGAATAGTATAGAGAACTTATTGCACTCTATTTCCGCTCTCATGTATAGAGTCTGAGTAAAAGAGCATAAACGAGTCGTATTCTCGTTATAGAATATTTCAATATAAATGCACCATTTCGACAATGTTATTACATAAAACAATACAAAAAGCATAAATGTTTAAAAACCGCATCTATGTTTCTATTCTATACTATTTATACTATTCAATACTCTTTGCAGACGACGATCTGCTTGTTTGTTCGCTGTCGGTACATCAATACCATCATACTTATTTTCAGGCAGAGACTATTGTAGTACAACAACCACGTATGTGAGGCTAACGCTGTGTGTTGTTTGCATGTGTTCACTTTGATAGATTGCCCTACCCATTCCTATAGATGTTAACACATCAAAAATTCTCGCAGCCTTGGTTCAAAATTGCTGGCTGTAAAAGGGTGTATTTTGTACTCAAAGCTTTAAGGTTTCCGTCGCCCGTCGGTGGTGCAAATTGTAGTGTCATGAGAACATGGGTTCGTTCCCTGCTCTGACCACCTACATATTTCTTTCGACGGTGGTCATCTTGTTTAGTGAGTATTTAGCCATGGAAAAGCTTCTTACACTACCGTTCAGAACCGGTGTAAAACTATAGGTCCCAATCAGTGAGTGTAAAATTAGATAGCCCACAACTCACTGGTAGTGAGAAGCTCTCTCCTAACTCTTTATGGAATGTAATTGGAATCCATTTTTCTTCTTACCGGTTTCGTTAGAGCTAAACAGCCAATTCGTATAACTCAAACGAAAGCTGTCGATCGCTTGCTAAAGCCCCGTATTCTTACGTAATTAGTTATCCGGTCTCAAGCAACCCCGCGGAGTCAGGGACCTTACAAAACGAAGATAACATATTTCGGCAACCAGTTCGATCTTTTGCCTTATCTCTCCAGTTTTTAATACAAAGTGTACGCAAGGTTTCGTCAACCTGATTCCTCCAGCGGAGTCTTGGTCTTTCTATTTTTCATCTTCCTTCGACTTCGGTTTCGAAAACCCTTCGTGCTGGTTCGTCCTCATCCATTCCACGGACATGGCCTTGCCAGCGCTATCGCCTTACTTTGATCCGCTTACCTATGCCAATGTCGGGATAGAGCGCATACAGCTCATTGTTCGACGCCGACGCCGAATCTCCCCGTTGTGCACTATAGGGCCATACATTTTTCGGAGTATTTTTCTCTCGAAGAGTCCTAGACATGTTTCGTCTGCTTGCTTGCGATGAAGCAAGACAGGTTGTTTGACAGTCTGCTGTAGCTGGACTTTTGTTACTCAAGAGAGGGCTTTCTCTCTAAAGTGCTTGCTTAGACCAAAATAGCATCTATTCCCAGCACAATTCTCCGCTTGATGTCAAGGCGACGTTGTATTTATTTGTTTGCGGCAGATCCGAGCTAGAGGTCGGATCAATAAGTCCGTGACTTTTTGAATGAAACACAGTTTTTTAAAAAAAATTTATTTTTCAACATAATCTCCGTTTAGCTCAATACACTTAGTTCAACGTTTCTCCAATTTATGTTGCCCTTCCAAAAAATAGGTTTTTTCGAGGTCCATAAAATAGGCATTTGTTTGATCAATAATTTCATCGTTGGAGCTAAATCTCGTTCCACAGAGCCATTTCTTTGGGTTTGGAAATAGAAAATAGTCACTGGGGGTAAATCCGGAGAATATGGCGGATGAGGTACCAATTCGTAGCACAATTCATGGAATTTGCAAATGAGACTACACACGTGTGCACCCGTGCATTATGGTCAATTGAGAGCAAACGCGGCACCCATCTTGCAGACAGCATTCTTAAACCCAACTGATCATTTAAAATCGAAACCACACTGTCATATGAAATGCCTATGGCATTAACAATTTAACGCACTTTTACTCTTCGATCGGCCAACACCATATCGTGGATTTTTCGACATTTTCGAGTGTATTGACCTCAATTGGCCGTCCAGAACGTTCAGCGTAAGTTGTACTTGTGCGACCACAACGAAAGTCAGTAGACCACTTTTTTACCGTTGAAATCGATAGTGCAGAGTCCCCATAGTATTTATCAAGCTTTTCCTTGATTTGATTGACGGGTTTTTTTCGCGAAAAATTATGTTTAATGAGCACTCGAAATTCACTTTTTTCAATTAAGAAAAAAAAATGCACGAGGTTGTATGTTTTATGTTAAACGCAAAGTAAATGACGGAACTTTCTCAAAATTTGACAGTAGTCTATTAACAGGTGGTACTTGATGGGAGCAGTGCTGCATTTCATATAACTACGAGGGAAGTTCGAAAAGTCACGGACTTATTGATCCGCCCTCGTATATAAACTCGTCCACCACCTCGAAGTTATAATGGTTATCAACGTTCATGCTTTGGTCTAATCGCGTGGAGGCCCTGTTCGTTGAAACCATTAATTTTGTCATGTCCTCATTCACCCACTTTTGCTGACTGCTTCTCAATTCTCGAAAACACCGCAGTAACTTCTCTCATTGTGCGCCCAATGATATCTATATCATCAGCAGACACGAGCAGCATGTGCATTTTGCTGCTAATGGTTTTATTCATGTTGACTGCAGCTTTTCCCATAATGATCTCCATTAAGATGTTAAAGAGGTCGCAGGATAGGGTGTCGCCTTGCCCGAGACTTTGCTTAGTTTCGATAGGTTTAGAAAGATCCTTACCAACTTTCACTGCGGATTTGGTGTTCGTTAAGACATCCTGCAAAGTCGTATGAGTTTTGCAGGAATACCAAGCTCAGCCATTGCTTCGTAGTGTATCTTCCGTATCGGACTATCGAAGACCGCGTAGTGTGTAAATCTTGTCATTTGTCGATTTTCCAGGCAATCAGGTCAGCAATAATTGTTTTTAGTCTTTCGCACATTATACTTGATAGAACCATATATGCCATGGATAGAAGGCTTATTGCACGGTGGTTGGCACAGAGACTCGGGTCACCCTTTTAAAATATGGGGCATAGTACACTGTGGAGTCTCATAGGACATGCATTCATCTAAGCAAATTTTGTTAATGTGCTGATGCATGCACCTCATCGCCGCTAGACTCAAACAGTTCCGCCGATAATACATCGGCTAATGCGTCTTTGTCGTTCTTCATCCTGGCAATAACTCTTCTGACCTCATCTTGGTTAGGAAGGGGCAATCGACGTCGTCGTCTAAATTGTGATCGATTGTCTGTCTCATCGTCATTGGACATCTCAGGATGATCAGAATGATCTCTCCATATTTCCGACATGCTCTGCACATATGCGATAAGATTTCCGTCCTTGTCTTTACACATGGAGGGCCCTGAACCATGTCCATTAGTTCTATTTTTGACCTTTTGGTAGAATTTTCGGACTTCGTTCTTCCTTCTGTATGTCTCAATTTTCTCACTCTCGCGCTTTCTCCACTGCCTTTTTTTACGCCTAATGAGACGGTTTACCTCCTTTCTTTTCCCCTATACCGCTCAGTCGCTGCTTGCGTTGCAATTGACTGAAGCATTGCCATACGTGCAGCGTTCTTTTCATCATTTGCTATGCGACACTCTTCATCGTTGCATGGTTTGTTGCGAAGCGGTTTTTCAAAACCAAGTATGGACGTTGGTTATGGAATATGAGATAGCTCGGTCTCCGAATTATAAAATTACCAACAAATTTAGAAGTTGCAGAATGGGAGCTGATTAATGAATACAATACTACTTCGTCAGTTGTAGTGCCAGCACTACCATGGTCATTAGTTATACCTGACTTCGCTTAAGACTATTTTCTGCCAACGATAGTGTGGAGTCGGAGTTGGAGTTTAGAAGTTGAAGTTCAAGAAGTTTGCCCGGAGTCGGAGTAGGAGTTGGAGTTGATTTTAGCCCGACTCCGTGTTAAAAAAGTCTGGTATAGTGATATTAAAAGCAATAGTGTGGTGTCGGAGTTGGAGTTTAGCAGTCGGAGTTCAGGAAATTTGCCCGGAGTCGGAGTAGGAGTTGGAGTTGATTTTAGCCCGACTCCGTGTTAAAAAAGT
Source organism: Phaonia tiefii (assembly GCA_963931995.1). NCBI lineage: Eukaryota > Metazoa > Arthropoda > Insecta > Diptera > Muscidae > Phaonia > Phaonia tiefii. The sequence continues at coordinate 141,355,089 of OZ008371.1, read as the reverse complement.
CTGGTATAGTGATATTACAAGCAATAGTGTGGTGTCGGAGTTGGAGTTTAGCAGTCGGAGTTCAGGAAATTTGCCCGGAGTCGGAGTAGGAGTTGGAGTCGATTTAGCCCGAATACGTGTTAATAAAATTACCAGAAATTTGAGAAGTAGCAAAATGTAAACAGATGTAGGAATGCTATACTGCCTTGAAAATGTCACTTGTTTACCATTTTTAATGAGAGCACTGTCACAGACATTGGTTAGCGTGGACGTCCGAACCTGCGCAATTCCATCTGCTGACAACGCTGAGAGATAGGATTAATAAATCAATTATGGTGACCTTTAAACTGGAAACTGTTTTTCTATATTGTCTTTAGCTTCCGAGTCGTCACGGTTTGGAAAAATTAAATTAAAATAGTCTGATACAGTAATATTACAAGCAATAGTGTGGAGTCGGCATTGGAGTTCTTGAGTCTGAGTTCAGGATATTTTTCCAAAGTTGTAGTAGGAGTTGCAGTCGTTTTTAAGTTGACTACTACATTGTACTACAAATTTTAAAAATAGCAGTATGGAAACAGGTGGAGGTGTACAATGCTACCACCCAGATGTGAATTGTTGGTCATTATTAATGACAGTACTGTCACTCATTGGTTAGGTTGCATCTCCCGAGTACGCGCAATACTATAGGGTTTCTAAAATGGTTATGGTGATCTTCAAATTAGAAACTTTTTTTACATGTTGACTTTAGTTTTCGAGTCGGCACTGTTCGGAACAATTCATTTTAAATAAGTCTGGTATAGTGATAGCACCAGGGGTGTAGAGTCCGAGTTGGAGTTTAAGAGTCGGAGTTGGAGTCGATTTTAACTCTACTACGTGTTAATAAAATGTCTAGCAAAATGTAATCAGATGTAGGAATACAATACTACCTTGAAAATGTCAATTGTTTACTATTTTTAATGACAGTACCGTCATAGACATTGGTTATGGAGAACGGTCGAACCTTCTCAGCGATGTGAGATAGTTATTGAATCAGTTATGGCAGAGGGTTTCTATGGCACTGCTGATCGAAAAGGTACTAGGGGAATTATGTGGAATGAGAGACCAAAAAAGACATACAGATTATAGACGATAAAAAAAATGGTTTCCCATTACATCCCACGAAGGGACAGGGGTGAGCTTCTCACAATCACTGAGCTGTACGCTTTCCAGTTTTCACTCACTGCTTGGGACCTACAGTTTTTACACCGATTCCGAACGGTATTTTGAGAAGCTTTTTCATGGCTAAATACTCTATAGTGTCGCCGTCACTATGCGAGGTGACCACCGCCGAAAGAAATTTTAAGGTGGTCTGAGCAGGGATCGAACCCAGGATCTCATGTTATAGACCATGCAGAAAACTAAGTTTAAAAGTGTTTAATTGATACCAATGACAACTAGATTATGTTTTATGTTGTTTGCATCGAACGAAAATACGCATTCCCTTTTACTTCTGTCCGTATTATGCCAACCAACGAGTAAATTACAAAACCAACTAGAACTCGATGAAATGACCTACTACCTCGTCGTCATCAAGTGAACACGAAGAGAGGCACAGCGGCTCTTATCAATTTCTCTGTGATTATGGTAATTTTTAGAGGGTTGAATTTTATGTTTCGGAATTTGGCAACCCTAGTGTAGCAATCTGGCAACTGATAGCTCTATCGTAAAGTTGGACATTTTTGAGGTTATGCGTCCTCAGAACGTTTTGACATACGAGCGCTATTTGTGTTGTTTCCAGTAACTTAAAAGATTCAACTCGGCCCAAACATGGAATTAAATCGTGAAAATTTTCAGCAATAGTGCATGGATGAACTTAATTCAATTTTTGGCGATTAAGCTCCATCAAGGACCAGGGTTTATCGATGGTATGGTGAATTCAATCGTGGCCGTAGTTCTCTCCAAGACGAATTTCGTGAAGGTCGTCCAAAATCAGCTGTTGTTCCGAAAACCTTTGATGCTGTGCGCGAACTGATTTTGCAAGATCATCATGTGACCTATCGTGAGATTGAGACAACCTTAGGCATTAGTGGGAACAGCAGACATTCAATATTGCATAAACATTTGACTGTCAAAAAAATTTGTTCGCGTTGGATCCCACACAATTTGTCAATCGTTCAAAAAAAGGCTCGTGTCGATTGGTCGAAAGAAATGCTCCAAAAATACGATCGCGGTGCTTCCGAAACACTTCTATGACATCGTGACAGGTGATGAATCCTGGATTTACGCGTATGAGCCCGAAAGTAAACAGCAGTCAACTGTATGGGTGTTTCAAGATGAGCCAAATCCAACAAAAGTTGTTCGCGCCCAAAGCACTTCCAAGCAAATGGTCGCCTGTTTTTTTCGGAAAAACCGGACATGGCGCAACCGTACCACTAGAACAACGCAGAACAGTGAATTCTGAGTGGTACACAACCATTTGTTTGCCAGTTGTCTTCCAAGAAATCAGGAAAACCAACCGCCGAAGACGGATCACTCTTCACCACGGCAATGCGAGCTCTCACACATCGGCTGAAACAACTGCATTTTTGAGCACCCAAAACATCGATTTGATGTGTCATCCGCCGTATAGTCCTGACTTGGCACCGAATGACTTCGTTTTATTCCCGTACGTAAAAAACAAACTGAGAGGTCAACGTTTTTCGACACCTGAAGAAGCGGTTGCTGCATTCAGAATGCATGTTTTGGAGATACGTCAATCAGAGTGGCAAAAGTGTTTCGACAGACAATTGGTTCAAACGCATGCAAAAGTGTATAAATCTTTATGGGGAATATTTTGAAAAACAATAAAGTGATTTTCGATGATTAATATTTGTTTTTCGAGTCGTTACGCTTCTTGTAATGTGATATTATATGCGTCAATAGTTTTGTTATATTATTAATAGGTTCCAGGACAATGCAATGCAATTTTGTAATCACAAAATGGTCCTGTCGGGCCACTCTAATGTTTTCCACTCTAATGCTTTCCACTGTATTGTCCTAGTTCTAGAGATATCTCGGAAAAACTTTGCAGAAATTTTAATAATGGGTATTTTTCAATTAGTATTATAAGTTGGACATATATTTTTCTGGAATGATCTTCTGGAATCTCTTACTATGGGCGCAAGCTTTTTTGGCACCATCTTTGGGACGTAGAATATTGACTTGAAAATATCGAGAAATTCTAGCTTTTATTATAAATTTATAACTGAAATTTCAGTTAGACCCATTTTTCACCATTGATTTTTTTTTGTGGGAGTAAGACCTATTTCACACTCGGCAAGTTACTTGCGCAAGTCTCTTGCCCAAGTCTTGGTTTGCTGATGACAGAGGTAAGGTCGGGATAGGGGAATAAATTTTGATAAAAGACTTGCTTGTACTCGGAAAGTTGAAAAACTGACTTGCGCAAGTAACTTGCCGAGTGTGAAAGGGGTCTAAGAGCGAGCTTTCATTTACGGTTTTGTAGAAGAAAATGTAAGCGCTGATTTGTGAAAGTGTATTTATTAATTTAGTAGAGTGAATAATTTTTATATTCACGCGCTTCTTCATAATTCGTAACATTGAGCAACTACAAAAGCATGTAAATAAGTTTTGTTTATTTGTGGAGTTGGAGTCGTAGCTGGAGTTGCAGTCGGAGTTGGAGTTGCAGTCGGAGTTGGAGTTGCAGTAGGAGTTGCACTCGAAGATGAAGTAGGAGTTGGAATAGGAATAGGAGTTGCAATTGGATTTGGAGTAGGAGTCAGAATTTTAAATTTTGCGGAGTTGGAGTCGGTGTTTTCAACATTTTAAGAAAACACCGGAGTTGCACTCGAAGATGAAGTAGGAGTTGGAATAGGAATAGGAGTTGCAATTGGATTTGGAGTAGGAGTCAGAGTTCAGAATTTTAAATTTTGTGGAGTTGGAGTCCGTGTTTTCAACATTTTAAGAAAACACCACAACACTGGTTATTAGCGCTTTAAATGCAAAACTTTCCAACAATATTTTTCTTGTTCCGATGGGATAATGAATGACATAGTTACTTGTCCACGCGGTTATAAATTGTATATAAATCTATGTCTTATGTATCAAAGGTTTAGCAGAATTATGTTAAGCTTTACCCGGGCATTGAAAAGAAAACTTTGGGTGAGGGTATGTGTAAATCACTAAACCCCCAACTGCTTCTTTTTTTTTCTTTTCTTTCCTTAAAGTTTATGATAAATTTTCTTTTCCGTGATTCTTTTATTTAAATGTTGTTTGCTTGTATTATAGCTGCAGTTGTAAGAAGAGAGTTTGTACTCGTGTGTTTATCTACATTTTCACAATTTCCACAATGTTTCCTCTTTGCTTTTCAAGTGTTTTAGACAATTTCCAACATGTGGATATGTAGCACATTGTTGTTCCATTGGGGGGCTTTTGGTATATTTTCTCTTTTTTTTTCTCCTCGATGTATTACTCTTTATCCGCTCCTCTCATTCCTCCTTCCACTACCAGTCAGAAGTGGCGGCGGCTGATGGTTCATACAGATGTGGCAAATTATGCAATATTTTTGTTTGATCTGTTTTCTTTTTGTTTTGTTTTGAAAACCTATAATTTCCTTAATTTAATTTCATTTAATTTTCAGACCTAATTCGAAATTTTGTTTACCATTATATTATTGTTGCTTTTGTAAATTTTGGTTATTCGAACAACAAGTATCAACATGTTGTTGCAAAACTCGTCATCATTATCTTTGGACTGGAGGTCATCATCATTATTGTGTCTGATCGGAGATTTCACTCCAATGTTTGCATTGGAGTTGTCTTGTTTTCTTTGCTTTGCTTTGGAAACCTCCTACCATGTAGTCTAGAACTATTTCTTTATGAGATTGAAAATTTTGAATAATTTTTTGTACGATTTTGATTTTGTTTATTTATCTAGATTTTGCTTCATTCGTGTTTCATTATTTCCTCTTTCGTAATTTTTTTTTTTGTTTTCAAATATTTCTGGAATTTAGCTGAAGATTTTGAAAGATCGTGTGAAAATGTAATTAGCTGGTGGATGTAATTCATGCGTTTTAATTCGGTTGGATGCGACTGTTCTGCACAGAACATTAATACTGTATTGAATGGAAAGAAATTAAGGAAAAAGTTAGCACATAATCGTTCGAAAGCATAAAAATTGTAGGTTTCCACCAATGAGCCCAACAATTATAAAAATCTATTTATGTGGTAGATGAAATGAAAATGATTTGTTTGCTAATAGGTTCTTCCTACCAGCTTTTCGAATCTGTAGCTTTTTCCGCCATACTAAGCTGACTAATTGGAAAGGATGATTGTCTCAAATCTGCGTAGGTACTTTACAGCTGTCCACGAGTCAGCACACGGGCAATTCTGAGGAGACCACACACACGCTCTTGTAAGCTTCACCCATGAAGGAATTGGGGAGAGCTTCTCACAACCAGTGAGCTGCGAGCTTTGGGACGTACAATTTTACACCGGTTCCGAATGGTATTTTGAGAATAGTGTCGATAGTGTCGCCGCATCTAAGTGAGATGGCCGCCGCTGAAAGAAATGTAAGTTTGTCAGAGCTGTAATCGAACCCACATTCTCATGTACAACCGCCGCTCACACTACCATTGCGCCACCGACGGCCACAGAGAAACCCATTTATCTAAAGGAATACACTCTTGTCTTGTAGAGGTCGCTTTTAATAACGTCTTGTCGGAATCGATCAACTTTGCTCATTAATTTGATCTATGGACTACTTACATGAAGGCTCATAACTTCGTCTTTAGTTCACACTAGAGATGGGTGCGTGCCTAATTTTCTAGGCACAAAGTTGTTATTAACAAACACGCACATGCACGCACGACCAAATTTTGGCAAAGGCACGACACGTAAAGCACCGGCTGACACGAAAATATACAAAGAGTGTATACGCTGAAAACATTAGGTAGAAGGGTATACTATGTTTAGAGAAATGTATGTACCAATAAAAGGATGCGTAACAGGTACAAACCCCTTTTGAATTTTTCCCAGCATACATAACCCACTATTGTCTCACCGCACTCGTTTCTCTGCTCTCTCTCTCTCTCTCTTACTCTACTCATTGAATATTTCTATAGACGAGCAGTTTTTTAACGATGTTATTGTATCTAACTATAGAAATTCCAACCATGTTTAAATACAGAAGCGTGTACAAATTGTGAAATAATCAAGTTTGAAGGAATCCCGTCGACATTTTGTTTCTCTTTTACGAGGGTTACCAAATTGTTCACTTTTTTCCTTCTCTACCTGTATTCATCCTCTTTGGCTGCAGCTTACATAGGTGTATTCCATTGGTAACATTGCCAATCACAGAAATAAAGATAACAATCATGTACACTGACAGAATTATTTGATCTAGTTGTGTGTGATAAAGCGATAACGAATAATTTCTTAATATTTAACTGTGTTTTGTTTTGAATGTATACGTTCGTGCTTTTTAGTGTCACAGTCCTCTCGACTTGCACGCACTATACACGCACGATATTTTTTGACAAACGGTGCACGCACGAAAGTCAAATTTCCTGCACGAACACATCGTGCACACGCGTGGCACATCGTGGCACAGCAAAAAGCACGGCCTTGCCCACCTCTAGTTCACACCACCTTAGCTAGAAATGTGAATAACTGAGCCATTCAAGCGGCAGTCTTGTCTCCAGTTCCCTCGAATTGAGCACTGGATAATGTTTTGCTTGAGCTGGAAGGACAAAGTTCCACCGCCGTCTCATTTTTTTGCGACCTGGCAATTGCATTACAAGGAAATACCCTTCCAAATCCAGAGAAACCCGAGCTCGTAGTCTTTACCTAGAACCAAAAGGTTCCGTATATTCAGCCACAGTCTCTTGGTAGTGGATAAATTTGCCTAATAGATAATGCTGGGTACATTTTTGGGATTTCCGGATATTTCATTATCATATTATAAATTATATCTTCTTTTGTATATACGAACAAAATCCAAAGTTGGGTAAGGTTAGGTCATAGAGAAATAACGTATAGAGAAGCGATTTGACTCAGGTAAATTTACGAAATTTGCAACAATTTACCCAAACTGTTTTTTTGATTGAATATAATACTCCACGCTAAAATATATATGTGCAAAATAGTAGACTTCCTAGTTCCGTTTAAACTGTTAACGCGTTTAAAACTGAAATGCTTTGGGTTTTTTAAAGTTTTTTTACTTCTCCTGTAAAATGTTGAAAATGAGGGTTACGTCTTTGGGCATTTTAGGTGACGATATGGACGTTGAATGTTGGAAAGTATTGCTTTAATAACACCAGATGTAAGCAATGGCTCAAAACAACGAACAAGAAAACAGCAACGGCATTTCGTTTTGTGTGATAACATTTTTTATAAAACAATAAAATCTAACAAAAAAGTCCAAACTAACACCACGAAGAGTGTGAAACGAAACGGTAGATGAGACAGACGGCAACTCTATATGACATTACTCTATGGGTCAGGGGCTGATGGCAATTGGTGAACAAGTCACTTAGACGTTTTAGTCTATTGTGATAGTGCTAGCTGTCTCAGAAACCCCAGTTAGTTTACTCCAAGAAGCTCAAATCCTTTCGACGCCAGAATGAGCCAATTGTCACATTTTTCTAAAGAAGTATAAACTCATAGTAGGCATCATCCTACTGAACTACTGCTACTGCTGAACACATGTAGAGTATATATTTCGAGGATTCTTATACTGCTGAACACATGCAGAGTATATATTTCGAGGATTCTTCTTTATCATTACAACTTCTACAAAATTGATATATGTATATGGCCTACATAGAGACAGAAAGATCTTATATTTCTTTCTATTCCCTATAGGCAATTGGTGGTGCAATGGTTACTGTGCGCGCCTCTTGTACATTAGATCCTTGATTCGATCTCTGCTCTGACCACCTTCAAATTTCTTTAGGCGGCGGTCACCTCGCATAGTGGGACTTGACTTGATTACCGTCTGATTGTTAGAGAAGACATTAACACCAACGACTGCAGGAGTTTTATCTCTATCACCCCTAGTTTCCTAGAGTAGGAGGCCCCATACCCTATCTGATCATTAATTTTTGAACCAGCCTTGAAGACCTCCACATAACCCTCAATACCAAGAATTCATATGAGAGTGTGGAATTTCCGATCGAATATTCATTCCGCTTTCGAGTAGCCGACAAATGCAGGAATGTTGCCCGGTTCCATGACCGAATCTGGCCATGCCCTATTGTGAGAGTTGCTTGAATGTGATGCCACACTTAGAAGCAATCTGCCTTCCTATAATGCCCACCAACAACAAATATAACATTACAATCAGTGCATTAGTGGGAGTGGTGAGATAAGCAACAATTTACCCAACCACATTTTCGAGAGTGGCCACTATTAGCTCATTGTTCCATAGAATTGAAAACAAACCCCATACTTGAGATGTGCCTCTGTTAACATATCCAGTAGATGTCGAGGTGACCGATTCGGACTTAGCACGTTAGAACTAAAATCTTTAGGATCAGTGTCAGGTGCCTTGCCAGTTTGGGAATAAACAGCATTCTTGTATCCCTACACCCTTTACGTACGTATCTTAAGTCTACTCTAATAGAACCAATTGTTTGAAGATAGGTTGGAGCAATTGCAAATTCGGTTGTTGCCACCGAATTGCAGTTGCCTTAACTGAATTGTGGTTGTCACGACTGAATTTAGACCCCACAACTGAAATTCATTTAAAGCAACCTTAAATATGTTGTAACAACCTATAATGCGGTTGTGACAACCTCCAATTGGGTTGTGACAACCTTCAATTGGGTTATGCCAACCTCTAATTCGGTTGTGATGACATTTAATGTGGTAGTGACAACCTCTAAATTCGTTTACGGCTAACTCGATTATTTTTAATGTGATGTATAACTTTATCAGCCGAGTGGTTAATAGATCGGCCACAGCCTGAAGTTTCGCTTGCAATACTAGGGTTACCATTTATATTTCAGGCCTAGGCAATTCTTAGTGTTGCCAGGTGCAATCGGATGCGTTCAAAACGCATGTTGTTGGACCTACCTCATTCGGAGTGGCAAAAGTGCTTCGAAAACGCATGCAAAAGTGTATTGATCTTCGTGGAGAATATTTTGAAAAATTATAAAACCAATTTCGATCATCACTATTTGTATTTTCATTATTAGACCAGAAATATAAAGAGCAACCCTTGTACCATGTCAGGACCGGGAGACTTAAAAGGGTTTGAAGCTGCCGAAACCCCATTTAATCTAGAACTTATTAATATTTTCTATGGCAACTACAGTGAAAGAAACTCTACATCAACTCGATGGTAAATGTTCATCAATTGTTCTTCATTGAATTGATGACAAATTTCACCAATTCAATGAAAACGTTTTTCAATTTGAAGATTGTTCGTTTCTTCGCCATTTTCAGCTTCATTGAATTGATGACCCTTTTTACATCAATCTTCATCATTGATATTTGGAATGTGTGTAGTAGAAAATTTAAAATAAACACACAATAAAAAAAGGGGAAGTGGACAGAAAACATTATCCACGGTATGACAATTTTTTTAGCAGTTTATATATTTATATCAAAAGGGTGAAAAATTTACTTCAACTTGTGATGACAAATTTACATCAAATTGATGAAAACTTGATGTAACATTTTCGTTGTATCAACGTAAACTTTTGCTGAAAGATTGATGATCTGTTCTTCATTAATTCAATGAAATGTCACGTAGTTTGAAAAATGAGGATATGTTTCATCGAATTGATGAAGGAATTCATACAATTTATGCAGCTTTTCCTGTTAGTTTCCTCGTTCAGATAGTTGACAGAGATATCAGTGTTCATAAGCAGATTGATTAAATCTGGAGAATATGACGGATGAGGTACCAATTCGTAGCCCAATTCATGGAATTTTGCCATTGAGACTACACACGTGTGCACCCGTGCATTATAGTCAATTGAGAGCAAACGCGGCACCAATCTTGCAGACAGCTTTCTTAAACCCAACTGATCATTTAAAATCGAAACCACACTGCCATTTGAAATGCCTATGGCATCAACAATCTCACGCACTTTTAGTCTTCAATCTGCCAACACCATATCGTAGATTTTTTCGACATTTTTGGGTGTATGGACCTCAATTGGCCGTCCAGAACGTTCAGCGTAATTTGTACTTGTGCGACCACAACGAAAGTCAATAAACCACTTTTTTACCGTTGAAATCGATGGTGCAGAGTCCCCATAGTATTTATCAAGCTTTTCCCTGGTTTGATTGACGGTTTTTTTTTTTTGAAAAAAAAAATGTTTAATGATAACTCGAAATTCACTTTTTTCCATTTTAAAAAAATTCACGAGGTTGTATATTTTGAACAGCTGTTAAACGCAAAGTAAATGCCGGAACTTGCTCAAAATTTGACAGTAGTCTATTAACAGGTGGTACTTGATGCATAAAGCAACTGTGGTATAGAGAAGAAAATTTACTCATGGAGTGGAATGCCAACAAAGAAAACGAGTGAAGCGCGTCGTTTCTCTACTCGCTCTCTTACTCTCTTCGTTGAATATTTCAATACGCAAGCAGTTTTCTGATGATGTTATTCTATCAAAGTATAGAAAGTCCGACCATATTTAAATAAATATACATAAAGTATGTAAAAAGTATGAAATAATCAAGTTATGACGCGGGAAAGAAATGCGTTTGAGTGAATCGCGTCGACTTTTTTTGGTTCTCTTCTACTAAGGTTGCCAAATTGCGCCGGTTTTTTCTTCTCTACTTGTACATCTTTTTTGCTTGATGGGAGCAGTGTTGCATTTCATATAACTACGAGAGAAGTTCGAAAAGTCACGGACTTATTGATCCGCCTTCGTATCTAGTACCCCTTGCCAGGAGCTGGTGCCGAAAGTCGGCTCGTTGCATCTATTACATACAGCAAGGACGTTAGTGTACCTAGTAAGAACTTAATAACATAGGTGACAGTACATTACGAAGTTCAATTTTCCTCAAGAATATTTAATTTTTACTCATGTTGATGATCACTTTTTTGTTATGATGAAAATTTTGAAATATTTTAAAATATGAAATATTGATCCTACTGATCCTAAATTCATACCTCGCTATCTGTTTCTTTAGTAACTAACATCTATTGGTTATTTTCGTAGCACTACTTATAGCTGCTTGCCATAAACCGGATTCAAATCTCTGAGAACTTTTTTCAAAACTGGGACATTTGCGTTGACCTAAAACAAGAAAATTGTTCGTCATTCAAACAGGCCCAATAAAGTCACCTTCTCTACCACTTGAAGTGAGCGGATAAAACGTTTAGTAATTTTATTAATAACGTAAACTAAAGACCAGTCGACATCTATAGAATTCTGTAACGAAAAACGAAGGCAACATCATATACTTTTGCTCTATTGCCACTTTATGCTAATTGGCTTTTACTAAGAAAAGCTTGGTGGGGGGTAAGGAAACCTTTAAAACTTGTTTCAAAGGAAATTTAAAGATAATTTGTACATACTGTTGGTACACACCTGCCTTCCTTCCTTCCTCCTCTTCCATTCTATGGATATAGAACGGAGGAGCAAGTGTGTGCCAGAAATACACTCTTACCATGAGGTGGTATCATAATGCAGACTGGTTCCTGACCCAGACTCAAAAGCTGCAGTTGTCGTTATACCGCAAGGGGATATACTATTTTGCATAGTATGTGAAATGCACAATAGATGGTGGAAAGAGGGTTGGACGGACGGCTGGGTACACTTTCCCACAATGAAAATTGAAACAAAATAAAAAAATATAAAAAAAAAGATATTCATAAATTTTCTTTAATAATTTCCTTTTGCTTTTTCTTTCGTTTCACCACAACACAGGAGCTTCAAAAGAAATTGGCACAGCTCTGACCAGAGTGTGTCTACGACACAAGGCGGTGGAGACGCGCCTTAAAACATTTACAGCCGCGATTATGGACTGTCTGGTACAACCATTACAAGTAAGTTATTGGAATCCTTTTAAATTTCTTTAATTATGAATTAACCTATAAACCACTTATGTGTTGCAGGATAAATTAGAAGACTGGAAACGTTCTGTAGCTACCATAGATAAGGAACATGCCAAAGAATATAAACGTTGTCGCACTGAACTTAAAAAACGTTCCACCGACACTTTGCGCCTCCAGAAGAAAGCTCGCAAAGGTCAATCGGATACTCTGCAATCGTTGATGGATTCCCATATGCAAGATGTGACATTAAGACGCGCCGAATTGGAAGAGGTGGAAAAGAAATCTCTAAGATCGGTTATGATTGAGGAACGCATGAGATATTGTAATTTTGTGCTTATGCTGCAGCCGGTGGTAAAGGAGGAATGCGAGGTTATGTCGGAATTGAGTCATTTACAAGTAAGTGTTTCAAAAGTAACTTCAATGGAGAGATCAGAAACTAATTGTATTCATAGAGTGAATATACATAGAGTAACCACTTCTCTCAGCAAATCTGCGACAGTATGCTTGGTTGCATATGGACGTTGCATGTTGGAAAATATTCCTTTAATAATAGCAGCTAGAGGCATTAGTTCAAAACAACTGACTATAATTTGTGTTTGTGTGTTAAAATTTTTGTTTTTAGTATAACACAAATGTATCCTTACTTACAGGGTGGCTGATGATTCCTACATTAAGAAACTTAAATAACTTATTTTCAGTGTATGGAATTCATTTTCCTTTTATTCATGTTAAAGCTCATTCAATTTTATTAAATATAGCTTAATTAGTTTTAAAAATAATGGAATTTAAATGGCCCTCCTGCTCGTTGATGCATGTGCGGCATCTTACCAAAAAGTCGTTCATTACTGCTTGGAGAGTTGAAACAGGAATAGCCGCAATTGTTTCTCGAATGGATTTCTTTAGGTCATTGAAATTTGTTGGTTTTACTTTGTAGACTTCTTGTTTGCAATAACCCCACAAGAAAAAGTCAGGTGCAGAAAGGTCAGGCGACCTGGGGGGCCAACGGAATGTGGAGTTTCTGGATATCAGCTTATTGGGAAATTTTCGTCGCAATTCTGTCATAACAGGCCGGGCTATGTGAGGAGTTGCACCATCTTGCTGAAACCACACAGACTTGAAAGAAATTCTCATTCGGCGTAGTTCTGGATAGAAAAACTCTCTCAACATGCTCAAGTAACGGTCTCCAATAACCGTAATGGTGTGACCGTTTTCTTCGAAGAAATAGAGCCCGACAATGCAGCGTGATCTAATTGTACACCACACTGTGACCCGAAGTGGATGCAATTCCGTCTCACGGAGTATCTGTGGGTTGAAAGCACTCCATATTCGACAATTTTGTTTGTTTATGTTAGTTAGCGTTAACCAGTGTCTAGTTAGCGTTAACCAACAGTTATATATTTACAATTCATTACAAACTGGCAGCTATAACGGTCAGTTAGCTCCAACTGTAGGATAACACGAGCTGGTGATAATGGGGGTTAGTATAGTAGAAAATGGAGGTTTCAATACTAGTTCATGAACTAGATCTATCGCCACGAGTTTGTGAAATAGTAAAACCGGTATGGAGCTGGTTCACAGCTAATTTCAAAGTAGCAGGAAGAAGACAATTTTTCTCAAACCACGTACTTCGCAATTTTAACTTATACAGTTGTTTTGGTATGGAGAATATTTAGTTCTATGATACAGAAATACTAGCTCCAAACTAGTTCCGAGCTAGTATTTATTACTCTTGGGTATTTAACTACTTCAACAAATTATTTCCAGGAATTATTTCCAATAAAGACAAATAAATAATATTTATGGTTATCGTTTGCCTTTCGATTTGTCCTTGCCATTCATTTTCTGCGGCTGATGGGATAATGCAACCTCAATTAATGCAAGCACCTCGTTCTTTTTGGCTTTTTTAAATATAATTATGAAGTTCACACGCCAACCAGATCTTGCTCCAGTTCTAGAAAACACATTGCCTTTAGAAACTAATAACACAAACTCAATGTTCCGATCCATATCCACATCCGATTTTAAAACGATCTGTATTCAATGTTATTATCACATACGCGACCCATCCTACTTGTTCGTGACAGTCGTGTTGGTATTTCCTTTCCATAATGTTGCGATGCGGATTAAGGGTGAAGAGACAACTTTTGATTCTAAGAAGTCTATGATCTATCCTTGAAAGGTAATGGCGGTTATCGACAAAGGTGAGGCAGATGGCTTCATTCCGAAGGATAAATGGAAATATCTTGTGGACGCAGCCCCCTTAATATACGTTCAGATCCGAAAGGAGATGCCGGGAACTCCTGCACGATGTCGCGACACAGGTTGGTTCCAAGGCTAGGCTAAATTAGTGGAGTTGGGGGATCATCGGTCGGTAGGATACAACCGTACAGCTTTGAACAATGTGGGTGAGCCCTGGATGTTGTTCAGAAGGAGGACCTCCCATCCAGACACAGGGCACATGCCTGGATCCCAGCCAACCCAACTGACGAGGAGACAATTTTGTACATTTTCAAGAATAGTAATCCTGAACTTCCAATACATAAAAGGAAAATCTGAAGAGGTAGATGGTGTCCGTAAACACGCGATGTTCATGTTGAACCATGAGTCACAGTCACTTCTAAAAAAGAATCGGTGGTAAGGTCTGGTTTGCTTTTGGGCAGATAACCCTGAAGATTTATATACGTTCAGGTCCAGAAGGATACGCCGGTAGTTCTTGCACGATTTCACGACGCAGGCTAGTTCCAAGGCCGGGCTAAGTTGAAGGCCCGAACTGGATGACGCTCGGGCGGAGCACCTTCCATCCAGGCCGATGGAACGTGCATGATTATCAGCCAACCCACCTGAAGTTGTGACAATTTTGTACATTCTCAAGGATAGTAATCCCAGACTTCCAATACATAATTGGAAAATCAGACGACTGGAAGAAGTAGGTGGTGTCCGTAAAGACGCGGTGTTCATTTTGAACAACGAGTACAAGCCACTTCCAAAAAAGGATCGGTGGTGTGATCTCGTTTGCTTTTGGGCAGATAACACTATCGATTTATATGTATTCAGGTACGGAAGGAGATGCCGAGACTTCTTGCACGATGTCACGACGCAGGCTAGTTCCAAGGCCGGGCTAAGTTAATGACCCGAACTGGAGGTTTTTCGGGCGGAGGACCTTCCATCCAGGCCCATTTTGTACATTCTCAAGGATAGTAATCCCGTACTTCCAATACATAATTGGAAAATCAGATGACTGGAAGAGGTAGATGGTGTCCGTAAGCACGCAAATTTCATTTTGAACAATGAGACACAGCCACTTCTAAACAAAAAACTTGGTGGTGAGGTCAGGTTTACTTTTGGGCAGATGACGCTGAAGATTTATATACCTTCAGGTCCGGAAGGAGATGTCGGGACTTCTTGCGGTATGTCACGACGCAGGCTGGTTCCAACGTCCATGGTTACCAGCCAACCCACCTGAAGTTTTGACAATTTGGTACATTTTCAAGGATAGTAATCCCGGACTTCCAGTATATAATTGGAAAATCAGACAACTGGAAGATGAAGATAGTATCCGTAAACACCCGATGTTCATTTTGAGTAACGAGTCACAGCCACTACAAAAAAAAATCGTTAAGTGTGGTTTTCTTTTGGGCAGATTACCCTGAAGATTTACTTATACAAGGTGTTTCAAAAGAAGTCATCCGATGTTGTTTGGCTCTCATTTTTTTTTCTAAATGAAAAACTTCGATTCTGTTTTTTGATTATGTTTATTTGAACCTTTAGAATTTTATTGGTTAAATTGAGAAGATGATATCGGTTAAATGGACGGCGTCACAATTGATTACCATACGGGTTCGTTTTATGGCATTTTTCATAACTTCGGCGAGAAGTTCGGGCGACAGATTCTCGCACTCGTGTCCTTGACCTTGAGGGCTTCCAAGGTCTCGGGCTTGTTCACGTAAACACGGGACTTCAAAAAACCCCACCAAAAAAATTCTGGAACGGTTAAATCGGGCGATCTTGCGGGACACTGCAAATCGCCAAAACGAGAGATCAGGCGACCCGGGAACGCCGCCTTCAGAATATCGGTTGTGGCTCGCGCAGTGTGTGCCGTTGCTCCGTCCTGTTGGGCCCACATGTCCTCCAGTGCTAATTCGTCGAATTGCGGCAGAAAAAACTCGGTTAACATGGCCCTATAGCGCGCACCGTCCACTGTTGTCTTTTGACCAGCGGCGTTTTCGAAAAAAAATGGCCCGATGACTCGTCCAGCGTGAACAGCGCACCATACAGTCACTTTGGGCGGGTGTAAAGGCTCCTCGTGCATCACTCGTGGATTTTCGGTGCCCCAGAAGCGATAGTTTTGCTTGTTCACATACCCGCTGGGGTGGAAATGAGCCTCATCGCTCATTATGATTTTCAAATCATTATGAACAAAAATACCATAAAACGAGCTCGTATGGTAATCAATTGTGACGGCGCCCATTTAACCGATACCATCTTCTCAACTTAACCAATAAAATTCTAAAGGTTCAAATAAACATAATCAAAAAAACAGAATCGAAGTTTTTCATTTAGAAAAAAATGAGAGCCAAACAACATCGGATGACTTCTTTCGAAACACCTTGTACAAACGTGGTCAGGAGTTCAAGGCTCTTGATAGCTATTCGACTGTGAACGAGAAAGTATCACAAAATAAAGATGAAATCTTGTGGAAAGACGAGGATGTGAATAACATGTCGACGGTGAGGGGATATATACACCTCACCCTTAGCAGATAAAGAAAAGGGTTGCCCCTTATAAGACTCTGTATAAACTTATAATGGGTGTGTTTCTTTTTTGAGCTGCTATTTTTCGAGAACGATTAAACTGACACAAATTGGTCAAATCTGGCAACGCTATTATCAATAGTACTCAGTTTGGTTTCATCAGGTGTATACCGAATGGCCATCATTTGCGCCGTACGTTCGATAAATGCATGGTACAAATGCAAGGTAGTATTCTCAGCCCAGCTGATTTCCTTTGTTTACATTTCATCGTACCCAGTAATGTCAAAGTTTTTTGTGTGAGTTTGTTTTCTTTTGATTTCATCTATCAATGTTCACAATTGTACATGTATGTGTAACATTTTTATCAGCTGATTTTGACAATAACTCGGTACGAAAATTAAAAGAATGCTGAAGCTACCACCTTGTATTTGTACCATGGGTAAATGGGTACAAAATCAACCACAGTTTTATTACAATATTCGGTTCAGTGATGTGACTGGATTTTGGCGCAATGGACGAGTTACAAAACCGCATTGCCTGAAGAGAATCCACCAGAGATTTACGAGGCACCGTTACATCCACAAAATCACACTGTTTGGTGTGCTTTATGTGCCATTGGAATCATTGGCCGTCGGTGGTGCAATGGGTAGTGTGCGCGCCTCTTGTACTTGAGATCCTGGGTTCGATCCCTGCTCTGACCACCTTAAAAATTCTTTCGACGGCGGTCACCTCGCATAGTGACGGCGACACTATCGAGTATTTAGCCATGAAAATGCTACTCAAAAATACCGTTCGGAACCGGTGTAAAACTGTAGGTCCCAATCAGTGAGTATAAAACTAGAAAGCTCACTGGTTGTGAGAAGCTCTCCCCGATTCCTTCATGGGATGTAATGGGAAACCATTTATTTATTTATAATCATTGGTTCTTACTTCTTTAAATATTAGAACGGCGAGCGCTATAGGGTCATGTTGCCCATTATTTCGTGCCCCAATTGAATGGAGTGTTGACTGAAGATAAGCTTTTCTAACAGGACAGCCCCACATGTCGTATAACGCGTCAAACAATCGACTTATTGAAGGAAACATTTGGTGAATACGATATTTCTCCAAATGGAGCAGTCAATTAGCCACCGTGATCGTGCGATTTAACGCCTCTAGATTTCCTTCTCTGAGATTACGTGAAGTCATTGGTTCATACGAACCAACCGTAAAATTTGGACGCCTTGGAAGACATCATTGCGCGAACCACTGCCGAGATACGGCACCAAAATCGGACTTCCAGCATGCGCCACATCCAAGCCAGCAGCGGCGCCCACATGCCCTAAATTATATTCTGACACATTCCGCATAAAATTATCTTTCAAATAAAGTAAATTTTCGGTTTGAAATTATGTAATCTCATTATTTTATTGTAATTTAAAGTTCTACACGCCACGAAAAAATACCCTTTACATGCACTTCAACACACTGCTGATAGTGATACTGATGAAGACTCTTTTTTTGGTGTCTGACGATGAACAGGATGTGACGGTGGTGTTACGGTTTCTTTAGATCAAACTACATCATAGTAAAGTTGCATCTGCCCCATAAGCTTTCGTCTAGGTGGATGTTATCCTAATCCAAACGCCCTGGGTTTCACGGTTTGTGGCTTGAGTACGAAGGGGTACAAGGCAATAGCCCACATCCGGCGCAAGCAAACCCAGATCAGGTATTGTGGCCAAAAAAGATCTCATTATTTTCCTGTTAACTGCGTATTGCGAAAGATAACGTTGCGATCAGCTTGAAACATAACAGATCCAATATTTGGTGGGTCACATGCCCCACAAGGAAAAGGGCACACGAACATCTGGCCCATCAGTACCCTTAAAATGTGTTATAGAGGAGGCAAAAAATGGAGGTAACCCGGTGATTTCGCGCACGAACGGAAAACACACACTATTATGGGGTAGCACTGACACCATTGAGAGGGGTGAAGCACTGATGAAGTATCTAGTGGGTACTAGCCTTGCTATATGTAATGGATACAAAGAACCGATTTTCGACGCCAGCTACAGGCAGGAGTTACTTGATGTCACCTTTGCAATGGAGGACCTGTATTTGATGGTCAGAAAATGGAATGTCTTTAATGTGAATTCGTTCCTTATGATAAATATATCACATTACAGTTGGACTGGAACATGATCCATCCTGAAGTAGTTCATGGTAGTGAGAAGGCCCACTCTGAAAACACTTGCAAGAGTTGTTTGGGATCAGAACCATATGTGGATATAAGGTGCGCAGATGAAATATATAATGTAGTGGGCAGGGTCACATGTGCTCTCTACAAGTCGCTACAAATCTCTTGCCCATGAACGAGCCATGACGGAGAAAAGAAGGTTCTCCGGCGGAAGGGAGAACTCGCGAATATAAGAAAGTCATGCCGACGACTGTTTAACAAAGCCAAATCTTCGAGAGACAAGGAGGACTGGAATAATTACAACGTTGAGCTAAGACGTTATAAGCCATGACAAACTCGTGAATGCTCTTCTGTGAATCAACAGAAGATACATCTGAGTTGTCAAGACTAAGATAAATACTGTCGTCAGAAAATACGACAATAAGTTATCTGATCCACTCTCTTATGGGTAATGTACAACCTGTAGTGGTGATTCGCTTAATCTCCGTATGGACACCCATTTCACTGGTAACTCGCTGAACGAGGAGACCGCTGGAAATGAATGTACTCTCCTCAAATATCAGAAGTTGCACTTACAATTATTACTAAATCCAGGATTAAATGGGCTATCGGCAGCTTCAAATCCTTTAAGTCTCCCAACATAGTGGAAAGGGCGAAAAAGGTGATCCCTGCAAGACTGCTATAGGTTGTAAATGGGGAATTTCTCCAAGAATTAGTCACTGAATCTATATAGCGGTAGTGAGACCTATAATGCTCTCTAGGGTTATAGCGTTGTGGCAGTTGCTTAAGAAACCCACTACTGACTCCGGTTCAGAGAATGCCACGTTGTGCATCACGGGTGCTCTGCACTCCGCTTCCACTCATGCACTGAATGTAGTAATATATTTGTTGCCAGTGGGTATTATATTCAGGTTAAGACAACTCTCTCAATGGGGCATGCTCTTAGTCGGTCATTGAATAGGGTTGGAAGGTACTCCCAACATTGCTGCATTTGTCGACTACTCGAAAGCGGAACCACTATTCAAGCAGACCACACTCTCATACCAGAAAGGGATTCCTGGAACAAAGGAGTTCCTGCTATAGAGAGATATGTGAATTTCTACAGGGTTGGTTCAAAAATGAATGATAAGTAAGATAGACTATATGATCTGCTCTAAGGAACTTGGGTTGTCCCTTTCTCATAGGCTACCTGATTATTGTAGAGGATATCAGGCGGAAATGTTGGATATTAGGGAAGTGGCCGACTGGCTGAGGAATAATAGTCCAGCAGCCTTTGGGGTCAATGTCTCCTCTGACAATCAGGCCATCAAGTTCGTGGAATCAGTATTAATGAATTCTACATCTGGTCAGGACTGCCGCAGATCTCTTAACGATATGGCCCAGTACTACAATATTCACCTCATGTGGGAGCCTGGGCACCGAGACATTCCAAACTACAGCTCAGCGGATTAGTTAGAAAGACTAGTTCCTATATTACAGGTGCCACAGGAATTGGAAAGTGTTGGATTGCACCCTGCGACTGATAAGCAAATCCTGCAAGTACGATCCTGTATTATAATACAGGACAGGTTGACGAGAGGCGTAGATTGTGTACGCGCAATACAAATCCTTGTCGATAGTGGGCAGCAGGCGATCCATGAAGCTTATATTTCTAGTCAGACCCAAGGTTTCTGTTTCAGTTTTGACGGGACACTGTCTGATTGATAGACATGTGGCGAGACTAAACGTTGGGTCAAATAATTTCAGTACAAACTGAAACGAATTGTAACACTGAACATCTTCCTTGCATGTATCCAACACTAGCCGGTATGTGATTGTCTACTATGGATTCTACCTATTTAGGGCCTCAGGGAGACAAGATCTTAAGTTTCTTGGAGCAAACTAAATGCTTCTCCGGTGACGCTAATGCTTAATCTTGGTGGTAGCACAATGGACTAATAAGTCTAAGTGAGTTGTTCACCTAACCGCAAAGGATTTTAGACCGATCAGCCTCTCATCGTTTCTTCTGAAAACGTTTGAAAGGCTAATCGACGCACACATCCGCACGAAGATGGATGGATCACCCAAAATATCACGCAGCCAACATGCATATCTAAAAGGCCGCTCAACCGACACAGCCCTGCACGAAGTCGTCAGAACTATTGAGAGGTCCTTGGAACACAAACAATATACCCTCGCGGCCTTCTTGGATATAGACGGTGCATTCAATAACGTGAGCTCAGCGGCTATAGAAGATCTAGGAGTGGAAACATTCCTCAATAGTTGGATAGTGACAATGCTACAGAGCATAATTATCAACGCCTCTATGGGAAACAGCGAGTCATCAAAGCGAGTGATTAGGGGAACTCCCCAGAGTGGAGTCATCTGTCCCCTAATTTGGTTACTCGTGATCAACAAAATACTACTGAAACTGGCCCCAAGATCAAAACCGTGGCTTATGCGGATGACGTGGTAATAATGGTGTCTGGTTTGTTCTCATCCGTGTTGAGTGAAATCATGAATGGGGCATTGAAATCACTTAACGATTGGGCCACTGCGAGTGGTCTTGGAGTGAATCCAGGGAAAACTGAGGTAATGCTTTTTACCACGAAGACCAAGATACCAAAGTTTAATCCTCCTCGGCTAAGTGGAATAGAGATTCCACTGTCAACTCACGCCAAGTACTTGGGCGTTATTCTAGACCCTAAACTTCCCTGGAAGCGTAACACAGCACCGCGCACAGAATGCAACTATTGCGTACTACGCTTGTCGGAAAATGTTCGGAAGCCGGTGTGGTCTCCGACCGAAAATGGTGCTCTGGATGTACACTAGCATAATCAGACCAATACTCTCCTATGGAGCAATGGTAATGGTGGCCTGTCACAGGGAAGACGGCCACCATGAAACTGTTGTATAGAGTACAGAGATCAGCTTGGATCGGCATAACAGGGGCACTGACGACGTATTATACCAATCGACCTTCACATCACAGCTAGTGCGGCCTGGAGTGCCACCCGACAAAACGCTCTTGGACTCTGGAAGAGCAACGCATATGGACATGCGAGTATACTACAGACAATCCCAAGAGAACTCAATATAACCACTGAGTACTGCACCCCCTCATTGATGTTCGATAACCTATTCGATGTCAAATTTCCCAGGAGAATAGAGGTATAAAGGGGAACCACTAACAGGTTTTGACACCAAAGTATTTACGGACGGATCCAAAATGGAATGTGGAACCGGCTCGGGTGTCTTCTCCGAAGAGGCAGGCCTCAATTTATCATTAAAACTACCAGACAAGTGCAGCGTTTTCCAAGCGGAGGTACTGGACATACTACAGAGAAAAACAGAGCGCATTGGAATATCACTTAAATCTTACAACACTGCATCTAAACTCGTTAGTGAATGTAGGGAAAACTTGTCGAGCTAGGCCGGCTGGCCAATGTGGTTCATACTTGGATACCAGGCCACAAGGGTCACCTAGGGAACGAAAAGGCAGACGAACTAGCCAGGGTAGGATCCAATTCCACCGAACTCCACATGGTGTCAGTCGCAACGCCTATAGGGTTGGTCAAACAAGGTATTTTCCTGCATTACCTTGAACGAGCGAAGCCCGGATGGGAAAGGACGGAAACGTCCCGCATATCCAGAAACACAAGGCCAGAATATAACATTCACCGGACGGATTAACTCCCTGATTAGCCATAATCGGGGAGACATATCTAGGCTAACTGGCGCTGGCCAATCGGTAATCACACAAGACGGTTGAAGCTGCCATATAATGAGCACGATGACGCAGAAGAAGAGGAGACGGTGGAGCATCTCCTTTGCAGTTGTCCGGTTCTGATGAATAGGTGCAGGAAGACTATGGGCCGCCCCTTCTTGCATAACCTGACTGAGATACACGAGATAGATCTTGGGGATCTAATGAGGTATCTCGAATTAACAGGCTGGATATAGACACGGTACTTTGGACTGTCCGGAGTGATGTGGTATGCAAAACGGTGTCTCAATTGATGCTAAATAGTTAGTATCTTTAGTAACCACGAAAAAAAAAATACAGCAGACAGGACTGTCCCTGCAGGCTGTGTCAGAGACACGGCCATTAAGTTTAACGTAGAATACGCCATCCGATAAGACAGAAAACATATATAACAATAAATGATAAATAACATAAGCAAATGAATTTATTTATTTGATAGTTACTTTTGATAATATACATAAGCTTATGGTGGGAAAAATAGGATAAATATGTTTTTAAATTAAAAGAGTAAGTATAAATGATAAATAACAGACGCAAATCAATTTGATTTATATTTTTTATAATTATATATCCATGTTAAATTCAAATTCACATTTAACATTTTGTTTCACTTAAATACATAAGTAAATATACGAAATTTCAATATTTCATCAATCAAAACATCAGCCGAAGGTTTGTGTCCACACTGAAACAGCAGCATAGTTTGTGTTCACGCTACAAACTCAAACACTCAACCAAACACCACACATATGTTTGAGTGTATGTGTTTAAACAATTTTCATTTGAGAAATTTAAATATAAAGAAGATATCAACCAATATGAAATGTATATCAAACGAAAGATAACATCTTCATTTACCTACAAAAAAATTTTTAAAAAAAGTTATCTCGCCGTTTCCTCATAATCAATGAAATAAAGATTACAACAATAACAATCTGACATGACTCCCTATACCGTAAGGTAAGACGTATTCTACGCCAAAAACAACCTAATAAGTCTATGTGCGACGGTCATCGACTGCCACCAACATCCAACCAGCAATAAAGGATTCCTTGAGAATGACTTCCAATTTTATTCTACTGGATGGGGACAACTTGCTACCGAGTACTATGAATGGTATAGTTTTCTTACAGTCATGTATTAAGACTTGTAGTCGAGAATACATACATATATTAACGAGACATATGTCCTTATACCTTTTGAGAGTCTTTGAAATTTTACTGCACTAAGAAGGATTTCATGATTAGGTAACCAGGATATAAAGTGGATATGGAAAATGCCTTTTGTTCCTAAGCATTTTACAAATGTATTTAAATTTAACCTTATTTTATTAGAAAAATTTATTAGAAAAAATAGTTAAGTAATCTCTTATTAGTCGTTTGAAATCATTCATTTTTGTTTTTCCACTATTCCAGGAAGCTATGCAATCCATTGCTTTGGTCACTAAAGAACCACATGTCTTACCAGCTGCCAGCGAGGAATTGATACACGACGCCAAGGCAACAATAACTCTATACCCTGACTCGCCTAGTGCCAGTGTTGGAGGCTCATTATCCCAAGGAGGTTGCTCCAATTCGTTGGGTTCACGAAAATCTTCGGTGTGTTCGATAAGTTCCATGAATAGCACTGGATCCAGCAATTCACCCGGGCATCCACATTATCCCAGATCGTTGTCACAGGTAAATATGAAGCAATCAACGCCATATTTAATTTTTAACAAGTGTTTCATTTTCGTGTATATGTTTTTATTTTTATTACATTTTAAATTATATGTTTTTATTATTTTTTTATTTTAGTTAATTTCGCCTTCAATACGCTTAAAACCTGGTGAATCCAGTGATAGTGGCTTTTGCTCATCTCCAGCTTTAACAACACAGGTTTAGTTTATTTGCTTTTTTCATTTCATTTTTATTTATTTTTTCATTAACTTATTTATTTATGAATAAATAAATGAATTTAATTTTTCTATTGGTTTTTGTGTCACTTGCAATTGTTACACACCTTCAAAATCTTTCGAAATTTTACACTTCTCTTACAACTGTCTATTTTCTAGGCTTCTTCTATTGCCAATCCTTCTCACGCTGTTACCACTTGGCCAACACATTCCCAAGATGTTGTTGATATAGCACCCAATGCCACAGATCGTCCTCACACTATATCATCGGCCTACGAGAAGGGACATCAACGTCCCCCTCTCACTGTCTATACATTTCAGAATCCCGAAACTATACACGAGGGTGGTGGAAATGTAATTGCAAATAATGGTGGTGGTGGCGGCAGTTCTTCGGGCCAAAATACACCTTCCACACAAAAGTCACCAGCTGGTGCTTTAAATCGTCCCCCACTACCAGTGGTAAGTTTTGTATAGATTTGCATTTTAATAAGAATTTTTTGGTAAATGTGCTTTTGTTGTTTTTGTTACTATTTTGGCTTTTATTGATGTTTTAAAATAATATTTGTTGATTTAAATAAATGAAAATAAATAAATGAAGAAACCAGCTCATGTGGTAAGTTTTTCTCAAGAGTACCTACCCCTGGTTTCTAGAAACTTATTTAGAATCCCTTTTAAAACTAAATAGTTCCATTGTGTTAAATTTGTATTAGTCTAACCTTCATCACGAAGCACACGAAGCTAGTAATTGATTATAAGAGCTTTAATACCCAGGTAGTTACATTTGTCTTAGACAGCCTCTTCAATAAGAACGTGCCATAACTTTGGCAGAAGAAAAGATATACATTGGGAAACCTGAAGGAGGATTTACACTCTGTTAGCACAGTATAGCCTCATTTGAAATTAAAAATTAAATACCACCTTATGATTTTCCCTCAAATGCCACCAAACATTTATTACTGCCATTGGAGAGAGAATATTCTTTTTTTTTGTACAAGGTGGCGCAAAAGTAAACTTCCGATGTTTTTTGGCTGTAATTTAAAAAAAAATGAAAAACTTTGATTCTTCTTGTGGATTATTTTTATTTGGTCTTTTAATTTTTTTTACATCAAGTCGAGAATATGATGTCATGTAAATGGCCGCCGCCACAGTTGATTGTCATTTGAGCCCTTTTTATGGCATTTTCCATCACTTTGGCCAAAACTTCCGGCGATACGTCCTCACATTCTTGACGGATATTGTCTTTAAGAGCTGCAAGAGTCTGAGGCTTGTTGACATAAACCCGCGACTTCAAAAAGCCCCACAAAAAGAAGTCTGGAGCGGTCAAATCAGGCGATCTTGCTGGCCAGTGCAAATCGCCAAAACGGGAGATTAGGCGCCCGGGAAATGCATCCTTCAGCATATCAGTTGTGGCACGTGCAGTGTGTGCCGTTGCACCCTCCTGTTGGAACCACATGTTTTCCAATCCCAATTCATCAAGTTGCGGCAAAAAGAACTCGTTGATCATTGCTCTGTAGCCGATCATTGCTCTGTAATCGATGTCGACGGCGCATCCATGACATCCTCGGCTACAGCAGCAATATTCTCTGCAGAACGGCTACTCCGGGGTCTGCCACGCCTGGCAGCATCTCGTGTTGTGCCAGTCTCTTCGAGGCGAGCGGCTAAACGTCGCAGTGTTGCACCAGTAGGCGTTGGACGGCCAGGAAATCTGCGACGAAATTCACGTTGTGCCAAAGTCACCGACCGATTATAGGTCAAATAAATAGTCAGCAATATTCCGCGTTCTGGAGCAGTGTAGCGTAACATTGTTTATTAACGTGTATTTCGCATGTGTTTACTACACAAATGTCAAAACAGAACTGACATTAGGGGCCAATCGCAACATTTATAGCATTTTCTGATAGGAGGATTACTTTTGCGCCACCTTGTAATAAAAACGAAACCAGTGGACTCAGCTGAAGTAAACGGTATTTTCGCTACTATTTTCGTAAACAGTTGTAAAAACATGTGTTTCAGTATTAACTTATGGGTCGATTATCGATAGCAACCGAACCTTAGTTGTGTTGCCAGTTGCCGAAAAGTTATTACATATGGCAACTGACAAGTGACAGCCAACAACTTCAGTTGCTTGATAGAGGTTATATTGGCAACCACGAATTTTTGGTTGCTGTTTAGTTCAAGTGAACGATAAGGAGTCAAAAGCTGTGATTCTAAAGAAAATCCTAATTTTTTGTTTTTAAATTGTAATGTTTATAAAAATTTGTGCATAATAAATACAATATTATTTATTTCAAATAGAACATAGTATCGGCAGAATTGTCGGAGCTCTGGCAGCTCAAAACTTATGAAAAACAAAATTAAAGAAAAATATATGTATGTTTGTTGTCGGACAGACATATGGGGCCCACAGGGTCCAAATACGAGTTCAGTTAGACATTGCTAGGAACAGGCAACTGTGGGTATTCAAATGAAAGGTATTTTTATCCCAAATGTAATGGTCTCTTTATTTTTGTGGAACGTCATCTGTGCACCCAGATAATGCCAATTTACCATATTATAGTATGTCTTGGCATTTAGTGTGGGTGTTCAAATTAAGGGGAATGATGAATCTGCTTCATTGCTATTCATTTTAAAAACATTCAAGAACAATCAAAAAATAACAGATTTTTCGTTTTCTATATTTTTCTTTAATTTTGGCATTTATTTATCAAGTTTTGAGCTGCGACCGAACTCCGGCATTTTTTAGCCCTTGTATTCATGTGTTTGCCTGAAATCAGCAACATGTTGCTTCAGTGGACTTTTGTTCCAAATGAGGGCATCGTGAGTAGAACCAGGATGTCTGGCGTCAACATAATCGATTCGCTTTTCGTAGATCATTGTTATGAAAATAATTATTATAGTATTATAACTTACCAGCAAAACATTCAAACTAAACTAGCTTTTCCTATTTATGTATAAATGGCCAACCTCTTCCTTCGCTCCAATGATAGTACGTACGTGCCCCATCTATATATCCGACAACTTCGTTTTCTAGTAGAGCCGGATTTTATTTTGGGCATTTTCTTCCTCCGTCATTTTTTGAAATAATCCACATCTTACAAATGTGTTTTCAATTAGATGCACAAGATGCACCATGCCAAGGTTGAATGGGACTTTTGGAAACTTCCCTCCGCAAAAAAAAAACATTAAAGCTACACAATCTTTTAAGAGCGGAGGTGTGTTGCTGTCGCCCGATGACTTCGTTTGAAGTTATTTTCCCAAATATCCACTAAATAAACTATTCCTTCTTTTGGAAGGCGAAAATATGCCTTGAACCTAATACGGAATTGTTTATTAACAATTATTGTCAGCAATAACATTCACTCATTGTAGCGGCATTAGAGTTGTATCTTAAGTGTCTTCTAATAGATGCCACGTTTTGTACTTTGTCTTCCTCATCAAAAAATAATTCCACTGAACTTATCATTATTAGCCTCGTTATCTTCATCCAGTATATACTAAAGGGTCCGCCAAATAACTTTTTTTTTTGTTGAAAATGCTATAAAAAAAATACTGAATATTTTCTCAAATATCTTTTTTTATTTGAAAGTACAATCCTTCATGCAGCAGCCTACACGATCGGTACAATTTTTAAGCACATTATCGATTGTGTGCAGCTGTATTTCACCAATGGCTTCACGAATATTGTCCTTTAAAGCGTCAATTGTCTCTGGCTTGTCGGCGTAACACTTATCATTGAGGGCACCCCACAAATAATAGTCCAACGGTGTCAAATCGCAGCTCCGAGGTGGCCAAACGACATCAGCTCTGCGGCTGATAATGCGATCTTCAAAAACAGGGCGCAAAACATCGAGTGTAGCTTCGGCTGAGTGGCACGTAGCGCCGTCCTGTTGAAACCAAATGTTGCCAATATCCTCCTCTTCAATTTTTGTGAACAACAATTCGTTCAACATGGCCCGATAACGATCGCCATTGACTGTAACGGCCACTCCTTGCTCATTTTCGAAGAAAAATGGCCCAATTATGCCTCTTGGCAGTGACTCGTTTTGGGTGCATCGGCTTTTCAATGTATGCGTGCGGGTTTTTTGTGCCCCAAATGCGACAATTTTGCTTGTTTACATACCCGCCAAGATCAAAATGAGCTTCATCTGAAAAGATGATTTTTTTTTGGCAAAATCGGCAAGTCGCAGGCCCATTTTTCCCATATTTCCCAGCGTTGTTCAAGCGTATACACAACCATATTCGTTCAGCGGAAGGATACAACTAATTATCTGTCAAATCAGACATGAGCTAAGTGTTACCATTCACGAAATAAGCACTAGTTGAAAAAAAAAACGTTAGATGGCGGACCCGTTAGAAGTGTATACTGATCGAAAAGAACACATCGCCTTTAAGCAAATTTAATTTGACAGCACTTTTGTCGACTGTCAACTGTAGCAGTTGTGAACATTTACCCGAATGTATTTGTTTCTTTATTTGTCACTTTAGCTGTGTCAGAGCTTCTGGCCTAGAGCAAACATTATTACCTACAAATATATAGAACTTGATTACAATCCTCAGAGACGGCACAAAATTAAAATATTTTTTTTAATTATTTCTCGTTCTAATTACTCTATTTTTTAACAGAACGCATTTACCAGCAATATTAAAGAAAAAAAATCCTTAAAATATAGTTAAACATGAAATTAAAAAGATATACAACTTAACTAGGATTCGAACCGAAATCTCGCGGTTGTTAGTTGCATGTGATACCCATCATGCCACCTTTGAATTTCAAACAGCGAGACAATACTTGAGTACAGTAAAATTTGAGTTTGTCTCAGGGTACGCTGAAAATCTTGAAACTAAAAAATGTTGACAATTTATTCACATTTTTATTTATTTAACTTTTTTTGAAACCCGACAACTCTACTATCCACTGCTCGACTTATATTCGAAAATTATAGACTGTAACGTATACACTTTTCATTTGTATGGTGAAATGGGTATACTGGACGAAAAGAACGAGGCTATTATTAAAAAGTTGTTTCTTTTCTTCCTAAAGTCAAAGTTTAATTCTCACACACTTTAGATTTATTGTTTGTTTACATTATTTACAGTTGGCGAAGTGTCAAAACTCTGTTATCGACGCGAAACACTGTTACCTACGGCAACTGGCCAAAGTTGCAATACATAATACTAATTTTTATTTCAGCGGCGTTGTCAGTTGACAACGCAACTGAAGTTCGGTTGCTATCGATAATCGACTCATTAGATTCGTCTCGGTGCACATGTTTCAAATATTTATAGATTTACACACGGTTTTGGAACAGATTTCGAATATTTTCTATTGAAAAATCAAAAAAATCAGTTTTTAATTAAAAAGAACAAATATGGGCAAAAAGCCACAATTAAGTGCTACCGAAAAAGCTTTCTAATCGCTCTATTACTGCAGAAATTGGTCGGAGTCGAAAAGCGGGGAGACTTTCAAAAAGATTACATCGCGAGATGAACGCAAAATCCTTCAACTGTCTTCAAATTCCACTATGACTTCAAATAAAATTGGAGCCATTGCAGGAGTGAACGTTAGCAAAACCACAATGCACAGTATTATGAAAACGTCTGATCCCGCATGCAAGCAGCAAGGGTTGCAGTTATGAATTATCACATGTCAATGTCAACAGCTGAACGACTGGAAAATCGTATTTTTTTCTGACGAAAGGCGGTTCAATATCGATTGTCCGTATGGCTACAATTACTATTTTCATGACATCAGGAAGGAGGAACAATTTATAGCAGAGATGGAGGAGTAATGGTTTTGCCACCGAGTTATATTATTAAGAGTGTGCGTGCACTAGTTGCTTTTTGTACTAACGAGTTCCGTGGATGACTTGGAAAACATATAGAGTTTTGGGCTATGCTTCGGTTTTTTTTTTGAAGATTGATTTTCAGATTTGTGTCGTGTTTCACTTAATTCCACCGAATAACCGTATTGCATTTAATTTGTTGTTATATTTTCGGTGGTGCAATGGCTAGTGTGCGCGGCTCTTGTACATGAGATCCTGGGTTCGAACCCGGCTCTGACCACCTTCAAATTTCTTTCGGCGGCGGTCACCTCGCATAGTGACGGCGACACTATCGAGTATGTAGCCATGAAAAAGCTTCTCAAATTGCCGTTCGGAATCGGTGTAAAACTGTAGGTCCCAATCAGTGAGTGAAAACTGGAAAGCGCACAGCTCAGTGATTGTGAGAAGTTCTCCCCAGTCCCTTCATGGGATGTAATGGGAAACCATTTATTTTTTTTTATTTTTTGTTAAATTGATCACTTTTTACCACTTTTTTAATACAATATTTCACAAAAATAACCCGAAATTTAGAACGCGCGACGAACGAAAAAATCAAAACAAAAGTGAAAAACAGTTGTTCATTTGTGGAACATTTTTGCTGAATTCCAGTCAGCTATCACCATTTCTTCTTTGAAAGCATATTCTCTATCTGTTCTCCAATTACTAAACTGAACAGCTGTCTCATCGATACCACCTGGGTTTTGGGTGCCATATCCCACTATGGCACTTCCAGTTTGGTTTTTGTGAATGAGCGAATGACTGGAAGTAGTTACAGAGACTTACTCCAAACTGCTTTTATCGAGTTCAGGGACATTTTTGGTCCCATTTCATTTATTGTTCAGCATGGTAATGCTCTCATCCATACAGCTCGCGTTGTTAAGGATTGAGTTCAGACCCAGAAAGTTGAAATATTACCGTGGCCTCCTTATTCACCGGACCTACATAAATATTATTTAAAATGCAAAATTTATTTAACACGCCAAATTTATGAAGGAGGAAGGCGGAAGGCAGTTTTCAAATAGAGATGAACTGAATGACGCAATAAAACCAGCCTGAACCGAAATTTCGTTGATTTATCTTGCATCTCTCTAATATTTTATGCAACCCAGAAGTCTAAAAACAAATTAAACTTTCTGACAAGAAGTCTGAAAAACTTCAATTTTTATTCATCATTCAAATTTTCATTCATTTTAATGAGGTTAGAAGTTAACACTGATAATCATATCACACCTGTTCCACAAAAGTGTAACAACTCAAAATTTGAACATTTTCAATAGAGACGAAAAACTGTTTCCGTTAATATTGATGATATATTACAAGAAAAAAAATATGTTATTGCAAGAAATTATCATTAAAAAGAATATAACCACCGTTGCTTACATTTTTATTTGTTTAGTAGCTGTAGAAAAATAACAAGTTTTTGAGTAATTACTCTTTTCCTGAAAATTTTTTATATACATAGGGGTATTATTTCGAGTTGCCCCTGCTTAATTGAAAATTCTCACTGGAATTAATAAACATAAACATAATTGTAAAAAGGCAAAACTAAATACATATACATACAGTCAAGGGAAAAAG
Organism: Phaonia tiefii; assembly: GCA_963931995.1. Lineage (NCBI taxonomy): Eukaryota > Metazoa > Arthropoda > Insecta > Diptera > Muscidae > Phaonia > Phaonia tiefii. Next base: position 141,323,150 of record OZ008371.1, on the reverse strand, counting down.
TCTACATACAACCTACGATTTTGAAGTTTAAGAGAATTAGTAGCGACAATTGAAAATGATATTATTGCAATATTTTAGTCATTTAATATAAAGATGATTTGAAGAAAAAAAAATATGATAAAAATATAACATGGAAATTATTAGGGAAAAAACACAATAATTAGCGGGAATAAAGTCTGCATACAGCGTGGCAACTCCTAATATCAAATAGAAAATTGAAAACAAAGAAAGGGAAATAACAGTTAACTTTGTTGAATTAATTACATTTACAAGCATAACAATTATTTAAGTGGACAAAGTGACAAAAAAAGAAGGTATTATTCCAATTTGTATCCTTAAATGGAAAAACGAAAATAGATTCATATTTAAGTTCGGAATATGGTAGTAAATCTCCGCAAGGAGAATAAATCTTATGGATAAATTGCTAAGACAGTAAAATTAAGTCGTGCTACTGTCCAGACGATCATTAGAAATTATAATAATACCAATAGTACCGAAACTAAGCCACGTTCTGGTAGACCTAAGAAGCTTTCGAGACGCGATGTTAGCAGTATTATTAAAGTAGTCAACCAGGATCCCAAAATAAGTGCTCCAAAATTGCCGGAACACATCGCCAAATCTTCCAATATAATTGTTACTCCACGAACAATAATAAAGGTTTTACACGTCAGTGGATTTAATATCAGTGGATTTAATAGCAGCGAAGAATCGTAAACTTCGCCTTGACTTTGCTAAAGCACATCTAGACAAGGGTATAGACTTTTGGAAACGTGTTTTATTTACTGACGAAAGTAGGTATAACATTTTCGGAGTGATGGCCGATCAAAAGTCTGAAGAAAACCAAATACTGCACTTGATCCAAAGAACATAATACCTACAGTATAACATGGTGGTGGCAACGTTATGGTTTGGGGCGCCATTGCGTCATCTGGAGTGGGTCGTTTGGTTTTTTTTCGAGGGTAATATGGACCGCTACCAATATAAAAATATATTGGAACAAAATCGAAAGGCATGTTATAGTTTAGGCCTGGGAAATCAATGGATTTTCCAACAAGACAACGACCCTAAGCATACTTCTCACGTTGTTCGAGACTATGCCCCAAGACAGCTGAATTCGCCACCCCAGTCACCAGACTTAAACCCAATAGAGCACATGACATTAGTAGCCGTGAAACATTAAAAACCGCCCTTATTCGTGCATGGACTAAAATAACACCCGATATTACGGAGAATTTGGTGACATCAATGCCCCGTCGTCTTCAAGCAGTTATTGATGCCCAAGGTGAACCGACCAAATACTAAAAGTTATCTTTTTTTTGTTTTTATATATAAACTTTTGAAATAATATATATTTTTTGTGGCTGTATGTAGACTTTTTTCTTATGAATTTTCAGTGTTTTTGTTACTACTGTTTTAATTATGTAAATGAATTGTGTTTTTATTTTATAAATAAACTTATTTATTAATGCCTTTAATATTGAAATAAACATTTTCTTAATTTTCTTCACAAACTTTCTAAAACCTTTAAAACAGGGGATGTATGTAGACTTTTTTCCTTGACTGTACATATTACTCTTTATGTGATAAACCAACGAACCGATTTGCTTAAACACTTGGAGACAACTAAAAAAGAAACTCTTTAGTTGAGTCTAAAGAAGTTATTCTGAAAACAAAGACAGAGTCATAACGGTTTTTTTTGACGAAAGAGGAGACAAAACAATGGATGGTAGAGATGACCAATGTATGTTGTTTTCTTGCAAAAAAAACGAAAATTTGGAAATTTTGAGTCGTTACACTTTAGTGGAACAGTTGCGATATGTTTTTACAATTGTTTTCGAAAACAATAGCAAAAATACCGTTGACATCAACTGGCCCTTCTGGTTTTGTTGCCATTACAAAAATAGAATACCCTATTTTCATTGGCATTTGTTTTTAAGCGAGCCTATCCTGTGTTAACGGAGTGTATAGTTTTGATAAAATTATGTTCAAAGTTTTCTGTATATTAGAATTTTATGTATTTTCAAGTTTATTTATACTACGTTGTCTGAAATGTTTACAAATGAGTATTAATGATTTACAAATGAGCATTACAAATGAAATTTAATGACATTTGCATTACTCCCAAAAATCGTACTATAGTTCAAATATAATGTATGAATTAAAACTCCGGTAAACTGGAGTTAAGAGCAATCTTTTGTTTTGCTACAATATGCAGTAGAGACAACAAATAAGACAGGCAAATTAAGGTTATGCAAATATGAGAGGGTAACGTTTACTTTTTTAATACATGCTATTTTTTACTGATTTCGTATTTAAACTATACTATTAAAATTACTGACTTTTCTCTACGAAAGCGACTCTTAATTCTGCCTTTTGACTTGAAATGCTGCTTAAACATACATACATGCATATGTGTCCTTAAAATATTCTGCCACATTTCAAATCAATAATATAAAGATTCCACAATACTTTTAAATACATTTCTCAATTTTTTGCACCTATCATAACTATTGGTGTTCATTCATAGAACTCCCCCCACCGTAAATGTCTTGTATTCAATTTACACCATATTTTCTTTTACAAATACTAATGAATTCATTCTTTCAGCGTTGTTCTTCCTTGGAGCGACCTTTGGTGGCCAATACTAATCGTGGTGGCAATGGGACCAATCTAATGCAGCGTCAGTGTCCCTCGCCGATACCGGCTCATGTAACAAAAGGTATGTGTGCTATGGGCAGTACTAATAATAAGCACCTAATTTCCTCTTTAGTTCCACCCCTACCTCTTTACCTTCCCGTCGTCCTTTTTCAATGTCCTGCCGATAAACTGTAATCGTTTTTCTCCATATTTCCTTCTCTCTCTCTTTTTTTTTTTGTTTCTTATATTATTTTTCTAATTACAAGCTCCTAAACTAATTGTGCCAATTTTTTATATGCTTTTTTCTCCATCCCACTGTACGTATCCCACCACCATCATTCGAACAATCAACCAACTATAAAACCCCCCTGCTGCTGCTGATTTATTTGTTTAATTAACAACAAAACAACTACAACAAAACGAACTATTACAACAACAACAAATCGATGTATATTGTCCTTATTGTTCGTTGTTTTAATTAAATTTGGACGGAAATGTGAATCTGAATATTATATGTTTGTTATGCATGACTCCCTGCTTCCCATGTGTTTGTGTATTTGTTTTTTTTTTTGGGTTTATATATAATTTCAATATTAACTGCAAAAAGAGCTAGCAGCCCATCTGGCACAGCAGCAACATCACCAGCAGCTACAACAGCAGCAGCAACATCAGCAGCAGCCAACAATATCCAGCAGCGGCCAGCAACAGCTAACACTGCAATGCTCGCCGCCCACATATGTTAATATGTCTGAATTGGCCAATATGGCGGCAATGAAAATTACTAATATGCAACAGCAGCAGCAACAACAACAGCAACAACTTCAGCAGCAACAGTCATCACCACCATCACATCAGCAACATCAACAAGCAATGTTGCAACAGCAACATTCTATAGATTCTATATCATCAATACAATCAAATGATTCGAATCAACAGTCGTCTCCTCACCATAATCAAACCCCATCATCATCTCATCATACACCAACAACCCAAAGGTCTCATTCCTCTAATTCCACCAATTCACCATCGTTACATTCACATCCCTCCATTGATTCAACAGTGGCCACACCACCGATCGGTCAAACTCCCTCGGCCTCAAGTGGCAGTTCAACGCCACAAAATCACTATTCACCACTGCTGAACAATTCCATGTCATCCACGGCTGCTGGTACACCAAGCGGTTCCAGCATTGCCAGCGGTATAATGTCAACAAGTGGTGGTACCGGAGTAGGAGTAGCAGCTGCTGGTGTTGGCGGCTCGGGTAATAGTTTTATCTATAATGTTTGTTCACCCACACCTCCGCTTAGCGGCAATTCCTCACAAGCTAGTGATGTTCTTAAAATAACTGAAAACGATGCCACTGGGGTGCATCAACAACATATCCACCAAAACCCACCACCATCAAATAGTATTGCTACTAATAATAACATCAATAGCGATTCTTCAAACTCCTCTCCACCCAGTGGTAATATTCAAGACATTTCTACTCCCTATTCAGCGGATCCCGAAACCTCTTCCGCCGGCACAGTGGTAGAGAATGATGAACGTTCACGTGCATCGGTATTGCAAAAAGCTTCTATGTTTGAAAAACAAGCAGCTGCTGCCGTTAAAACAACACCAATACCCTCATCATCATCATCATCAGCCACGGGTGGCAATGCTTTGGCACGCCACTCATCAGCTGCCGATTCTGGCATTTATGGCACACGCACCGCTAATAACAGTCATCATAATCATCATCAACACCAAGCACAACAATCACAACCTATTGATCCTCAGGAAGTTGGTAAGTAAACTCTTTGAAATTTTCAATATCCTTTCACTGTCATCATTTCTCTATCATACGTGCATACATATCATACCACCTGTCTATGTAGAAGGACACAGATTTTATATAAAATTGTTAGTGTATTGTAGTATGACATAAATAAAGTATATAACTTTCATATTTCAATCATATATAAATATAAAAGGAAAATTATAACGTGTACAATACTCGATGGATTTTTAAATTGTAATGTCATTTATGGTTAAATTATTTTTCTACATGACTCCCAATCAGTGGATGAGAATTGGCAAAGTGATTTGAATAAGATAAAGTCGTCTTTGATCGAAACCAAATAAATATCAGATGCAACATGTGGTTAAAATAATCAACGCTGTCTAGCACACTTAGGCTAAAGAAGCCCATTGTGATACCTGCAGTTTCCTCTATAGCAACTATTGACAAGTCGTCTAGCCAATTTGCCCTTTCAATGAATTTGTCTATAAGACCTACAGGAATATCCTGTAGGGCTACGGTGCTAACTAAATGTGTTCCGAATATTCCTACTTCTCAGTCCTGCCAGAGCAGGGCAATCCAAGAGAAGGTGTTTCGTCGTTTCCTCGTCCTCTTCCATGCAGCATCTACAGATAGTGGAGTTTCTATGTCCCAATCTTAGGGCGTGTTTTCCTACAAGACAATGTCCCGTAAGTGTTCCTATCATTGTGGATAACCTGCCTCTCGGCAAGTTAAGTAGTTGCCTAGTCCTCTTCCTGTCCACCTGTAGCCAGACGACCCTGGCTTTTTTTCAATTTGAAGTAAGTCTCCACTTGTCCTTGAACATATTATCGGCCCACTGCCTGATCTGCAAACGGCAAGTAGAGATTGACATACTAACACCTTCTTTTGCCGGAAGAACCTGTGTCGTAGTACCCTGTCTAGCTAACGCATCCGCTACGCAATTGCCTGGAATGTCGCTGTGTCCCGGTACCCAGATGAGCCTGATGTCGAAATACTCTGCCATCACTCTAAGTGATGAGTGGCATTATTTCGCCGTCAGGGACGTAGCAAACATGGCTTCCAGGGATTTTATGGCAGCCTGGCTGTCTGTGTAGATACATATTCTCCGGATGGTTGTGACACTACTTTTCAGTAGTTTAGCAACCTCCAGTAGGGCGGTAATTTCCGCCTGAAATACATTACAGTGATCAGGCAGCTTGAATGAGATATTTACATTTAGGTCCGGTATTTACATTAGCCTACTTGCTCGTCCAACTGTGATCCATCCGTGAAAAATCTGATACTACCGGTGTCCCCTTCCAGTGACTTTCCCAGGTATTCCTGTTCGGAATAGAAGTCCATAGATTTGTGGCTGATAGAAGGAAGGGGATACAGTAGTCCGTTTTTACGGGAATAGAGTTGATCCGGTGTAGTAATTCAGCATGTCCGGAATGCCCCTATATCAAAAGGCCACAATCTCTGATTCTCAGCAGGGATTCGGCCCTGATATCAGGAGCACAGATGTTCAGGATAGCATGCCTGACGTTGTGCCCATTGCCCCACTAACGCTAATCAGTGCTGATCTTTGAATTTTTATCAAGGAATTCAGAATATATTTCTTTTGGAGGGACCTCCACCAAACTACATTGCCATAGAGAAGTATTAGTCTGACTATTGGCGTATAAATACACATGGTGATCTTAGGAGACAGTCCCCAGCGCTTTCCTATCGCCCTTTACAGCAGTAAAGAGCAACAGACGCCATTTTCACCCTCTCCTCCACATTCGGTTTCCAAGACAGTTTTCTGTCGAGAATTATTCCCAGGTACTTGACCTTTTCGGTCAACTGTAATTGCACCCCATTAACTGACGGCAGTTCAAATCCGGGTATTTTATATTTCCGAGAGAACAAGATAAGCTCGGTTTTAAGTGGGTTAAGTGATAGTCCGTTGTTAGCGGTCCAGTTCGAAATCAGACTAAGTAGGCTGGTTGTACGAATGTTAAGTAAATTGAGGTTTCTACCCGTACAGATGATAGCAATATCATCGGCATAGGCAGAGACCTGGCATTCGGCCCTGTCCAATTCAAGAAGCAGTTCATTGACAGAAGTTAACCATAATAGTGGAGACAGAACTCCCCCCCTGTGGTGTCCCCCTGTTAACGGTCCTAGCAATTGCCCCATTCAGCTTTGATGGATCTATACACCAGTAGCTTCCCAATTAGGCGTGTCACTAAGCTGTCGACTCCTAGATTCTATAACGACCTGAGAATCGCCGAAGGTTGAATGTTATTGAAGGCTCCCTCGATGTTCAGGAAGATTCCCAGAGCGAAGACCTTATTCTCAAGAGAGTTTTCTATTATGCTGACTATAGAGTGGAGAGCCATCTCAGTAGACCTGCCTTTGATTTTGGCATGCTGAGAACTCGATAGTAGATTCTGTGGAAGATTACTTCGAACATGAATGTCCAGTAACCTTTCAAATGTCTTAAGAACAAAGGATGATAGACTGATTGGTCTAAAGTGCTTTGGTTTGGCATGAGAGCATTTGCCCGCTATCGGGACGAAACCCACTTTGGTGTGCTTCCAAATGCTAGGAATGACTCCCAGCATAAGGCAGCCCCTGAAGATTGCCTCCAGCCAACTACAAGATAGGTATACTGCCTCCTGTAGTTGCACGGCAATTATCCCGTCAGGTCCGGCTGATTTATAGGACTTAAAGCATCTAATGGCCCATATCAGATTCTTTCTGTTCACTATTTAGCGAACTTTTTCTATGCTAGGTGAATTTCCGCCTAACTCTTCTGGCTGCTGACCAGCATTCCTGTCATCGTTGGGAAAGTGGGTATCCAGGAGAATCCCAAGAGACTCTTCAGACGAATACGTCCACGTTCCATCGTCTTTCATTAAGAACCCCGCACACGGTGGGTTTTTAGCGAGAAATGTAATAGATCTGTCAAAGTTTTTTCTGTAAAACGTTCTCCTCAAGTTTACATTATTCCATTCGCTCTCATCAAATGAACATTTTGACATATTCAACGATTTCTCTAATAGTCTAAAATGGCCTTTAATGAAGTTTTGGTATAATTCTCATCCGGTTTAAAAGTTATCAAACGAAAGTAGTACAAGAACTTTTGCAAAAACTCATATGTTGTTTCAACTTTAATTAATCGCAAAAATAACAACTCAAAGATACGACGTTTTCTCGAGACTTGGAAATCAGTTTCCCTTAAAATTGCCCCAATTCTTATAGGATTTGGCTAACTTTGAATGGTGAAAACCATCCACCTGAAACGCTAAATGTTTATAATGAAAGCTGTTCTGCATTCCAATTTCACAACAAAAGGATTTATTTATATCCGATTTTTCAATGGTTGTAACGGAATTTCTTCATATGTTTCTTTCAACTAATAAGTCTACGACTATGGAAACTGTAAAAAGATCCATGCATTTTCTGGAATCATATCGTGCGAATTGAATCTTCCATGATAATGAATTCAAATCCAATTTAGGTGAAAATGGAATATTGAACGCCTCCGAGTATCAACCTTTTAAAACCTTAGGGGAAAAAAATGTTGCCGTTATAATATACGAGTACATATTTATATACATATGTATATATTTGTTTGGACCTAAAATGACATTACATTTTAACTTTTCAATATATTTTCAATATAACTTTGTATAGCAAATATCCTTTCCAAAAATTTTTTTTTTTTAAATTGAACACTCATATATGATTTAGTTGATTTCTTAGGTAGCAGTAGTCGACAATTTGTTTGGCTTATATTATTTAGACGACATTGAGACGTTTCAAATGTAAATGGGGAAATGCATCTTTAGTAAATTTAGAACCAAGGACTTATTTCAAAACAAAGTTCTGTCAAACTCTCAAGATGTTGATGATACTTGTCAAAAAATGGTGTAACAAATCGTGTATACTTTTTTCTCTTTTTTATCAAACTATATTGGATTATCTGTCGAACATACGATAGGAAAAGCTTACGAGTATTTTTTACCCTGTTTGACGTTCGATGTTGATTTAAACTTAAGATTTCCGTTTGGGAACAATTATGACTTTTTATACCGATTTACGTGTAACAACTGTAAATTTTCATAAATAAAGGGTTTTCCAATTTGAGTGATATGACTTCTAAGTGACGTTTCGGCGATTTGTAGTATGTCATGGTCTGTAATTTTTTTTTCATTGCATTCAATAATAATAATAAGGCTATTTTTTATTCCATTAAGCTATCGCCACTTACGACTTTGCAAATAAAACGATCCACATTTAATATTACGAAATGTGGCAACATTTGCTGTAATGGGTGAAAAAAATGCAATATGGCAACACGTTTGTAACCAGTGGCAACAAATACATGGTAGCAGCAGATGTTGTTGTAGTTGTAAGCAGCAACAACAGATATTTTACTTTCGTTCATTCGTTTCAGTTGACAAACTCTACACAAATATATACCAACAATACAAGAATATAAAAAGTATGAATACGAAAAACATATGATTTTGCCAGTAAAACGAAAAACGACATGGAATAAATTTCACCACCTGTTTAAACGATTATACCTGATAGATTATTCTACCATGATCAATATGTATAACATTTACCGCGCGTTGTTGTGAACAATTTAGTTCCAATTTTATTTTCAATCGCATTTTTATTTATTTCCTTCAAATTTAGAGATATAAAAGTATACGTGGTCTTCCATTAAAATAAAATAATTTTAATGAACTGACCATGTATGTGTAAGCCATTTTGCGAATTTCTGCTTTTGAGTCTCTCCTTGATAACATTTTCATTCGCAAGAAATGATAACAACATTTATCTAAGATAACTTTTTGTTGCCATTTCTTGAAATTGAACATGTGGCAACATTGTCATTGCTTAAGTCGGAATTTAAGTGGGAAATTGAAATGCCATTTAATATCGCTTAGCTGTCCCGTACAAATTAAGCTTTTCGTGCGCTTTTCCAATTTTATGGTCGTAATAATCGTCCCTCTGTCCCTCTTCGAATTGTTGCAAATTATGATCGTGCATTTTCTTTACATAATGCTCAAGTGCCAATAAGACCAAAGAACCGCTCGAAGTAATTTGCTGAAGACCGCAATTCTTCCAAATAACACCATTACTGTCAATGGAGAGCGGTATAGATCGATGATATCCAACGTTTTATGGCTGAAATTGGAAGAAGTTGATCTTGACAACATTTGGTTCCAAAGAGACGTGGCTACGTGCCACACAGCACGTGCAACAACCGAACTATTGCGAGAAAAGTTTGGAGGTTCGATTATTTCAAGAAATTGTGACATTGAATGGCCTCCAAGAAGTTGTGATGTAACACCATTGGACTATTTCTTGTGGGGTTATTTGAAGTCATTGATCTTAAGCAATAAACCAAACTCTCTTCAAAATTTACAAGTAAATAGTGAAAGTGCTATTCGTATAAATAAAAATAAATGATTTCCCGTTACATCCCACGAGGAGATTAGGGAGAGCTTCTCACTGTGCGCGTTGTAGTTTTATACTCACTGATTGGGACCTACAGTTTTACACCGGTTCCGAACGGTATGTTGAGAAGTCTTTTCATGGCTAAATACTCGATAGTGTCGCCGTCACTAAGCGAGGTGACCGCCGTCAAAATAAATTTAAGGTGGTCAGAGTAGGGATCGAACCCACGTCCTCATGTACAAGAGCCGCGCACACTACCATTGCACCACCGACGGCCACCTATTCATGACATACGAATTGATTTAGTGGAAAAAGTGCTCGAAAATTGGGTTCATCGAATTCGTGCCTGCAAAAGAAGACATGGAGGCCATTTGAAAGACGTTTTATTCAGAACTTAATTGTATCGAATGTACTTCACATTAAATAAAAAAACATTTGAATTTCCTTCACAATTAGTGTGTTTTTTTTTTAAGAAATCATATCACTCAAACTGGAAACCCCTTTACAATAATAACCTGCTTGACATCCTACACAATTTCTAATTGAAATTAAAAAAAATCAATTGAAATTTGAAAATTCTATTTGAAATTTAAAATACATCAATTTCAATTTGAAAGAAGATGAATTTCGTTTTAAAATACATCAATTGATATTTAAAAGTCATCAATTGAAATTTAAAACACTTCAATTGAAATTTAAAATATATGAATTGATACTTAAAACACATGCACTGACATTTTAATTACATTTATTGAAATTTAAAAAACATCAATTGAAATTTAAAAACTTAGTATTTCAATAAAATTAATAGTTTCCCATATATCCCAAGAAGGGACAGGGTAGAGCTTCCCACAAACAGTGTGATGTGCGCTTTCTAGTTTTACACTAACTGATTGGGACCTACAGTTTTACACCGGTTCCGAACTGTATATTGAGTAGCCCTTTCATGGCTTAGTACGTGATAGTGTATGCGTCACTAAGCAGGGATCGAATCCACGTTCTCATGTAGAAGAGTCGCGCACGACGTTTAATAATTTTTGCATTTAAACTGACGAATTTTAAATTTCAATTGATTTATTTTAAATTTCAATTGATTTATTTTAAATTTCAAATGCTGCATTTTAAATTGCAATTGATGCATTTAAATCCTAAATAAAATTTTTAAATTCCAATTGATATTTTTCAAAATTAAAGTGATATATCTTGAATTTCAATGGGAAATGGTGTAGTCAGAAGCCTGTTATATGGGTGGTACTAAATTTTTGAGGCTCTTATCATTAAAATAACAAGTATCCTTAACATTTGTATCCCGTTTGGTACAAATCCAAAATGTTTGGGTAAACTGGTACTCTGGGTCAAATTGTTTACAACATCCCAGTTTAGTTTTATCACAGAGGTAATCTTATCCTTTATTTGCATTTACAAACATTGTCGACTATTGTCTGTTTTTAAGGATTGTTAATTTTTATTTTGGTCCAACATAACATCCATCCACTCACTCATCGTACTACCCCGTTCATTCCGTATCCGATCGATCCACTTTTCATTATTCCACTATACAACTTTTATGTTCTCTTGTGTTTTTACTAAAAAAATAAATCTTTTTTGTTTTTCTTTCGTTCTTTTTTCCCCCCACTCTTCTCTACAAACAAAACTTTTTGTTGCGTTATATTTTCGTTTTTCGTCAAAAAAAAAAAACAAAACAAAACAACAACCAACCAACAACCCAATCAATAAAACAAACAACAAACAAATATCAACAACATATTTATATCAACAACAACCATAATATTTATAATTTCGTAAAAATCCACAAATTTTATTTGTTATAAACAATAACAACAACATCATGTACAAATTATAAAATCCTTACAAATGTTGATGAACAAATTCACCAATAAAAACACACCTCGTGTAAATATGGCACCACCACAACAATTACAACAACTTGAAAATACCTTGCACCATACTTCCGCCCTGCCCCCACATCTGTCCAAAACGAAACACCCTTTTACTCTTTATACCACTCTCTCTCTCTCTCTCTACATACACATTAGACAAATGTTTCGAAGATTCTTTACAAGAGTTAAATAATTTAATTGGCGAATTAGATTCTTTCCAACGTGAAATAGATGCCAGTAAATTGCAGCAGCAGCAGCAGCAACAGCAACAAGCGAAACAACACCCCAAAAATGTTAAAAACCTCTATGATGGTATGGAGGAGGACGATGCCTACAATTGCAACGAGACCATGACAATAATCACTGATGATAACACCACCACTATAATCTGTGAGTCGCAACAACAGTTGCAACATCAAAATGACAAAGATTTTTGCACAGCCAGCAATCAAACGAACAGCAGTGGTTGTGGTACCGACATATCCGACACTACCTCGGAGGATTGCAATGCTGATACCAGATCATTAACCAGTCAAACGGGAGGTGTTTTAATGAAAAACAACCTCAAGACCTTGTCAGGAGGAGCGTATAACAGTGATTCAGAGTTGAGTCGTTGTTATGTTAGCGAAACTAGCTCCATAATGGGTGGCGCCGGAGACGGTTATGAAAATCCCACCTTTGCCCACTTTGCAATATCCTCTACCGGGATATCCCAATGCTATGATGACAATCGTTCCGACACCTTATCACTGCAACGATTGGCGTACTCCGATAATCTCAGTGATAGCGGCAGTAACGTAGTGGTGATTTATGATCATCAACCACCCATTACACCCGATATGGATTATGTTAAACAAAATTCTGAAATTGTTATGCTGCGCACTAAACCTCAGCAGCATCAACTGGGTGGTCTTTATGGTCAACAGGAGATGAGAGAGTTACAACAGCTACCCGCTAACCTAACCGAGGCTCCAGCATCACCTCCAGACTCGCGAGAACATCCACAACACGTGGCCACTGTACAGCCGGCAAAACAACGTTTGTCGTCTTTCCGAGCCTCCAGCGAGCAATTGCAATTGCTAAATACAACCCAACAGCACTCAACACACTCCACTAAAGGTATGCATACAAGTAATAGTAATAAGCGTAATAGTTGTGGCACCACCACCACCACCAACTACTCCCAGAGTCATGGTGATAATCATCATCATCATCATAATATTGTTGCAGCAGCAGTGGCGACGACGTCAGCTGCTCTGCAAAATAGTGATACCATACTACGTAAGAAGCTACCACCGAAACCTCCAAGTTTAACGGTGTTTCAGGGTAGTATTAACTCCCTCGTGGAGGGCATCAATGGCGGCGGCAATCAGCGCCGTAGTCTGAAGTCAATGCAACCACAAATTCCGGGAGTTTCTAAATTAGATTTCAAAAGTGATTTAGAGGCTAAAATTTTAAAACAAAAAGAGAAATTAAAGAAACAGCAACAAGAACACCACCACCAACAACAACAACAACAACAACAACAACCAATGAAAACAGGTCAACAACAACAACAACACGGCCAAAACCAACAACAGCAACAACAACCGCCACAGTCAACAACACCCTTAGCACAACAACAACAACAGACAAATTGCAGCAACAATTATCACCACAGTATCAATTGTAATTCTGCTCCCACCTCTAAGAAAAGTAGCTTAAAATCATTGGACTCATGTATAGAAACGGAATCACTACCATCTTCATCATTATCATCTAGCAATACATCGCCATCGATATCATCTTATGCTAGCAGTAGTCACAGTGATTGCAACACCAGCACCACCATCACATCATCATCGTCGTCCTCATTATCATCATCGACCTCGAGTTCTCCTCCCACTCATTCGCATCATAATCATCCATCTCAACAATTAAAGCATAATTTGATTATATCCTCAAGTACTTCTTCTACTCATACAATTTATACCAAATCGTCCTTAACAGCTTCGTTGAAATCATCATCTGTTGTATCGTCTGCGTCATTAAATGTTGTTACACCACCTTTACCACCTCCTTTACCGCCTTCCAACAACCATCACCACGATGGCTCGTGTAATAATTCATCACCCCCTGCTCCTTCTATGTCATTAGCCACTGTCGCCAAGCCGAGCATTACACCAAGACCAGCTTCATTGTCGTCGGGTTTGTGTTTATTTTTTTAATTTTTATTTTTAAACAAATTTGTAGTTGTATTATTTTCTTAACGCCTTTTTTTCCTAAATTTTTTGTTGGGGTTTTTCTATTGCGTTTAATGTTTTTGTATCTGGTAAAAGTTTTGTGTTGTAATTCTCATTTGGTTTAAGGTTTCGGTTTCTTTAGGGTTAAAATGAACTGAAACGTTATTTGAATATATGTACATATGTACATATCAAAGCATATGCATATCAAAGATGTGCAAAAAACCACTTGTTTTTAAATCAAACCGATATAAAATCGAATAAACAATTTGTTTTAGCGAAACAATTGCAACCGTCATTTGGGTGTGGTGAATTTTATTACCCGGAAAATTATGACGATAAATAAAAGTTCATGTGCACCCACGTCATGTGGGTGTGGTGAATTTTATTACCCGGAAAATTATGACGATAAGTAAAAGTTCATGTGCAGAAAGAATAGTGTCTTAATAATGGGAACCATTATATTATTTATGATATTTAAAATAAAATAGCTGAATTTTTTTTTTGTCAGAATCCGTGTTTTCTGAATCTTTTCATTTCAAAATAGTCTTATTGAATTATTGATTTGTTTTGGCAATTTTTCCGGGTGTGGTGAAATTAGTTATGAAACTCACCACACTTGAAAAACTTTTATTAAAATTAATTGTGAAAAGTGTATAACTTATTTATTTGTTATTTGAATTTACTGTCAGCTAAAATATGTATGTAATAAAAACAATGTATTAAAAACAAAAAAAATTCCAACAAAAATCAGTATAATTTCTGCCAAAACATTTAATAAATTCAGAGTTCAGACCAAAGATTCGTAAGGCCTTACTCATAAAAAAAACACACTAAATGAACTCTAAAACATTCTTCAGGTATAGAAATGTCTTAAGATTTAGGGAAGGTATCATAAGTAACGTATTCATAAAGAAATGTTTTAACTAGCAAACAGATATAACTTACTGAATACCTTGTTTTGTGCTGTAAATGCAAGTTAAACAGTAGCAGAAACCTAATTAAATTAATTTATTTAAATTTCTCAATGCATTATTGGAAAGTCTTAAACAATAATGCTAAAATATACAATATTTAAAGCGATTAATATGTTTTTTTCATTAATGTGGAAGAAGTTTCAAAAATTCATATCGAATTGGATTTCAATTTTGGCTAGTCAAATATAAAACCGGATGGATTGTTGCTTCAACGTATAGATAAATAAGAACCCATAGATGGTGAAAGACACGTGGTGGATTTGAAAGTAAAGGGAAATTTTCTACATGGCGCCGGAGTGGTGGATATGAGCAAATTTACCTGAAAACAAAAACTATTGAAAAACCTACATAACCACGCTTCCTTGCCTTTTGTATTGTCAACAAATATCAAAAGCGATATGCTTTTTCAAATTTAAACAACAGAATCGAAATAAAAATGATGTTTGAGTGCTTTTTCGTCGCATCTGAGTGAAAAATCGTCGCACGGAAACAGCCTTTGCCCTCTGGTGAAAATTGTAATTAAACAATTGAACCATCTATGGTTTTTAAAGTTGTAATTTCCTTTAAGGCTGTAAGAGATCAGGTTTTCTCCGGTTAGTGAAAAAAATGTAAATGCCGCGGGTGGGATTCGAACTCGCATTCGCTGGACGATCGTTTCGATGTTTGTGAGTCATCATATTCAGCAGCGTCTAGCCCGTTAAGCCACTGCGGTGTGTATTTACACAAGTCACTAACCGAAGGCATTTATTGATTTACACGTTTATACGTTTACATTTTATATGCAGCAATATTTTGTGCCCTACGTACGCTACGAGTTCGGCCAGACTTCACTTTAACTCCCAGTGTACAAAGTTTCAAAATTCTTTACAATACGCTGAATGGTTGACTGCTCAACACATTATTTAAACCAAGAAAATTCCTCAAAATTCTCCGCGTTCTTGAACGAATATTTAGATAAAATATTTGAATAACTTCAACACGTTGTTGGTGCCTTAGATGCTCCATAATAAATTGTTAACGACTGCTTTGCACAACTGTCAAATGTCAACCAAACAGAAAAAGCGGTCAAAATACATCGGCCTAGTACATAAAAACACTCTGTACTTGCGGCTAAAGGAAGGGTTAAACGCTCACCAAAAATAACAACCTTAGAAAACGCTTAGCAGAGGCATTTTTCGATTATGAATACGATTTCTGGTCATTGCCTTCCTAAACCTTTAACAAACCTATGATAACTTTTTATGAATAAGGCCGTTACAGTATTATATGTGGGAACTAAGTTCAAAAGAAGTTTCCGAGATTTTGGCAAACCAAAAAATTTTCACAAACAAAATAATTGTGTAATTTTGACCATGACAAACTCATACCTTTACATGCATGCGGGTTTTGTATATATTATTTATAAAAATGTATAGTAATAAAACTCACCACACCCCTTAAACCGCTTCAATTTGATACATTTACAAGCCTTCTTAAGTGTTTAATGCTAGGAGGACACTAACGAAACCCTGCTGAATTTTACCTACTTACCTATTAACAATTTAAAGTTATTATTGTAGGTCATGCAACTCCTTCGTTCCTCGATCTCTGATATATTAAATATGCTAAATTATTTCTCGAGGTTCTGTGATCCCTATTTGTCTTTCCCCTCTCCTCTCTCTTGGTGCTTGGCTTCGTACTCCATGTAACAGTGAACCCCTAACCATTTTAATACATAGTTTTTTCAAAACCTTTCTAACATCGCCTTAACCCAGAAAGTTGTGCTGTATTTCTCACTTAATAAATTGAATTATTGTGTTGTTCTACTTCCTTAAATCTTCGTGTACATTAATTGATTCCATTTCCCTTTCAAATATATACATATATATATATATATATATATATATATATATATATATATATTTTAATTTGTTTATATCACGTATCATACATTATATAAAAGAGATAGAAAAATCTGATTATCACCGTCATCATCATTTACACCAACCACATCCATCTCTGATTGACACACGACAAACACAATAAATATAACTATCATCAACAAACTATAATAAATATTAATTAATACAGAAATATTTAATAAACTACACAATTAATTAATATACATAACACGTTTGTATATCATCCACCACCAACACAAATAACTAAATCAACAGAACGTGTGCCAGTGTTGTCTTGTACCGAGTACGTGTTGTATGACAACTGCTTTAATACTTAAATAGTACCAAGTACCTTGTGGCATATTCTATGTTGTGCTTTTAATGAATATTAAATATCTTATAACCAATAACAAAACCCTTTTATTTCTATCTAAGCAATAACGTCAAGTTTTTTTTCTATAATCCCATCATAAAAGAAAAGAAACACATTAAAAACACACGAGAAAATCGCGAAAAATTTTAATGAAATATTAATGCCCCTATTACGGTTCTCAACTTTCGTGAGAGTTTAGTCGTAATCGACGAATTGGCATTGCCGTTCTCAACTCAACGGCCGACACAACTCAACTTACTTTTGTCGTATTGCCTTTGACAACTCGTTGCCAGTTTGGTCGACAAATGCGTTAAATTTACACCACTGCTTGAGAGCAGTTGAGTTTATAGTTGTGCGTGTTTTTAAGTTGATAAGAATGGAGAGATCGTAAGAAGATATTATTTTGGCTTCAAATTATAATTTTCATTTAACATTTGAACATTTTAATTTAACAATAATATTTTATATATTTAGAAGTATCATAATCACAAAGAATGCTCAGTTTGAGAAACTTGTCCAGCTAATGGAAAGTAATCCAGCCGTTGCCATTGGAAAACCATAATTTAGCATCACGCAAAACCAAGTGCGAGAACTATGGGAAGGATTTGCTGTGGAGTTAAATAGTTTAGGATCACGGTTCAGAACATGAATGAATGGCAACGTGTATGTGCAAATACATACCTTGCACTGGGCAGCTCAAGAAGGTTGGATGCATCACGAATATTTCTTCTTAAATGCAACACATCTATATTCGCGTTTTCGACTCCATCTTCATAAAAGAAATCCTTGCTACTTATATCCATTTCGATTTTGCAAGCACAACACAATTGTTAACTTCTTTTATTTTCACATAAATCAGCTGCTTTCACTTGTCAGAATTGATATTTCGAGCTGGTAACACCATAACAATTGCAACGAAAAACAGTTGTGAACCACAATACAAAAGATAAGTTAGGTCGTGTTGAAGTTGGGTCGTCGTCTCTAAGTCGACCAAACTAAGTTGAGTGGTGAGCGGTAATAGGGGCATAAAATAATCTGGTTTTGTTATATTCTCAATTGTTGATGCGAAATTTGGAGTGTGGTGAATTCCGTAAAAAATTTGACTATAACCGAAATAAGCAACGTTAACTGGATGACCGATTTTAATTGTAATTCATTTATGAGCACTCCGAGGTGTTGTAATGTGAATCACAAACTCACCACATTCAATTGCAAATAAATTCATATTTTAACCGATTTGCAATTCTGTTGCTAAATAAGGCATGTTTAGAAACAATTAATGTCGATTGTCGTAGTCTTTTTCTGCATTCAACTCTGTCATCTAATGGTCCAGTAAAACATACACATTAATATCCTGTGAATGATGTATAATGGTGTCTTGTGTATCTTGTGCGCATACCTTAACTAACAGTCAGTCACTGCTGTTATAAATATCACTAAAAGCAATTATCTATTTAATACTATTGAATATGACTTTAACCGGTTCCAACTAAATACTAATCAACTCTTACACTTCCTAGGATCAACGCGCATAGCTAGAAGATCATCAGTAAATACTGCCAAACCTCCGCCGCCAGTAAGGCGAAGTTCATCAGTAACACCTAGTCCCAATACACCCACAACGGTAAGTTTACAACTTAATATAACACATTTGCATTTCAATTTTGTTTTCAGTTTAGAAAGTCTAAATAAAATTGTCTGCGAATGCCCCCGCCCCCCAATTGGTGTATAGGTTACAACAAATTAAAAATCTTTAAAACCCACAAAATTACTCTGCAATTAGAACACAGCACTTTTAGTTACCTCACTTTGATTTTGTATAATTTTTATTTTAATTTTTATAATTTAAATTTTTGTTTTTCGTTTTCAACCAATCTTTTGTCGAAATCCGCCGTGCGTTTGACTTTAGCCTACCAACTCGAGTGCTACAAACTTGTTGCATCAACAACATACTCAGTCGCTTAATACGTCTACCGAAAATCTACCACCACCACCAGCCTATTTATTGGACGGACGTCAGCAAATGGCGCCTACTACCCCACCTACTGGTATGCCTAATTCATCGCAAAAGGTTTCGGATACAGTTAAAGCACTGGCAGCTGGTCTGAGACATCAGTCAGCCTCACCACAAACTCTAAGGCGTTTACAACAGCAGCAGCAACAACAGCTGCAACAATTGGCAACATCACCACCACCGATTTTATCGGCACAACAGCAATCCATGTTACAGGTGAGGGGGGATTACACAGAAATGGTTCTCCGTTATATTCATAAACCTTGAAGTCATTTCACGGATCAGTATTTCGTTTTTTGTTTTAAAAAGATTTGCCTACAATTTGTGATGATACATTTTGAAAGTTTAACGTAATTTTGTGTAATTTTCATTGTGTGGTGAATTACCAGTGAAATTCACCACCCTTTGCATTCTTTTAAATTTTACAATTTGTATACAGTTTATTATATTTTGATTCGAAATTACTCATACATAGCACAACATTTTAATTTTCTTACATCTCTTTTTGCTTTATTTGTTGTTATTTTAATTTGTAATTCCTCTAACATTTCTTTCTTTTACTGCTATCATTTTTTTCGCTTACTCACATCATAACTCCATAATCCACACACACACAAACACACAGAGTCCTATACACCACCACCATCATAATAATCACTATGTTCCTACTTTGCCAACACCCACATCTCCCATCATCTTACCTATGCATGATGAGCCCGATTATGATGCTAATTACGATACATATGTTGAAGTACTACCATATGACGCTAGAAATACTTTAGCTTCCACTACTATAACGAATTCCAAAAGTCCAACTGCTGATTCTTCTCTAATGCCTAATATTTCGAATAAACTGATTTCGCCAATTTACCAACAGCCACCAAAACAATATCACCACCACCAATATACCAAATCTTCTCCGGCTTTGTTGTCACCCACAACAACAACCAAAAAAGCAACTGTGCCCCTACCACCTCCAACCATCCGTTCACCACAGTACTCTTTAGACAATGAGCTAGAGGATATACCACCACCATTGCCACCACCCAATCCCAATAACCATTATCCAAACCATCAACTATCCCTTCAGTTACGTTATCAGCAACATCAGCAGCAGTTGCAAAATCATCATCATCATGCGCAGCAACAACATCAGCAGCAGCAACACCTGCTGCAGCAGCAGCAAGATTATTATTGTAATAATGGTGAAGCTATGTATGGTACAAATTCGCCAACTGTAAGTTTAACTTCACATTACAGCGTTTTGTTTGTCGAAAAATCATATTGAAATCTAACCTGTAACTAACAAAATTGCCATATTTTTGATACTTTCACTACACCACCCCTAATATGTATGTATGTATGTGAAATCAAAGATGTAAGTCCACCCTGATATCTTATATTTTGTGGACAAGTGATGTTGTAATATGTGCCTTACATACTCTTAAATAAACACGATAGCTTTTAATGTGTGTTGAATTTCCTGACAATTCACTCAACTGTTATGCATCTCAACAAGCTTGATCGCCATAATGTCATGCTGAAAACTTCACTAACAACGCCTCATTCGAATCACCACAATCCTTGTATATCATGCTGTGGTGAATTTCTTGACGAACCCCAGCAACTAGCCAAGAAAGTTTATAAATTAACTAATATCCGCTTAAACATCATTTTAACCATTTAAATATGCATTGTGTTTTGTGTTTTAACACTCTCAATTTTTAAATTAGTTTTAATGTTTTGTTGTTTACACTTTCATTGCAGTCATTTCGCACTTCATCGCCTGGTGGCATATATGCACAGCCGAAAATATTAAATAACATGTCTAGTTTTCGCACACCAAGCCCTGGACCCAATGGTCATCAGACACCCACACAGTCACATGTGCCAGCTCAACCAAAAACGAATCCAAATCTTATAGCTCAACTGAATGCACGCTTGAATAGTAAACAACAGACGACCTCCGCCAACGAAGCCATCTATGGAGTCTCACAGCCACAAAAAGAGGACATGTACATGCGTAATTATGGACAACAGTCGCAACAGCGCCAAATGTCGCCCCATGCATCACAGCAGCAAACCTACGACGGTAAATTTATTGAAAATTCTAAATCTAAAGTTTATGGTAGTTTTAGCACTTCATCATCTCAATCCCATACTCAATTGCCAATATCATCTACAACAACAACTACAACACACCAAAAATCATCATCGTCGTTATCATCATCCTCTAATGTAGTTTCTCATACACCTAATGTAACACCAACGCCACATCTTACGGCTTCGGCTAGTTTCAATGCATCTCCACACTTTCCACTTTCTTCATCGACCTCATCGTTTCTGTCCAAAGTCACCTCATTCTCAAAAGACTCCTCCACTAGCAGTACACATGTGGCTGGGTCAGCTAAGGCCACCACCGGACATCACCATTACAATTCCCACATTTCTAATTCGTCTTCTGTAAATACTATCAATTCTGCTACTACTTCCTCTTCCTCTGCTATTTCTCACTATCATCCCCCGAAATCGACATCAAATTCGCAAAATGCAGCCGCTGAAACAAATGCAAATGCCGCCAGCGTCTCAATCAATACAAATCAAAATCAATATTCCTCTTCTCAATATTATGCGCCTAAACATTTGACAGCAGCTGCTCATTCTCAAGCTGCCGCCAATCAGCTGCAGCAGCAGCAACAATCACAGCGACAGCCTTTGTGTCAGTCCGCCTCCCAATTGCCTCAGATGCAGCAACAGCAATTGTCTCAACAGTCTCATTATCAAAGCGGCCATTCGCATCATCCACAACGCGACCATCATCAGCAGCAGCATTATACATGTCCGCCTCCGCTTGAAGATCCCCCACCACCACCAATACACAGTAACAATAACTCGGCCACTATGCCGAAGCGCACTAGCAATCAACAGCATTCACAGCAGCATTCACATCAGCCGCAACAACAGCAGGCATCATTACATTTGGCTACATATGCGGCCACTTCATCCGCCTCGACTTTGCCAAGAAATATGATGCAACAACAACGTTTACAGCAGCAGATGCAACAGCAACAACAGGGGCAGCAGGGACACTATGGTACTACCCACGCAGCCCAACAGCAACAATATCACGCCCCTGGCGCAATATCCGCCGCCGGCCATCCACAGACTCAACAATATCAAAATCCTCACACTATTAGTCAAAGACCGCCCATGCCACTGCCACACAATCCACAGCAGCATCCTCAGGCTCCAACTGTGGGAAATAGGCACAGAACATCTTCGAATTGTTCTGGCAAACAGCAGCAGCAGCAACAGCTGCAGCAACACCCACAACCACCATTACCGTCACGCCATTCCAGTGTCCAGCAAAAAATATTCGTGGCTACCAATCCGTTCATACAAACCACTACTATTCACTGCCATTCGCCTAGTTCATCATCCGTCCACTCTCAGCCAGCTTCTCCTATTTGTAACTCGCCCACGCCCTCATCCGTGGCCAGCATTTATGGTACTAGTAGTCGTCGCAGTAGTGGTGGTAGTGGTGCAAACGCCGTTACCGGAGGCGGCAGTCACTATGATGGCAATGGAGGTCCGATGTATTACAATCATCACCATCAGCATTCGTCACCTTCGGCCAGCAATACAAGTGAGAGAACGCGTTTTAAGTCCGTTATGCCTGTGTTGTTTTGAGTTGAAGTTTCTTTCTTGAAGTTGAAGTTTCGTTTTATGTTTGATTTTTTTTCTCTTGGTGTTAATTTGAATTTTGCGAATTTTGTGTTTTCTTTTTTTTTTTGCTGGAGTTTTCCAGGCCCCATTGTGTTGTGGAGGCAAAGTGGTTAAATTAACTACCAGGTTTTAAACATTTTCCGTTTAATGCATGCTTGCTTATGTTACAATTTGTTATTTGTTATAAAACGATTTTGGCGCGTCGTTGGTTTTTTTTAATAAACGAAGAGGCAATGAAGAGTATTCGAAATTCTTATTGTCGCTGCATTTTGTCTTATCCTCTAGAATTGTGAAAAATAAACCCTCTCTATCAGAAGCGTTTCATAAAACTCATCTCCTTCCTTTTTCAACCACATCAAAAGAAAAGCTTATCTTCATTATATACATATCTTAAATAAATTACTCATTCGAACAATGCACATTTAGGAACTAAGATTTTCTGACTTTATTTTAAAAACTATTTAATTTGTGTTTATATAAATAACATTTTTATATTAAAAAGTATTTTTAATGATTCTTTTTTAAGTTTTATAACAAATGAGTAAACTTTTTATGGTGTGGTGAGTTTCTACCAAAACTCACCACTCCCTGAAATAGCTACAAATTGTTAAATAACATAATAATTTCATCGAATACTTAAAACGTTTAAGTTTTCATGATTTTTTTTTTACTTTTGACACATATTACAAGTAATGTGTTTTCTTGGTAGGAAGAATTTATAAAATATTTATTATAAATTGGAAGGATATATTGGTATGTGTTAAATACCACATTTATGGGAATCTAAGAGTAAGCAAAATGTGTATTTCAATTCGTTTAGCAGCAATTTTCATCGTCCAGGTAGGAGGCAGTTAAATGTCCGTTCGAATAGACGCCCCTGTAACATAAAATTAAAATCCACTTTATGCGAAAGTGGAATGATTTTACCCTAGGGATATGAGTATTTGTATTGTCAACGTGGTTGGTATAATATGATACATTTTATGCGAGTTTCTGGTATTAATAGTCTTAGGAAAAAATGACAATTTCAAGTCATTTTAATGGAATTACATTTGCACTGTCTCTCTGCGTTGTATTTATTCAAATTTTCAAACTAATTTTTCACCGTCGCTCTTGTACCAATTGTCGTTCGTTGTCGTGTTGTGCCGACGATGGAAAATTGTTATCCGCGTAATCGTTATCGATACCTATCGACCGCTGTCGACTCATACATACATATTTGGTATTCAGTAAGTAGAATTGACGTCGTTGTTGAATTTAAACGTCTATATTTCTGTCGACACAGTTCTGTAGAAAATTTAGAAGTAATTTTTTTTTCTTATTTAATAAAACATTACGGACTTTAATTTTTGATTTACACTATGCAACAGTAGTTTGGGGGGTGAATAATTTATTTACCTAATTATAGCCCTACATACATACATATATGAATATATTCAACCCACGAAAGCATTTTTCATTTCTAGGCCGAAATTTTATTTTATCACCAAAGAAAAGTTTGATTCATTTTTGAGCCAACATTTAGGAAATAGTTTAAAATTTAAATTTAAAATTTACTTTTGAAGTCAAAATACTTGTGGATGTCTACTATACAATTAAAAGAGAAAAACAATAGTTGGGATTTGTTGGAAATAATAGAGAATTCAGTTAAGCACACTACTCACTACCATGACTAGTTTTGAACTCCCTGACAAGTTCATGATCAGATGCCAAACTACTTTGACAGAATTGATAACATCGGTAGATCATCAATCGTATACTCGTATATACAAACTCAATTATGCAATTTACATATGCGAATTAGTATCTATCGAAGATCCCTAAGTATCAACACACGCCAAAGGCTCTATAATTACAACACAAGAACAGACAGCTTTTTCCAACAATGTTCCTGTGTTTCCTTAGAATTGATAACATCGGTAGATCATCAATCGTATACTCGAATATACATACAAACTCAATTATGCAATTTACATATGCAAGAACAGACAGCTTTTTCCAACAATGTTCTTTATTTTTCCTCATGCGTACTCGCATTGTTGCTGTGCTTTGAGGTGAGTTTTAGTCTATATCACAGGGTTGTATTTTTCGGTGGTACGGTTTAGTGTCAGTTACGTTTATTTGAATTTTATGAACGATTTTTGTCTGTTCAACTGTATATTGTGTATCCCATCGAACCACTATTTTGATCTTAAATCTACATGTTTAACTATTTAAATGAGATATAGTTTTTAAAAAAGAACTTTTGCAAAATGCATCCTCATGATTCCTGGCAAATCGTATAGCTATTTCAGATCTTCATCAGCGGTTGTTTGGAATGATGCTATTGAAAAATGCATCAAAATGATTTCATTTTATTGCCTGTATGTATTGTGTTATCTTTCAGGCAGCAACGAAAATCATGTCTAATGGGAACCGATGGTTCTCTGGAGATGGAAACAAGTTTTTGCAAATTTTTTCTGTGTGTTTTGCTTGCGATATTTTTTGAACACTTACATAGTGGGGAATTCTCAACTCAAATGAGTTTTTGGTTGCATTTAGTTCCAAACAACCGTTGATGAAGATCTGTGGCTAGATCTAAAATAGTTATACGGTTTGCCAGGAATCGTAAGAATGCATTTTGCAAAATGTCTTTTTTAAAAACTGTATCTCTATTAATAGAGATATAGAATGGTCTTGAGCTTGAATAAATAAAATAAAATAGTTCTAATAACAAGGCCGAAAAGTAAATATCATCCCTGATGTAAATTTTTAATTTATATTTAAAATTATTTCTTAAGTGTTCGCACAATAATGTGTAAAATTCTTTTGGTGGTAAAATAAAATTTCGTCCCATAAATGAAAAGTTATTTGGGGGGTTAACTAATACTCATATTGAGCTCTCATTTTATGAAGGCATTTCCCAACTCCGAAACCATGATCCTCAATTTGTTTCATGGTATTATAGAATAACAAAATTAAAGTTTAAAGTTTTAAAGACGGACGTAAAACGGACAAAGATTTCCAGAGCAGGAGCCGATTTATACGCATGGCGACTTGAACAGATGGACTCTTTTTAAAGCAAATTTATTAATAATAAATTGATGAAATAATAATATAAGTAATAATGGGTATGACTCCGGCTATCGATAACTTCAAAGACCCTCTTGTTGTAATTAATTTCAACACTTCTATTTTTGTTGTAACTTTCGCCTCCTCAATCGCTACAACTGCCAACAGCTGATCCCTGGACACGGTCACTGCCCCAAATCCAATTTAACTGTTGGTATTGATTGTTTGGTTGTGAGAAGCTCTCCCTAATCCCTACATGGGATGTAACGGGAAACCATTCATTCATTCATTGATTGTTTTAAATAAAGTATTCCTCAGAACTACTTCGGTGTCATCCAGTAGGTATATTGCCATGGGCGTGGTAGTACTTAGGTACTTAAATAAATGGTTTCCCATTACATCACATGAAGGAATTGGGGAGAGCTTTTCAAAACAAGTGAGCTGTGAGCTTTCTAGTTTTATACTCACTGATTGGGACCTACAGTTATACACCGGTTCTGAACGGTATTTTGAGGAGCTTTTTCATGGCTACATACTCGATAGTGTCGGCGACTGGAAGGTGACCGCTGCCGAAAGAAATTTTAGGTGGTCAGAGCAGGAATGTACAAGAGGCGCACACTACCATTGCAACACCGACGGTACTTAGGTGGTCTCAAACAACCCAGAGGGAGTAAGGGCTTTACAAAATGAGGATAATACGCTTCTCCAACCGGCTCGATCATTATCAGTTGACAACACCAAGCTCTCGCGAGCTTCTTCCGTCTAGTCTTTCCAGCGAAGTCTTGGTAGTCCTCTTGTCCATCGAGTACTTCTTCTCGAATACCTTTCGCACTGGTTCTCTCCAAAACGCGTTATTTTGATTCGCTTAACTACGTCGATGTTGGAATACAGTTTATACAGCTCTTGGTTTATACGTCGTCGATACTCGCCAATCTCTATTATAGAACCATATATTTTTCGGAGCATTTTTCTCTCGAAGACTCCCACTGATGTTTCATCAGAGTGCGATGTCACCCAGGATTCTGCACCATAAAGCAAGACCGGTTGTATGAGAGTCTGATAGAGTTGAAACTTTGTTTCTCGAGATAGGGTATTATCTCTGAAGTCCTTACTTAGCCCGAAATGACACCTATTTTCAAGCACAATTGTCCGTGTGATTTCTAGGCTTATTGCTTCTGTTCAAGGCAGATCCGTGGTAATTAAATTCGTCCACTACCTCGAAATTATAACGGTTATCAACGTTCACCCTTTTCCCCAATCGGATGGATGCTCTGCTTGTCGAAACCATTAATGTTACCTCGCCCTCATTTACTGTCAAACTTCAGTTTCACTAATTCATTCTCGATTCTCTCAAATACTGCAGTAACTGGTCGCAGATTTTGCCTAATGATGTCTAGTTAGTTAGTTAGTTTGAAAAGATTGGTGCGATGTTGAGTGTTCAAAAAAAAGCCCTCTAATCCTTCCCATGTGAGTAGACATACACTTAAGCCGCTGATTCGACCTCTTGTGCGCTCTCAGTTTATCCTACTAATTCACTATACCTCATCGGAATTCGGTGCTATTCACGAAATTCCTTAAGTTATTCCAGTCCATTCCCACAGGTTTATATTATTATT
Organism: Phaonia tiefii; assembly: GCA_963931995.1. Taxonomy (NCBI): domain Eukaryota; kingdom Metazoa; phylum Arthropoda; class Insecta; order Diptera; family Muscidae; genus Phaonia; species Phaonia tiefii. The sequence continues at coordinate 141,295,528 of OZ008371.1, read as the reverse complement.
ATACTGTCCGAAAGTTATTTGGATCTAGCTTGTTCGAAGGTCGGGCAGTGACATAGGAAATGCTCCATCGTCTCATCGTCCGCCATGCAAGCCCTGCACTCACCATACGGTACAGGTGGGACCGTAATCCCAAATATCCCGTAAGACTCCTATAATCTTGCTCACTTCAGGTTTTCCCAAACCTTTTGTCCTCGATCCATCTGGGTCTCCCCATAGGATCTTTATCATCCTGCCTACTGTTTCCTGTTTCCTCTCGACTATGTGTGCCGATTCCGCCCATTTACCCAACACAGTCTTCGTCACCCCAAAAGGTTTCGCGACCTCTAGGCTCACCGTTTGGTGTTTCCTGGCTTTCGTTGGTACGAGATTCGCTCGTTCGTTGCCGAATATTCTACTATGTCCAGGCACCCATATATCGAATAATCGTGTATCATCTTCTTATAGTCAAGGAACGTTATAGATTTGACAATTTCCGATGATATTGTCTGAATTATCATTTGGCTATGCGTGAATGTAATTATGTCTAAATGACAATTTTATTCAAGCTGCGGTCAAAGCTTTTCTCAGAACAATCCCTATTAAAATGTAGAAGAGATCGCACGATAGGTTGTTGTCCTGCATGAGGCCTCTATATGCTATGTTGTGTAGTTGTCTGTATGTTATGAAGTCCAATATGAAGTCAGATCGACTTCACTCTTGTTCTCCTCTTCATCCACCAAGCTTCTGCCGTAATCCTGAGTTGTAATTCCAAGTCGAGATTAAACAGTGTCCAGCCTATTAAACAGTGTCCAGTAGGGTGTCGCATCAATAAAAATTATTTTTTGCTCAAGCATTATTTGAAAGCTTATAGGATAACGTATTTTTGAGAATTTTTTAAGTTTTTCGGAAGTGGCGGAGAGGTCGCGCAACGCGATTTTCCTCCAAAAATCGGGTATTCCGGACGTTTTTTTTTGTATTTTACTTAAAACTCGGTCAATAACTACGATTTTCCTAGTTTGCAAGGCAACATTTTTGAAGCTAAACGTCCAAACTTTTATTGTATATGAACAAACCACCAGTTTTAGCAATGATTTTCCTCAATAAGGTACCACGTATTAATTTTCTTTTTTTTCGTAAATTTTGGATAAATTTTGTAAATAACGCTTTATATCTTTTAAAATTCCTAAGAAAATGTAAAAAACTAATGATGCGCTTTAAAAGTCGTATAAATTCCAAGCAATTTTCTAAAAAAAAATTTTATTTACTGTTACTGTTCCAGAGTTTTACCATTTTAAAGCCTTTTACCCATTGTATGAAACTAATAATATTATAAACTGTTTGCTATTTTTGCATCGGATTTGGTATGAATTTCTATGAAAATTTAAAACACTAATGATGCACTTTAAAAGACGGATAAATGCCAATCAATTTTGTAGAAAAAACTTTGAATTTGCAGTTACTGTTCCAGAGTTATGCCACTTTAAATCTCTTTACACATTATTATACCCAATATTATAAACTGTCTTTTTTCATCGGATTTGCTTTGATCATTGTATTATTGAAAAAATCTACATGCGGTAAGTAACGACAAAGAATTGCACGTAGCAAAAAATGGCCCCGGCAACATATTGCAGGAACCATATATATGATTGCTTGCAAATATATATATGTTTCCTGCAATATGTTACTAGGCGCGTTTTTGTCTGCGTGTAACTCTTTGTTGTTACTTAGCGCATATAGATTTTTTCATGAATATAGTGTTTAGAACAAAGTCGGTGAAAAATTGGCAAAGAGTTTATAGTATTATTAGTTTCATACAATGAAGTTTTAAAATGGCATAACTCTGGAACAGTAACTGCAAATTCAAAATTTTTTCTACAAAATTGCTTGGCATTTATCCGTCTTTTAAAGTGCATAATTAGTGTTTTAAATTTTCATAGAAATTTAAAGCAAAACCGAGGCAAAAATAGCAAACAGTTTATAATATTTATAGGTTCATACAATGGGTAAAAGAATTTAAAATGGTATAACTCTGGAACAGTAACAGCAAATTAAAATTTTTTTTCTACAAAATTGCTTGGAATTTATTCGCCTTTTAAAGTGCATCATTAGTTATTTTTAATTTGCATAGGAATTTTAAAAGTTATAAAGCGTTACTAACAAAATGTATCCAAAATTTACGAAAAAATTTAATACGTGGTACCTTATTGAGCAAAATCGTTGCCAAAACTTGTGGTTTATGCATATACAATAAAAGTTTGATCGTTTTGCTTTCAAAAATGTTGACTTACAAACTAAGAAAATCGTGTTTATTGACCGAATTTTAAATAAAATTCAATAAACGTTCGGAATACCTGATTTTTGGGGCAAATTCGACTTGTGCGACCTCAAAACCTCTTCTGAAAAATCTGGAAAAAATCTCAAAAATGTCCTACCCTATAAGCTTTCCAATCAAGCTTGAACAACCATGAAAATCGAAAAAGAAAATTGTTTTGGGGCACCCTAGTGTTCAGTGATCACAGCTAATAGCATAAACATATCTTGTCTAAGAGTGGATTATCAGGTTTATCGTACGATTTAGGTCATAACTTGTATGACAACACTTGGTTAAGTTTATTGCATCAGATTCAATTTGGAACTACATACTTTGGTATCAAAAAGTCATTGGCATGACATTTTTTGGATGCACTCTCTTTCCTGGGAGTATCTCATTTTTGTGCAAGAAAGATTTGAAAAGTATCTGATATTTTGGGATCAACTGTATTTGTAGGTGTGTTGTATTTTTATACATGTTTAGCTGTTGAACAATATGGAATCAATTTGTCGCACAGATAATAAAATATTTTAAATGTCGACATTTGAATTATTAGTTTTAATTTTAATATTAAATTTTGTTCATTTTCTAAAATTATACTTTTGTCACGTTATTAATAACTATTTCGAGCTATGTACATATGTTTGTTACAATTTTTATTTAACAATTCATTTTTTAACTTTATTTTCTCACTTGCAACCAAACACACAAAGTTTCCGTTTCGTTATTTTTTACTGCAATGCCTTTTAACACGCTTTTTTCTCAATACATCATTGACAACTCAACATTGTTTATTTCTATTTCTCTTCACCATTTAAAAAAAAAAAAAAACAACAACAACGAACATTTTTTAGACTTTACAACAAGCACAAATGTTGATAAAACTGGTAGCATACGAGCGAAAGCTAAAGCTGAATTCTTAGAAAATCTCAATCAAAAATTGGCTAAACAAAGTCTATCAGGTCGAGCCTTTGCTGTACGTAATTTGATAAATAGCAAAGCATTGGTAAGTAATTTGCTTTGCAAAACTCCCCAAATAAAAAAACATAGTAAAGGATTTGGAAATTGTAATTGGTTGGTTTCTTCTAGAAGAGCACGTTTCTTACTCTACCCACAATTGTCATTTCCTTTCTGTATACAATTTTGTTTTTATTTATCACTTATATAATTTTCTTTTTTTTTTATTTATTTATTATACTTTCTACTTGTGTCCACCATCTTATGATTTGTTGTTTTCGGTACATATATTTTGTTGTGGTTTGTTCTATACAATACAATGTTTAAATGTAGATGTATCAAAATACACAAAGCCTCAAACGTCCTAGTGCACAGTATCGCAATCTTCCTTTAATAGACACCAATATTTCTACGGCTACTATCTCCGATGAAGCATTATAGAGTGCGTATTTCGATTTACAAACAAAAAAGGTATTTTCTTTAGTTTTTATTGCAAACGTTTATAGTATGGCTTATTTTTTTCGGTGACAACCGCTGCGTTTTTAACAGATATTCTTTTGCCTTTTCCTAACCATCATCACATTTTCATCATATAAATAAGCAATCATCGAATAAAACATATTTAGATTAGTTAAAACAGAACAGGAAATGTTTGTTAACTAATTTCAAATATTTTTGGGGGTGTGGTGAATATAGGCAAAATCTTATAACTGCCAAAAATTTAACGATTTTAATTAAATATTAGAAAATAAGATCATATTCAATGAATATTGTATAATATTGGTACATAGTTTTCATCAAAATATAACTTTTATAAAACAAAAGAGTAACATTCATTTTATAGTGTATATATTCGCATTAACAATCAAATCAAATGGTGTAAAAACACATATGTATGTATATAGGACATGACAAACATAATTTCTTGACATATTTCACTTCAATACAATTTGTATTATCTCACATGGGCTTAATTTTATACTCACGTTTATAAAAAAAACCTTATTATTTTGCGTTAAATGCTCTATTGTTTAGACTTAAATATTGAGATACATATGTGAATTGCTTCCAATCCCTTTAAAGAGTGCTGTTTTTTGCTATTTGATTTTTGAAAATTGAAGAAATATTTATTTGGATCGATAAATCAATGCCTGCCATTAACTTTTTAAAGATTATGTCATGCAAATATTGACTGCGGCGCCGCTGCACGTGGTCCATTCTGAAAGTCCAATTTTGGCACACTTTTTTCAAACTTTTCGGCCGGCACGTGTAATGTTGTCTTCCAAGGCAACCACGATTGCCTTGTCCCTATAGACGAGAGTAATCATGTACCTCCAGAAAAAATAGTCTAGTGAAGACAAATCGCAAGGACGAGGCGGCCAATTGGCAGCGCCACAACGTGAGATTAATAGCTCTCCAATGTCGTGCCTCAATTGATTCATGGTATCGCGTGCAGTGTGGCATGTGTCATCGTCCTGTTGAAAACACATGTCAACCAAGTCAACGGTACCCATTGAACGTAACGTTGCCCCCATCATCATCTTTGAAGAAGTAGGGTCCAATGATGCCGCCGGCCCATAAACCGCACCAAACAGTGAATTTTTCCAGGGTGCATTGCAGCTCTTGAACAGCCTCTGGCTGCCCTTCGAGCCAAATTCCGCACTTATGGCTATTGACGTATCCATTGAGCCAAAAATGCGACTTCTCGCTGAAACCCATAAAATGGACATAACTTGCGAAACTCATTTTTCACTGAGCACGAATTTTGATAATAAAACTCAATGATTTACAAGCGTTGTTCATTTGTACTCGTACACTCCGCTTCACTCATTTAAAGGCACTAAAAATTCCATATTCTGCAGCCTGTATCTTTTGCAATTTGTCACCGATTGCAGAATTTTAAAATGGAAATGGAAGCTAGACATATTGAGATATAAAAACAAAATCATGACAATAGTGGTTCCTTAACTAAAGAACTTTTTTGGAGCAATTTATAAAAAAAGTCCAAAAATTTGCTATTTTTTTTTTTTTTTTTGGTTCACTTGAATAAATGCACTTGACTAATTTTAGTGAAAAACTGTTTTTCTTGTTTTTTTAATTTATTTTACTTTATTTAAGAACTATTAGTAATGGCTACAACCCCCTTTGTTTTTAATAACTTCAAATATACAGGTTTTCATTGAGAGATAAAGAGAATTTATGTAATCCAACGAAATTTCATTCCAAGCATCCTTAATGGCCTGAATTAGTGACTACTTGTCATCAAATTGTTTACCTCCTTCATAGACCTTACGAGCTAACCAACCCCAGACATTTTCGATAATGTTTAGATCTGGCGAATAGGGTGGCCAGTCAAGAATATTAACTTTTTAGCTTGCAATGAACTCCTTTACTACTCTGGCGTTGTATTTAGGGGCATTATCCTGTTGCAATATCCAAGATATGGGACCAACTAGTTCACTGAACTTCGGAAAAGCCGATTCCAATAAAGTTTTATAGCTTGAAATAGTCATTTTTGCACTTTGAAATTCAAGATCGATGGTGCCATAGTACGTAATAGCACCCCACACCATAACGCCGCCCTCTCGGCTGTGATGTCGGTTCAAAAAATGCTTTTCTTTGCGCAGATCATGGGAATAATAGTTGTAGCCATCAGACCCATCCAAATAAAACTTCTTCTCATCCGTAAATAATTAAGTGGCGGCTGTTTTTGTAATTTCAGGTATTTAAGATAATCACAGCGCTTAATTACTCTGCGTACTGATGACTTGCTCGCTTCCACTCCAGATTGAGCTCTTATTTTTTACAAGGATAATGCAGAATTTTGTGGCCGTCGGTGGTGCAATGGTTAGTGTGCGCGGCTCTTGTACATGAGATCTTGGGTTCAAACCCTGCTCTGACCACCTTCAAATTTCTTTCGGCGTCGGTCACCTCGCTTAGTGACGGCGACACTATCGAGTATATAGCCATGAAAAAGCTTCTCAAAATACCGTTCGGAATCGGTGTAAAACTGTAGTTCCCAATCAGTGAGTGAAAACTGGAAAGCGCACAGCTCAGTGGTTGTGAGAAGTTCTCCCCGGTCCCTTCATGGGATGTAATGGGAAACCATTTATTTTATTTTATAATGCAGAATTAGAAGCAATTGTGATGATTTTTCTTTTCTCACTCCAGCTTGAGCTCTTATTTTTGACAAGGATAAGCAGAATTAGAAACAATTCTGATGATTTTTCTTTTCTCATACGTGGATAAAGACAATGAAACCCTTCCTTTAAAATTTGTTCCATACCCCTCGGCGTCCTTGATGTAACTATCGACAACTGTTGGGCTCCGTCCAATTTAGCTATTGCGCTGTTAGAACAAATCCTTCAGAACGATAAACATCGATTTTAGTTTGTTTTCCGATATATTTAAAATTTTTTGTTTTGCCATTTTGACTCGTAAAATGATTAAGATGTAATAAATTGTAATAAACAAACGCTCCCTACAAAAAATCATCGCTTACTTTAAAAATAATAAAAAAATAATAAAGTGCCGCCTTTATTGAAGTGACCCACAACAAATAGCACATTTTTGGACTTTTGTTTATAAATTGCTCAAAAAAAGTTCTTTAGTTAAGAAACCACTATTGCCATGATTTTTTTTATATCTCAAAATGTCTAGCTGCCATTTTAAATTTCTGCAATCGGTTACAAATTGCAAAAGATACAGGCAACTGAATATGGAATTTTTAGTGCCTTTAAATAAGTGAACCGGAGTGTAAGTCTCCCTATGGTGAAATGGCCAGGCAAACTGAACATTTTTGACTTTGCCATATGTTACGAATTACGTGTGATCTGGCAAAAACTTGATATAAAGTTAGTTAAAAGAAAATCGGACATGTAATGCATGAGCCACTTTTAGTCTTCGAGATATCATACAAATTTTCAAATGGATGCTATTATTAGTTTACACATACAGCATTTTCTAAAAAAATACTTAAAATGTAGTTTAAAATGTTATGCTAGTAAGAATGAATTAAAAACCTAAAACTTGGTTTGGTCGAAAGACTTTCAGGTCCTATCACCTAAGACAAACATTTGACTTGCCTGTCTAGAGAACCATCGCTTACCATTAAACTCGATTGTTGTTGTTGTCGGAAAGACAACACAATTCATACAGGTAATAAAATTGTTTGCCAGGAATCATGAGAATGCATTTCTTCTTTTTTTAAAACCATATGTCTCTTAAAAGAGATATCAAATGGTGTTGAGGTTGAATGAACAATTACTAATTATCAGTTCTAAAAAATACCAGACCGAATAAATAAAGGTCATACTAGTGGAGTACGAATGTATGTCTGAAAACTAAATGTTCCCAGCGAACTGCTTAGTCTAGCCTTCCCCTCACGCTGCGAGGGTATAACGCAATTTCTTTATATTTTTACGTTGTTGTCTGAAAGACAATACAATTCAAATTGTTTGTAGCTTTGCCAGGAATCATGAGAATGCATTTCTCCTTTTTTTAAAAACCATATGTCTCTTAATAGAGATATAAAATGGTCTTGAGTTTGAATGAATAATTACTAATTATAAAATACCAGACCGAATAAATAAAAATTACCCTTGTGGAGTACGAATGAATGTCTGAAAACTAAACGTGCCCAGCGAACTGCTTAGTCGAACCTTCTCCTAAAGCAAACATTTTAAACTTTCCTATTTCAATTTTTAAATATGGGCAAGCTTTCAATTAGTCACCTTCCTTAAATACTACTTGGATAATATGTATATTTGTTAAAATCTTGAATTTTCAAATCTTTAAAATTACAAAGTTTTTGAGGTGTGGTGAGTTTCAAAAAGAACATTTAATTTCACTGATTTTTGCAACACACATCATATTTATAGTACCATATCTTTCACTGCCGCATTAAATACATATTGTAAGTAATTTTTTTTCTAATTAAGACTAAAAATACTTTAGCATATAACGCTTTAAAGGAGTTGTATTTTTTGACTGAACATATATCATTCATTAAAAACATTGTAAACTTTATGTATGTATTTCTTTTTTTAATAATTTAATTTTATATTTTTACAGCTTTTTTTTATTTACTTTTGTTTTTATTACATTTTTGTAAAATCATTTGAATTATCCTGTAAATATATTATGAACATGTAATTATTGTTACTCCCCTAGTTTGTAAAAAATTTCTTCATTAAATTGAATTTGTTTATTTACCCTTTAAACTGTTGTTTGTCTTCTGAATAATAATGCTATTTTTCATTCTTGTCTTTCTTTCCTTTCTTTTATTTTCGATTTCATGTTTTATTACAGCCGGATCCTCGTATCTGTCATGAATCCTTGATGGATCAAATCAAACGTGGGGCTACATTGAAACGCAACCAAAAAATTAACGATCGCAGTGCTCCAAAAATCTATTAACAGAAAGCAGAAGTTGTTTCGTCAGTAAATCTTCTGAATTCCTACTCTACGAATTCAAGCCTCCTCCCTCTCTTTCTATCCACAGAAAATAATATCATATTCAACATAATCATATTTTTATTATTTATAACTCTATATTTATGTGTTTACGTGTTTCTGTGAAGGAATTCAGTCTCTACTATAATTCTAAACAATATACCGCCATGCGGTTCAATTTTTTTTATATATATACATACTTAGCTCTAGTATTAACATTTTACAATACACAGTACGAGATAAAAACAATAATTACTATAATAACTATTTTGAAAAAAATAATTGCAAAATACATATATTATATCCTCTCGATTGCAACTTTAAACATATAAATGAATGGAATTTGCTAAAAAGGAGTTTGAAACAAAATGTTTGAAACTATTTTACAATTGAACTCCATAATTAAATTGAAATAAAAATACATATTAACATTTTTTTTGTATAATTACCACTACTACGATATATACATATTATATTTAAAATAATAATATACATTTTATTAATTTATAATTAATCCATCTTTACATAAAATCCAACAATATGTCATCTATTTTATTTGTCTATATGGGAAATTAAACGTAAAACAATTTAATAATTGCTATCATGCGAAAAATAATTGATAACTTACTAGAAAGGATGTGGAAAATATGCTAAGAATTTAATAATTTAAGTGAAATTCAATGTTTTTTTTTAATTTATTTCAAATTATTGGTGTGAAGGCGGAAAATTAAAAAAAAAAATATTTACCAAAAATGTTTTGTTATGAGTTAAGCAAATATATATTTATTTTCGTTTGTTTCTTTATGAATAGTTATTAATGATAGTATATATATATTTTCTCCGAATTGTCCTCGAATTAAACTAATTTTTTATTTTATTTTCGTTGTACTTTTGTTATTAATAAGCCTTTTTTCCCCACTGTATTTTTGCTTTTTTTTTCTTTCTTTTTTTGTTGTTGAATAATATATATTTTTATAATAGTTTTTTTTTTGTATGTTTCGTAAAAAAGTATATAAACACTTTGTATATATTAAATAATTTATTGAATTACTAAAATTATATTATTTAATATTTTTATTTTTCTGATTTAATAATAACCTCCCCTCCAAAAATTATAACAGAAACTATGCTTAAAACCATTTATCTATATACATATATCATACGAAAACAATATAAGCTTGAATGAATTAATCAATAAAAATAAATACTAATTAAATATGAATTTAAAAAAAAAATTGAAAAAGTATTTTATTGTTTTGCATTGCAATCAATTGATTTTATAATCAATTCCAGGAATTCTAATTTACGTCCTTGAGGATAGCTACTAGCGGAACCCCACAGGGGGGAGTTCTTTCCCCGCTCCTATGGTTCCATGTGATAAACGGAGTACTCAATTCCTTCGATGAAGTTGGTACGAAAATTGTGGCATATGTGGACGATGTGGTATCATAATATCTTGCGTTAGTAACGGAGTAAATAAAAAATGTGTGTTTCGATCACTGATTGATTTATTACTACTTTTAAGAGACAAAAGAAATGTAAAACTAGACCTTCCATAGGGAGGTTCATGTTAGGCGTGAATATATCCGGGTCTATACCCGTTGTCGTTTTAATAGTCGTTTCTCTGTCGTTGTCGTTTTTAGCGTCGCTTTGTTCCTAAATTCTTGAAATATGTTGAAGCGAAGAAGAGATGTTATTGAAAACGATAATAAAAACCAGTACATAAGTTTCAGTCGGGTGAACCGACTTAATCAGTTCTAACTAAATCAGAGTTCTGTTACATAACGCCCATACTCAAAAATTACCATATTCATAAGACTCTAAATCTGTGGTCACAAACAATAACAGCCTAAGTCGAGTTTAAAGTTTAATATTTTTACTGGAAATAAGGAATCGTAGTTTTTGTGATATCTTTGTTACAGATAACAGTGAAAAGAATTCTTTTACATACTTCTTAACAAAAAAGAGTTGCTTGTTTGAGCAGGGTGACTTCTCAAAAAAATTGTTTCAATTTTGTCCTAACTCGAGTTAGGCTGTTATTGTTTGTGACCACAGAAATATTCGCCCTTATTACGGTTGTCGTCGTCGATGTCGTTGTTGTTTTTATGTCAACATCACTTCCATGGTAAAATGAGTAAGGTAAACTCGTTAGAACAGCTGATTTCAACATATTTTTTGCTTAGGTGTTACTCTTATGTCAAATTCACATGCATTTTGTTTGTGTACTTTTTTGTTTACTTTTACAGTAGATACACACATGAAGAAAATTTGACAGATTATGGACACCAAACAAAAACAAAATGCATGTGTTTGTTGTAACAATTCCTAGTGCGTTTACCTTACTTATTTTACCATGATCACTTCGTGTCAACATCGTCGACTGTTTGTCGATAGCATATTAAAAACATAAACAAAGTTGTCAATCGTAGTGAATGAAAGCAGGAAGAAGAAGAACATTTTACATTTGTTCTTTTATTATTTTACTTGATTTGGTAAAAGATTTGCAAGTTCCTAAAAAGTATTTAATTATCGTAACCATATCGACTCCGATGTTGAAGTTATTGGATGTAGACGACGTACATATATCACCAGGTTATGCGAATAGACGCTGCGAATTGTGACGAGCTCTCCATGGAGGAACATACAGCCTTTACTGGCCCCAGAGCTGCGTGTATTGGAGACAAGGACGTAATGGTGAGCAAGAAATGGTCTCATCAAATTCACCATGGACCTACCATTCGGCTATCTTAAAGGATTAGAACTGTACGTTTCGTTAGCGTCCGCTTGTTTGAAAGATATCAAACTAAAATGAAGACACCAATTGCATGACTGAAAGTGCGCAGAGCAGGCGTATTTGTCACAACAAGAACACGACCACTGCCTAGGCAATGCATCTACTGGTGGGCACTTGACACTGAAGATTTTGATTAATAGCGTTAATACCCAATATTATTTTTCTTTAACTCTTTGTATAAGTTCAAATTATTAGAAATAAGGCCAATAAATAAGCATTAAAATGAACACGTTGTTCATTGCATTTACCGTGAGATAGACAACTGCACTTACATACTCGCCGTACGTATAAAGCGGATCCTGTTCTGGAACACTCCACCATACTCTCCTTGGGGGTTTCCGTCCGCTATTAAAAGTTGCGAACTAAAAATTTTAATTTGTTAAACCGTATTTCAAAAATAAAACTGGACATTTCTTTAATTGAGAAAAAAATTGCGAACTTTCTTCAAGTCGTTATCAAAAACTGTGTTGACAGAAATAGAGTCGTTTCAATTCAATGTCGACGTCAATTCTAGTTACAAAATACCAAATATGTGTCGACAGTCGTTGTTAGTGATCGATAACGACTACACAAATACCGATTTTCAACTGTCGTCACAAGACGATGTAATTTTATGTCGACGACGACAACCGTAATAAGGGTGATTATTGAATACCCAAATTAGTTACGAATTAGTTAGAATTGGTAATTAGTTAAGTGGTTTTGGGGAATTTTTTGGCAAGTTGTTGCCAAAATGTTGATGAGTACGGTTATGATTTATTGGAGATATTGAGTTGGCAAACCGGAAATACGCCCAACTTTTCTATGGGATGTACGAAACTGGGCATGGCACTATACTCAGTTATTAAGTATATAGTAGCTTTGAGCAAAATATTGGCTAGTACCGAATTTTTTTAAGATCGGTTGTAGTTTACGAGAGTTACCGTGTCGATCAACCGGCCATCCGCCCAATTTTTATATGGGAGGTACCAGAGTGGGTGTGGCAAAACAACTCATTCTCTATAGGAGAGATTTATTTGACTAAATATTGACTAGTACAAGCTTTCATAAAGATTGGCTCGGTTTTGCGGGACTTTTCGTGCCGAACAATCAGACGGCCAAACAACTTTTGTATGGAAGGACCAAAATGGATTTGGCAAAATCACCCTTGTTTTAATCGGTGATTGGCCTTTGATAACGTGAATCCTTATACCTAATTTCATTCCGGGCGGAAGTGTTTCACGCGATTTGTCGGATTGACAACCCGGACGAACAACCTGTTTTGTATGGGTGGTACCAGAATGGGCGTGACTATCTCGCCCATTTCCTCCAGTTAAGTAGGCATTTACAGATTATTAACCGGTGTGTGAGTTGAAACTAATCACATCTACCAGAATAAAGGTTTGAAAGAAATATTATGTTGTGCTAAATATGTCGATTTGTATGGGAGAGTCATAGGGTGCGTAGACGGAACCATATTAAAATCACTGATAACTGCAAAAGTTCTGAACATTTGTACTGCAACAGAAAAGGCTCTTCAGCATAAATTCAATGATTGTAAATGCAAATGGACATGGGACTGTCCTGGGAGGTGGAAAGTTTCTGATAGCCATTCACTTGGGAGTGGCCAGAAATGATTCCTTCATTGGGCAGTCCAAGCAGCTCACTACTTCCACGCAGTATGTCCTGGGCAATGGCTTATCGGAAACCTCCGTTAGCTAGTTAAAGTGAGAAGGCGAAACGAATGAGCAACCTGAGTGGTAATGCGATCACTGATACGTCTCAGGATTATTAGGTGACCCTGTCACTGAAGCTCTTCGAAGTAGTGGACATATTCTTCTGTCCTTTGAAGGCGGATGAGCCAACACCCCTGGCCAACGGCGGATCAAAATTGAAGAAACCAAAATCCAGTTTCGACACACTGCATTCTGGTCGGCGTCTGATCCATAATGGGTGAGCTGGGTTTGCCTCCCGCCACCGTTATATCGGTGACCAAAGAAACCCCCCAACTGTTGACGACCCTCGCAAACGTTATAAGGACCATGATTTAAGGATATGTACCTGGAATGTTCGAATGTTATACAGGACTGGTGCCACTTTCCAACTGGCGGATGTCCTCGGAAAATATAAAGCTGACATCACAGCGATCCAGGAAATGCGATGGACAGGATATGGTTGCACCAGAAAGAAAAACTTCGATATTTACTACAGCTGCCATGAGCGTAAGCACGAATTTGGGTGCGGATTTATAGTAGGCAAGAGACTGCGACACATAGTTTCAAGGTTCAACCCAGTGAGTGACCGCATTGCCACAATTCGCATCAAAGCGAAATATTTCAACATCTCGTTAATTTGTGTGCACGCACCGACAGAGGATAAAGATGATGAGGTCAAAGAAACATTTTATGAGCGCCTGGAGGAAGTATATGAACGCTGCCCTGACCACGACATTAAGATTATTCTAGGCGATTTTAATGCCAAATTAGGAAAGGAAAGTGTCTTTCGACCAACCAGCGGCAATCACAGTCTACATGATACCACCTCCGATAATGGAATAAGACTGATAGACTTCGCCGCTGCAAAGAACATGGTAGTTAGTAGCACACGATTCCAGCATAAGGACATTCATAAGGCGATTCGAGGTGCCAATATCGACTCGGATCATTACCTGGTGGCTGCGAAAGTTCGCACGAGATTGAGCAGGGCGAAAAACGTACGGAGCCGAACACAGGAAAAGCTGGATATTGACAAGCTACAAATACCGGAGATATCAATGTCCTATCGACAGAAACTCTCTCTCCTGCTGGAGCAGAATACCCCCCTCCCGAAGACCCAGATGCGCAGTGGAAGCACATCTCCCATTCTTTGGAAATCGCTGCAATGACTGAACTTGGCTATCAAAAACTGCTGAAGGATAAGCCATGGTACGTCGAAGAATGTCGCATTGCAACTGATGAAAAAGACGCTGCACGTATGGCAACGAAACAGTCAGTTACAACGCGTGCTGCGAGTGAGCGGTACAAGAGGCTGAGAAGGGAGGAAAACCAACTATTTAGGCGAAAAAAATGGCAGTGGGAGCAGAGAGAGAGTGAAAGAACCGAAATGTGCAGGATGAATGGTGAAGCCCGTAAGTTTTTCCAGAGGGTAAGAAGATCGACCAACGGGCCTAATAATGGGCTGCCCTCCTGCAAGGACGAGAATGGGAATCTGGTGACTGAGAAGCAGTGTGTGCTCAAAATGTGGAGAGACCACTTTTCAGCACTACTTCACTCAGATTCTTCCACTGAAGATCAGGAGGTAATGATAGTGGAAGATAGTATAGATTGTACCCCCCCCCCCTCCCCCCAAACCAAGACGAGATTAGAACAGCGATCTCCCGCCTGAAGAATAATAAAGCCGCTGGTGCGGATGGCCTACCCGCTGAACTTTTTAAGGCAGGTGGCGAAGGACTGATAGCCCACATGCATCAACTGATATGCGGTATATGGCTGGGGGAATCTATGCCCGACGACTGGAGTCTCAGTGTATTATGTCCTGTATTCAAAAAGGGTGATTCGGGTGTCTGTTCCAACTATCGCAGTATCAATCTTTTATCCATCGCGTATAAGCGATAAAAGTCAATTATTGAAAACCTGATTGGACCTTATCAGTGTGGTTTTAGACCAGGCAAGTCCACAACTGACCAAATATTCACGCTACGCCAAATCCTGGAAAAGACCCACGGAAAGCAAATCGATACATACCACCTTTTTGTCGATTACAAAGCTGCTTTCGATAGCCCCATACGGGGAAAACTGTACGAAGCTATGTCTGAACTTGGTATTCCGGCAAAACTGATCCGCCTCTGTAGAATGACGCTGACCAACACCAAATAAGCAGTGAAAGTGGGGAAATACCTCTCTGAACCATTCTGTACCAAGCGAGGACTTAGACAAGGCGACACACTTTCGTGCAATCTCTTCAACATCTTAATGGAGATAATAATGAGAAAGGCTGCAGTAAATACGAACAAGACCATTAACACGAAAAGCCATATGTTGCTGGCGTATGCTGACGACATAGACATCATTGGGCGAAATTTGCGATAGGTTACTGCAGTATTTTCAAGAATCGAAAAGGAATCAGCGAAGGTGGGTCTTGCTGATAATGAGGGCAAGACAAAATTGATGGTGTCAACGACTAGAGAAACCTCTCGACTTGGTCCGCACTTGAACGTTGACAACCGATTTAATTTTGAAGTGGTAGATGAATTTGTCTACCTTGGATCCGCCGTGAACAAGGACAACAACGTCAGCCTGGAGATAGATAGGAGAATTGTGCTTGCAAATAGATGTTATTTTGGACTCAGCAAGCAGTTTAGGAACAAAGCCCTCTCGACGGACAAAAGTCCAGCTATATCAGACTCTCATTTTACCTGTCTTGACATATGGCTCCGAAACTTCATATCGCAAGCGGATGAAAGACACCTGGGAGTTTTCGAGAGAAAAATTTCTCCGTAAAATATATGGTCCTGTTAGGGAAAACGGCGAGTACCGACGTCACTGGAACGCAGAGCTATATAATCTCTATTCTGACGTGGACATAGCTAGACGAATCAAAGTGTGCCAATTGCGTTGGCTAGGCCATGTTATCAGAATGGATGAAGATGAGCCAGCGCGAAAGATTTTTGATAACGTACCCGATGGAAGCAGGAAAAGAGGGCGACCAAGACTCCGCTGGAAAGACCAGGCAGAAGAATCCCTCCGTATCCTTGGTGTTACCAACTGGCGGGAAAAGGCGAAGCATAGAGCCAGTTGGAAGAATATGTTGAAATTTGTTTAATTTGTTTGTTTAATTAATATGTGTAAGACGTCTGACCTCATGAGGTTGTAATATAGTCAATAAGAGTAAGTAAAGTAAGTAAATGCTAGCAATGAATGTAAATACTAACAATGAATTGAGTTCCAAACTTTTCATTCTTTATTATACTTAGATTTGTGGTAAAAAGATGCGTATAATTATTTAATTTGAAATACGAGTCGAGTTAGAAGGCTTCTACGAGAAAAGTATACTGGTGGCGAACGTAATTTATGGATTCTTGGTATAAAATTTCAAATAAAATAAAATCAGTTTAACATTTAAGTTTTTATGAGATGCTTTTAATGACATCCTACAGATCAGCGGTTGAACACAGTGCACAAAGCCGTTACAATTCGGTTCATGCAAAAGCCCGAAATATTACAGAACGAGTAATTGGCGTGCTCAAATCGCTATTTCGATGCCTCCTTGGAGCACGTGAATTGCACAATGATTCCAAAAAATACACAACTTGTTAATGCTTGTGCTGCTCTCCATAATATCTGCATACATTACAATACTTCTTTTCCCCATAATGATGTAGAAATGTTTTCCGAAGGATCTGAAAATTACAACATCAGCAAAGAAAATGATGACAGAGAGATTGCACAGAAGCTGCCAGAATAAGAGATGTAATTAAAAACACATTCTCATTACAACTTATAAAGGGGTTTTCAATAAGAGCGCTACAAAAGTTTTTTTAAATAAAACAAAACCGGTTTTAGATACCAATGAAATTCTTTATTCCTGTGAAAGCACGTTCGATGCCATTATGTATGGAACTCGATTTCTTTTGCATAGCAAATTGCTCTGTGAATTATAAATTTAAATCCGCTCAAAATTGTCAGCTATCGTATTGCACTGGCAGGCGAAGCTCATACAATAGCTGAGACATTAATCAAGCCTTGTGCAGTCGATATTGCTAAATGTATACGTGATGAAACATCGGCAAAAGTAATCACTAATTTAGCAGCCAACGTAAAGGCTGAATTGGTATCTCGTCTGCAATGTCGTAATTTTTCTCTGCAAATGGACGAAAGCACAGACATAGCTGGACTTGCAGTTTTGCTTGTATTTGTCCGATATCAGCATCTAAATTTGCTTGAAGGGGATCCACTTTTCTGTGAACCATTGCAAACCAATACAACTGGTGCCGAAATATTTAATATCGCGGATAACTTTTTTGATACTCATGGCTTGGATTGGAAAAACTGTGTTGATATCTGCACTGATGGTGCAAAGGCAATGATAGGAAAAACTGCTGGCGCTGTCGCAAAAATCAAGAACTTAGTACCAAACTGCACAAATAGCCACTGTATTCTTCACCGCCAAGCACTTGCTGTAAAAAAATGCCATTGTCACTTAAAAAAGTCCTTGTCTGTAAAGATTATAAATTTCATAAAATCGCGACCATTACAAACACGGCTTTTCAAGATTCTATGGGAAGATATGGGCAGCGTTCATAAAGCTTTACTGATTCATACCGAAGTACGATGGCAATCTCGAGGGAAAGTACTTGTGCGACTATTCGAGCTGCGTTCCGAATTGGGCACATTTTTCATGAAAAACAGGATGGAGTTACAAGAAAGATTGACAGATAAACTATGGTTGTTTCGACTTGGATACCTCGCCGACATTTTTTCAAAGATAAACAAAGTGAATGTGTCACCTCAAGGAAAACACGTAACAGTGTTCACAGCCAATGATAATATTCAATCTTTCAAAAAGAAATTGGAATTATGGATCACTTGCATTCGCTCTCGTGAGCTAGATAGCTTCACAAAACTTAAAGATTTCTACGATGAAGTTAATGGAGACATTGATGTAAGTGACTTTACTATGTTGTGTGATGAAATTTGTCAACATTTTTAAGATATTCTCAACTTAGTTAAACAATATTTTCCAGATGAAGAAAATGAAAAGATTAAAAATTATGCAACGATTAGAAACCCATTCATAGTTCAGAAAAGGTCAGAAAAATTCACAGCTAAGGAGTACGAAATTTTCATTGACATGATTTCAGATTCCTCACTACAGCCCATATTCGAAAAACTATCGTTGGCAGAATTTTGGTGCGCCTTGAGAGAAGAATATACAGATTTATCAATGAAAGCTGTTAAAGTACTTCTTCCTGTGCGAATCTGGATTTTCTTCGTATGCTGCAACAACAACAAAATACCGCAACAGACTCGATGCAGAAGCTGATATGAGGATTCGACTGTCCTCTATAAAGCCAGATATAAAAGAATTGTGTAAAAATAGGAAACAAGCCAATACGTCCCACTAACAATGTTTGTTTTTTATAGTATTTTGCAGTTATTTTCTGATAAATAAATGATTTTTTGAACTACGAATAATTTAATTCTTTCTTTTTATTTATAAATATATGTATATCTGTGGACTTTTGACAAAACAATCTCTTTCTAAAACAGCAATTTTAAAGTGGAGCGAAAAAGCTTTTTAAATACCTCACAGCTATTTTTAAAAAATAACTGGTAAAAATTAAAAATAGTGTAAATTTCCATTTTAATATTACATTTTTACCAATTATTTTTTAAAAATAATTTTGAGGTATTTAAAAAGCTTTTTTATCTCCCCTTTAAAATTGCTGTTTTAGAAAGAGGTTGTTTTGTCAAAAGTCCACAGATATAAAAAAAATATATATAATCTTCGATATTAGGTATCGTCGAGTGGCACATACACATAAATAGTGAACCAGTGGGGTTCCGAAGAAAGTTGTATGCCTTTGGAGGGCTCCGCAGCTCAAAAAGTTTGAGAACCGCTGGCATAGACCATAGACTTGACCCACAGGAAATAATCTAACGGCGTCAAATCTCACGACCGAGGCGGCCAATCGACTGGGCCATTTCGTGAGATAACACGTTCACCAAACTTGGTTTCTAATAAATTGATTGTGGCATTCGCTGTGTGGCTTCTGGCGCCGTCCTGTTGGAATCACATGTCCTCCAAGTCCATATTATCCAATTGGGGCCAAAAATATTCGGTTATCACTGAACGGTAGCGATTCGCATTCACAGTAATGTGCCGGTCTTGATCATCACGGAAGAAGTAGGGCCCAATGACGCCGCCGGCCCATAAACCGCACCAAACCGTAATTTTTTCGGTATGCAATGATGACTCATGGATTACGTGCGGATTGCTGTCTGACCAATAACGCATATTTTGCTTATTGACGAAGCCATTCAGCCAGAAATGAGCCTCATCATAATTTGGACGTAGCGCTCTTAAAGTTGAGGCCACTGACTCCAAATTTCGGTAGTAAATTTTAATAATTTCGACTCGTTGTTGGCTCGTATATCTTTCCATGATGAAATCACAAACCTTACTGAAGAGAAATGTCAAAAGAGCGGAAAAAAATATGACGTCGTTTGCTGTCCCTATCGATTTACTTTTGTAGCGTCTCTGTTGAAAAACCCTTTAGAAATAGCTCACTATGTTTAGACAAAGAACAATATTTTTCTTCACATCAATGAATAGCAGGAGATTCAGCCTACCTTTTATCCAAATTATTTCAGGAGACCACAACACAAGATTCTAGTGATGCTGAAGATTCAAGCAATTCAGGGGAAATTAAAAGACAAGCTATTTATTCGCTAATTTTTCCTTAAATTTATTTGAAACCATTTATTAAACAAAAACAAAAAAATACATACGTACATTAATTAATAAATAATATTCAATTCATTTATCTCCGCCGCCGATGATTTTGACTAGACTTTGCCCTCTGACTGCAAGTTTGCACATAAGTATTGCAAAGGCAGAGGAAATATAAACTACGGTTATAAGTGTTGCATATCAGCAAAACCATTGCACGTGCATTTCTGTATATTTTGTTAGTGTATAGGAAAAATGTGCAATACCAATTTGCAAATGCTACGACGCAAGGCCATATGCACAGGATTGTGAACTGGGCTATTGTACAATATTGCAGTAAACAGACAGACCTATTATCTCTTACTTCTAACTATTTCTAATAAGATGAATAAGTACGTGGATGTGTGTTTGTATATATATATATGTATATGTTGCAATAACATAACAACACAAAGAGAGTGAGAGTGTTTAAATGAAATGTAATTTATGTTAAAGGGAATGGCAGTAAGGCTGACTGTAATTTGTCAATACTCTATAATGTTGTACAACAAACTTTGGTTTTAATATGACCTGATTAAAAATTACTTAAAATTGCATATACATATATATTTATATTTTTCATTTTAAACAATGCAAACACAATTGCTTAAACAACATTTAACAATTTTCGTTGGCCAAATGAATGAACCAAAACCAATCAGCATTGTTGATGCTATAACCTTACCAAATACATCTTATTGTTAAACAAATGTCATTATTTGGTTCGTTGTCAAAATTTATAGTAGGCCTGGGGGTAGTCTAATTTTTGACACTAGAAATTCACCACGCAAACTTCAACATTTTGTTCGGTGCAAAATATTTGAACTACTGTTGCCCGAGGATCTATCAGATTGAGAAAGCTGGCGATTGGCATCAGTCCTCGCATAAAAAAATTGTTTCCCATTTCCATGGCTAAATACTCGATAGTCTCGCTGACACTAAGCCGTCGTAAGAAATTTAAGGTGGTCAGGACAGGAATCGAACCCACGATCTAATGTACAATGTTCAAGAGGCGTAGACACTATCACTGAACCACCGACGGCCGCGCATGGTCATGCTTTTGGGTAGTGACGACTCTTACTGATTTGTTGACGAAATATATGGATTTCCGCAAAGTGGACGTAGCAATACCGACAAGACGGGATCCCCTATCATGACTCCATTTCTGTATTTGCGGACGGATCGAAGATAGAACATGGCACAGAAGCTGGTATATACAGTGAGCACCTGCAGATAAGTCTTTCTTTTAGGTTACATAGTGAATGCAGTGTTTTTCAGGCTGGGGTACTGGCTATTCAGAAGGCCGCGGAGGTCATTATGGAATATGGAATCGATACTATCAAACGGATAACCGTTTGTGTGAATAGCCAGGTTGCGATAAAGGCGATCAATTCAACATGATGTATATCAAAGATGATGTGAAATTGTAAGGGTTCCGGGACATTGTGATATTCCTGGGAACGCAGATCCCGGTCAGAATACATGGTTGGCAAGTGCAGGCGCAATTTGAGACTTAGCTGTGTAATTAACTGGCCACTGCAATATCAGGCACCTAGCGGGCACATGGGATAGATCAGTGCCGGAATACTGGCGCTTGCGCGAGGACTTCGAGACGACGGAAAATCTTCTTCGTGGTTGTCCTGGTATGGTCCGTAGGAGGCTAAGCTACATGGGGCAAGATGTTATAGAAGACCTAGAGTATCTCTGCTTAATCGGAGTGAGTCAAGATAAATAGCCCGAGTACACTGTTGTGGGGGCTTCATCCCACGATTATCTCTTTTTTCGTCTAATATTTACTTCATTTTTATTCTTCCATATATACTTGTATATTCTTCTTTTACTTTCTTTTCCTTTACTCTCTCTTTTCATCGGACAATCACAATGGATCAGTGGATACCCGAGTGTAGTGAGAGCTGGTTATTACCAGGCCACACGTGTCCCAAACC
The DNA here is from genome assembly GCA_963931995.1 of Phaonia tiefii. NCBI lineage: Eukaryota > Metazoa > Arthropoda > Insecta > Diptera > Muscidae > Phaonia > Phaonia tiefii. The sequence continues at coordinate 141,273,615 of OZ008371.1, read as the reverse complement.
TAATCCAGTCCTACTTGACTACGGTCAGACTACCTCTAATTTTTTTTTCTTTATGTGTGGTGAATAATGTCAGCATCTTTATGAACACAGTATTACAGACAACATACTAATGCAAAATACTAAGAGAATCTGATCAGCAAAAGAAACAACGAGAACGGAAACGGAAAAGAAATATGAATCCATAAATTTTTATTCGTAGTTATGGTTCATGTACCAAAGTTGTCAGACAGGTTTGAGAAATTCAATTGTACGATATTAATAAATCACCGTAGAAAAGTTAAGTACCCCCTTAAAATCTATGTGTGATAATTTGTTATTTCCGGTATTATATGAAGATCTTCGTCATTTGAGTACAAAGCAAAAATATCTATTTATTTGGCCCTTAGTGTTTTGCAGAGTGAAAAGCTTTACTGCAAACGACTCAATCTGGAGATGCTTCAAATTCAAAACAACAACGGACAAACTATAAAACGGGCACAGACACTTTTGCAATGTAATTATTAGCTTATACCATATTGGGTATTGGATCCGTCATTTAGAATTTCTAAAAACACCATATTTTATTCGAAACTACACATAATAGCTTTGATCGTTTACTTTCCCAATAAAATATTGCAAGAATCTACTTTTGAGAGACAATGAACGATTTTTCTCTCTTTATGAAAATTTGTGGGACATGGAACTGTCCTTGGATGTGGAAAGTTTCTGATAGCCATTCACTTGGGAGTGGCCAGAAATGATTCCTTCATTGGGTAGTCCAAGCATCTCACTACTTCCACGCAGTATGTCCTGGGCAATGGTTTATCGGAAACCTCCGTTAGCTAGCTAAAGTGAGAAGGCGAAACGAATGAGCAACCTGAGTGGTAATGCGATCACTGATACGTCTCAGGATTATTAGGTGACCCTGTCACTGAAGCTGCTCTTCGAAGTGGACATATTCTTCTGTCCTTTGAAGGCGGATGAGCCAACCACCCCTGGCCAACGGCGGATCAAAATTGAAGAAACCAAAATCCAGTTTCGACACACTGCATTCTGGTCGGCGTCTGATCCATAATGGGCGGCTGAAACATAATCATAATCATAAACATAATCAGGTAAAATGCAAACCACGGTGGGCTAGGTGAGCAGGTGCGCAGTGAGTGACCGCATAGCCACAATTCGCATCAAAGCGGAATATTTCAACATCTCGTTAATTTGTGTGCACGCACCGACAGAGGATAAAGATGAAACAAAGAAACATTTTATGAGCGTCTGGAGGAAGTATATGAACGCTGCCCTGACCACGACATTAAGATTATTCTAGGCGATTTTAATGCCAAATTAGGAAAGGAAAGTGTCTTTCGACCAACCGACGGTAATCACAGTCTACATGATACCACCTCCGATAATGGAATAAGACTGATAGACTTCGCCGCTGCAAAGAACATGGTAGTTAGTAGCACACGATTCCAGCATAAGACCATACATAAGGCGACCTGGATATTTCCTGATCAGAGAACGAAGAACCAGATTGATCACTTGGTAATAGATGGCAGGCACTCTTCTAGTGTAATGGATGTATGTGTGATTCGAGGTGCCAATATCGACTCAGATCATTACCTGGTGACTGCGAAAATTCGCACAAGACTGAGCAGGGCGAAAAACGTACGAAGCCGAACACGGGAAAAGCTAGATATTGACAAGCTACAAATACCGAAGATATCAAAGTCCTATCAACAAAAGCTCTCTCTCCTGCTAGGCCGAGGACCCAGATTCGCAGTGGAAGAACATCTCCCATTCTTTGGAAACCGCTGCATTGACTGAACTTGGCTATCAAAAACCGCAGAAGGATAAGCCATGGTACGACGAAGAATGTCGCATTGCAACTGATGAAAAAGACCCTGCACGTATGGCAACGAAACAGTCAATTACAACGCGTGAGCGGTACAAGAGGCTGAGAAGGGGGAAACCAACTATTTAGGCGAAAAAATCGCAGTGGGAGCAGAGAGTGAAAAAACCGAAATGTGCAGGATGAATGGTGAATCCCGAAAGTTTTTCCAGAGGGTAAGAAGATCGAATAATGGGCCTAATAATGGGCTGCCCTCCTGCAAGAACGAGAATGGGAATCTGGTGACTGAGAAGCAATGTGTGCATAAAATGTGGAGACCACTTTTCAGCACCTCTCCAATCAGATTCTTCCACTGAAGATCAGGAGGTAATGATTGTGGATTAATCAATATTCATGATTAATTAATTAATCTAAAAGTAATCAAAAATTTTAATAATTGAGCAATTCATGCTTTTAGTAGAGATGTGCGTTTATTGATTAATCAGGCAACCTGATTAATCGGCATCCTGATTAATCGAATAATTTATTAATCACACATTTAAGGGGCCCTTAGACCTGTGGATAAGTTGCTCGACTACAAGTCGACATCAACTTCGATAACTAGACAACAACTTCGATTTTGCCCTTACACTCTCAAACTAGTTGAGGCAACTTCATTTTCTTGTCAGATGTCGAAATGAAAGGTGGTGAGCGCACTGCGAAAATATCACAAATTTTACGAAAAAACTACATTTTTATTTTCTTTAAATATTTATAAATAACACTACGAATCATATTTATTTAGTTTATATTTTTCCGATAATGTTTAATTTATTTATTTTTTGGTTCATTTATTTACATTTTGCCGATAATGTTGCCTGATGAACGTTTCTCACCGAAATGCGTATGAAAGTTGATGCAACTTCCCCTTACACTGGTGGATAAGTTGATATCAACTTCAAAATGGCTTTGATTTTACATCAACTAGTTTGTACAAACCACCAACTTCACCTTACACCATGGATAAGTTGATGTCAACTTGAAGTCGCTGCAACTTATCCACAGGTCTAAGGGCCCCTTTAGATTAATCATATTTACGATTAATCTTAATTTTTATGAATCAATATTCGTGATAAATTGATTAATGAAAAATTTCAATAATTGAGCAATACAGATTTTTAGTTCTTATCAGTTTGAATTTGTTCAATGGCCTTTACTCAAAATGTTCAAATCATAGAGTAATCGTACGATATACCTAGAGTAGCGACTTCTCTCAGTTAACTTGCGAAGTTCGGTGCCTCGAATTGCATGTTGAAAAGTATTTCTTTAATAATGGCAGGTAGATGCATTAGTTCATACCAACCAACAATAAAACAGCAACGGCATTTTAGATAAAAGATAAACAAAAAGTTCACAAAACATTTAAATTTCACAGTTCTCAACCATAAAGACATAACAAATTTATGTCAACAATTCTTGTAATTCCACCTGGTTTAAAAAAATTTAGTGAAACGTCAGATTGTTAAGATGGCACCTCTAGGTGTCATTATTACTCTATGGTTCAAATGTTACCTTTTGTTTGTATAGTAATTTTCGAAAAATTATTTGAATGATGAATATAATTCTTCAAATATGATTTATCAGTACTCAAATTAATTGATTAATCAGAATGTTTGATTATTCGATTATCTGATTAATCACAATATCGATTAATCAAAATTTTAATTTAGATTTTCTTAGTTGAATTTTTTCAATAACCTTTACACAAAATGTTCAAATGTTTCCTTTTGCTTGCATAAGTATAGTATATATTTATATGTTTTCCCAAAATCATTTGAATGTTGAATAAAATTATTTATGATTAATCAATATTAAAATTAATTGAATAATCATAGTAAATCCTTCTCTACTTCTATTTATTCTCTTTGAGACGGAAGACGGTCCCAAATTTTCAGAATCGTCGCCACCGCCAACCAATTTTTGAAGCTCACGCCGCCTCCATATAATTGGCTCTCATCGGTTGAAAATGTGTGCTGATATGAACGACTGATGAAATTTTAAAGGTTCAGTTATTTCAAATACAATACAAAATTTTTACAAACTGTCAAAACCTAGAGCCGCCAATATAATTTTTCTGTTGTACCGCCGTTTTCGATAATTTGGTCTCGGCACCAGTAAATAAAACAGTAAATAAAACTTAAAAAAAGATTTTATTACTTTGTTTAAGGTCCATTATTTTTAACAATTTCTTTCAATCATCTTAGAATAAAATTTCCCAAGTTTTGGATAATTTCTTTTGGAATCCCTTCCACTTATCCTAGCGAACAGTGGTCAATTCCTAATTTGAAGTTTGTCGTCCATATTTTTCTTCCAGGTACAAAAGTACGTCTTACAACAGGTTTTCACTCCTGAGTTGAAGAGTGAATTATGGTATCCCTAATAATATAAGTAAATTTATAGGGAATTTTGTCATTTATCTCTATATGGAATTTTTTAAATAGTCAACCTGTTTCTGATATTTCATGAATTAAGTTTTTGCTTTTAAGCCTGTGGAGTTGCTTTGTTAGCCAGTAACCTAAAAATGTGATATTGTACCTTCTATACCGATAAATAGGATGTAACATTTTCAGATAAATTAAAAGGAGAAACTTTCTGTACGAACAATTGTGCCGTGTGAAAAAAGATTGTGCTAATAAATTGCACAAATAATTAAAAAATTGGGAAAATGTTGAGGAAATTATGCTAAACGACACTTGGCATAATTTTTCAAAAAACAAAAAAGTTTTGCCAAAACGGCACAAATTATGCCAACATGGTGACACTGCTCGGCACGGGGTTGCTCCAAATTGGTCTAAGCATCAAAGACGATTTAGAATTAGACGACCAGAAGATGTGCGCAACTTGGCAACCCTGGTAAAAGAGAACCAAAAAGTGCTAGGAGTTCACTCAAACGCATTTCTCTCTCGCGTCATATCGTGCTTATTTCATACTTTTTGCATAGTTTATGTAATTTTATTTCAACACGGTTGGAATTTGTATAGTTATATACAATAACATTATCAAAAAGCTCCATGTGTATTGAAATATTCAATGAAGAGAGTAAGAGAGAGGGCAGAGAAGTGCTAGGGTTTCACTCGTTTTGTTTGTTGGCATTTGAGTGAAGAGAAATGTTGACTGTCTATTTGTACATCGTTTTTGTAAGCATAAACCAATCATAAAGTAGAGAGTCAAAATTTCTCCCCACTCGAATACCAACAAAGAAAACGAGTGAAGCGTTAAATTTCTCTCTCTCTCTCTCTCTTACTTTCTTGATTGAATAATCAAGATATAACTCGAGAAGATGTGAGAAATGCGTTTGAATGAATCGTGTCGACTGTTTGGTTCACTTTTACGAGGGTTGCCAATTTGGGCACAACATCTGGGCAACCCTCGTAAAAGAAAACCAATGAAGAGAGTAAGAGAGAGAGCGCCGATAATGCAGACGATCATGGTTGAAATTTAATGGTAGATGCAGTACGACTACAAATACAACAAGCCAAAAACAACAGGCATTTTGTTTTTGCTCAGTATCTGTGTTGTGTCAAGTCAGCTGATAGGAAAATGATGAAAATGTAAACAAATTTGAATTAGAAAATGATTGAGTGTTATTTGATATATTGAAAGTGTTTAAGTGTGAAAATTAAAACGTTTTTATGTGATTTTTACAGAGAAAACTTTTCAAAAACAGCAGTTGCGGGCGAACGGGGGTTGCAAAAACCAAATGTAAACAAACTTTGACATAAGAGGGAAACTTACTCATACTCACTCCAGAAAAAAGTTCAAATCAGCGGGGCTAGTGCTTCTACCATTTATTTGTACCATGGCAGGCGATCTAGAATTAGACGACCAGAAGATGTGCGCAATTTGGAAACCCTGATAAAAGAGAACCAAAAAGTGCTAGAAATTCACTCAAAGGCATTTTTCTCACGCATCATATTTTGATTATTTCATACTTTTTGCATAGTTTATGTAATTTTACTTCAACATGGTTGGAATTTGTATTGTTATATACAATAACACTATCAAAAAGCTGCTCGTGTATTGAAATATTCTATGAAGAGAGTAAGAGAGAGAACTAGGGTTTCTCTCGTTGTGTTTGTTCGCATTTGAGTGAAAAGAAATTTTGACTGTCTACTTGTACATCGTTTTTGGATAATGGTTAAGACTTCACTTGTTTTGTTTGTTGGGTTTTGAGTGAAGAGAAATTTTGAATGTCTACTTTAGTAAATCGTTTTTGCTTACAAATATGTCATTTCTCATTCCTCTACGCACTCCATTTTACATTTTACTTTATGTAATTTTATTGATATTTGGTTGGAATTTCTATAGTTAGATGCTGTAACATCATCAGAAAACTGCTCGTGTATTGAAATATTCAACGAAGAGAGTAAGAGAGCGAGAAGAGAAACGACACGCTTCACTCGTTTTCTTTGTTGGCATTCCACTCCATGAGTAAATTTTCTTCTCTGTACAATAGTTACTTTATGAGAAAAGAAAATTACACTAAAAATTCCCCAACACTTGTGCTTCATCTATTATTTTTCTTTATCTATGGTTAAAATGACGGAAATATCAACATTCCGGTTCCAAACAATTAGCAAACAATTGTTTTCGTACGAAATAACTTTCACGTACCAACCCTGTAATTGATTTTGGCTACGAAGTATTTGCAAAGAACTGAGTACCAAGCAAATGAAAAGTGAGCGAAATTCTTGGTTCATGATGTTCAAGTTTCTTTTATTGTCCAAGTATTTATTTTTGTTACAATTTCATTCTTTCACTTCTTATATAAAGAGCATTATTTTTTTTCTCTGCATGTTATTAAACATTTCTAAAGATTAATTCATTCTGTATATAAAAATAAATTGAACATTTCGGACACCCCATTTTAAAATATTTTATCTTTCAATTTGGACTTTGTCACATTTGTTTAAATTTCCCCATAAAAATGGAAAAATTCGGGATTTTCCGGTTCATGAAAAGCTGTTTAATTGGAAGCAGCTGATTGCAGACAAAAAAAAAATGAACAACCAACAAATTGCCAGAAGAAAAGTGGGAAAAATTAAAGTTGTTAAGTGAGATAATTAAAGTGTTTTTAAAATGATTGCATCCGTGGTATTTGGGGCGACATGTAGCGACTCTTTTGTTAGAAATATCCGTACTAAACAACAATTTTAATTAATTTTCTTGTAAATCGTAAAGAAACACATTTGTAAACAAACTAAACGATTGATATTTTCTGATTGTCTACTCTGACGTTTTGTTTCGTTCGTGTTTGATTTCGCTGAACCAAATTTTTTAAGCAAACCGAAAGCTCTTTTCGTTTCACTCAAAACATTGCGTACAAAAACCAAAAGTTGTCATTTGGCGTACGAATGATCAAAAATTAAGTTACAAAAACAGGCTATAAGTCCTAATAAATTGGTTCTTCCTCCGGTTCAGCTACCATTCCTTGTTGAGAGTCCTCAGACACTCTTACGGTTTTGGCATCTGCGACCACAGAAGTTGATACTGTTTCTGCGCGGGGTAGTTTTAAGATTAAAAAGGCGTTCCGGCATGTTCATTTTTGGGCGGTGTTACGGGTTTTCTATTATAGATATACCAACACCGACCTCATGGCTTTGAAATTGATTTTTATATTAGAAACAAATTCTATTATATAAAATCATTTAAATTTTGTCACATTTCCCTTGTTTAAATTACTTTAAGAAAAATTTCTTCACAATTTTATGGGAAATTATGGGAAACTTCAGTGAAAGTGACACTAGTACAGAACAGCACCTAGTGAACAAAGTTTACAATGGGCGTGCAATATCTATTATTTCCTTTTTCTATGTTTAAAACCATAGATAAAGTAAACAAATAGATAAAGCACAAGTGTTGGGGAAATTTTAGTGTAATGGGTAATTTTCTAGATGTCATTGAAAGCAATAAATGGGATTTTTTGTTCCCAAAAAAAAGTCAAAAAATATGACAATAAAAATTTAAAATGTCATATCAAAAGAAAAAATAATTTTCAACAAAAATATCAAGAATAAAACACGTTACTTAAAGTAGAATATCTGATGGCCATCGAATTGCAATGCCAAGTCACCACCGTCCATGTCCTAATTAATTGGTTCTCCCCCAGTGCCATTTCTTGTTGAGAGTCCTCAGACGCTCTTAGCCATTCCTTGGTGAGAGTCCTCAGACGCTCTTAGCGGTTTTGGCATCTGCGACCACAGAAGTTGCCACAGTTTTTGGGCGGGGAAGTTTTTAGATTAAAAAGTCGTTCCGGGATGTTCAACTTTGGGCGGTCGTACGGGGTTTCTCCTATTGATATCTCAACACCGACCTCATGGCTTTGAAATAGTTTGTTATATAAGAAACAAATGCTATTATGTAAAATCACATAAATTTTGTCACATTTTCCATTATTTAAATTAGTTTCACAAAAATTTCCCACAATTTTGAATCAACGTCAATGAGAATTATGGGAAACTTCAGTGAAAGTGACAGTAGTACAGGACAGCACCTAGTGAACAAAGTTGACAATGGGCGCGCTATATCTATTATTTCCCTTATCTATGTTTAAAACTACCTCCCATTTGAAATTCAACATGATAAAATTATTGTAACGTATTACCAAATTTTATATAATCTGTCACCATTTGCTACACCCTGTTGGCGAAAATCAGTGTTTCAAAGAAACCCCTACAAAGACACCCCTGCGAGCAGAGTTGCCTCTTGATAATGATAAATCAGCTGATGCTGTGCACGTGTATGTTTTGTTTACTAAATACGGGACGACTGCAGTAAATAATTCATTCATTTAGTTTTTTCTATTTCTATCAAAATGGGCCAAATAAAAAGGCATAAAAAGCAATACAAGAAAACCAAACCCATAAATAAAGCTCATTCCAACAGCAAGTTCAAACATCGGGGCAGCACAACTGTGGAACAGTTGAAGAAACAAATTGAATTGGATCAAAGTCGCCTTGAATCACAACAAAAATTGGAGAATCGTGAATTGGCTGGTTCTGAAGAAGTTGAGGAAGAGGAAGTCAATCATTTCAGTACCTTGGTGGAAGATCTAAATGCCAACGGTAAGTAACTTAATAAAACTTCGGCTGAAGTTCAGGACCTGGGGCAGGCAAAAAAGAATTTTTTAAAAAAAAACCAAAATTAAAGAAATATTAAAGAATGTGAGAAAATTGAAAACTAGCCGTCGCACGGACCTATGGGGCCCACAGGGTCCAAAAAACCGTCACACCCAGGAACATTTGGCTATGGATTAGTGTGGGTACTTCAACGAAAGGTATTTGTGTCACGAATTCCGTGGTGTCATTCTTTTTTTCGTGGGATGTCTGTAAGTCCAAATAAGTCCACTTTTGTGCGTACAGTAACCATGAGATTGGTTATGGTAACCATCCAGAAAAAATTTTTTTTTTTAAAAAGTACCGAGTGATTTTTCCGATTTTGCCACACATCGACTTAAGGTACAGAGGGAATTTTAACCCCCCTGCCTGAGCCCGGCCGGGCTCGATTTTTCAAAAGTTCTACCACACGGTACGAGCAACATAGGTCCCTGCGATGGCTACTTTTCCATGTTCTCACATTCTTTACCTTTTCTTTAATTTTGGTTTATATTTAAAAATTTTTTTTTTGCCTGCCCGCGGTCCTTGAATTTTGTCAAAACTTCTTCATTTTTAATGTCATCAACAATTTTTTAGTAAAAAAGAAAGCGGCATTTAAGGAGAACCCTCTGCAGTTGCTTGGTTCCAAAAAGAAACAAGAACAGAAATTGGATACGCCAAAATCCAAGAAGCCTAAAATTAACTATGTTTTACCTAAACTAAGTCAGTTTAAAGCGCATCTTCAAACCGAACTAGCCGCAGATGATGTTGAGAAGCTTATTAATGGTACAGTCACAGTGCTTAAATCTACCATAGAATGGCCAGGGTTGGGTTGTGGTTATATGTCAATACCCGAAATCGCTGACAATGAAAACAAGAACCTAATTAAGTCGCAACCACCACCGCAACTGGAAACGTCAAATGATTTGGAATCTTTGGGCATACAGCTTTCATTGGCTAATCGAGTACCTTTACCTTTGACAACAACACAAAGTGAACTATTGGCCTTGGTTAATACATACAAAGATGTATATTACCCTTACCGTAGTTTTGAAAATGCCGAACAAGTGCGACAAGTCTATACAATACATGCTCTAAATCACATATTCAAAACTCGGGCCTGTGTTATGTTGAATAGTAAGAAAATCGAAGAAGAAGAGTCTAAGACTAATGGCCTCGCCATGGATGACATTTATCGTGATCAGGGCTTAGCAAGGCCAAAGGTTTTAATAGTGACACCATTTCGCGACTCGGCATATCGTATAGTTAATATAATGGCAGATATTATAAAGAAAAAGGAGAAGGGTAAGTAAAAGGAGAAAATTTACTTTTCATTTCCCATTTTAAATGGCATAGCATTCAGTATTGACTTCAATTTTCCGTGTATTTCTTTACATTACAGATAACAATCAAAAGTCTATTATGAATATGGATCGCTTTATAAAGGAATTTACGGGTGATAGCATATTTTTCCCGAAAACCAAACCAAAACCTGAAGATTATGAGAAAACCTTTAGTGGTAATACCGACGATAACTTTCGCATTAGTATGTCTTTGACGAAAAAGACCCTTAAACTTTACACCGATTTCTATTCATCGGATATTATAATTGGCTCTCCTTTGGGTTTGCGTCTATCAATGGGTGGCAGTAGCGACAACGATGTGGAGTGTGATTTTCTCTCGTTCATTGAGGTATTAATACTCGATCAAGCTGAATTATTTTTAGCTCAGAATTGGGAAAATCTCTTGCACGTAGTAGATCATCTACATTTACAACCGAAAACATTGCGAACTACTGATATCAATCGTGTTCGCTCTTGGTGTTTAAATGGTTTTTCAAAATTCTATCGCCAAACATTGTTGTTCTCTTCGCATGATCTTCCGGAGTTTCGAGGAGTCTTCAATAACAAATGTGTGAATTATGAAGGCAGCATACGTTTTTCCAATCCTATTATTAAGGGTGATATACGTAATGTCATAGTTCCGTTGTCACAAGTTTTCCACCGCATCGAGTGCAGTGACATTGAGCAAGTGTCTCAGATACGTTTCAAATACTTCGTAAATAAAATTTTACCCCAATTCAAGAGTACAATTTTTGCTCATTGTATGATATATGTGCCCAACTATTTCGATTTTGTGCAACTGCGCAACTATTTCAAAGCGGAAACAATAAATTTCGTTCAAATTTGCGAGTATACCAAGAAAGAAAAAGTAGCTCGTGCCCGTGATATGTTCTTTCACAGTGGTGCACATTTTCTTTTGTATTCGGAGCGGTCGCATTTTTTTAAACGTACCCGCATCAAGGGTATACGTCACATAATCATGTACCAACCACCGCAATGGCCACATTTCTATTCGGAAATGATTAACCTAATGCATGCCTCCAATCAGAATACACGTGATGGCTTGGAGAGTTCGATGAGTATAACCGTTTTATACACCAAATATGACTGCCTGCAGCTGAATGGTATATTGGGAAGTGAGAACACTACAGATCTATTAAACACAGATAATACAATACATGTGTACGCAGCGAAGTAGTAAAGTAAGATCGTAATATTAAAAAATAAATGAGTTTCTAATTAAATCACTAGTTAGAAAATAAATTTCAGTTGTTTAATATTAAAAGGAGAAAAAGTTGCAAGGAATAAATCTTGCGAGCTAAGAATAATGTAAAAGAAAAGGAACATTCTGATTTATTTTGTAACGGATGGACCATTTACACCTTCCGCATCTCCTGTCTTCAGACAACTTGTGGGGTTATTTGGAGTTAAAAGAAGTATATGTCAACAAACCACAGAACATACCACAACACTACAAAAGGTATTTGTTTTTTATTATTACCAAAACGCATTAGGAAAATTTAAATGGTCCACCCTTACATATTGTATATGCTTAGACAAACTTTTTCATATCACATGTAATTGTTTCCTAAATATTCATCTTAAATTTGTTTGATTGTGTAATTTTTGGCCACCAATCTTCAAAATTGTATTTTAATGCTTTTACAATTGCTGTTTGCTCATTTCTCAACAAATATCTACTAGTTCATTATCACAATTTAATGTTTTTTATTATTGAAAAATAGCCTCATGGTATTGTCATAAAACATCTCAGCCAATTTATCCACAGGCTGATCCTTAATACCAGCAATAACCTCTAGTACTTGGCTAAAACAAAGTGTTACTTTTATTACAAAAAATTAATTTAAATAATATCATCTCACCTTATCTGACACGGTTCACATCGCCCATCTATCAACGAGTCCGCCGTCCATTTATCTTTCTTCTTGACAGTGGGGAATTTAGTATGCACAAATTTCTGACCAGCATGCGAAGATCTTATACCACACCAAGGACAGTCGGTCTCTAGCATCAAACGATCATTGGGTAGTTGGCGAACTACATCCAAATTCTCTTGGGTTTTCAACGAGCAACCATTAATGCCAATATACAAGTTAGGATGAAAACCTAAAACTGTTTGAGCCTCTTCGATCGTACCATCGAAACTATGCACAACCCCACCACCACAAGCATCAAGTTTGGTACTATTATTCCTCAATATTTCCATAAAATCTTTATGTGAATTTCGACAATGTAGGAATAGAGGTAATTTGTACTCCTCAGCTAGTGATAATTGCTTTTTGAAATATATTTTTTGTATTTCCTTTTCGCAAAAGTGTAAACGATCATAATCTAGCCCACATTCTCCAATGGCAACAATTTTCAAAGGGTTAGAGCATATTTTCATGCGGAGGTCTTTATAGTACTGCTCAGGATTTGGTAGGAATTCACCGCATCGTGTTGGATGACAACCCATCGTTATGTAGAGACGATCTTCGTAGACAAACAAATGCATTAGGTTGCCGGTATTTTCTTATTCTAACCTTAAACTAACCATCTTTTTGTGCCATCTGCAAAGCATCGTCCGCCTCACTGAGAGTACCCACAGTTATTATCATTTTATCTAGACCCTGTTGCCAAGATCTTTTCAAAACCAATTCCAAATCATCTTGATGTTTTTGAGAGCCACCATAACGGCCACGAAACATGGGATCGGTTAAATTAGCGCCAATATCTTGGACATGGATTACTAATGGTAGATTCAGTTGAAATAAACAAATTTCAGAGTCTTACCTATGTATTTCAGAGACATTTTAAGATATTGAAAGGCTTTATGCATAAATGTAAATGCACAAAAGTTAAATGCCCAAATAAATTTTGAGTCAACAGCAGTTTTTTGTTTACCTATTTCATTTCGCCGCGATGACGAATTGGTGCGACGGACATGAAAATTGTAATACTGAGGACTAATGTGTACTCTTTAGGTCTGCTCCCGTACGTACTAGAACTTACCCCCCGTTTACACATGCAAGTACAATTTCGAAAACCCCAATTTACTCACACTTTTTCACTAAAGCCGCATTCACAATGCCAGAAACAATTTTGTAATTCATGCGTCTTGTTCGCACTTATGGCATTTCACATAATGACCTTTCGTTTTCTTTCCAAAAATGTAGTTGAACGTTGGCGCAGAAATTCAACTACTTCTACCTCAGCAACAATTTTGTTCGAATCTAGCTACATAATTGACACCTACATGACGCTTCATCTGAAATTTCATTTTAAAACTAAGAAATAACCATTTGTTTCAAAAACTGTATATTTCAACATAATTTTATCTGTGGAATGTGTTTATTGTAAATATTTCATGTATTTTAATATTTTACTAATATTCAAAATACGACACTGTATGTGGAATTCGAAGTAAATTTGTGCTTACAATGCGAAAGGCCTATTGAAAATGTTGTTTTCATTGTGATTCCTGCTTAATACAATCGCATTTAATAATATTTGCACCACCTAAGGGCGACGGAAATCGTAAAGCTTTTGAGTACAAAATACATTAGTTTACAGCAATTTTGAACCAAGGCTGCGAGAATTTTTGATGTGTTAACATCTATAGGAACAGGTAGGGCAATCTATCAAAGTGAACGCATGCAAACAACACACAGCGTTAGCATCACATCGTCGTTGTTCTACAACACTGGTGACCAGCCCATACCGCAATTGCGGAGACCAACACATAAACAAAGTCACACTTATTCTTATGCTCTTCCATTCAGTCGTCGTTGAGAAAGCGACGTGTGAACAAGTGAGCGGACATATTCATCTTTTGATGATATATCAGCAAAAAATCATATACCCGTGCTCATGTGCATACGTCGCTGTCTAAACGACGACTGAAGCAACATCGTTTTTCTCACCAACACTACACCATAAAAATTTTTGGTCACCTCTGTTCTACAACAATAGTCTCTTCCTGCAAAGAAGTATGATGGTATTGATATAGCGGCAACGAACTAACAAGCAGGTCGTCGTCGCCAAAGAGTATGGAATAGCATAGAAAACTCATGGTACGAATTGTATGTATTACTCTAACTTATTACTCTCTTTTTGTCATAATTCATAATTTTGTTGTGAAACATTAATGCCTTTTTTAACAAATATGCTTTTTGTATTGTTTTATGTAATAACATTGTCGAAATGGTGCATTTATACTCAAATATTCCATAAAGAGAATAAGACTTGTTTATGCTCTTTCACTCAGACTCTCTACATGAGAGCGGAAAAAGAGTGCAATAAGTTCTCTATACTATTCAATTCTTTTTGTCGTCGCTCTGTTCATGACAAAACAGAAACAATTATTTCAGTGAGCTAAATATTGTTTTATATATTTTAACAATATTACATCTAATGTTAAACCAGATGTACGAAAGTGCAATAGCAAAAGAGCCTTCAGCACAAAAACTATTTTTTTTTATTTTCCAATGTAACATTTTCTAATGTCTTCATAGGAAATCTAATGTGTTCATTACATATAATGTTAAAGCAGATGTAAGAAAGTGCAATAGCAAAAGAGCCTTCAGCACAAAAACTATAATTTTTTTCCAATGTGTTGTATATGAGATCCAGACATCGCGCTGACGCAAACTTAAAATTTTCAACTTTGACAGAACGCAAAGGGGGGACTTAAAGCAAAAAGGAAGAGCGGACAAAAACAGCAATAAAATCAGACTTAAAAAAATGAAAACGCTCAATATGAAAAAGTGTAATCATCCTATAAGATGATTACAATCAAAACCTTTAGGCCCAATTTTTGACTGGTTATTTAAATTGGTGGTCACTTGATTTTGATTTATGTTTCATCTGACTTTAAATACGTAGAGTTTTCTTTCAGTGCTTTGTCAAATACAATCAATTGTTCATACAATCAAGCTGACCCTATTTTCAAAAGAAAAGTGAAGTGATAAAATACAAAATATTTCATAAAATTGGAAAGAATTCCAGCAGAAATTAGGTTCTAACTGCACTACGATTTAAATGATAAGTTTTATTATTATTTCAACTAGGATGGTGATTATTGTTTTTCACATTAACAAAAAGGAAAGCTTTGTATTTGTTCTTCTTTTGCTGTTTAAACAGCAATCAACTAATAACCCAAAACATTAATTCAGAGTTTAAATATGATGATTTTCCACTCAAAAATTAGGCCTTAATATTTCCTTACTGCTGGCCGTCGGTGGTGCAATGGTTAGTGTGCGCGGCTCTTGTACATGAGATCCTGGGTTCGAACCCTGCTCTGACCACCTTCAAAAAAAAAATTTCTTTCAGCGGCGGTCACCTCGCATAGTGACGGCGACACTATCGAGTATATAGCCATGATAAAGCTTCTCAAAATACCGTTCGGAATCGGTGTAAAACTGTAGGTCCCAATCAGTGAGTGAAAACTGGAAAGCTCAGTGATTGTGAGAAGTTCTCTCCGGTCCCTTCACGGGATGTAATGGGAAACCATTTATTTATTTCATATTTTCGAGTGTAAATGTTTATTTTATTTTTGAATATATTTCGCGATAGCGAGCGTAATAACAAACTGGCATGTTGTTTATTGTGCATGAAATAGCGCTTTCCGTCACAGATAAAGGAAATAATAGATACAGCGCGAACATTGTAAACTTTGTTCACTAGGTGTTGTCCTGTACTTCTGTCACTTTCATTGAAGATTCCCATCATTCTCATTGGCGTTTATTCAAAATTGTGGGAAGTTTTTATGAAAGTAATTTAAACAATGGAAAATGTGACAAAATCTAAATGATTTTACATAATAGCATTTTTTTCTTATATAAAAAAAACTATTTCAAAGCCATGAGGCTGGTTTTGGGATATCAATAGGAGAAAACCCGTAAGATCACCCAAAGATGAACACGCCGGAACGCCTTTTTAATCCAAAAACTTCCCCCCACCCCAAATTGTAGCAACTTCTTTGGTCGCAAATGCCAAAACCGTTAGTGTCTGAGGATTCTCAACAAGGAATGGTAGCTGAACCAATTTATTAGGACATAGACGGTGGTGACATGGCTTTGCAATTCGATGGCCATCAGATATTCTACTTTAAGTAAGGTATTGTATTCTTGTTTCGAAGTGATATTTTTGTTGAAAATTATTTTTTCTTTTCATATGTTATTTTAGAAATTTAATGTCATATTTTTTTTACTTTTTTATTTTGGGAACAAACAAATAACATTTATAGCTTTTAACGACATCTAGAAAATTACCCATTACAATAAAATTTTCCCAACACTTGTGCTTCATCTATTAGTTTACTATATCTACGCTTTCCGTCCTAGTATTGCCCTAATGCCCACTACAGCGCCAAATACTTAATACGCCCTTTGAATTACTATTCTGAATTATAGGGGGCTTACATGTACTCAATCTTTCAGATCAACTCGATAATCGATAAATCACACTCTTATCATGAGATTTCTCATACATTTTTTGTGCACAAATCGAGTAAATTTACATCGATAATGTTATTACCATGTCACAAATCACTTTGACTGCAGAGTTGTATACGCACTTTCAGTATCCTGGCGTTTACACGGGACAGTTTTGCTCCAAAAGTAGCAATACATTCACACATTTTTACTACCCCACTTACACTTCTCTCACTTCCTCGCCACTGTCTCTGATTTTTCAACGACAGTAACTTCGGCAAGAGATTTGACATAAGCGGTCAGTTCATGGCTGAACTAGTAGAGGTTGGCGCATTATAACAACTGATTTTGCTTTCTTATGACCCCATCTGTCCAATTCAGTGTATTTTGTTGTCGTACTTTTCTGTTTACTGTGTTTGTGCATATGTACTTGTGTTGAATTTGACGGTAAGAGTCATGAAACAAAAACTAAATGCCTGTTGTTGGCGCACACAATTACAACAAATCCTACTGCGTCAACCTCTACTAGTTCAGCCACGGGCCAGATCGGTGGCGTTTCGTAGTAATTTGAGAAAAACGAAAAACATCGCAAACGACCTTACAAATTGAGAAATATATTTGTATTTGAAAATTTTGGTAACTTTTATTGAAATATTGTTTGACAATACAAACATACATATAAACATGAATACATGTCTAATTTTGCGAAGTACATCAGTTTCATTGTAATTTGGAGAAGTAAGACAAAACACAATGGCAAAAGAGCGAAGAAAAAAATCAGAGCACGAAATTTAACTAAACGACACTGTCGGCGATTGCTTAAAACTGTACTGTCTTTATAACTGGCTGGACGCGTACGTCACTCAAACAATTTTCTCAACTAATACATATTCTAAACTATCTTGCCTCAAACTGTCCCGTTTAAACGCACCGTATAAAGTAAAGGAAATGTACTTCACTGAACATGTACATTAATGACAACACATACCAACATGATTGATATAAGAAGATTGGTAGCTGATATTCATAGAGTAAATCTTACTAGAGAGAATATTTAACTCATCTACCGTTTCCTTTCACACTCTTCGTGGTGCGGTCGGTGTGATAGAGAGATGTTTGACGAATAGTGACATACACCACGTGGAATTACAATAACTTCTGACTTTAATCTTTCATGTCGTTTTGGTGAAAAACTGTCAAATTTAAACTTGTTTTATACTTTTTTATTGACTGTTATTGTTAGCATACATATGTGTTGTATTTAACACAATAATTTTAACACACAAAACGAAATATCGTTGTTGTTATTTTGTTGGATGTTTTGAACCATTTCCTCTATCTGGTATTATTGAAATAATTCTTTTCAACTTTCAACGTTCATATCACAATAGACCAAATGTCATAACTGTGCTTAGAGATATGTTAAGTCTAGTATAGTAATTAGTTTTTCTGATATTAGGTATGTTTCTTTACTTTACCGCGGGAGCCCAAACTTGCCCAAACGCGTTTATTTACTCACAAATTGGGCAAATAAGAACGATTTTTTGTTTCTCTTAACGTCAAAATGGGTTTCTCTTTTTACCGAACTTACCCAGACTTTTACTTCGGGTAAGTTTGGGCAAAGTGTCAAAAAATCAGCTGTTCCAAACGTCAACATAAAAACATATGTATTATTTGTGAAAAAAATAACAAGTGAAAAAAAATTATTGAATTTACAATTTTATTAATTTGAAAAGTGATTGCTTTGAGAGTGCTTATTTTAAGAAGATGGGAAGTGTGCAAATGAACAGTGACAATGAACATGATATGCAAGATTTGTTGTCAAGCATATGTTTTGTGTTTTGACATTTGTTTTCGGGCTAGAAAAGTGGTTTTTGCGTTTCTTTACTTTTGGGTAATATTGAGTATTTGAGAGAGAATTTAGCTTTACTCTCTTTTACCTGAACTTTACCCAAAAAGTAAAGAAACAAAGCTATAACTTTTCTTTTGTTTACATTTATTGTTGGTATACATACGTATCTGTTGGATTTGACACAACGTAAGTGAGAAGCAAAAACAAACTATGCTACAACACTTCGGTTAACCGGTTTTTTGCTATTAATCGTGTACCAGCTTTTTAAAAAACATAATTTTCGAACAAACCGGAAACCGGTTATTTGACGTCGGTTAACCGGTTAAGCGGATTTTACTAAATTAACAATAAATTATATGATTTTCGAATTTTAGTGAAATTTCCATGATTTCCATTTTGAAACATGATCTAAATTACATATCCAAACAATTTTTTTTAAAATCATTTTATGTTTAATTAAAAATTAATGAAGCTTTTCAAACATTTTTTATTAATTTTCAAAATTAAAATGATTTGATAACTTAAGATTTTCATACATGAAAATCTTTTTCAAATTTGAATATGATTTTCGATTTTAAATCAGTTTAATTCGAATTGAATAAAACTATCAAATTTTATTTTAAACAAGCATTCCAAATTTGAATATGATATAATATTCGACCTTTCGTATTATAATTAAAATTAAAATGTTCGAGCGCTAGGTTTATTTTAAATTATTTTATTCTTCAATATTTCGGTAACTCTTGGGTAGCATTGTCAGGAAAATAAGCACAATTATTAATTAAGAATTTAATTTTAATTTCATTATTTTTTTTCATATAATTTTTAATTAATAATTGTGTTTACCTCCCAATGGTTAGCAAAATTTTGAAGAATAAACTAATTTAAAATAGACATTTCATTTTAAATATATAGTTTTTATTTAAAATTAAAACGTAATTATTTAAATACATTTGTGAAATTTTGAGTTTTCCACACGAATAAGTGTAGAAATTGTCGTTAAACAAATGTATTGTACGTTCTACATGTGTAATTTAATTTAAAGCAAAATTAAAAAATATTTAAAAAAAAAAACAGCAGACAGTTGTCCGAGGCCTTCGGCCACGGACTGTCCCTGCAGGCTGTGTCAGAGACACGGCTATTAAGTTTAACGTAGAATACGCCATCCGATAAGACAGAAAACATATATACATTGTTGATGTTGCGCCTACAAATTAATTAACATTTTTAATAAAAATATATATAAACAAGGGTACACAAAACTTACCTGAGTATTTATTTCTCTGCATAACAACCACTCGTTGCTTTCTTGTATTTCGTGTAGGTGCCATTTTGGTTACTTACTTACTTATCCGGTCTCGGGCAACCCCGGGGGGTCAGGAACCTTACAAAACGAAGATAACATATTTCGCCAACAAGTTCGATCTTTTGCTTTATCTCTCCAGTTGGCAATACCAAGTGTACGCAGGGATTCGTCAACCTGATCCCTCCAGCGGAGTCTTGGTCTTCCTATTTTTCGTCTTCCTTCGAGTTCGGTTTCGAAAAGCCTTCGCGCTGGTTCATCTTCATCCATTCTACTGACATGGCCTAGCCAGCGCAATCGCGTTATCTTGATCCGCTTAACTATGTCAATGTCAGGATAAAGCTCATACAGCTCATGATTCATGCGTCGCCGATACTCGCCGTTGTGCACTATAGGGCCATAAAGTTTTCGGAGTATTTTTCTCTCGAAGACTCCTACAGATGTTTCGTCTGCTTGCGATAGGACCCAGGATTCTGCGCCATAAAGCAAGACAGGTTGAATGAGAGTCTGGTACAGCTGGACTTTTGTTATTCGAGAGAGGGCTTTATCTCTAAAGTGCTTGCTTAGCCCAAAATAACATCTATTCGCAAGCACAATTCTCCGTTTGATCTCAAGGCTGACGTTGTTGTTTTTGTTCACGGCAGATCCGAGGTATATAAATTCGTCCACTACCTCGAAGTTATAACGGTTATCAACGTTCACGCTTTGGTCTAATCGCGTGGAGGCCCTGTTCGTTGAAACCATTAATTTTGTCTTGTCCTCATTCACCGTCAGACCCACTTTTTCTGACTCCTTCTCAATTCTCGAAAAAACCGCAGTAACTTCTCTAATTGTGCGCCCAATGATATCTATATCATCAGCATACGCGAGCAGCATGTGACTTTTGCTGCTGATGGTTTTATTCATATTGGCTGCAGCTTTTCTCATAATGATCTCCATTAAGATGTTAAAGAGATCGCACGATAGGGTGTCGCCTTGCCTGAGGCCTCGCTTAGTTTCGAAAGGTTCGGAAAGATCCTTACCAACTTTCACTGCGGATTTGGTGTTCGTCAAGGTCATCCTGCAAAGGCGTATGAGTTTTGCAGGAATACCAAGCTCAGGCATTGCTTCATAGAGTTTCTCCCGTATCGGACTATCGAAGGCTGCTTTATAATCGATAAATAGATGATAGGTGTCGATTTGTTTTTCGTGTGTCTTCTCCAGGATTTGGCGTAGCGTGAAAATCTGGTCAGTTGTCGATTTTCCAGGCCTAAAGCCACACTGGTATGGTCCAATCAGGTCAGCGATAATTGGTTTTAGTCTTTCGCACATTATACTTGATAGAACCTTATATGCTATGGATAAAAGGCTTATTCCACGGTAGTTGGCACAAATACTCGGGTCACCTTTTTTAAATATGGCACATAGTACACTGAGACTCCAATCGCCGGGCATGCATTCATCTAACCAAATTTTGCTAATGAGCTGATGCATGCACCTTATCAGCTCATCGCCGCCAGCCTTAAACAGCTCCGCCGGTAATCCATCGGCTCCTGCGGCTTTGTTGTTCTTAAGCCGGGCAATAGCTGTTCTGACCTCGTCTTGGTTAGGAGGGGGGCAATCGACGTCGTCGTCCATATTGTGATCGATTGTCCCATCGTCATCGGATATCTCAGGTACTAGTAGCGCGGAGAAATGCTCTCTCCATATTCCCAACATGCTCTGCACATCTGCGACGAGATTTCCGTCCTTGTCTTTACAGAAGGGGGGCCCTGAACCATGTCCATTAGTTCCGTTTTTTACTTTTTGGTAGAATTTTCGGGCTTCGTTCTTCCTTCTTTATGTCTCAATTTTCTCACTCTCGCGTTTTCTCCACTGCCGTTTCTTACGCCTAAAGAGACGGTTTACCTCCTTTCTCTTCTCCCTATACCGCTCAGTTGCAGCTCGCGTTGCAATTGACTGAAGCATTACCATACGTGCAGCGTTCTTTTCGTCATTTGCTATGCGACACTTCATCGTGCCACGGTTTATTGCGAAGCTGTTTTTCGAAACCAAGTACGGTTGTTGCTGCAGTTTTTATAGAGTCGGAAATGGGTTTCCACTGCGCATCAGGATCGTCATCGGGAGGGGGTGGGTTCTGTGCCAAAAGTTGCGAGAGCTTCCTTGAGTAGGCTGTGGCTACCTCTGGTAATTGCAGCTTTCCGATGTCCAGCTTCCTCTGCGTCTGGTTTCGTACGATTTTCGCTCTACTTAATCTTGTGCGAACCTTTGCTGCTACCAGGTAGTGATCAGAATCGATGTTAGCTCCTCTGATCACTCGTACGTCCATTACACTGGATGAGTGCCTTCCATCAATTACCACGTGATCAATTTGGTTCTTAGTTCTTTGATCAGGGGATACCCAAGTAGCCTTGTGGATGTCTTTATGCTGGAATCTTGTGCCACTAATGACCATGTTTTTTGCCGCGGCAAAGTCAATCAGTCTCATACCGTTGTCGGAACTGTCAGCATGAAGACTGAAATTGCCAATAGTTGGATTAAACACATTCTCCCTTCCTACTTTGGCATTAAAATCTCCTAGTACAATCTTAATGTCATGGCCAGGGCAGCGGTCATACGTTTCCTCTAGGAGCTCATAGAATATGTCTTTGGCATCATCATCTTTCTCTTCTGTCGGGGCATGCACACAAATTAGGGAAATATAAAAATATTTCACTTTTATGCGGATTGTGGCTATTCGTTCACTCACAGGATTGAACCTAGAGACTAGATGTCGCAGTCTTTTGCCAACTACAAATCCACAACCAAATTCATGTTTTTTTTCATGGCAACTGTAGTATATATCGCAGTTTCTTTTTCTTGTGCAGCCATGCCCTGTCCATCGCATTTCCTGGATAGCGGTAATGTCAGCCTTATAACTTTCGAGGACATCTGCCAGTTGGATACTTGCACCGGATCTATATAAAGTTCTTACATTCCAAGTGCATATCCGTAAATCGTGGTCCTTATAACGTTTGCGGGGGTCGTCAACAAATAGGGGTTGTTTATGTTTTCTGTTTCGTTTTTGTATTTTCACTGCCATTATGAACGGTGGCGGGAGGAAAACCCAGCCCACCGGGTTTTTGCATTTTACCTACTGCCAGGATATTTGATTGCAGCCGCCCATTATGGATCAGACGCTGACCAGGATGCGATATGTTGAACCTGGATTTTCTTCTTTTAGTTTCTATCCGCCGTTGGCCCGTATGTTTGGCTCATCCGCCTTCTAAGGACAAAAGAATATGCCCGATTGTTTGATGAGCTTCAGTGACATCAGTCACCTACTAAACCTGATTTGATGCTCATTTGTTTCGCCTTCTCACTCTAGCTAGCTAACGGAGGTTTCCGAAAAGCCATTGCCCAGGACATACTGCGTGGAAGTAGTGAGCTGCTTGGACTGCCCAATGAAGGAAACATTTCTGGCCACTCCCAAGTGAATGGCAATCAGAAACTTTCCACCTCCACGGACAGTCCCATGTCCCATGCCATTTTGATTAGCAGTCCCATGCCATTTTGATTAGTAGTTTTTATTTTAATTTACTAAACGTCAACTGTCAGCTGCTGTCAAACAGCATCAAGCAGCACTGTTATTTTGCTTACTTGGCAGCACTTTCATTTAACATAAAAATGTATGAATTAATTTTTTCATACATTTTTTATAATTATATATCCATGTTAAATTCAAATTCACATTTAACATTTTGTTTCACTTAAATACATAAGTAAATATACGAAATTTCAATATTTCATCAATCAAAACAACAGCCGAAGGTTTGTGTCCACACTGAAACAGCAGCATAGTTTGTGTTCACGCTACAAACTCAAACACTCAACCAAACACCACACATATGTTTGAGTGTATGTGTTTAAACAATTTTCATTTGAGAAATTTAAATATTAGGAAGATATCAACCAATATGAAATGTATATAAAAAAACGAAAGATATCATCTTCATTTACCTACAAAAAAATTTTTAAAAAAAGTTATCTCGCCGTTTCCTCATAATCAATGAAATAAAGATTACAACAATAACAATCTGACATGACTCCGGTTTGTATTAAAATAAAAAAACGAGGCATAAATACACTTTAGTTATTATTCTATGTGTTGCCGCCCGACACTATTTAATTTCAATTAGTTTAATCAACATAAATATTTAATTTGTTTTTGCTTCAATTATATTTCAATTTCAGTACCTATTTATTTGCACAGTACTGTATGTTACAATTTAACTATGTATTTACCAAATTCTAACTCGTTTATGAAGTCATGACTCTCTTGTTATGATCATTGCTTATTTGTTATTCCTTCGTTGCCCTTTTGTTTCTTTGCCCAATCCGTCATGTGTACATACATACATGTGTGTATGTAAGTACGTAGCCCTTTGATAATTAACGTCAGTGACTTCTTTTCTGTACAAAACAAGAACATAAGACGGGCAACGAAGGAAAGAGGAACATCAGTTCGATTTTAAATACGAAAGAGAAAAATTGTTTTAAAGCGCTACGCGAGTATAAGCGGGTGTTTAAATAATATTAAACACAAAATCAAAGCGACTCAAAAAAATTTGTTTTCTTTCTTTTTCCGACTCAACACTATGATATATACCAAAATTTCAACGTTCAGAAAAGCTTCTGCGCTGAGTCCAAAAAATATTGTTTTTTTTCCCCGCTCGGCCCAACTTCTTGAGATATAGGTCTTTACAGCTTGAGTATGTAATCGCTCATATCTCAGGTATTTATAATCCGATCTGGTTGAAATGGGTATCATTACAAAGGTCTTTGGAAACTCTATAAGACCCTAATAAAGATATTTTTTTTAACCCATTGGGGGCCACTAAATAAAAGTTTTTTAACCTCACTTTTTTCAAACTGCTTTTCCCCCAAAAATGCCCTATATACTTATTCTTTCGATAGACTCCGATAATAGGCAAAACTTTCACAATTCTTTTAAGGTATAATACTCGCCTGTAACCTTTTACAGACCGGAGATATCAAAGTTTCGATAAACATTTGGCGCTTTCTAAAAAATAAAAGAATCCCGCGATTTTTTGAATTAGTTTTTGCCTGCGGGGCTTTCTGTTTTATAAACAAATTATTTAAAAAAATACCACAAAATACTATGCCGAAGCCGCGAAGCCGGCGTTGAACCCACCCCAGAGGAGAAAATCCCTAAGCCCGGCCACACAGAAAGCCGTATATCACAAAATTACAATGAAGCTGGTGTTAAATTAAATAAATTTTTTCGATAACTGGAAAAAAAATCTTGTAAAAAATAGAGGTTGATTTGAGCTGTGGGTTAATTCTTTACTTATTTATTTTTTAAATTGAACATATTGAAGGCTTATAGATGAGTATGATAACTTAAAAAATGTTGAAGACTTGCGTAGTATGGGAGTCTAGCAAACCAATAGGTATACTAGTGCATTTTTGGGAAAAAAATACATGTTTATCAAAAAAGTGAGGTTAAAAAATAGATTTTTTTATTGGTCTCCAATGGGTCGGTGGTGCAATGGTCAGTGTGCGCGGCTCTTGTACATGAGAACGTGGGTTCAATCCCTGTTCAGACCACCTTACAGTTCTTTCGACCACGGTCACCTCGCTTAGTGATGGCGACACTATCGAGTAATTAGACATGAAAAAGTTTTTCAAAATACCGTTCGGAACCGGTGTAAAACAGTAGGTCCCAATCAGTGAATGTAAAAACTAGAAAGCGCACAACTCACTGATTGTGAGAAGCTCTCCTCAATCCCTTTATGGGATGTTATGGGACACCATTTTTTTTTTTAATGGGTTACTAAAAACAAATATCTCTATACAGGCACTTCCAAAGACCTTTCTACTGAAATTTATTTCAACACGATCGGATAATAAATGGCTGACTTACGCGCGATTATACATTCAAGCTTTGGAGGCCTATATTTCGGAAAATATGGACTTGCGGCTAAATTTTTTATTTTTTTTTTCATCACCGTTTAATGCCCTATCAAGCCAAAAAATACGAAAAAATAGGCGAATCGCAATTAAAGTGTACTTGTTCCAAAAACGAAAACCGGTTTGTTGAAAAATTGATTTTTCGAACAAACCGAAAACCGGTTTTTAAAAAATATCATTTTTTGGACACTCTACCCATGACAACGGCCTTAATAATTTGTACAAATTTCGAGTACGCGAACAGAGCTTATGTTGTACTATAACGTTTCCGAACACTTCCAGTTCTCTAGAATTTATTTAGAATTTTTAATCACAAAACCAAACTTTCCACCAATAAAGTAAAAGAAACAATAATCAACCGCAACAAGGATATAATTCTATTGGTCATTTTCTCACTGAGCCTCAGCACACCACATTTTCACAGCTGCCTTTAACCTTGGAATTCTAATAATTTTTTACAACAAAGAATGTCGGTGCGTCATGATTGGTATCAGTCCGATGTCAAAGTGGTCATCACAGTGATGCTTAAGAATGCCAAAGAGAAGAATTATCACGTCACCATTGAACAGCAACGGGTACATATGATAGCCGAAGGCTATGAGCTGGATGTAAAGCTTTTCGCTCCCATCAATGTGGAACGTAGTTCCTACAAGGATTTTCCGTCCAAAGTGGAGATATCATTGGCCAAAGAGGCTGGCATACGTTGGGATGCCCTGGAAGAGAAACCTGATACCAAAGTACAAATGACAGCTCCACCACCTATTCACAAGAAGAATTGGGATAGCTTAGCGAAGGAGGTAGAGAAATCGGAAGAAGCCGAAGCACAAAGTGAAGAGGCCTTGCAGCGATTGTTTAAAAAAATCTATAGCTCGTCATCGACAGAAGTTCAGAAAGCCATGAACAAATCATTCTCAGAGTCTGGTGGTACTGTTCTCAGTACAAACTGGAATGAGGTGGCTCAAGATAAGGTGGATGTAAAACCTCCTGAAGGCTGTGATTTTCGTAAGTGGGAATAGTTGGAAAGGGGCAAGGATTTAAGATGGCGTATCTATGTTCGTTTTATTTTTTGCTGCCGAAATAGCCTACAATGGAAGTATTTAGCATTCAAATGTTACCGATTTGTTTATTGTTAATTTTTCATTTGTTTAGAACTGATCATATATTTTGTAATTAATAGCTTTGATTAAGATACCATTTTGTTAGTGATTAACCGATACTTCTATGTCGCAACGAATTGGAAAACAATTATGTATAATTTTTTATGAAAAAATAAATTAACCAATGAAATATTATTACATAGGTTTTATTTCTAATTTTGTAATCAAATTTGATGTTTCTTATTTTACATAATTTATTATTCAATTGAAGAAATTGTATTGTGGAAGTTTGTAACGGTATTTGGCCTTAGTGATTTGGTTAGACCCTTTTCACACTCGGTAAGTTACTTGCGCAAGTCTCTTGCCCAAGTCTTGGTTTGTTGATGACAGTGGTAAGGTCGGGTTAGGGGAATAAATTTGAGGTACAGACTTGCTTGTACTCGGAAAGTTGGAAAACTGACTTGCGTAAGTAACTTGCCGAGTGTGAAAGGGGTCTTATTGAAATTATTAAAAGAATTTAAATGGTTATCGTCGCTTCGAAAAAGAAGTGCCTTAATCGTAATTGAAAATTGACTTACGGCGCTATCACACAAGACACATTCACTTCACTTGCCATTTTAGACAACGCATAATAAACAAACTTAGTACATGCCGTAAGAATATCGTTAAAATTTATGTAAAACTGAACACGAACAATTAAATTTTCATAAACAGCATTCGTTAAGTTCCTAACTAATATTGCATTCGTTAAGTTAATAAAAGTGACTTACATGATCAGGCCTTTAATTCCGGTCAAATCGTGTCTCATAATTCGTAGTATTCACTTGCTTCCTCAACTTTCGAACGTTTTCACTTCACCGATATGTAATTTATTATCACTGAAAGGTGTTCTGTTCACTTTTCTTCAAATCACGTGATTAGAAATCTATTGATATGGTAGCGGTACCAAATCACATGTTTGTGTTTTGATGTGTTAACGTCTATAGGCGCGGGTAGGGACTAAACTCGCAAAGTGAACACATCCAAACAGTTTGTCCGACTGCGATCACAGATTGTCAGACTGCGAAAAAAATGAGCGGCAGCTGTCTTGGATGGGTGCGGAGCACTTTCAGAGCAAAGAGAATACAACCAAGTAGCAGCAGCAGACGTTGTTGATGTGCGCAGCATTTTGTTTTTGTTTCAAATGACATGGTGCATCATTACACGCGCGTGTTTTCACGCTATTCTCTTTTAAAAAGCCTACGCAAATCACGATTACATTACATTCTTCATATGTATATTCTACACAAAAAAAAAACTGTGTAAAATTACCCAAATTCACATAGGGTCAGCTATTTAATTGGGCAATACTACAAATTAACGTAGGCAATTTTACGTTGTCGAACCATAGTGTCAGTTGCTTTTAAATTTACCCAAAGAAGAAATGGCAATTTACAGAATTTGTGTGGGTGAATTTTATTCAATCAAAATGTGCATTCTTACCAAATATTTAGCCCATATTTTCCATATTTACAGAAACAAATTTTGTTGTATCTTAATATAGAACCATTTATTGAATAATCAGATGATTCTTTTCCTACAATAAAATTTAAACAAAAGATAATATTATAATAGAGAAAGCCCAGGCTCCTGAATATAGTTTCACCCTTGATTTTTTATGCCGTTGACTCCAATCACGTTCCCTCAATTTGCCTGTGAAGAAATTAATTAAAGATGAGATACAGCTATCAAACGTTTTGCTATAAAGTTTGGACACACAGTTATATTCTCCTAGTGGCTAAGAGCTATTTATTTTCACGTCGTTTATTAAAAACATTTCGCAATTGATCGAGTGTTTAACAAGAGGCAACCAAGAAAATACACTTTTCTAATTACACAAATTTGATCGTAGAATCTTGGCCAATGCAAATGTGTTGGCTATTAAAAACACGTGGAAATCAAATTTTTACTGACAATTCTTTATGAAATTGAAAATTTGCACTATTTTTTGGGAAATTTAATAAAATGGACGCTGAGAAACTTTGGCAAAAATCCTTTCTTGTTTTTCCTTTCACAAATTAATGGTGTACATACACAGCGACGCAGTAGTAATACAAACTCTTATAGCTTTATATTCGTCTCGCTTTAACGCAGTGTGTCGGCATGCTGTTGCCTGACCGCAATTCTTGATATACAAATAACAAGCAGGGTATTTGCCAACATTTGAATGTAAATTCAGCATTGCTATTGGTAGTGTGTTTTACATTTTTGATTTAGGCAATAATGCCACCTTTTCTTGTCTTCATATAAAAAAAACCAAACACAAACTGGGTAATATTACCGATTTTTATTTTTTCTGTGTAATTAAATGTAAGAAAAAATTAAATTCTCTGTTTGAAATAAACCATTGCATGGGAACCATTTTTTGGTCTTCGAGAACAGCGACACTCATTCAATAACTTCACTGCACTTACTCAACGTGTTTTAAATAGAAAACCGAGTAAAACAAACACAACTGCACTGAAATGTTTGATTTAAGTGACAAATGACTTGTAAGACATAAGTAATCGAGTACCAAAGACTCGAAAACAGTGTACCCGTTAAAGCAGACAGCGAGTGAAGTAATTGAGCAATTTATGGTTGAACAAAGAGAATAGAAAAAAATAAATGTATTTATGTAAATATGTATGTACATACATCAAGATCAGTATGTCTGACAGTAAATGCAAAGAAAACAAACGAGTTAATATTAATTTCAAAAACATTTTATTTTGCACCGTTTTTCTTTGAAAAGAATATTAAAACCTATGATTTTTAACTTTAGCCTTAGCTTTTTATGTCTATAAAAAAATGCAATACTTATCTTTCAAAATTCATTTATATTAACCATTAATAGAAGTGTTTTTAAAATGTTCTTATTAAACACTTAATTCCATTCTATTGCGAAGCAAATTCTACTATTCTATCCTATTGCAAAGCAAAAAATATCAACAATTATAATTGTATACCATGTGTGTATGCATACACCGAACAAATCATAACTACTCGAAAACTTGCCCACTTTTCGAATACTTGCTCGCTTCTCGAAAACCTGCTCACTTCTCGAGACAATCTCTCATCTCTCTGAGTTCTCTCTTGCTATGTTTAATATATTCGCTCGAATCATAGTAAAATAATCAAGTAGTAGCAGTAGACGTTGTTGTTGTTGTTGTAGGCAGCAACAACAGGCATTTTGTTTTTGTTTAAATCGCTTAAGTTGTCAATCTATACACGTAAGTATACCCACAACACAGGAAACAAAATGGAACAAAAACAAAGTGCATATGAGTTTGACAGCTGAAACGATCAACCACAATGAAAAAATTTAAAACATCTGTTCTAACGAGTTTACCTTCCTTATTTTACCATGGCTCGAATCAAGAACTTCAGTGTAGAGTCGTTGGTGAAAATTTGTGTTCGTCATTAAACGAACCGTTTTGGGTGGTATCACTGACGTTATCGTTTTGTTTTTAACTAATTCTTGCTTCCGTGCACCCGTTTAACGAGTGCAGTACTATACACAGTGCTACAAATGTATTTATGCAATACTTTAGTTTGAATTCGTTGTCTTATATTTGTAAAAGTTTTAAAGGTGGTGTATTCTCAGTTAATTTATTAAAATTTAATTATTTGTACCCATCGATTACACCTTTTCACTTCGACAGAGAAAGAAACGTCAAAAACCCCCATAAATTATCGTATCGTGCGTGAAAGTCTACCCCGCCAGCAACACCTCTCACCCACAAAACGCGTTAGGCACGCGTCGAACACGCGCGTGAGAGAGTGTAATGATACTCCATGAGTATACGTACATACATATATAAAAATTAAATAGCAAGAGAGGAAGTTGCAACTTGCAACTTGAATATTTACCTCATCTGACGTTTCCTTTCACACTCTTCGTGGTGAGGACGGTGGAATTACAATAACTTCTGACTTTAATTTTTCATGTTGTTTCGGTGAAAAACTGAAATTTAAATGTGTTTTACACTTTTTTATTGACTGTTATTGTTAGCATACATTTGTGTTGTATTGAACACAATAATGTGTTGTGTTGAACACGAAATGCCGTTGTTGTTATGTTCGTTGCTTTGAACCATTGACTCTATCTGGTATTAGTAAAGCAATTCTTTTCAACATACAACGTTCATATCACACCAGGCCAAATGTCAGAAATTTGCTGATAGAAAGAAATAATAATTACTCTATTATCTATTAGTATTATAAACACTAAAACGGCAATTTAGCGATAAGTAATTTTATGCAAAAATATTAATAAGGGTTGAAAATGGTAAAAGATGTGAACATTTTTTTGTTTTTTAACTTAGCGAAAATGATTCTCATCGCTAAGTCTTCGCTAAGTGCTTCATACAAAACAAGCGAATATGTATATAAGCAAGCGGTGTAACCAAAACACGCTTAATGTATGTATGTATATGTGTCTGTTGCTTTGCATCATAGAGTAAATAGGGGTAGAGAAAATCTTTCACTCACCAAATTTCTGACATTTGGCCTCGTGTGATGTATACGTTTGATGTTGAAAAGAATTGCTTTACTAATATCAGATAGATGCAATCATAGAGTAAATAGGGGTAGAGAAAATCTTTCACTCACCAAATTTCTGACATTTGGCCTCGTGTGATGTATACGTTTGATGTTGAAAAGAATTGCTTTACTAATATCAGATAGATGCAATGGTTCAAAACAACGAACAAAATAACAACAACGGCATTTCGTTTTGTGTGTTAAAATTAATGTGTTAAATACAACACAAATGTATGCTAACAATAACAGTCAATAAAAAAGTTTAAAACACATTTAAATTTCACAGTTTTTCACCAAAATGGCATGAAAAATTAAAGCAAGAAGTTATTGTAATTCCACCTGGTGTATATCACTTTTCGTCAAACATCTCTCTATCACACCGACCGCATCACGAAGAGTGTGAAAGGAAACGTCAGATGAGACAAATGGCGGCTCTACTTCATATTTACTCTATGCTTTGCATTCTCTTTTTGTTTTTTATGGGAATAAAACAAAAAGTATTAAGCAAGAAAATAATGACACATGTGCACTGGTCTTTAAATAATTGTAAGTATTAATATTATTTAAATGTAACGTCATCATATGATTGAACGCGTTTTTTTATTTCCCAATGTAACATTTACTAATGTGTTCATAGAAATCGAACAGGTACCGTGTAACAAAAACGTGTTAACACATCGCCCGTGAGTTCGAACACTCATTGGATTTTTTATACATAAGCACCCATATTCTATCTTTGTAAGTTTGTAAGTGAAACGCTCTCATGAGACTATGTTCCAACTTACGCTTTGGCGAAAAATCTCGTGTAAGGGTTTCACTTTCCTATGACTCAGTGGAAGTAAAATGCAAACACTTATTTGTATATACAAAAATTTAATTCTTTTCTTTTGTTGCCAAGACTCGTTCTTCTATTCATCCTTTTGTTGAATTATGCGCAACAGATGATTTTGTTTGTTCGTTCGCCGTTAGACAAACCATGAATGTTAGCTATGTCAGGGTTTCTTCTAGAAAAACCACGTTTAAAAAAATATGTTCATATTCCACAATAAGTCCGACAGCAGTATTCCACGTGGAATGTATAACATGGTAAACCCATATGAGTGAAATGAATATGTCAAGTGAATCAAATTCACGGTGGTAGATAGAACATGGGTGAAGGTTTTTTTTTATTCCCTGCTAAACAAATTTTTCTAGACGGAAATAAAACACACGCTTATAATTGATTGAAAGATTAGATGAAATATTATTGAAATATATAATTTGAAGTGTTCTTTATTTATATATTATAAAACACGCATTTATTTTGTTAACGTACCAAAAAAACATTTCTCTCCCTGCTGCCTCGTGCCTCTTTGATTGTCAGCTGATTTTAGATCTTAGTTAGTGTAATACAATAATATTAATTGAAAAATGACCCATTTAAAGAATAAATAGATTAATAATGTATTTAATTTGTTAACAACTTTACCGGCCTTATTCATAAAAAGTTATGAGAGTTTCGAGAGACAATTTACCATACAAAAATCGTCTCTCAAACCTCTCACAACTTTTTATGAACAAGGCCGTAAATATTTATTCGATAATTACACATTGCAGTAGATTCAAATGTAAGTAATTTGCCACATTGAAAACAGATCTTTTGGTGGCAAATTCTGTAGTGTTAACTTACGATGTTTCAGTCGTCTTCATTGGACGCTCAGTCCGAAGTTGTTTCCTTTTTAAAGCAATCACTGCCAATAAAAGAGCTGCAGGCAATTCAAATTGTTTGCCTCTATATTTAAATTGGCAATTCAATTAATGACATATGGTTCCAAACAAACATGTGGAAAAACAAAGTTCAAAGTACGTGAATTGCAGAACACGTATTATTCGCCTGAGCAATTTACCGATTTTAAGCATTAATTTTTGCATTTTTTGTTTGCAAAGAAGGACCCTCAGCCTTTCATGTGGTATTTAAGTAATTTCCATACGATATTAATATTAGTCCTTTTTTTTATTTCGACTACTTTGGATGAATTTCTCACACATTTGCTAAGGGTCCATTTGTTGACTGGTTATTAAAAAAAATAGTTTTCCATTACAACCCATGAGAGACTGGGGAGAGCTTCTTACAATCACTGAGCTGTGCGCTTTCTAGTTTTACGCTCACTGATTGGAACCTACAGTTTTACGCCGATTCCGAAAGGTATTTCGATAAGCTTTTTTCATGGCTAAGTACTCGATAGTGTCGCCATCACTAAGCGAGGCGACCGTCGTCGAAAGAAATGTAAGGTGGTCAGAGCAGGGATCGAACCCACGTTCTCATGTGCAGCACCGACGGCCACATTCCATAACATACTGGACTTAAATATATTTCAATAAAACTCTGGATATTTGATTTAGTATAAGATGATTTACAGCTTATTTATATTCGAGTTTATTTGTTTGGGGGGTAGTGGAGGATTGACACAAAAAATATTAAAAAATTAATGAAAACAATTAAAATTAACAGATGCCAATTTTTCGAAAATACTTAACAATTTCTGTACTAATGCTAATTCTATATATTTAATTAAAAAACAAAAACAATAAAATAATATACGATTAATTATGGTGATACAAATTTCTTTCGATTGGAGGAAATTGGTGGAGATTTTTGTGTTCGTCTAGCCTCGGTACAAATAGTCTGATGCTGAGCTAAACGATCGGTGACTTCTCGAACACGATCGCTTAACCGGAACGTAGTTGTCGCAAACGTCTTGCGTGTTGGTATCGGCGAGTTGGGCAATGAAGCAGAGTACTGAGTTTGCAGGCTGGATGAGGACGAAGTTGTTGAGCTTGCTGGAATCACAGAATCGTAAATAAAAGATTAGAATACGAAATAACCCATCTTAACATAGCAAACTGAAATTACTTTTGTTAGGACAGGCATCGGACAAAACTTTGCGTTTTAGCTTTAAAACATCCATGCAATCTTTGCTTTTCAAATAGCCGCCGGTCGGTGGGGTACTCACTTGATGTTGCATACAGGAGAATTTATTTTTTAACATATTCACCTTACCCGACTTATCGTACAGAGGAGGTTTATTTACCAGCTTAGTTTTCTCCTTCAGTAAACTGTTTTCCAAGGACTTTTTACGCATTTGAATGGTATTGGTGAAATCGGAACGCATGATCATAGGCGCCGAGGAGGGATTAAGTACTTCAAGATCTTCAATTACGGGTATACTGTGATGATCACTGTCTAAAACCTCTAAAGTTTTCAATTCATTTTGATTAGCATCGAGTTGGGGGTTTAGCTCGGACGGCACTACCAGTTCGAGTTTGGCTTCTTCAACATTGTGATCAGCCTGATGAGCGATCTCTTCAAGCTTTAATTTCAACAAATCGTGGGGCACAGATATTGAGAGATCTTGTATATCCGCAAGAGAATGATCAACATTATCTTTGGACGGACACTGGCACTGGAGTGATCCAGAAGCGCTACAATTCGAACATTCGCTGTAACCTGAGTCACTACGCTCACTGCACTGGGATTTTGTTACGACCTTTGGACTTCTTCGTGGTATATCTTGTGCACTGGGTAGTTCAATACTGAAATCATCGTCTTCCTCGTGCAATGAACCCATTTTGACGGATATATTGGGATTGAATATGGAGATACCCGATATTGAGGGGCGCGGACTGCTGGGCAATGAACCAGCGTTTGAAACAGCAGAATTACGACGTGAAGCAGATAATGTAGCCATGCGACCTAAAGCTCTAATAGCATTGCCAGTTTTCTAAAACAATTGCAAACAAATGAAACCAAGAACAATGCATAAACAGAACAAAGCAAAAACTGGTTAGCTTGGTAAAATTTAAAAACTGATTTAAGTTAGCGCATTCCAAACATTTTCAACCCATTGCTATGATTTACAGCAATCAATGTACTTACTTGCCATTTACGTCGTATAATGAATTTCTTAAGTTTATCGGTGCATATTTTCTTATTGCCCAGATTTTCATCGTAGTGACCCTGTTTCAACCAGGGTGACTCTAGGCATTCTTCTGCATTCAATCGCTCCTCTTTGCGGTGAACTAATAGGTTCGATATGAAATCTTTAGCTTGTTGTGATACACAATCAAACGCGTCGTCATCGAAGTCAAATTCAGCTCGTGTAATATTCGAGAATGTTTCAACATCGGTATCACCCATAAAAGGTGAAAGGCCTGATAAACTATATAACATCAAAGAAAGATAAATAATATACATATATACGTTTAATTACAATATGTCAGTATTACTTACAGAACATAACATATAACGCCCACACTCCACATATCTGATTGAAATCCAATGGGTTCATAACTAATGATTTCGGGTGAAATGAACTCAGGAGTACCAAACAAAACGCGGACGGGAGAGCCAGTATTAAGGCGTTGTGCTAATCCAAAATCAATTATTTTGATTTGATGGCATGTTCTTGTTTTGCACATAATATTCTCAGGCTTTAGGTCCAGATGCACAATTGACTGACTGTGCATATAGGAAACACCTTCGCACACCTGACGCACAAAGAGGATGCAGTCGCGTTCGGTCAAAGTGAAATCATCGGCAACCACTCTTTCAAACAATTCACCGCCAGTAATACTGAAAAGATAAATTGGACAAATTAAACATTTTCGTATGAAACTAGCAAATGACCGTACTGTGTGCGCGGATATACAGTAATATATAAAAGTATCTAGCGCAATTTTAGCGCATTACATTTTTATCTTCGAAAACTATACTCTCGACGTTATTATCAATTTTCCTTCAAAAGTCACAGCATTTACTATCGACAAATCTTCAATTTGAAAAGTTCTTGCTGATAAAGTGCCATGTTTCGAAATCAAATAAAAAAACTCGTTGTTTTGCCGACATTACTTTTATTCATCTACTTAGACAAAAATTATTGGATCACGCGACTTTTCGATACATACGTCTTCTTCATACAGTCAACCTAACCTCACAATTTTTTCGCTTTAAATTAGAGTGAATAGTACTCTGTGGCACGCTCCTTACTACACTCCTCATAAACCCAAAATGTTATGCCTTTTCCACCATTCGAATTTCGAAAAGATAGGTCGGTCGTCAAAATGTTTATTACTTTGATTGAGTGCCGCACCAATATCGGTTATTAAAATGCTCCAAGTCTTCTCCAACTTCCATAAATCTAGGTCCTAGAATTTGGTTAGAACTCTCATTAATCTGTCGTCCCCAATTATTAATTATACCCTCATCATAGGATGGGGGTATATATCATTTAATAAGCAAAAAATGTAGCCTATCGAAGGAGCCATTTAAGGCCCTTACTATCTTTGGATGAAATTTGTTGTACGACATTTTAAGACGATTGAGCCATGTCCGTCCGTCTGTCTGGCTGGCTGGTCAACACATTTAGTAAAAAATCATATTTCTTTCAAACCTTTCTTCTGGTAGATGTGATTAGCTGCAACTCACACACCGGTTAACTGGAGGAAATTGGCGAGATTGTCTGGTATTTCTGGTACCTCCCATACAAAACAGGGTGTTCGTCCGGGTTTTCAATCCGATAAATCGCGTGAAACACTTCCGACCTTAATGAAATTAGGTATAGTGATTCACGCTACCAAACGCCAATCACGGACTAAAACAAGGGTGATTTTGCCACGCCCATTTTGATACCTGCCATATGAAAGTTGTTTGCCCATCTGCTTTTTCGGCACGAGAAGTCCCGCAAAACCGAATCAATCTTTATGAAAGTTTATACTAGTCAATATTTAGACAAATAAAACTCTTTTGCCACACCCATTCTGGTACCTAACATATAAAAGTTGGGCGGATGACCGGTTGATCGACACTATAACTCTCGTAAACTACAACCGATCTTATTAAATTTCGGTACTAGGCAATATTTTGCTACTGTATAATTAAAAACTGACTAGTCAAAAAAATTCCCCAAAACCACTTAGGGTCCTAACTAATTTATGTATTTAATAATATTTAGTGCAATGCCAATCTGCTATTGAATACGGTCACTTTTAAGTATCGGCGTTTTTAACAGAACTCCCACGCAATGGATGACTTTGGGTTAGGGTATGATTAAGTTGGTTCATCCGACTGAAACTTATGTACTGGTTTTCAAAACAATTCTTCCGAGCTGAGGTCTGCAACGTTCCATTTCTAATTTTATTATTGTAAATAAGAATTTCAGTGCGTAAACAGTATAATTTTGAATTATTTAAAAAAAAAGTTTGAACTCTATCCGTCGAATGCATTTCAGCCAAAATTACTACTTATAAGCAATGAAATGCTAAATACTTCTGTCTGCCTATTCTCGATCGACCTTTTTCTTTAAATTTGTAAGTTCTTTAACTAACGCGAAGAACTGTGGCGTGTTCAATTTGACAGCTGAAGTGATCAAAAACGTAGCGCTACTACTACCCATTAAATAACGTAACTCAACGCAGGTAGTCACCGAACAGCTGTAACGTTTTATAAACTACCAAAACGAAAAAGTAACGCGAAGTGACTGATCCACGACTTATAGAATACCACCCTGAATAAACTTATTTAGTGCCATGCCCCATATTTATTGCCCACAGTTTGAAATTTCAGAAATCTAGCGTCTTGCGTCTAGTCAAAATGTCTAAAAATTGTACTTTTCCGTCGCCCCAATTTTAAATGTCGAAAAATAGCTTTATAGAACAAATATTCTGTAGAATTAGAACATCCACTTAAATTTTCCCCTTTTAGAATTTCCAAAAATTTCTTTACAGGTGGCGTCTACTTCATACGGAAGACGTTGCAAGTCTAGTTTATCGCGCCTTTTCAGATCGTCAATTAATTATATTTAATGCCACGTCCCCTTTTCTACTTCACCTAACTCGAATATCGAAAACGCATTTGTGGCTAAAGATTAATGGTTTATTCGTTTCCACATGATCCGTATTACTCTAAGTGAGTGCCACGCCCATTCCTCTCGCCCCCAATGCGACATTTTAAAAGTCCTTTCTACGCTTATGTCTACTCCATTAGGGAAAGATCCACCCCAAATTTCGTAATACAACTTCAGCCGTTTGATTAGGACGCTGATTGGTTCAATTTACTACCCACCCCCGGATTCTACCCCTCCTAATTGGAATGTCAAAGTCCATAATTAATTATTATTTAATTTTTGAGCGGACCATACTCCCTAAATTTCATGATTGTAGGATAATTATATATCTGACGTAGGACCACGCCCATTTCTACCGAACCTGTTTTTAATTTCGAAATATCGCGATTTTATTATTTTCATTCTTTAAGAGGAACATCCACACAAAATTTAATAATTAATAGATAATGCGTTTGGTCATAAGGCTAATTTCTTTAGTTTAATGCCACGCCCATTGCTACCGCCTCCACAGTGAGTTTCGTAAAATCCTGAATTTGATATTTTTTATTTTCTAGGAGGAACATCCGCACCAAATTTCATGAATCTAGAAAGACACGTATCCTCAAACATCAATTTCTCTGATTTGATGCCAAGTCCATTTCTACCGCCCAATTTTAATTTCGAAAAATCCCGAAATTACTATTTTTTATTCTCTAAGGGGTACAGCCGCACTAAATTTCATGTCAAAACTGTAATTTCTCTGACTTGGTGCCACGCCCACTTCTACCGCCAACTATTCGAATTTAAAAAGATGTCTTCTTACCAACATCCATCAACATCCTGTCTTGAGCCGTTTAGCCAGGGCGCTGATGAGTCACCAAGAAATGTTAAATATATATACATACATATATAGATAAAAATTACATTCAAATGCAGTTTAAATCCCGGTATTCAGTTTTTATGAAATTGCCATAAGAAATACGTATAAAAAAATAACGACAATGTCATTTATAGAAAATTTCACTCTCTTTTCATTTGCTTTGCATCTCTTTGCGAAAATTTCGTTGGCAAAATTAATTACGGGCTTGTAACACCTAAGTTATTTCGTACGAAAACAATTGCTTGATAATTGTTTATGACCGGAATTTTGACATTTCGATAATTTAACAATAAAAAGTAACACCACATGCGTTAAAAATAAAATGGAAAATTTTCCGTTTAGAGATAAATGACAAAATTTCTTACGAAAATTTCGCCAGAACTGAGTACTGGCCTTAAATCGTCTGTGTAACGTTTTACTTTTAAATGTTGGTGCACTTAATGTCGATGGTTCGAGAATGATTTATTTCTGATTTATTTTTTTTTAGTTCAGTTCATTTCATTTTACGTATGTACTTACTATTCCATAACCATTACTATTTCTCGTGGGCTCTCGAAAGAGGCAGCCAATTGCAGAAGTTTGGGATGCTTAAGTGATTTCATAATGGAAATTTCCTCTTGGACCTTAACACGATCTCGTGATTTTATGCATTTGATGATTTTGGCAGCCAATATACGTTTGGTGTCTTCTTTTTCTTGAACTTTGTAGACAACACCGAAACGTCCTTTTCCCAATTCCTCCAAGATCTGGAAACGTTCCTTGAACTCGCCGCCAGCTTTAACTGAAATTGGCTTGTGGAAGTCTGAGGAGAAAAAAATTTAAAATGTAAAAAAATGTAATTATACGTATGTAATAAGTAAATAGAGATTCGTTCATCCTTCTTAGGCGATCAAAGGACGGAATATTTATTAGGCAGGAGGAATTAATAGTTGTTTTGCAGATATAATTAATAAAGGGTGGGCCATGTAAAATTTGGAATTTCATTTAATTTCGCTTTAAACAATTTCAAAACTATGATTTTTTTGGTAAGGCTCATCTTAGACATTTATGAATAAAACACAACATCGTTCAAATGGTTTCCACGACTTGCTTTACAGTACCTAATTCGATCTACCCAATATTTCAGTACATTTTCGATTGTTTGGGCCTCTATCTCGTGAACGACATCGTCAAGTTTGTGTTTTAAGGCCTCAATGGACGACGTGTGGATATTCCGAGCCCCAAATGTGACAATTTGGTTTGTTAAGGTAGCCCCCAAGCTGAAAATGAGCTTCATCGGAAAATGTGATTTTTCGTTAAAGATGCTCACCTCAGAACTTTGAAAGAAAGTTTTTAATATTTCCCAATTTTCTTTAAGCGTAAAGCGACCCATTTCGTACATTTATAACCTTTAAATATTTTACCTCCATAGGAAGCTGTAGCCAATGGATGTCTTTAATATGTAAACTCTCCAACTGGTTCTGTCCAAAAAGCGGGATACAATGATTAAAAAATCTGAATTTTTTGGTTTTAAATATAAAATTAGACAAAAATACATGAATTTAGTTAAAAAAGACTAAATCTATTTTGCACATAATCACGTTATTACAAAAAAGCGGGATAATCCCGCCAAAATCGGGGCAGATTATTATTAATACGGCATTATTTTTTTTTAAACAAATCGCTAAAACTAACATTTTTCGAATAAAAGACCGCTAAAACGCCATTATGTCTATATGTCGGAAAAGGACCGGAGCGTTCAACAGAAATATAACCAATTTTTCCGGGTTTCTAAGGGTTTTCATAAAATGGCCCAATTCGTATGGACGACTTCTTTAAAAAAAAATCAAATAATAGCTATATCTCGGAAACGGTGCGCCCAAACGCAAAAATAATAAAAATGTTTACCTCCACAGGAGGCTTTAACCAATGGATGGATGGAAACTAACATGTTTCAAATAAAAAATCGCTAAAACACATATATATTTTAGCAATTTTTTAAAAATAAATGATGCTGTATTAAAGACATCCATTGGTCAACGCCACCGTTGGAGGTGACAGAATTATTATTTTTGCGATTAAACGCACTGTTTCCGAGCTATAGCCATTTTTTTTATTTTAGCGATTTTCTTATTTTGAGGATTTTTTTTTGATAAAATTTCTTCCATACGATTGGACCACTTTATGAAAAATCCGTAAACATTAGTTATTTTTTCGATTGGACGCTTCGTTTCCGAGATATTCACATAAGAGCGTTTTAGCGATTTTTGATTCGAGAAAGTTTAGTTTTAGCAATTTTTTTAAATAAAGTAAAATTGATCCGTGTTTAAGACAGCCATAGGTTAAAGCCTCCAACAGAGATAAACAATTTATTATTTTTGCGATTGCACACACCGTTTCCGAGTTATAGTAATTTTTTAATTTTAGCGATTTTCTTATTTTGGCGATTTA
Source organism: Phaonia tiefii (assembly GCA_963931995.1). NCBI lineage: Eukaryota > Metazoa > Arthropoda > Insecta > Diptera > Muscidae > Phaonia > Phaonia tiefii. The sequence goes on along the minus strand of OZ008371.1, from coordinate 141,231,940 downwards.
AAAAAAAATATTCCACACGAGTTGGGACACTACATGAAATAGATACCAAAAACGCCCAAAAATTATTTATTCTTCGATTGGACCTCCGTTCCCGAGATATAGATATTTTTTCTAAATGAAAATATGATTTTTCGTTAAATATGCTCATCTTTGGAACTCAGAACTTTGGAAGAAAGTTTTCAATATTTCTCAATTTTCTTCAAGCGTAAAGCCACCCATTTCGTAAATTTATAACCTTTAACTAATAGTCTTTCACTTCATAAATGTCAAATTCCAAATTTTGTCAAATTCCAAACTATACAGCCCACCCTTTAGTATCGACATTTACAACGCGGTATCGACACTGTGTTACGTAGTATATGAAAATAACCAAACCAATTACCTTCTGTGGAGTCTTCTCTTTCCTCCGTGATGTGAACGTGATCACTAGGTAGACCCGGTTCACTGCGTCCATGTATATTTTCGGCCCTTACGCGAAATCTGTAGGTAAACGTAGGTTTTAAAATTTTCACGGTATAAGCCAATGAATCCACCACACTGGCAATTTCAAACCAAGATGATTCATTTTCCTGTTGATCGCTGGCGGAAGACAAGTCCAATTGCTGCATTTCAATGCTACAAAATGATGTAAATAGAAAAATACATTACACCCAAGTATGATAGTCCAGCAGTATCCCTTTACTTACATAAATCCAGTTATCATACAACCACCATCATATGGTGGTCCACACCATGCTATAGCTACACGATCTGGACCTTGAGAAATACTAGGTTTACCACTTGGCGGTTCAGGTGGCCCCTCAACGGCCACCGAAGCCACCGCTACATCTGAGCCAAAGTCATTCATTACCTCAACTGTATACTTGCCACTGTCATCGGTATTTATATCTGAGATCTGCAGAACGGATTTTCGCGAAGATGTATTGATGATTATATTCGAAGATTCGATAATGGGACGACTCTAAAAATTTGAAAAGAAATAAAATAAAGCAATATAATTAATATTTATATCTTAATGGAATGAAAATTAACTACAACATTGTGCTTTTTTGTTGTTTGCGGTTAGACTTTTTTTAATAACAAAAACAACAAAAACTGTAACATCAAAAAATACAATAAAAACTATTACGTTGCTTTACCGCAACCTCTGATCGTGACACGATGTTACCGATCGATGTACATATAGAGCCAGGCAATTGGTTGTTGAACATTAGGCTCGTTATTAAGAAAATGTAGTCTAAGTCAGAAAATTGCAACTATAATGAGATGCGGCAGTCACAAAATTTTCCTCACTTCTTTGATACAGATTGAACATGGGGTATTATTAACGTGCCCAACTTGGTTGAGACCAAAAAGCGGGGTACAATGGGTAACAAAGCCACATTTTTTGGTTAAGTTAAAATAAGAATAAAATTACATGAGGTGTCAGGAGACACCCGGTTGGAACAAAGTTCCTTTCGCTATATATTATGTACTAGTTAGTTCAAACACACCTAAGGCGTCTGTTGAAAAAACTGTAAATTATATAGATCTTGTAAAATGATAAACTTTTGTTAAGAAATTTTTTATTTATTGAATGTATTTTTTTAAAAAAAAAGGATATTTTTAGGCCCCTTTTATAAGAATGTGTATTATATTTTCCCGAAAAGGTCCTTTCTTTGATGGGAGGTACTTCTTTTATTAAAATAAAAAAAATGGTTTCCCGTTACATCCCGTGAAAGGTTTAGGGAGAGCTGTTCACAAACCAGTAAGCTGTACGCGTTCTAGTTTTACACTCATTGATTGGGTCCTACAGTTTAACACCGGTTCCGAACAGTATTTTGAGAAGCTTTTTCATGGCTGAATACTCGATAGTGTCGCCGTCACTAAGCTTAGAAAAATCCTAAGAGTATGATTTTTTTTTTACAAAAAATACTTTTTTAATAACAGGTACTTTTTAAAGAAGTGATACTCTTTTTAGGATAAGGTTATTTTTTAAGAAAATTTCCTTATTTTTAGGAAGGCTACTTATTTCAAGAAAACAAAAGAAAAGGTGGTACTTTATTTTTAAGAAATGGTACTTTTAAGAAAAGGAATTTTTATAAGAATAGGTATTTTTTGTAAGAGAAGGTATTTTTTTTTGTAGGAAAGCTTTTTTTTACGAAGGAACAGATACAATTTTAAGAGTAGGTACTTATCTCAAGAAATGTTATTTTGTTTTACAAAAAAGGTGTTCTTTAAAGAAAATTTAGTTTTTTAAGAAAAGGCAATTTGTTGTAAGATAATGCACTTTTTTAAGAGAAGATACTTATTTCAAAAATTACTTTTTTTTAACAAAAGGTACTTTTTGTAAGAAAATGTACTTTTTTAAGCAAAGGTACTTCTTTAAGATGTAATTTTTTTAAACTTCTTTCCTTTGGCTTTTCTAAATTTGCTTTTTATTCGGTTCAAACTACAATATGTAATAAACAGGCTCCACCTAGAAAATTTCCCATTAAACAAGAAATATGTTAGTCTGGACACAAACCAAAAGTACGAGTGTTAAAGTGCTGCCAAAGTTAATTCCATGCTGAGGGTTGTGTTTCATGGATTTGCCAGTCTTGCACTTTGGCTTTTCTAAGTTTACTTGGGTACAAAACTACAAATGTAGTTCACAGGCTTCACCTAGAAAACTTCCCTTTAAACAAAACCAAACCAAAAGTACCCAATATAGTTGAATAAATAAATGGAATAAAGTAGTTAAAAAAAAGTTGGTTGAAAAATTTTCATTTAGCCCCCATCCCGCAACTTGCGATAAGGAACTTCGTTCCAAAAAATATATACAATACTGCGTTTTATTTCGTTTATAATCATTTTGTTACTATCGATTTATCAGGATGAGACACCAAAATGGTGCGCTATCCTGCGAAATCCGGAATGGTTGCTCAGATTAGATATTATTAGTCACATTTTATCTCGCCTCATGATTTGGGCAATTACCCAATTTGTTTAGTCTACTTACTTAGGATTTCGCATTTGCCCAAAACCATATTGTCATTAAATGACAGTAAATCTATTTTATTTAAGTCTATTCAATTAGACACAAACTGGGCGAAAAGTTAAAAAAATATAGGTTTTTAGAACGTGCCCCCACTCAAAAATTAGGCCCAAGGATTCCAAATCTGAGTATGAAAAAATAGTCCGTTTAAAAAAGGTGTAATTTCATGTTTTTCAGGGGATTTTTTTTTTACAAACAATGCATTTATATGAAGACCATTATAACTACATCTGCAGTCTATACGCTTCCAATAAGGTATAACGTGCTCGACTTCCTTAACGATTTCATGGCGGGATGGTGGGTCAAGAAAAAGCGTAAAGATGGCCTAATTTTGTTAGTTGAGTAATAAGTCAAAATATAAGTGAGAAATAAAACTTGGATTTAACGAGGTTTCAAGACCCGACTGAAAGACAGGGTTTTATGTCATCGAATCTTATGTTTTCTTTTCCTCCCAAGAGATTTCTACTGCAGATGCGACATTGCTGAAGCACGGCAATGGGTCCATGTATCGGTATATCTACCATCGAACACAGCTAAGGAAATTCATATAGTAGGAAGTGATGACAATTCTATCATTGGTTGCGTGGGGTAGTACAAATTGCATGCTCTGCTTCAATTCCTAAACCCGTATAACCTCGTGGTACTAAATATTGGCAACAGTGCTACCATTGTAAACAAAATCAGGGAAGATGTAATATATGTATACCACTTTTTGCTCTGTAAAATTCATAGATGAGTTCCAAGAATGGCGCGATTCAGATGTACATTCTTTCTCGTATCATGTTTGAAATATCACGGCCACCGCCAGAATCTATTACATTCAGGAACAAGGTCAACTGACCTAAGTGCGAGGCTAAACTGAGAGCCCGGCTCGATCCATTTTGCAAATTGCATGGACCAAATTGACAGGGAAGTAGACAAGCTGCCGGAAACTCTGGTGAATACCTCTGAGGAGTGCTGCCCATTCCGAAAGGAAAAACCAAACTTTACATGGCAGCGAGAATACAAGATATGAATAAAAAATTCTGCAGGCTCTATAATAGAGTACGTCGGAAAAGACAAAGTCAACAGTGGGATGAATATCATGGGAAACTTGCTAAGTAGAAGAAGTTATTATGGACAGCGAAACGGAACTCTTAGAAAGTATTTTGTAGAAAGGTTGATACCGTTAACAATGTTTCTAAGATTAAAAACTTCCTGCCGAAACTTCATATTTAGACCGGAACTATGTTTAATGATAATAGCCAAAGAACGGAAACAATCGAGCAAATGCTGCAACTACTAATGGTACCTCACTTTCTGGTTGGAGAAGCAGGAGTCAGGGTGAGATAGCAGCAATAGCCAAAGACGATATGATAAGGAGAGCGCTCAAGAGTTTCGCCCCTCCGAAGGCGTAGGATCAGATGGATTTTTCTCAGTTATTACAACACTGAACACTGATATATTGGAGTTGATAGATACCTGTTTTGCCACAACATTCACCGCATGTCTAACGTACGCACATACTCCAAGGCGCTGGCAAGAGTCGGGAGTAACTTTCTTCCTCAAACCGGGGAAGGCATGTTATTCACATTCTATAGTGTATCGACTGATTAGTCTAACATCCTTCAAAACCAAAGAAGACATTTTCGACGGCATGGTAAAATCACAGATACCAGACTAGTTGCTGAAATTTGAATAACAAACTTACGTCAAGTGGAGATCAGGTGAAACCGTATTAAACAAAGAACAAAATTAACAACCTGGCTATTTTTGTAGACATCGAGGGTGCTCTTGACAATGCGCAAACACCTAAGCAAATCCAGTATCTACACCAGTTTGAAGTCTCCCGGCAATAATAAACTGAATTATTCATATGCTAAGGAATAGGTGGATTAACTTTGAGGTGAAGAACTTATGTACACATAAAGTTCAAAGTATATCGTGGAACATCACAAGATAAATAAATAGTCTACTAAGGATTTTTGATATGATATGCAGACGATGTGGCGAGGGTAAACATCCGAATATTCTCTGCAGAATAGCCTCAAGGCACTTGAAATATCGTACAGATGGGCACAGCCTGAATGTAAGCCCGGAAGAAGTGGAAATATGATTATGTACCCGGAATACGAAGATAGCCGATTACGAGTAACCTGGCATACTTATAACGACCATTAAATTATTCTACAGGTTCAAATACTTGGGAGTAATATTGGATTGTAAACTACTTTCGAAATACTACATAGAGTTCAGAGTCATGTACCACCTCGCCCCTAAGATAACACACTTGCTCTATACGAGCGCATAATGCCGGCTTTGATGGACGGTAATGGAGAAGAAGTGCTACAGAGACAGGGCAATGGCGACAATACTTTCATTATACCTCATTGACATACAATTTAAGTACGAGGTGGGCGTGATGACAAAATTACTACAAGCAATATAAGAATGTTGATCACAAATCAATGCACTAGCACGTAATGGAAAAGCTGATGTAATTCTTAAAAACGGAACAGAAAATTCCGTTTTCCCAGATAAAATGGTAACGGTAAACTGCTATACAACTATCACACGGAGAGAGTCATGGCCGGACGGCTTCATAGTCGATGGGGATCAAGGAATTCACTGCTATTCTGAAGGATCTAGGACGGATGGAAGGACGGAAATAGGACTCTTCGTCGTGGACCTAAATATAGGACGGTATTTTCGCTTTCCTGGTCACAACACTGTGTTTTGAGACAGATGTTGAGGCGATAACGCAATGTGTTAGATGGGTGAACAATGAAGGTGGGCACACAAATGTGAAGATATACACAGATAGTCAAGATGCGATCAATGGGATATCGTTTTAATGTAAGAGATCGCTTACGCAACTCGAGAGCAAGCAGGAGATAAACGATTTTTCCACCATTGACAGACTTGGTATCACATGGGCCCCAGGGCACATGAAAGAGCACATGAATATGCTCGGAAGTGGCCTAACCGGTGAACTGTGAGTATGGAAAACGCACAACCTTTCCAGGCCATAAAGACCGAACTTTATCTTGGGCAGAAGTAACACACATTATACTATGGAACGCATCAGAACGGCAAATACCCTTTGAGGATGGAAACAAGACGAGAGATGGTAACAGGATCAGAGGGTTGATAAATATGAACAAACATTTGCTTAAAATTGTGCGAGCCAATCCAAATGAATTTAGGGTGTGCCAGGATAAAATCGACACGATGTAATTGTCATTGTCCCGCTTTTACAGTATTAAGACCCCAACACTTATCAGGCGATACAATACCTAGTGTAGAGAACCTAAGGGGAACGGATTGGAGAACACTGACGAAATTTGTACGCCGTACGTATATCACTTAGAAAAATTGAGTTTTTTCCCGGCAACGCGAACATCGCACCAGCACCGAAATTCTGTAACTTTTTAACGACAAAAATCGGTATTTAAATTCTCAAAATTGCAATACAAAATTTCCGAATTCTGTCAATTTAACCACCGATTTGTGTCGTTAAAATTTTACAAAATTCCGTTGCAGGGTTATCTATAGACTTAACAGCAATGGGATATTAATTTAGGCACAATTGCTTCGAATTCTCTCATTAACCTAACATAAAAAATCTACAACCCTTTGACAACCGCAAAAATAAAACTTGTCTTTTGCCTATAGGCATTTAAAAGAAACAATTAAAATAGTAGACAAAACTTTAAAAATCAAGTTGTTTATTTATTAAAATTACAAGTACTTTGTTGTAAATTAATGGTTTTTCATAAACAAAAGCTAATCAATTTAATGACCAGTTTTTCAGTCAGCGGTCGTCTTCGATTCTTAGTTTAAGCCCGGTATTCAGTTTTTATGAAATTGTCGTTGCCATAAGTAATACGTGTATAAAAAATAACGAAAATTTCATGAACCGAAAAATTTGCTCACTTTTCATTTGCTTGGTACTCAGCTCTTTGCGAAAATTTCGAAGGCAAAATCAAGTACAGGGTTGTTACGCCGAAGTAATTTCGTTCGAAAACAATTGTTTTATAATTATTTGGGACTGGAATCGTTACATTTCGATTATTTTAGTTAACAAAAGTAATAACACATGCGTTAAAAATAAAATGGATTGCAAAGATTAATTATTAATGAAATATTTGCATTGTAAATCAGAGATATGTGGTAACTCTCTGTAACAAAATTTTCAGTTTAGAGATAAATGACAAAATTTCGTACGAAAATTCCGCAAGAACTGAATACGAAGCTTTAATTGTGAAGCTCGGTGTTCAGTTGTTATGAAGTTTTCAGTCCCATAAGAAGTACGTATGCATGTAAAAAGTAACGAAAATTTCATGAACCGAAAATTTCGCTCACTTTTCATTTGCCTGGTCTCAACTCTTTGGAAAATCAATTACAGGGTTGTTACGCCAAGTTATTTCGTACGAAACAATTGTTTGGGACCGGAACACCACATGCGTTAAAAATAAAGTGAAGTGCGTAGAGGAATTATAAATGAAACATTTGCAAGGCAAATCCAAGATAGGTAGCTGTCTCTAGCAACATTTTGCGTTTAGAGATAAATGACAAAATTGTTTACGAAAATTTCGCAAGAACTGAGTACGGGGCTTGATGGCTGAATCATGATACAATTCCTATCAGGTAGCCGCATTAGATATTTCGTGCTTACGTTGTTATATTCAGCTGATTAATGAAAACGATGAAGTACACAAAATGTGAAAATTTGCATCAGCTCGTCTAACTTTATACAAGGTTCACGCTTTAATTTCCGTCTTATTTGAAATTCTTAGACGTTTTATGGACAAATCACATCTTAACAAAAGAAACACAACATTTGACAGCTTAAACACGGAATCGAAAAAAAAGGAATCAATTAAACTTTTCCGTCAATGTTTAACAGTGGTTTAACCACACAATGTTGTTTGGTTAACCTGTAGTCAGAACCATATAAAAAATGTAAGCTTGTATAAAATACATGTTCTGTTTAGAGTATTTGTACTCATATTTTGAGTGTAGATCGTTAAATTGTTGCGCCTATGTAGTTTTTTATATATTTTTGTTAAAAGGACTTTTATATAATTCGGTTTTGGATATTATTCTTTGTTGTTTCGGTATTTAACCTAAAAGAGATGTTTTTCCGTAGAGTAACATAATAAGAGTGTGCAACAGCTGTTTTATTTTAACGGCAACCTTGGCAAGTCAATAATAGACTAGTTGGAGAGTGAGAAAAATCGTTAGTTTTAACAATTTGCGGTTTAATTGTCTTCTTAACGTTTTGATTTTTTTACTTGTTATCCCAGTTTTTCCTCGATATAATTGGCAACATTTTAAATAACAATGCACAGAGAAAAAACGACCACTCAAAGTGGAAGAAAAACAATAAGATTTCTATATGGTTTTCATCCAAGTAGATTGCCACTTTAAAAACATAGAGACAATCTTTTTTTTTCAGGGTTCGTATTTCGTGGGTAATGAGTTACCCTGGGTTACCCAGGGTAACCAATCGAAAAAATAATACAAATTTTACCTCCATAGGAGGCTTTAACCAATATGACATTTTTTCGATTTATAGCCCCTTTTTTATTTTAGCGATTTTCTTATTTTGGCGATTTTTCGAAAAAAAATTCTTCCATACGAATTGGACCACCTTATAAAAACACCTTAGAAACGCGCAAAAATTGGTTATATTTTCGATTGGACACTCCGTTTCCGAGATATAAACATAAGGGCGTTTTAGCAATTTTGTTTGAAATTTTTTTTTTTTTAACGATTTTGATGCCATATTGGAGACACCCATTGGTTTTTTTTATTTAATTTTTTCGATTGGACGCACCGTTTTCAAGTTATAGCCACTTGTTTATTTTAGCGATATTCTTAGTTTGGCGATTTTTCGAAAAGAAATGTTCCATACGAATTGGACCACTTTATGAACCCCCTTAGAAACGCTCAAAAATTGGCTAATTTTCCGTTGGACGCTCCGTTTCCGAGATTTAGAGATTTTTCCTAATTTTTTGATATTTTTGACCAAGAATGGGGATGGTGATCGTCGTGGTTAGCTACCCATTATTTTCCATACCCTGTGGGTAATGGGTAAACGTTCATTACACATTCCCCACGACGATGTGTATGGGTTACACATGGGGGGGGGGGGGGTAAATACGAACTCTGTTTTTTTTAACGAGTAACCACATTTTAATATCAAAACTCTTCTTATTTTTAACATGAATCTCTTTGAATCGATGTGGAAACTACATAGACAAAATATGAAATCGCTTTTATTTTAAGGGGAAATCATATTATTATTTGCCAACAAGAAGTTTTCCACATAACTTCATAATATGGTTTCCTCATATTATTTTTAAGTGAATCTCTTAAAAAGTATGTGAAAGCCACCTAAAAAGTATGTGATATGGCTCCCTCTAGAGCTATTGATGTGTAAACATCTATACGCTTGGGGGTTAAAATCTTTTTCACAATACAATCACAAATTTAGAGTAAGATGTGCGATGTAATCGTTAACCAATCGTAAAGCGTTATCAAATCGGTGTGAGCTATGTATGAGTGTATTAGTGTACTCATACGCTGCATACAATATACTCAACACCATCTAGTGTGCAATAGTAGCGACAAATTTTCACTAATTGTCGTACATTATGTTATCGTAGGCAAATTAAAACAAATAAATAAAATGAATACAAAAAAATATTAATTTTAATAACTTTTAAAAAGATTTTTTGCACTTTTAATAAAAAATTTACTAAAACAAAGCAAAATAAGGAAAACTAAAAACTAAACTTGTCAAATATAAGGAAAACTAAAAACTAAAAGTTTTCTTCATCTTTGAGATTGTCATTCATACTTAACAGCTGCATATAAGCACCATCTAGTGTGCAATATTAGCTACTAATTTTCGAAAACCATTGCTGTAAAATAACATTAGATTTCAGTAAACAGCTGATTAATTAGTTGTCAACCGCAACAAATACAAAATAATAAAATATTTTACAAAACACCAAAAAAATTATAACTCAGAACATAAAACAATACAAAGTGTATCAAAGCTGAATGGAGGTAATGTTAATTCTAATAAAATTTCTATTAGATTCCAATATAAATTAAGATTATAACATATCTTAAGCACGACAATTGGGTAACAATCTCCATCTCATGCCAATTATTATGGGTGGAGATTTTAATACAAATTGTGCAAACCCAGAGTCGCAAGCTTTATCAAAATTTTTATTTGACGTTTTCCACTTGCATATGAGCCACAAACCCCCACAACTACCAATTCCACTACTATAGATGCAGTTTTCCATAGATTTTTAAATACAATCGAGTCAAAAATTTATATATCTTATTCTAGTTACCATAAGCCAATATTAACTATTTGTACTTAAGGCATTTACCATAGATGGGCACTTTGCAGTACTACTAAAATTTCAGCAAAAATAATTCTTGAACCAGTAAATTTTTGCTGATTACTAAAATTTTTTTCTGCAATTTTTATAAAGTGCCTACATTATTATGAGGAGGTGCATTGAATTTTCAGTAATCAGTAATGCCCGATTACTGATTATTATGAATACGGCCCTATGATTTGACTTGTAATGCAAATTAAATTTCATTATCAGTAAAAATGTACTGAATTTTTTCAGTAATCAGTAAATTTACTGCTTACTATAATTTTTAATGCAGTACATATATACTGCAGTGTGCCCATTTACTAACCAAATAAGTTAATAATATTGAAAGTTTTGATACTTTTAATTGATTAATTAAAAAAAATACTAAAAGCATAAGTACTTCCCACTTCATTACTAGATGTTTACACATCTCCCCTGTGATCGGACTCACATTAATTTTTTTTGAAATAATATGTGGATATCTTATTAAAACAACATTTTATATGGATGTCACATAGTTTGAAAAACGTGGGCACCACATTATTTTAGTATTTTAAGGAGATTCCCATGTTGTTTAATAAAAATAATATGATTTTCTTTATAAACACTATATGAGTACCTATTAAAACGTTTCAATAAGATTTTCTGTATGAATTCAAAGAGATTTCTCTATGGAAATGAAATGAAAATTCATATTGTCTGCCTATTTTAAGGTGAATTACTAGTAAAATCGTTCAATAAGGCGATCTTATTGATTTTACCGGGTGTCATATTTTTCTCAGTGTACTCTCAGTAGATGTGTTTTGTAATTTTGCTGGATGCACGGTTGGAAATTTGTGAAAAACTCAAAAATGCATCTCAGTTAAAAAATAGGTCTTTGAAAATGGAATTATGTAACTCCTACAGTTTTATCAAAAACTGGTATAGTGAACTTAATTGAGACCGATTGACGCTTCAGGGCGAATTTCGTGCAAGTCGTCCAAGAGCGGGTCATAGTAAAATAACCAAGTAGTAGCTGTAGACGTTGTTGTTGTTGTAGGCAGCAACAATAGGCATTCTGTTTTTGTTTCAATCACTTAAGTTGTCAATCTATACAAAACAAAGTACATATGAATTTGACACCTGAAACGATCAACCACAATGAAAAATTTGAAAACAGCTGTTCTAACGAGTTTACCTTCCTTATTTTACCATGGAGCGGGTGTTGTGCCAGAAAACATCGATGCTGTGTGTGAACTGGTCAAGGCTGATCTAGTAGAGGTTAACGCATTAGAACAGCTGATTTTGCTTGCTTATGACCCTATCTGTCAAATTCAGTGTATTTTGTTATTGTACATTTTTGTTTACATTGGTCCATAGACTAATTACTATACTAGACTTAACATTTCTCTTAGCAAATGTATGACATTTGGCCTGGTGTGATATGAATGTTGGATGTTGAAAAGAATAGAGGCAATGGTTCAAAACAACCAACAGAATAACAACAACGGTAATTCGTTTTGTGAGTTAAAATTATTGTGTTGAATACAACACAAATGTATGCTAACAACAACAATCAATAAAAAAGTGTAAAACACATTTAAATTTCACAGTTTTTCGCCAAAACGACGTTAAGTTAAAATCAGAAGTTATTGTAATTCCACCTGGTGTATGTCTCGTTTCGTCAAATATCTCTCTATCACACTGACCTCACCTCGAAGAGTGTGAAAGGAAACGTCAGATGAGTCAAATATTCTCTCTAGTAACATTTTCTCTATGACTTTGGTCATCTGAAATTGGCATTTATGGCCAGTTTTTCAGTCAGTGGTGATCTTCGTTTCTTAGTTAAATTCTGGTTAAACATCGAATTGTGTTTTTTAGTCATTGTTTAACTATGATTTAACCACCCAATGTTGGTTGGTTAACTTATAGTCAGAACCATATTATTTTCACAATCAAATTACTGACTGTCAAAGTGAGAAATGAAAATTTTATAAAATATGTACATGTTTCAGATTTGCATATTTGTACACATACGTTGAGTCTAGATCGTTAAATTGTTGCTCCTGTATAGTTTTTTACACATTTTTGTTAAAATGACTTCGATTTTATGCATCTATTTATAATTGTACATAATTCCATTTCGTTTGTTCCCCTTTGTTGTTTTGGTATTTATCCCAAAACACGCGTTTTTTCCAATAAGAATACAAGGGTTGCCATATTAGTTGACAATATGGCGACTTACATTAACTCACCACTGAAAAACAAAATGCAAAATTAACCTCTAATTAACTTACAATTAAGATTAAGTAATCCCATAGTTAACTACCCACTTAAAAACTGGCCATTAGAGTCATAGAACAAAAATTAAATCCCTTTGTTTGGGCCCACAATTACAACAAATCCTACTGCGTTAACCTCTACTAGATCAGCCTTGGAACTGGTATTGCAATATCGTCAACTCTGGTATTTGCATGCGGTGGATCATAGAGTAAAGGGGCTCTTAAACCTGTGGATAAGTTGCTCGACTTTAAGTTGACATCAACTTCGATAAATTCCCACCAACTTCGATTTTGAGTTAAGCGTGTCGTTCCTCTGCTCACTCTCTTACTCTCTTCGTTGAATATTTAAATACACGAGCCGTTTTCTGATGAGGTTATTCGATCTAACTATAGAAATTCCAACCATATTGAAATAAAATTACATAAAGTATGTAAAAAGTAAGAAATAATCAAGTTATGACGCGGGAAAAAAATGCGTTTGAGTGAATCGCGTCGACTTTTTTGGTTCGCTTCTACTAGGGTTGCCAAATTGCGGGGTTTATTTCTTCTCTACCTGTACATCCTTTTTGGTAATACTTAAGAGTTTCCATTACTCTCTTCTATCCCTCTTCATGACGACGAGGTAGTAGGTTTTCATAGAGTTTTATTTGCTGCTGTATTTTACCATAAAGCAAAGGGAATGCGTATTTTCCATAGAGTAATCTCAGACTAGAGAGAGAAAATTTGGCTCATCTGACGTTTCCTTTCACACTCTTCGTGATGCGGTCGGTGTGATAGAGAGATGTTTGACGAAAAGTGATATACACCAGGTGGAATTACAATAACTTCTTGCTTTAATTTTTCATGCCATTTTGGTGAAAAACTGTGAAATTTAGATGTGTTTTAAACTTTTTTATTGACTGTTATTGTTAGCATACATTTGTGTTGTATTTAACGCAATAATTTGAACACACAAAACGAAATGCCGTTGTTGTTATTTTGTTCGTTGTTTTGAACCATTGCCTCTATCTGGTATTAGTAAAACAATTCTTTTCAACATCAAACGTAAATATCACACCAGGCCAAATGTCACAAAATTTGGTGGGAGAACTAGTGGGTCTACTATAAGTATTAGTCTATGGTATTTTCGTTCAATGCAAACAACATAAAACATAATTTGGCTGTCATTAGTTCCTGTCTTCTTTGCTCTCTCATTCTCCAACATCGGCCTAGTACCTTTTCGATCAGCTGTGCCAGAGAATGCCCCTGGGTGGATATAGCATTATTTGCCAATCGACCAAGAAATGGTCATGTCGATTGGTGGAAGGAAATGTTGAAAAAATTCAATGGCGGTACTTCAAAAGACATATATAAGATCATGACAGGTGAGGAATTATGGACTTATGTATATACACCTGAGACTAACGAGCAGTCGACTGTATGGGTCTTCCAAGACGAGCCAAATCCAACGAAAATATTTCGCGCACGAAGCACTTTAAAGCAAATGGTGGTCTGCTTCTTCGGCATAACTGGTAATGTGGCAACAGTTCCGTTAGAGCACCGTACGATGGTAATTTCGGAATGGTAGCTAAAACAATTAATTAACTCCATTGACAACCGCGTATGTGATCAGAAAAAAAACATTGATTTGATGAGTCATCCGCCTTACAGCCCCGATTTGATATCTAATGATTTCTTTTTATTCCCGCATATTAACAAAGAATTGCGTGGTCCACGGTTTTTTTCAATTAGGATTAAGTCATCCGATAGTAAACTACCCGCTTAAAAACTGGCCAAAAGGCATCGACAATTAACAATTATTTTGTAATAAGCGTTAATATCTACTGAACCCACCAACCGATTTACGCTAGTTTGGTTTTGGTAAATGGGTGGTTTTATTAAGAATATTTTAAGTTTTTTAGACCGTGATCTGTGATTCAATTTCCGAGAAAAACTAAGCGTACAGTGGCACGCAAATTTAAGGACACATAAATACATGCTTTTTTATTATGCTCATTATCATACTCATTTAATAATAAATTTTAAATAAAACAATTGAATACACTATATTAAAATGTAGTTATTACATATGTATATGTCAAAAAAAATACGAGCACTACCTTATTTTCATTTGTTCATTCATTCGTTTTCATTCGAATTTGAATGATCGCAAAACTCTGTAATATTCAAGTCAGAGCTACGATACCTACCATGGTTTTAATCTTGAATACATTTATAAAATATCAAATGGCGATCTGCACACAGCTGACTGTCGAGCAATGACAGCTTATAAGATATTTATTTGAGAGCGACAATAAATCGTTCGAGGAAATCGGTAAAATAGTGTTTCTAATGGCCAGTATTTAGGTGGGTAGTTATCTATCGGATTACTTAATCGTAATTAAAAGATAATTAGTGGTTAACTTTGAAATTTGTTCTTCAGCGGCGAGTTAATGCAATTCGTCATATTGTTAACGATTATGACAACCCTTGTATTCTTGTTTGAAGGGAAACATCTGTTTTGGGCTAAATACAAAAACAACAAATAGGAACAACCAAATGGAATTATGTAAAATAAGAAACAATTCCAACGAAACGATATCGATAAAAATACTCTTGGTAGGTGTAACTGCAGTTTTACATTTCTCATTTTGACAATCAATAATGTCATTGTCAAAATCGTATGGTTCTGAGTACATATATATAGGTTAACCAACCAACCTTGAGTGGATAAATCATTGTTAAACATTAACTGAAAAACACAATTCGATGTTTAACCCCAATTTAACAAAGAAACAAAGATGACCACTGTCTGAAAAACTGGCCATAAGCTTATATTTTTAGATAAGTCAAACAGCGAAGAAAAAATCGAGAATAAGACTGGAAATATCCCTTTACAAGTGTCCGACGAATTAGTGCCGATCTCTAAAAATATCAGATCAAAAAAAGTTTTCGGCGATACTGGGCTATCTAGTCAGGGTCTAAAACCCCACACTACCTTATAGCTACTTCGTTTGCAACATTTTTTCTGCCATTGTGCTATTTTTCGGAAGTCCTATTTTTTTGTTGATGGGTAAAGTCCGTGACTTTTTGAATAAAAATATAATTTTTTTCGGCAAAAAAAACCTTTAATTTCTCAACAGAGTCTCTTTTTAATTCGATACATTTATTTTAAATAGTCAACACTGACTGGCTATCACAGAGATTGTGCCGGATGAGGTAGTTAATTCATATCCAACAGCTGTGAATAATATTCGGCGGTAACCGTTTTACCCTTTTCAAGGTAATCGATGTGAATGACACCGCATGCATCCAAAAACACGGTCGCCATGAGATTATTGGCCGACAGACCAACCATGAAATTGACTGTTCCTTGGTGTCTGGAGTATTGTGATGGATCCATGTTTCGTCCACGGCAGCAGCGCAAAATCTTTTTCGGATTGCGGTAGAACACCGATAAACACTCCCTTGAAGTTGTGTTTACTGTCGAATGTGAGTAATCGCGGCACCCGTCTAACGGACTGTACGGTTGCGCTTACTGTTGAATGTGAGTAATCGCCGCACCCGTCGCACGAATTGCTTTTTCGTATCCATATATTCCTGTAAAATGTGTGTACCCGTTCAGTTAAGATACTTAGAGCTCCTACCATCTTACGCACGTTCATTCTACAATCGTTGCATGGATTTTATCGATAATTTCTGTCGGGAATGCCTCTTTTGGGCGATCTGAACGTTCGGCATCACTTGTGTTGGTACAACGGAATTCATTAAAACACTTCATTAAACCACATTTTAACCATTAAAACTGATGATGAAAGCAACTATTGTACTTCGGTGACGGATTTTTACGCAAAAAATAATGCGTGATAATCACAAGAAATTCACCTTTTTCCATTTTCTTCGAAATACACTAGGTTGTCCGCTTTCAATGCCTGTTAACACACAAACTAAATGGCGCAGCTTGCTTAACAGTGGTCTATTAACAGATGGTAGTTCAGAGGAGCAGTGTTGATTTTTAATTAACTACGAGGACGGTTCAAAAAGTCACGGAGCTGTCAAACCACCCTCGTAATTTTTATTGAAAATATAAGAATCTAATATGTATATTTGATATTTTAAAAATGATCTAAAAGAAACGTGTGTAGCTGAAATTACTATTATCAACCGGACAATGGCCTTAAGCAAATAGCTACTACGGGCGGATCAATAACTCCGTGACTTTTTGTATGAAACACAGTTTTTTTTGGCAAAAACAATGTATTTTTCAACATAATCTTTTAGCTCAATACAGTTAGCCCAACGTTTCTCCAATTTTTGTATCCCTTCCAAAAAATAGGATTTTTCGAGGTCCATAATATAGGTCCATAATATATTGTTTGATCAATAATTTCATCGTTGGAGCTAAATCTCTTTCCATCGAGCAATTTCTTTAGGTTTACGTTTATGGTCAATTGAGAGCAAACGCGGCACCCATCTGGCAGACAGCTTTCTTAAACCCAAGTGATCATTTAAAATTGAAACCACACTGTCATATAAAATGCCTATATCGTGGATTTTTCCGACATTTTCGGGTGTATTGACCTCAATTGGTTGTCCAGAACGTTGAGCTTCATTTGTACTTGTGCAACCACAACGAAAGTCAGTAACCTCGTTTTACCATTGAAATCGATGGTGCAGAGTCCCCATAGTATTTATCAAGCTTTTCCTTGATTTGATTGACGGTTTTTTTCGCAAAAAAATAATGTTTAATGAGCACTCGAAATTCACTTTTTTCCAATTTTTAAAAAAATGCACGAGGTTGTATGTTTTGAACAGTTGTTTAACGCAAAGTAAATGACGGAACTTGCTCAAAATTTGACAGTAGTCTATTAACAGGTTGTACTTGATGGGAACAGTGTTGCATTTCATATAACTACGAGGCAAGTTCCAAAAAGTCACGGACTTATTGATCCGCCCTTTATGTGCAAATGTTCTTGTGACGTCTGAGGTAAGTGCAGCCTTTAAACCTTTTGATCACCTATGGGAAATGCTGGAAAAAAGTTCGAACACTCGAAATTCGAAGCAAAACCAAACAATTAGCACTGAAACAACAAAGACTTGGTAACCACGATGAAAAAAGAGGTTACCATTGACGTACGAAAGGCTATTCAACTGAATATTAAATCAGGTAAAGCTTAGCCTAATTTGTATCTATTTTGGTAACTTGGTAACCTCTATGAAAAAGAACGAAGGGTACGAAAGGCTACTCAACTAAATATTAAAACTGGTAAAACGTTTTTAATAACTAAATTTTTCAAGATGTGTCCTTAATTTTGAGGAGCCAAATCATGATGACATGACAATCTTTTCTGAATTATTTTTAACTTAAACATTGAAATTCATTATTTTTATTGAATTTAAATTACTACGTTTAGGTTTATTATACATAACTATTTTTTGTATTTATTGAACAAAATAAAAAATATAAAAATATTGTTCCTGTGTCCTTAACTTTGAATGCCACCGTGTAATGTTTTCAATATTGATTTTCGTGTTTGTGGGACTAAACTACGTCAAAAAAGTATATGCGGATACTTTTTTTCATTTTGTTGTTTAGTGTTATTTCAAAATGATTGCTCTTACAAAAATGTGAATGTTAAATGATCGCCTAGTTTGAAAATAGGAATACAGTGATATTTGGTCAATCTTAACAAATAACCTAACACCCATTGGACAACCATTCATACAAGATGTAAAGCATGCTGATTGATGTGGGCCCTTTCTTTATATGTACAACAGTATGTCTGTATCTTAGGAAAATCAAACTGATTGTTGTCTTATCGTTTTTGTTTGAAAAAAAGGTCCATAAAAGGTAAAGCAGCTAGATGTTTCTCTCTTCTAATTAAATACATTTTTTAATGAACTTTTCATTGACGTAAGTGAAGCAGACAAAGATGTTTTGCCTTTTTCTGTAGAATCAGACTATGGACCATGTACGTGTGTATATATGGGCGAGTATATATAAAAAATACATTTATATATGGATAATACACTTACCGCCTTAAACCAAACCACTTGTGGTTTTGGTAATCCTTCATAGATGACAGCCAAACGAACGCAACCGCCAATTAAAGCTGTACAATCTGTGGGACCTTCTAATATACAAGCCGGTTGATGCTGCTGTTTCAATGGCGATAGATCGCCGCCAACAACAATAGGGGCCGACGATGCTATTGATTCGGGATATTTCACTTCTTGTGGTTTCAATTCATCACCACTGTCACTACCGCTGGACTTGGGTGGTCGTGGTATCACCGCCAAGGTAGTATATGATTTGAGCGATGAATAGGGTTTACCCGGATGCGTTAAATACAACTGAACTTCGCCGCTGTGGGCCAAGGTAACATTGTTTATGTGTAAAATGCGTAAACCATCTGTTGGGGATGACTCCAACTGTAATGTAAAAACACACACAGGCAAAAAAATTTATTTAGTTGATTCAAATCCACTTATTATTATTTAATTGTAATGCTGTTGTTAACTCAATATTTTATGAATTTCAAAAATTTTATATTTATTCATTAAACAGCTGAACTGTATCTGCTCGACAAAAAATAAATAACACAATGACAAATATTTTAATATCCAATATATATTATGTACATACGTACATATGTGCATAGATATGTCGATGGAAAAACAGAAATCCCTAACCAAGTTATTTAGCAGACTCGTGTTCTACGATACACATATAAAATAAATAAATTTCAATTTAAACTCATGCAAGTGAAAATCGACGAGCCACTAGCCATTCAATAGCTATGAAATTAGAACACTCCGAACGGTTGCAAAATTGTCGCTCAACTAACGTTAGGGGCACAATACACATTGAATTTAATAAAGAAAATTTAATAATTTTTCACTTTACTTAAAGAGAGCGCAATTCTCTTTACACATAACAAATTCAAATTAACTGTTATTCTCAGGTTCTATCTTCATTAATAACAGTGTTGCCAACTCAACACTTTACTGAATATCAGTAAACTTTCAGACGTAATGAAAGGTGCTACATTTTTAAGATACATACATATGTAAGTATATTAAAGTTTGTGTAAGGAAAAGATAAGTTTCGTATTGTTACCAGGATTACGGAAGTGAGATTGAAGAAGTATTTGGATTCCAGATCAAAAAAAAAATGTTTATGTATATATTAATGAGTCTATTAATACCTCGTTTATACGACGCTTTACCACGAGTTACCTCGAACCGTTTTGTATTGACACGCACGTATAAATACATGCCATAACCGCATCCAAAAAATTAAGCGTGTCAACGAGAATCAAGTTTCAAATGTGAGTTAACGAATGCCAAACTGTGTTAAGTGTCCGTATAAACGCCTTCTATGCCAACACGCGTATTAACAGTTGTTTTTTGTTTATGCTTTCGTAACCAGGGTTGCCAATAAAAACAACTTTTAACCACTCCTGGTTCAGATTACGAAACATAAAGATCGATGAGTTTTTATTTGTACACCAAAATTTTGTCACCGACAAAAGTTTCTGTGCTGTGTCAAAACATTTTTTCAGATATGGGCCTTTAAAGCTTGAGTATATAATCGGTCATATTTCAGATATTTCGGGTGAATACCATTATAGAGGTACATAGTTACAAATTACGTTAATCCGTATATAAATATATTAATTTTTATTAACGTATTGGGGGCAAATTAAATAAATATCGCGCGAAGTTTTTAAAATAATTTTGTTGAACATAAATATCTCTGGTCCTTGAAGGGCTAGTGCACAGTATTATACATTAAAAAAGTTTTCGGTGTTGTCTTTTATCTACGTACAGAAAAAAAATAAGTTTACTAGGACTGTTTTGTGAGAAAAACAGATTTTTATCAAAAAAGTGAGGTAAAGAATCTTAATTTTTTATTTGCCCCAATGGGGTAATACAAATTAATATCTTTATATACGGATTAATAGAGTTTGTAATTATCTTTGTAATGATGTTCACCCGAACAGATCGGACCATAAATATCTGAGATATGACCATTTATATACTCAAGCTTTAAGGGCCCATACCTCAAGAAGTTGGGCCGAACGGAAATTTTTTTTGTTCTTGTTTTATCAGCAAAAGTCCAAAAAATGGGCGAATTGCAACCAGGCTATTAGTTCCAAAATTTCATTAAGTGACAATGCATCCGCAGAAATGCACTGTTTGGTGTGTACTTCCATACTTCTTTGAAAACGATGATGATATTGCTTTGTCAAAATCTCGATGATATGGATATGAACGACATGTGGTTCCAACAGGACTGCGCTACTTACCACACAGCTGATCCCACAATTAACGTACAGTACGTTAATAGTTATATCACGTAGAGGCGACGTAAACTGGTCACCGAGATCATGCAGTTTGACCTCGGTGGACTTATTCTTGTGGAGTTTCCTTAAGTTCCAGATCTATGCCAATAAGCCACAAATGGCCGGTGACCGCCACTGTTAACATAACTGTTAACATCGGCCAAATTCGCCAGTCCTAATCGACGACCATCGCAGAATTCATACATGTAATGAATGTCTGCTAATTCTTCGTTTGAATAAGTTGCCATTTTTACTAATTCAAAACACAACGTACTCGAAACTGTTGCTGCAGCAGAGATTAGCGTAAACAAAAAACAAACATTTTTGCATTTCAGTAAAATGGTCATAACTTTGGAACGGTAAGACCTCTGGGCTTCGGTTAGGTCATTTTGGAAAGGTAAGAGGTATGGATATCTTTCAACAGAAGGTTTGAGGTTATTGAGGTTATGTGAATTTTTTTCCGAAAGCTCTGTATCTCGGCGATTTGACTTTTTTCTACATCTGGAAAGGCCTCTTAAAGACCTTTCCAACAAGCCCAAAAAAATCCGAACACTGGCTCAGTGTCCAAATCCGACCACCAATCCGAAAATTTTGAACCCGCTGCCATTTCTCCCCTTGCATTTTCGGACATGGTCCTAGTGGAGTTTTCTTCATGAAATGAGCCACGAAATACGCTGGAGAAATTTGTCCGGAACTTCCTGAATCACCCTGTATTATCACAATAAGTGTGTTTTTTATATCCTGTTAAACTAATTTTTCTACGATTTTTTATAGGGAGCCGTTTAAAATCGCTTAATATCGCTTATCTCCCCATACAAAGTGGTCGAAAAATTAGTTTAGTAGGGAATAAAAAAAACAGGCCAACTACGTGTTTAGAGTTAGCTAACATATATAATATTTAAACTCCAATGCAAACTGACAACTAAAACTTCGATAAGTTTAACTGTATCATAACTTGAGATAGGGATAATGGAGATTAGGCGAGATGCGTTTGATATTGGTAACGATATATATCGCGGCAGATATAATTAAGATTCAATTAAGTCTGGCCGAGACAAATTTGAGATCACTTTAGTTTTAATTAGATGGTTATGTAACATAAATAAATAAATGGTTTCCCATTACATCCCATGAAGGGACCGGGGAGAACTTCTCACAATCACTGAGCTGTGCACTTTCCAGTTTTCGCGAGGTGACCGCCGCCGAAAGAATTTTTTTTTTATTTTTTTTTTGAAGGTGGTCAGAGCAGGGTTCGAACCCAGGATATCATGTACAAGAGCCGCGCACACTAACCATTGCACCACCGACGGCCACAAATGTAACATATCTGATCAAATTTGATCATATTAGATAAATATAAACAATTTTCGAATCTAATGAGATCTAATTAGGTTTGCTAAGATCCAATCATATCTACAATATTTTACACGGATAAATGGAAGATTCTCAGATTTAAACATTTTGTATTCCCAATCAAATGGCAAGGATACTACAGCATTTGATTTCAATACTGGTTTTACATTGGAACTAAGATGCATTTGATTTTTGTATGTGAGGTGGGAACTTGTAAAGGATATTTTCATATTTATCGTATTTAAAAAATTAAAACTTTCTGTAAAGACATCCAAGTATGAGGACAGTAAATAAATATTCACTTGAGGTTGATTTGTTTGATCGCACCGCGCTTTTAGACCAGTGGTCGGGTTTTAACACGTACATAACATGAATGCCAACAAAAAAAAGAGCGTGTGAGAAAGACAAATTTCGTTTAGTAACTATTCAGCTTTCAACACTGGATTTTTTAATAACTTTGTTCAAAACTTCTAAGTATAAACCCCAAAATGCACGCAAGATTGAATGAATTCTTTCAAAACTTTCAAAAACCGATTATCACCCCTTACTTTTCTATAACTTAACAACTTTTTTTTTTGTTTAAGCAACTTGTATGGCAACACTGAAACCGATCGACAATTTTCATTATCACTCATAAACTTTCTTTTAGATATGAAAAGAAAGAGATACAAAGAGAGTGTGTGTGGGACAAAGAGTAAACATTTGAGAACGTCTGACTATTTACTTTATTACTGTCAATAATAAACATCAATTAATCTTTGACAGGGTCGTTGGATTTAATCGTTTCAGTTTTTATCATAATCTTAAGATTGTGATAAAAAAGTAACATACGCTTATGATAACCGTAGAGCTGCACATTTGATTTATGTCGCATTTTTTATTTTATTTTTATGCTGTTTATATTTTTGTCATAACACTGATCTTACTTTAACCATTTTTATTCACTAAATACACGAGTAAAGTTCGAAATTTCTTGCAGCGCAACTTAATATCGATGCCTATCATCGAGCCGCTCGCGTTACGTACTGAATGCTAATTTACGATGCATGTTTAAATTTGAGCTTGATGGTGTGTTGTTTTGGGGTTTTCCTCAGTTCAGTTCTTGGCACCATCTTTGCTCACACTGGAGCGTTGATCGTTATTGAAATTAGTACATTTTTTAACAAAAGGTTCAGTTTGTTTACTCACGCTCCACGTTTGGCTTTGGGCAACGAACGTATGTATAAGTAGTTCATACGTTGTAGATAGAAAATCATTGCGGTCCACTGCCTTGAGTTGCTGCTACTAATAAAAAGATTCTCACACATATTGCCGTTTCTTGTAACCTAACCATGTGTAGTAGGTACTCGTAAGCTGTGGAGACTATGACTCAGTTAACGGCAATGTTTGTTTACTATTTGATTTGTCTCTAAGATGATAGACGTGACGTGAATATACAAACTACTTATACAGTGACTTGCTAATTTGAGGTTTTGATGACATTTAAGTAAAATGTAAAGATGGGCTCCTGTTATTCTTTTTTATTGAAAACAAATGTTAAATTTCGAATGCGAAGCTCATCATATCAGTTGTATTTGACAGATGCATAATATATCCGATGGCGTATCGATAATAAATCGGGTCTCGTTCACACCAGTAATGACAACTGACCGAATTTGTTTACAGTAAAATGTTGGCTAGTAAAACAACACCGAGTTGCGCTGAAATAATTATTTTATGTGAAACGTTAAGCGAAAGCGAAGAAGAACCGATATACATACCAAGTAGAGTATTCAAAAAACCGCCCTTTCCAATAAACCGGGGTTTCGGTTGTTTCTAAAAGCGACGTTTTCGAAAAACCGGTGTAACCGACTTTTTTGAAGTTAAACCCCGGTTTAAACCGGTTTCATTTTATATAACCCAATTTTTTTTATTATAAAATGTAATCAAAACACTTTAATTTCCACAGAAAAAACGAATGTATGTAGGTTAAATTTTAAAATGTTTTTTTGAGATTCCTTAAAAAATGCTCCATATAGTTACTATAAATTTAATATTTATTAGAAAAGCTCTCATCTAACTTGACTTTTGTATTGGCAACACTTAACTAAGTTTAACTTTTCAATTACTTCAACATAACATTATTTTACAACTTTTCGTCTGAGAATTTCCCATATATTTGCAATTTGTAGAAGAAATATCTTAATTTGTCAGAATTTAAAATTCTTTGCATGATTTCTTTCGAAAATTTTCCATATATTCGTATTATGAAAAAGAAATTTCTTAATTTATCAGAGTTTAAAACTCTGCAATTTTCTTTTGAAAATGTCTCATATATTTGCATTTTGCAAAAGAAACGTCTTAATTTATTTGAATTTAAAATTCTTTCCAGTCTAGAAAGTCTTTAGTAATTCTTGATAAACTTATGAATGGATTTTATTTAAAAGTGTTTAAATACATAGTTTTAAAAAAAAATTTATAATTTTGGAGAATCAGTTATAAGGCTTTGTGTTAAGTTTAAATGTTTTAATGTAATAAAAAAGCGGTGGAACCGACAAGAAAAAACCGGTTCCACCGGTTGTTCGAAATTATACATTTTCAGAAAGCCGGCGGTTGGTGGATGCCCAAAAAACCGGTGGATCGGTGTTCGGTTTTTAAATAATGTGCTCAAAACTGAAACCGAACTACCGGTTAAACGGCTATATTACTAATAACCGTTTTCCGGTTTTTAATAAAATATATTTTTCGAATAAAAGACAACCCGGACTTTTCACGTCGGTTAAACGGTTTCATATTCGAAATTCAAATTTTGATTCCCATCAAATATGTCCAATTGTTTTCAATTCAATTCAGTTCAATTCCACTCAATTCATTTCATTTAATTTCAATTCAAATCAATTCAATGCAATGCAGTTCAATTCAATCGAAGTAGTTTAGTGAATCAAATACCATGATTACGCTGGACGATTAAGACTGCTGAAGAATTTGCCAAATGGAGAGAAAAGTCAAAAGATCGAGGCGGTTGGATAAATATGTTATCTTCGTTGTCTAAGGTATCTAATCCCCCTGGGTGGTTTGTAGCCAATTAAGTGAGTCGTTTAACATTTTATAGATGTTTTGAAATTTCAACATCTGTTATCACGAAAACTAACTGCGATATAGAAACAAAGTATTTATTTTTAATCGTGTATATTTATGTATTTCGTCGTATAAACACATACAAACTTATACAAAGTTAAACCCGTATTCAGTCCCTCCGTAATTTTCGTAAAAAATTTTGTCATTTATGTCTACACGAAAATTTTTGTTTCAGAGAGTTACCACCTGTCTCTAATTTATCCTATAAATATTTCATGATTAATTCTTCTTTGTAGTCCATTTTAATTTTAACGCATTTGATGTCATTTTTGTTTGTCAAAACAGTCGAAATGTTATAGTTTTGGTTCCAAACAACTATTAAACAATTGGTTTCGTACGAAATAATTTTTTCATAACAAAGTAAATGAAAAGTGAGCGAAATTTTTGGGTTCATGAAATTTTCGATATTTTTTATACACGTTCTTCCTATGGGAACGAAAATGGCAAAAGAATGGAACACGGGGCTTTAGATCGCAACGTATGGAAACACATGGCAAAACGATTCCTCGACATTCTTGACATATTACAGACGATTCTGACAAATTTCGCACTAAACATGAATGTCAGGTTGAAAAATTTTCATTTATCTCTACACGGAAACATAAATGTGTAGATTTTTGTAGGTTGTATAGAGCTATTTAACAAAACGTCATTTGTTACACATTTTTCCAGTTCGCAGGACACAATCAATAAAAAAACCGTTTCCCATTACAAACCATGAAGGGATTGCCATGAAACAAGCTTGTAATAGATTAATATCAAGATTTATCTATTACAGGTGGAAGCGTTAGAACAGCTGATTTAAATTTTTTCTTGTCGTTGTGGTCCGATCTTGTCAAATGTTGTTTATACAAATTCCAAGATGTATCTAGAACAGGTGATAACGTTAAAACAGCAAATTAAATTATTCTTGTCCTTGTGGTTGTTGCCGAAAATTACAAAAATTGCTCCTGATATAACCTCACAAAAATTCATCTTGACAATTTCGATCGGCTGAATTTGACAAGGTCGGCTTCTGAAATAAATACAAAAAGCCTTCAATTCCTACTGATTTTACCTTACTTATTTTCCCATGATTAATATTGTTCGAGATGCTCCAACTCGCTCTTAATTTTTTATCCGAAGGGAATCGAACGTCTGGAAGTTGCAAATTTTAGATTTAAGAGAAGAATTATGTCGATGAGTTTTGATAAACAAAGCATAAATACTTATATGAACATCGTGAATGCACAAACCTAAAAATGGAGGAGTTTGTCCGATGTTAAAGCAAAACAGCCGACAGACGTTCGATTCCTCTCGGAAGCATCATAAAGTGAAACGTCAGATGAGAGAGTTGGGGCGTCTCGTACATGTTAAACTATGGGTAATACAGAGATAATTGTGTGTTTTGCTTCCGATATTTTTCGAACGCTTGTATAGAGGGAAATTCTCAATTGAAATGAGTTTTCGTTTTTTCAATAGCATCATTCCAAAGTACCGCTGATGAAGATCTGTGGCTAGATCTGAAATAGCTATACGGTTTGCCAGGAACCATGAGGAAGCATTTTGCAAAAATTCTTTTTTAAAAAACTAACGGCCTTATTCATAAAAAGTTATGAGAAGTTTGAGAGATGATTTCCCATACCAAAATCGTCTCTCAAACCTCACATAACCATTTATAAATAAGGCCGTATAGCTTTATGAATAAAGATATAGAATGGTCGTGAGCTTTTTCCAAAAATCCTACATGGAATGCTTATTAGGTCCATTGGTAGCATTAAGTAGTTGACTAAATGTTCGTCGAAGACAGTAATACTTAGGTAGTTGGAGGCATACATACAAGTTTAATATTCTCTGAAATGTCATCACAGAATGTTGGATGCCCTGGATCATTGTCAATCAATAAAGAATTTAGTATAGACATATAAATTCTCTCAATAAATTAAACGTCATAGGTATGGTTGCAAGTAAACATTGGATGGTGGAAAGCGTGGGTTCAATAATACCAGATAGAGGCAATAAGAGACAACGTCCAACAAAGGAACACCAACCGCATTTCGTGTTTTTGTGTCAAAATAGTTGTGTTAAATACAATACAAATGTATATCAACGATAGCAGTAAACAAAAAAGTGCAAAATACATTTAAATTTTACCGTTCTATACGAAAACGAAATGAAAAAGTTAAGTCAACAGTTCTTGTAACTCAACCTGCTGTAAGTTAATTTTTGTAGAATTTCTCTCATTTCCACAAACTTACGACGAAGAGTGTGAAATGAAATGTCAGATGAGAGAATTAATATCTCTATACAAAATTCGTCTATGAGCTGAGTACAGACCAGGGATGATATTTGTAGTGAATACGTACCTTTTTACCTCCTTTCGATTACAAAAAGTCCCCAACACCTTTTGGTCCAATAACAGTACTTTCGGATTTGACTCACCAGATTTTATGTGAGAGGTTTTTTAATTACATCACATGGCAAAATAAGTAAGGTAGAAGCAGTAGGAATTGGAGGAATTTGGGGTTTATATCATGGGCCGACCTTGTCCAACTCAGTTGATCGAAACTGCCAAGATTTATATTGTTATTTTTATTGAAACTTATCGTTTTTTGCCAACTCTGTGGAACATCAGAAGCAAAGAATACAATGATAAATATATAAAAAACGACAAACAAATTTAAAAATATGTATATAAAAAAGATACAATCATCCGTGTCACTCATAATACCACACGTCTTTGAATTCAGAAATCCACGTAAAAATGAATGTTTGAAACTTCGTGTTTGACACGTCTGTATTCGACGTCAAACTGAGTTTTACTACGATAATACACACTCCACCCAGAGGAAGCGTTAATCGATCTTTACTGGCCTTAAATCCTTGGCAAGATTTTTCAGACTTCGAAATAAATATTTCTAACTTGCTTGCTTCAATAATGCATTTTAAATCTTCTTTGAATTTATTTTCCGCTGGAATATCTGCACTAGCTGATATTATGCAATTTAGCTCTTGTTTGGAAACGGCTGAGCCAGCCTCTGCTTTCTTCAACTGATTCTAATTTCATACCACTTGTTGATGGAGAACTACGTTTTAGCTCCTTAAAAATCGACAGAGCCTTATTTTGAATTAGCATTTCGCTCAATGGCATTCTTCTCTGATTCTGATTTTCTATCCAAAAGAATATAAGTGACTCCATTTTTACTATTAATGGACTTCTATTTTTAGTTACTTGTTTTCCCTGCAAATGTGTAGCCCTTTTTCTATAGTCGTTTATCTTATCAGCATCACGATTACACATTCTTCTTACTGTAGTTGGAACTAAACACAGAATTCTTCCAATGTTAGGAGATTTTTCTCCAAATTTAAACCTTTTTAAAATGTCTAAGTTTTGTTCTAAGAAAATTTGTTTTCGCTTTAGACTGATTTTTATATATACCTTGAGCAGAAATGGATCTTTTCACTTCATCACACAAATGTAAACTGACACAACTTAATTTAATTTTTTTTGGCGACCCAATTCGAATCAACGCAAACCGGGGTATTAGTGTACTTCGTATGGTAACGAAAATTTCAGAAGAACTGAATACGGGGCTTAGACACAGCTGTTATGAGAGAAATTTGGATTTCTAGTAGAATTTGCTGTTTCGATATAGAGTGTGGCATTTTGATATTCAAATATAATTTTAATTAATTCAGACACTATTCAATCACATTTTACACCTGTAATATAAAAGCATGATATATGGGTAGACAAGAATAAGAGAGAATGTATTCTGACCAGTGCAATAAAATGAAACAGGAAGTTGTATCACAATTTTCTAATGGCATGTATCACTGTATCATAGTGTACCTTCAAGTCGTCGTATTCCCAAATACAGTTTTTTTCAATTATTACCACTTTGTTTATAAGTATTTGTATCTTAACTTATCTTCTTTTGTATGCAGACACAAAATTTGCATAAGAAAATCATCGAAATTAAAATCGTTAAAGAAACTTACCGTAAATTCATATGAATCATCAGTTTCGTTGACTTGATGACCGCACACATACCACGTAACTTGAGCATCTGAGGGATAAACGCGGGCACAAAACGTCACCTTGTCATAGCAGTCGGCCAGTACGGGTAAAGGTGATTTGATTACGGCCAAACCGCTGTCGTCGGCCACGACCGATTGGCGCTCAATGTACAAGTTGCTGGAAGTAGAGCACTTGCAGCCATCGCTTGTGGTTATGTGGCAGGTATAGAGACCAGAATCCAAATCGAATGCATCGAATAGACGTAAGCACAACAGGCCATTGCCATGATCAATGTAACTGAAAACAGAGAGCAGAAGAGAGAAAGAAAGACAATAGATTTAGTACGTCGTTAGTCGTATGACGAGCCCGACAATAACTTACTTAAAGTCTTCAGAGTCTTTGATAAACACACCATTGCGGCTCCAGGTATACGTGTAGGGCTGATTGCATTCTAATTCGAAGCATAGATCTATGGTTTCTCCTTCATTGTGTTCCACCGCATCTGGCAGAGGTTTAACAATTCTGCATATAGTTTCAGCGCACTCGATGAAATCGTTTGGAAAAAATTCAACAACGGTTGATGTGACAATAGAATCGTGACCGTCTGCCTCAATGACACAGGTGTAAATGCCCTCCTCATCTTTGGTTACCTCATCGACCACTAAATACGCTTCTCCGTCTGTAAATTGAATGTGTATCCCATCGCTTGCTTGTAGCTCATAACCATTGTGGTAAAATTTACAAGACGGCACTGAGGAACCCCTATATCCTGCTCCCAAAGCCATTCGACCTCCAATAGCAGTCGAAGGACCCATGATGCGTCGATGTAGGTAGGCATTGCGACGTGACGAGGACGCTCGTATACTCCTGCCCGAGGGGGATTTAGAGTAACGAGAACTAGCGATAACATCTAATCGAGCTGTGGCTTCTATGCGTCCATAATCATTTTCCAGTGTAATGCGATACAAGCCGGAGTCTTCAAAAGTAACATCTTCGATATCTAAGTAGCGCAAGTCATCGACTTCTTTGACCCCAATACGCCCAGTGGGGGTAACAATCCGACCGTCTTTGTCCCAAGTCGACCACGGTGTCGGATGCCCACTTATGGCGCACTGGAAACGAACAGTGTCACCCTCTTCCACCACACGACTATTCGGAATGGCTAAGAACTTTGGTGCTGTAATGGCTCGATTATCGTGGTAACTACGACGATGATCGCTCAAATCGATAATGGAATTGCGATAGGACATTCTGCGCGAAGGCGAGAAACTCCTGTTAGGCGTTGAACGCGGTGTTGATATGGGTGTTGACGTGGCAGAGAGCAAAGCAGGAGGGCGGGCCAGCTGTCTGTTTAACATATTCTCCTTTTCCTCGGGAACATCGACAATAATACAGGCCGATGATAAATTGCGTCCGATGTTATTTTTGGCCACACATGTGTATTCACCTTCGTCCTCCGGATAGATACGTGGTATCCGCAGGGTGGCTTTGATGCCATCATAAGTCATATCAAAATCTTTACCGCTAGGCAATACACGACCATCCTTTTCCCAGATAATTACAGGTTCAGGAAGACCTTCAACGTGAGCCTCTAGAGTGATGGCGTCACCATCACAGCAGCGCAAATTGCGTAGTGGACGTAAAAATCGAGGCAAAGTTTCGACGTTTCTGGAAAGATTGAAATAACAATAAAGAATTTGTAGTATAAGGACATCAATAAACAAAGAGAATCACAAACATGGTAAAGTATACTTAAAAAAATATACAAAGTTATATGGCTGTTTATAGTTTTCGAGCGTCACGCCTAGATTGTACCATATGTTATACGAGAGTTGCATTTTATGTTTCGGGATTTGGCACTAGGGTTGCCAATCTGGCAACTGACAGCTCTATCGTAAAGTTGGACATTTTTTAGGTTATGCGTACTCAGAACGTTTTGACATACGAGCGCTATTTGTGTTGTTTACAGTAACTTAAAAGATTCATCTCGGCCCAAAAATTTAATTAAATCGTGAACATTTTCGTGCGATTATTTTTTACAACTTTCGACGTGGATTAACTCAGCAACAGTGCATGGATGAACTTAATTCAATTTTTGGTGATGAAGCTCCATCAAGGACCAGAGTTTATCGATGGTATGGTGAATTCAATCGTGGTCGTAGTTCACTCACTTTCGTGAAGGTCGTCCAAAATCAGCTGTTGTTCCGAAAACCATTTATGCTGTGCGCCAACTGATTTTGCATGATAATCATGTGACCTATCGTGAGATTGAGACAACCTTAGGAATTACTGGGACCAGCATACATTCAATATTGCATAAACATTTGACTGTCAAAAAAAATTTGTTCGCGTTGGATCCCACACAATTTGTCAATCGTTCAAAAAAAGGCTCGTGTCGATTGGTCGAAAGAAATGCTCCAAAAATACGATCGCGGTGCTTCGAAACACGTCTATGATATCGTGATAGGTGATAAATCCTGGATTTACGCGTATGAGCCCGAAAGTAAACAGCAGTCAACTGTATGGGTGTTTCAAGATGAGCCAAATCCAACAAAAGTTGTTCGCGCCCGAAGCACTTCCAAGCAAATGGTCGCCTGTTTTTTAGGAAAACCCGGACATGTCGCAACCGTACCACTAGAACAACGCAGAACAGTGAAATCTGAGTGGTACACAA
The DNA here is from genome assembly GCA_963931995.1 of Phaonia tiefii. NCBI lineage: Eukaryota > Metazoa > Arthropoda > Insecta > Diptera > Muscidae > Phaonia > Phaonia tiefii. The sequence continues at coordinate 141,199,798 of OZ008371.1, read as the reverse complement.
CCATTTGTTTGCCAGTTGTCTTCCAAGAAATCAGGAAAACCAACCGCCGAAGACGGATCACTCTTCACCACGACAATGCGAGCTCTCACACATCGGCTGAAACAACTGCATTTTTGAGCACCCAAAACATCGATTTGATGGTCGTGACTTGGCACCGAATGACTTCTTTTTATTCCCGTACGTAAAAACACAAACTGAGAGGTCAACGTTTTTCGACACCTGAAGAAGCGGTTGCTGCATTCAGAATGCATGTTTTGGAGATACCTCAATCAGAGTGGCAAAAGTGTTTCGACAATTGCTTCAAACGCATGCAAAAGTGTATAAATCTTCATGGGGAATATTTTGAAAAACAATAAAGTGATTTTCGATGATTAATATTTGTTTTTGTTCTCTAATCCCGAAACATAAAATGCAACCCTCGTAACTGGTTTCGATTATATTTGTAAGAAGTGATGTTCTTATGCCGAATAAAGACATATATTTTCCGTAAAGACATTGGCCGGCAACAAATCCAGTTTGACAACAATATCAGGTGTGTTCGGACTTTCACACTGTTCTAACTCACTTGATATTGTAATACCATTATCGTGAAGCGTTACTGTTCCTCGAATCACTCTTTTCGGACATGATCTAAAATTTACAGAGTGAATTAAAGCAGCTGTTTTGTTTGCAAAGTTGTAAGGTGTGTATGTATATGGCATAGAGAATGTACATGGTTATGAGTGATGTCAACAATCGATACAAATCCCTTGCCCAATAACTGGTGAAATGGGTAATTAAATAAGGAAGTCATGATACCGACTGTTTAATAAAGCCAAGTCTTTCAGAGGCAAGGAGAACTGGGATATTTTCATAGTTGTGCTAAGGTGGCAAATTAATGCGTTCAGATGGGCGAAGAGAAATTCGTGAATGCTCTTCTGTAAACGCTAAGGAAAATACCGGCGTCAGGCCTTAAAGCGATAGAGTACCAGAAGGACTCTTCTGGGCAGTAGACAACCTGCAGTGGAGATTCGCTCAATCTCCTAATGGGCACCCATTTCCCCGGCAACTAGCTGAACGAGAAGATCGCTGTAAGTGAACATACTCCTCATACGTCACAGTTTGCCATTGACAATGTTACTAAATCCATGATTAAATCGGTATCGCATAGATTAATGACGTATAGAGCTGCCATTGTTCCCATCTGACATTTCCTTTCACACTATTTGTGGTGCGGTCGGTGCGATAGATAGTTATTTGACGTAAATTGGATTACACCAGGTGGAATTACAAAAGTTTTTGACTTAAAATGTTCATGTCGTTTTGATGAAAAACTGTGAAATTTAAACGTATTTTGAACTTTTTTGTTCATATTTTATTGTTAGTATATATTTGTGGTGAATTTACACAAAAATTTTAATGCACAAAACGAAATGCCGTTGCTGATTTATTGCTGGATAGTTTGCGCCATTTCCTCTATTTGATATTATTAAAATAATACTTTCCAACATCCAACCGCCCATCTGCAACACACCAAATATCATAAATTTACTGAGAGAGTTGGCGTCTCTATACGTCATTACTCTATGGGGTATCGGACATAGATAAAGCAAACTAATAGATGAAGCACAAGTGTTGGGAAAATTTTAGTTTAATGGATAATTTTCTAGATGTCATTGAAAAGAATAAATGGAATTTTTTTTGTTGCCAAAAAAAAGTAAAAAAAAAATTACATTAAAATTCTAAAATTTCATACCAAAAGAAAAAATAATTTTCAACAAAAACATCACTTCGAAACAAGAATACAACACGTTACTTGAAGAATAAGTAGAATATTGATGGCCATCGAATTGGAAAGCCATGTCTGTCACCACCGTCTATGACCTAATAAATGGGTTCTTCCTCCGGTTCAGCTACCATTCCTTGTTGAGAGTCCTCAGAGACTCTAACGGTTTTGGCATCTGCGACCACAGAAGTTACTACACTTTTTGAGCGGGGAAGTTTTTAGATTAAAAAGACGTTCCGCCATCTTCATCTCTGGGCGGTCTTATGGGTTTTCTCCTATTGATACCCCACCGCCGGCCTCATGGCTTTGAAAAAGTCTTTTATATAAGAAACAAATGCTATTAAGTAAAATCATTTAAATTTTGTCACATTTTCCATTGCTTAAATTACTTTTACAAAAATTTCCCACAATTTTGAATAAACATCAGTGTGAATTATGGGAAACTTCAATGAAAGTGACAGTAGTACAGGACAGCACCTAGTGAACAAAATTGACAATGGTCGCGCTATATTTATTATTTCCTTTATCTCTGGTATCGGAACCCCTCCAAGTCTACCGGACTTCAGGCTGTGACTGATCTATTGATCATCTGTCTGATTAAGTTATACATCGCGTGTATAAACTCCATATACATACCAAGAGTGTGGAGGATACAAGAGTGTTGTTTACTCCCAAAGCGGGAATGCCTCGCACACAGCTCCCAAACACTTGAGACATATAAGCATGTAATCGTTCCTACTGAAGTCTTTGGAGCGATTTTTTGATGGACACTTGCCGGCTAGTATTGATGTAAGATTATTATCTTGTGCGTAGCTGCAAAGAAGTATACGTTGGTTGCCTTTCTTGATATTGAGGATGCATTCAATAATATCACGCCTAATACGATACAATTGACATTATCAACTTTAATGTGAACGTGGATCTTATTGGGCTAGTATAAAAAATTCTCACCAGGAGACGTGTCACGGCCGAATTGGGCACCTCGACGTCTACCAGATATGTCAACAGAGGCACACCTGAAGGAGGGGTCTTATATCCACTTTTATTGAAACTTGTGCTGAAAGGAATACTGGTCACTCTTGAAAATGTGTGTGGCAAAATTGTTACTATTCGGTTGACGTAGCAATAGCTATAGAGGACAAGTATCCCAGTACCCTAAGGGACATTCTTCAGGCTAGTTTACGGACTTTGGGCAGAAGGTCGGGTGAAAATGGACTTGGTATAAATCTGGTGAAGATCGAGCTGGTCCATTTTAATCGAAGGTAGAAAATACCTAACATGGAACCTTATCATGTTGAATGGTTCTAAAATTATGCTTATCAACAGTTCAAGTCATCCTACAGTTAAAAAAAAATGGTGTCCCATAACATCCCATGAAGGGATTGAGGAGAGCTTCTCACAATCAGCGAGATGTGCGCTTTCTAGTTTTTACACTCACTGATTGCGACCTACAGTTTTACACCGGTTCCGAACGGTATTTTGAGAGCTTTTTCATGGCTAAGTATTCGATTGTGTCGCCATCACTAAGCGTGGTGACCGTCGTCGAAAGAAATGTAAGGTGGTCTGACCAGGGATCGAACCCACGTTCTCATGTACAAGAGCCGGGCACACTAACCATTGCACCACCACCTACAGTTAAAACTACATAAAAAATAAAAAAATTGGCTGTCAGTTTGTGTGGAAATTATAACCGCTAGTTAGCCTTATGTAGACATTGTGATAATCCAGAGTGTTTCAAATTCCTGGGTGTCATTTTAGAAAGCCATCTTAGTTTCAGACTCAAAATAGTGGAAAAAGACTGTAAGAGAGCTATAGATTGTAATGGGGACTTTCTCCTCGAGTTATTCACTCAATCTATACAGCGGTGGTGAGATTGATAATGCTCTATGGGCTTATCGTGTGGTGATATGTGGTAGGTGCTTAAGAAACTACCTATTGTGTACTACTGACTAGGATGTGCATCCATGGGTGATCTGGGCACCTCTCCCACTAACGCACTGAATGTATTGATATATTTTTTTCCGGTTGTCATTATAGCTTCTTCGTCTGCCATCAGGTTGAGGCAACTCGCACAATGAGGCATGGTTGGAGTCGGTCATGGAACAGAGCTGGACCGCACTACTCCAAAGCAGAAATACTATTGGATCGGAAATACCACACTCTCATACCGGAAAGGGGTTCCTGGATATGTGAATTTCTATACGGATTGATCAATAATTAATGATCAAGTGGGATATGACGTCTGCTCTAGAAGACTACGGTTGCCTTAGACTTAGGCTACCTGTGCACTGTAGCATGTATCAGGCGGAAGTTTTGGCTATTAGGGGAAAGTGTCCAGCTGGCTGAGGGATAATAAGCGGGCGGTCATTGGCGCCAATGTTTTCTCTGACAGTCAGGTGGTATCAGAATCAGAATTTCTGAACTCAGCATCTGCCCAGGAAGACCGCGGAACTCTTAACGAGATGACCCAGCAGTACGAAATTTACCTCATATGGGTGTCGGGGAATAGAGACATTACGCGGAACTTCAGAGCGGATGTGCTGGCCAGGCTTGTGACTATTTTACAGGTTCGACAAGAACTGGTCGTGTTGTCATGCCTCTACCTACTTGTAAGCATATCCTGCAATATCACACCCAACTGATGATGAAAGAGAGTCGACGGGGGACATAGATTGTGTACACATAACACAAATCTGGACGATAGTAGTTAGGAGTAAATCTATGAACTTTCTATCTCTAGCCAGACCCACCCAACGTATCAATGTTTGTTTCTGTTTGGGAGATTAAACGTCAGGGCAAATGACATCTGTAGACGCTGTAACGTAGGGGAAGAGTAAGAGGAAGAACCCACTGAACATCTCTGCACGTGTTCTTGTTGTTATAGATATTGTATTTAGAAAATACATTATATTGTTTTCCTATATCAAGTCTTTGTTTTATATTGGGTTTGGGAAATTGTTGAGAATTTCGTTAGTCATTGAGAAAGTATTATACGGGCCGCTCTAAAGTCTAAATTCGGTTCTTTGTTTAAATAAACCGTTGTTTCTTCCATTGCATTCTTGTGCTCGTTATTTCCGTGTGATATTGCCCAGTAATAACATGCCCAGCCAGGCCGTCGATGGTGCAATGGTTAGTGTGCGCGCCTCTTGTACAGGAGATCCTGAGTTCGATCCCTGCTCCGACCACCTTAAAATTTCTTTCGACGACGGTCACCTCGCTTAGTGACGGCGACACTATCGAGTACTTAGCCATGAAAAAGCTTCTCAAAATACCGTTCGGAAACAGTGTAAAACTGTAGGTCCCAATCAATCAGTGAGTACAAAACTATAAAACGCACAGCTCACTGGTTGTGAGAAGCTCTCCCAAATTCCTTCATGGGATTTAATGGGAAACCATTTATTTATTTATAACATGCGCAGCATTTACCAGCAGGAGGATGTATACTATGGGATGTAACCTATTTAGGGACCTGGCAGAATTATCTCTGGTAGTCGTAGACAAGTTCTTTAGCTTTTTGGAGCAAAATAAATGGTTCTGCAGTGAAGAAAGTTCTTAATCTCATTAGCCCGTAGTAACACAATGGACTAGTAAGTGTATGTGAGTTGTTCATCGACTGCCATAAACACATAAGCTAACCTTTGCAAAAGCAGACGTTATTCCGCGTTTACAAAGACGGAGATTAGACCATTACGAGAACTTTAACGGCCTTGGTACAAAACTCACATTCACATCACTTGTAATTTTTGACATCACATAATAAACAATTTCGTTTCTAAAAAAATAATGTTGCCCTTGTATGAGGCGACATTTAAAAAATGATGCCATCGCCCCTTTAAAGTTGTGATTTTTTAGGGTGAGAAACGAACATAGAAATGTTGCATTTTCTCACAACTGTATGGTCCCTATTGCTTTTGTCCCAATTGCTTTTCGCTTAACAAAGTTATTCGGCCAGTGTGTATGGAAACTTGAGCGTACAAACTGGTCGAATGTCTACCAATACAAATGATATTTTTCGTTACTCCCGCTTAACTAAAAATTCGACCACTTTGTTTGAGAAGGTAAGCGAATTTAACTGAAGCCACTTAATTACCCTTGCCCACCCACAAAAGTTAGAAAAATTAGCTCAGCGAGGACAAATAACACAAACAAAATGATAGAAAATTCGCTATTTTATAGGGCAGCATTCTCCCCATGAAACGAACACAAAACCTTCAAGTGGGGTTGAACTTTTTTCACAATCGAACACAAAAAGGCACTTTTTGGGCTAAGGGCAGAAAAAATGTTGAAGTTTTTCTCAGAAACCAATTCGCCATAAGTATTTACTTGCTCTAAGAATTTGGTAAATTTTTATGTATATCTGAATTTTACATGTTTTAACAAAAATCATACGGCAGGTTCTTAATTTGGCCAAGAGATTATGTCGAAAAATTCGGTTAATGCGAAATTAACTTGACCGTTAATCCCGGTAATGCGATAATCTAGTTATGTCTAAACGCCCCATAGCGATGCTTATACGGCATTCGCAGCAACATCGATTTTCCACTTTTGTTGATTTTAAGGAGAAATCAAGAAATTTTGCTTGATTTCCCATACATTTTGACAAACGGCAAAGCGGATATTTTTTCTTACATACATATTTGTTTGGGAATCAGGGGGATTTGGTTTATGTAACGCTGTTTTATCTCACACTACGCATTGAAAGTATGTACGTTTGTTTATAATCTTTTCAGTCACGGTGCATTTATTTGTCTCTCCTAAGAATATTTATTGTTTCTCAAACATATTTTTTTGTATTTTTTGTTTACTTTTATTCTTGAAATATGTTAGTGCTGAATTTGAGTATGGAAAATACCAAACAAAGCAAAATGCCTATTGTTGTACGTTTGGTGTGATGTTGTTGTCGTAACACCACCTAGGCAATGCGCCTTGACATTCAATCAAATCCAGAGAAAGACTAATGCGAACACATCAGAATTTGTACGAAATCAAGAAAACAAATTCAAGTGTGAATGAGCTGCTGCAACAGTTATTTGTAATACGAAAATGCTTACCCATGTCGTATGGATCCTTTCTCCATTGGTTGTTGTTTAAGGATATCTGAAAAATATTAAATATAGCATTAATACAAACTCTACATAATATAGGTAAAGATGGCGCTACAACTAAGTTACAACTGTTCATTGTGTGTGCACCGTAGATGAAGGAAATAATAGATAAACCGGGATGATCATAGACGAATACATACATAGATACATTTATTCTCTCATCTAACGTTTCATTTCACACTCTTCGTCGTATGTTGTGAAAATGAGAGAAATTAAATTTAAAATTAACTGACACCAGGTGGAGTTACAAAATATGTTCACTTAACTTTTTCATGTCGTTTTGGAGTAGAACTGGAAAATTTAAATGTATTTTGCACTTTTTTGTTGACTTCTTATTTAACACAACTATTTCGCCAAAAATACACGAAATGCGGTTATTGTTCCTTTGTTGAACGTTGTTTACTATTGCCTCTATCTGGTATTATTGAACCCATGTTTGCCACCATCCAATGTTTACTTTCCATCGTACCTATGACGTTTAATTTATTGAGAGAATAAATGTATCTATGTATGTATTCGTCTATGGGGATGATTGTCAAATTTATTCAATAGGTGCTGGCATAGAATAATACATTCCATAGAAGCTTTTATTTGCTCAATAAATTAAACGTCATAGGTACGATGGAAAGTAAACATTGGACGGTGGAAAATATGGGTTCAGTAATACCAGATAGTGGCAATAGTATACAGCGATCAACAAAGGGACAACAACCGAATTTCGTGTTTTTGTGGCAAACTAGTTGTGTTAAATACAATACAAATGTATATCAACGACAAAAGGCAACAAAAAAGTGCAAAATACATTTAAATATTACAGTTCTACACCAAAACGACATGAAAAAGTTAAGTGAACATATTTTGTAAACCCACCTGGTGTAAGGTAATTTTAAATTTAATTGCTCTCATTTCCACAAACCTACGATGAAGAGTGTGAAATGAAACGTCAGATGAGAGAATAAGTTTATCTATGTATGTATTATTCTATGGGTGCTGCCCTGTACTGCAATCACTTTCACTGAAGTTTCCCATAATTCTCATTGACGTTTATTCAAAATTGTGGCAATTTTTGTGAAAATGATTTAATGAAGGGATTATGTTACACAATAATTTTTTTCTAATATAAAAAACTATAGCAAAGCCATGAAGCCGTTGTTGGAGATAACAAGAGGCGAAACCCGTAAGCCCGCCCAAAGTCTGAACATGCCGGAACGTCTTTTAATATAAAAACTTCCACCGCCCAACAACTGTAGCAACGTCTGTGGTCGCAGATGCCAAACCCGTTAGAGTATCTGAGGACTCTCCACCAGGAAAGTTTGCTGAACCCAAGGAAGAACCAATTTATGACAACATAGACGGTGGGACAATGGTAGTGTGCGCGGCTCTTGTGCATGATAACGTGGGTTCAATCCCTGCTCAGACCACCTTAAATTTCTTTCGACGGCGGTCACCTCGCTTAGTGACGGCGACACTATCGAGTATTAAGCCATGAAAAAGCTTCTCAAAATTTCTTTCGGAACCGGTGTAAAACTGTAGGACCCAATCAGTGAGTGTAAAACTAGAACGCGCGGTTGTGAGAAGCTCTCCCTAATCCCTACATGGGATGTAATGGGAAACCATTTATTTATTTATAGACGGTGGCGCAAATGAGAATGTTTAAGGTCTCAATTCTTGGAATAAGTAAAATGGGATGGCGTGGAAATGGAGAAACGATATCGGCAAATGGAAATGTTGTCTTGAATAGTGGAAAACTTAGTAGAAGCGAAAGTGGTGTAGGCTTTGTAATAAGCAAGGAAATAAAGGGAAACCTTAACTCATGGAACCCAGTATCTGATCGGAACATTACTGCCAGACAATACAGCAAAGCTTGACTTTTCGTTACAATTGTTCAATGCTATGCACCAACCAAAGATTCTGATGACAGCGATAAAGATGAATTTTACAACCAACTAACTGCCACAATCCATAATAAAGTAGCTAAAAGGGTATACTTATCGTGACTGGAGACTTTAACGCTAAAATAGGCAGCTGTATCTTGGGCCTAGCCCAAATAATGGGCAAAGAAGGAATAGGAAGCAGGAACGATAACGGAGAACGATTTTCGATCCCACATACGAATAATCACAAATTCGCGTGGATATCACCAAATGGACATATTCGGAATCAAATAGACCACATTTGCATAAACCGTAAATGGAGAGGGTCATTAACCGACGTACCCTCTAAAAGAGGAGCGGATATAGAAGGCAATCACGAACTAGTGTAAAGATCAATTTGAGGAACATGTATTTGAGGAAGATCAATTTGAGGAACATGTAAGAGCGCTACAAAAGTTTTTTTAAATAAAACAAAACCGGTTTTAGATACCAATGATATTCTTTATTCCTGTGAAAGTACGTTCGATCCCATTATGTATGGAACTCGATTTCTTTTGCATGGCCACCACGGGCACGCTTGCAGAAGTCCAGACGCTGAACCCAATTTTCGACGGTTTTCAAGCACAAATCGGCCGATACTGCTGCAATTTCACGTTCGATATTCGTACGAAGTTCATCAATCGTCGCTGGCTTGTTGGCATAGACCATAGACTTAGCCCCACAGGAAATAATCTAACGGCGTCAAATCGCACGACCGAGGCGGCCAATTGGTTTCCAATAAATTGATTGTGGCATTCGCTGTGTGGCTTGTGGCGCCGTCCTGTTGGAACCACATGTCCTCCAAGTCCATATTATCCAATTGGGGCCAAAAATATTCGATTATCATTGAACGGTAGCGATTCGCATTCACAGTAATGTGCCGGTCTTGACCATCACGGAAGAAGTACGGCCCAATGACGCCGCCGGCCCATAAACCGCACCAAACCGTAATTTTTTCGGGATGCAATGATGAGTCGTGGATTACGTGTGGATTGCTGTCTGACCAATAACGAATATTTTGCTTATTGACGAAGCCATTCAGCCAGAAATGAGCCTCATCGCTGATTGTTGAGGCCTCTTAAAGTTGAGGCCACTGACTCCAAATTTCGGTAGTAAATTTTAATAATTTCGACTCGTTGTTGGCTCGTATATCTTTCCATGATGAAATGGCAAACCTTACTGAAGAGAAATGTCAAAAGAGAGGGAAAAAATATGGCGTCGTTTGCTGTCCCTATCGATTTACTTTTGTAGCGTCTCTGTTGAAAAACCCTTTATAAACAGAATAGCCAGGCTACAATCGCTTCGACGTGAACACGATAATGGAAAAAGTCGGACAAGTATTGGCAAATTTCAAGCCATCTAGCAATAAGACATGAGAGGATACCTGTAACCAACTTAGAAGCATCGCCGAGGAAAAAATGAGATATAATCGTGGAATGGATATAATACTTGATAAGAGGAAATACTGTGAGAATATGGCAACTGAAGCCGAGGACGCAGCGAGCGCCAACAATATGCGACAACTTCACCGGATAATCGGCCGTCTTACGGGGAAGAACACGCACCGAAACCACGCAATAACAGATTCAAATGGCAACCTTTTGACAACTGCTATTGACCAGACCAGGAGCTGGAAGGATCATTTCTCAGAAATAAGCAACTTGTGCAGTGTTATGCATGACGAGACCTTGAACACACATCCCTTCGTTTTGGCCACCACCGATGTCCCCTCGGAAGCACCCACCGTACAAGAAATCGCATCTGCTATTGCAAGGCTAAAGCACAATGAAGCACCAGGTGAGGATGGAATACCTCCAGAGCTGCTCTAAACAGACCCGAAAAATTCAGAGGAAATTATGCACCTCTATATATGCGAAGCCTGGACAAACGAACGGTTCGAGAACACGTGGACCAAAGGAGTGATAATAAAGCTCCCGAAAAAGAATGACCTAACAGACTGCTACAACTAGAGGGGTATCACCCTACTCAACGTAATCTACAAAGTTGTAGCCACTGTAATTAACAGTATGTTGGTGCTAGTGGAGAATCACTTCGAGACGAACAGGCAGGTCTCCGCCCACACCGAAGCTGTGTAGACCAGGCCAACACATTACGAATAATAATGGAGCAACCGATAGAATGGAGAACACCTCTGTACATGATGTTTGTCGATTTCAAAAAGGGGTTCTACTCTCTGAGTTGAACGGCGATATGGTCCTTATTAGAGCAAACGGTGTACCAACGATATTATTAAATTTGACAAAGGTAACATATGCAATCACAAAATTACATGTTCGTCACAAAGGTATAATAAACGAGGAATTTGAGACAAAGGCCGGTTGGTTGCCCTTTATCGCCTCTCTTGTTCATCGTTGTACTAGACGCCTTAATGATAAAACTGATAAGAGGAACAGCGTGGAACTTCTATCGCCACCTTGAAGACCCAGAGTTCGCTGACAATATTTGCATTTTGTCTCTGTCCGACATGCAGGATAAACTGAATGTGTGAAAAACATGTGCTATGCGCGTTAACAACACGACCACAAGTGAGATTAAACTTGACAATCAACCCACCCATTATGTATAAAAACTAGAAAGCGCACAGCTCACTGGTTGTGAAATGCTCTCCCCCTTCATGGAGTGTAAGGGGAAACCATTAACAAATGTTTACGCACAATATGCGGTGTTTTCTGGCCAAACACAATTTCAAATGAGGACCTATGGAGTATGACAAACGTGGAAATCCTAACATTCCAAATAACAAGAAGGAAATGGATAGGTCACACGCTACGGAAACCAGTGGACAGCATCAACAGAAAGGCACTGCAATGGAATCCTCATGGAAACCGAAGAAGAAGAAAGAAGAAGAAATTGGAATCAAATCAAGCTTGGCAAATTGCAACATTCCCAATAAGGAGGTTGTAAAATATTTAGGTCTATACCTGGACAAATTTTTGTATTTTAATCAACATGGCAAGGAAATTCTTACAAAACCGTTCTATATGTACCGACCATTGTTTCATTCCAAATTTATAAAACCTAGAGTTAAAACAATATTGTACCAGTCCCTAATTGGACCGGTATTAACATATGGTTGCTTGTCCAATTTGGTTCAACATATCACCTTTAAATATGGAAAAAATTAGAGTTTTTGAAAGAAAATGTTTAAGAGCTTGCACATCAATTTATAGGTCATCACAAAGCAATTATACCAAATACATATCTAATAAGAAATTGTACAATAGTGCCAATATAGTAGACAATAGACAATTTTCTAATACATTTAATAAGAAATAATATATTAAAATGTACACAATGTTATGAAAATAATTATATAATGGCGCCTTATTATACGGATCAAGGATATATAATTGATTGCCTAGATAAGGGGTTTGTTCCACCTGAGGCTTTTGTCTATCTCGATAAAAAAAAGAATTATTCAAAACGAAAATGGTATCCCAGTCTTTTATCACAACTAATATAAAAGCTGTCAATTGCAACACGGAATACTTAAATATCAGATATAGCACAAGCATATCGAGAAAAGATCTGAGATATTTACAACAAACTAAAAACAACAAATTTTGGTGGATATATTGATAATTAATTATATTTTTTTCTCGTTTTTATCTCTTGACACAAGCCCTCATAACCAAAAAAAAAATCATAAAGCAATGATTTAAAAAAAAATTTCATTGCAAACAATTATTATATATTCTTCATCTTAAATAAGAAAAAACAAATATTTTGTATATTGTGAAAAACAATCTTTATCATATTGATAATACTAGAGTGCTCGATTAAGAGACATTGTATATAATAAAATTGTTATTGTTAACTAGTGTTTATTATAGTTTAAACATAATATTTTCTAATAAATAAACATTAAAAAAACACAATATCAATTTATGAATTACGTCAACAAAACCTAACATCCGATGAAATTAAAAATCTGTGTAACAATAGAACTAATTGGAATAATCTTGTAGAAGCCGTATGTTCCCAAGCTGAATTAATAAAGGAAATAATAAAAGACGGTGGCGACATGGCAATTCGATGCCAATTGGAAATTCCACTTTAAGTTACGTGATGTAATCTATTTTGAGGTGATATTTTAGTCGAAAATTATTTTTCCTTTTGATATGAAATGTTAATGTGAAACGTGTTTACTTTTCTTTGGGAACAAACAAATTCTCTGTATTGCTTGCAGCGACACCTGCAAAATTATCTATTACACTAAAATTTTCTCGACACTTGTGCATTATCTTTAGTTTGATCTGGCAGCATTCTGAATATCCAATAGTTTAGTGCATACTTGAACCTTTAATACAAAGGGCAATTGTATAAGTACAATATGGCAACGTCTGTAGGTTTAAAAAGAACAAACAAAGTGTTGGCAACTCGAATATAGTGTTGACACAAACCCAGTATTTCATTAAAACTTACCACTAGAGGGCTACCAGGATTTACGACTTAGCGTCACTTTTTCGCCTCATACTTTATTACACAACTGTTAGTGATTACTAAATTTGCCAACTCTGTTTTTATCTAATAATTTTTTCTCTCATCTCTAATTATTTTGGGAAAATAAAGCAATTTTTTCATCTGAAAACAACAATTTATTAATAAAAGAAAACTCCCTAGCCACAGCATAAAAATGATCATCATGCATGTGGATTTGGAACCAGGATTTCGCAAAGCAGATATTAATAGCATACCGAATATCAGTAGCCAGACTATTTTCGACTTTATTGCTCAGGTAGCTGGATCGGCGCCACAGCAAGAGGTGGTTAGGTAAAGTACATCCAAGGAAATTAAAAACAATTTATCTGATCGATTGGTTTTCTTCTTCAACATCATTACAACAGACAAACACCAGACACAGACCTACGAGTTGATTATGTACAAGTGCGACGAGTGGCAGAAGTTACAGATGTTAAGGCCTTAATATTCCCCGCATCTGCGGTATTAATAAGCCGGGCCGAATCCCATATACGCGTGGGAATCAAAGTAGATACGAAAAAGGAGGAAATCACCGAGGCTGCATGTGATCATTGTCAAGGGAATGGTAAGTGGAATGAAAAATTACGTTATCTGAAACGATTTTATCTGACCTTTATTGTGCCTCTTAAGATTCGTGTTCCCATTTATTGGCTTTTATATTTTGGCTTCATCGCAAAAGTACCGATAACGATACACACATTGTCCATGACTTCTGGGGTCATGAAGTGGAATCTCTCTTTGAGGATGGCCGTTCAGAATCGATGCGTGTTCGCGATTTGTTTGCCTGCGACGAGCTACGTATGGAATGTGATGCAGAAGCCACTGCTGTCACCGATGTAGAAGGTGCCGCATTTTTAGAGGCTGTTCTAGATGAAATGGATGTTCAAGGCTTAAGAGATTCGGCACTATATCGGCATTGTCGTGGCGTATTAGATGATTTTGAACCGATTTATATACATCACACCCTGCTGGACGCTTCCAACAATGGCATTAAAGATGCTAACAGTTTTCTTCAGTATATGGAGGAACAGTCAAAGCAGGGTATGTTCGATCGTTTGGCAGATATTTCGAAAACAAGTTACAAAACCACACTATGGCTAGAGACCCAGTATATGCGTCTGCGTTGCTCTCTCATACACCGCATAGCATCCCGCAAAGACACCATAGAAGACGAGCAAATACTAGAGTCTCTTTTTTGTAAAAATCGTGACCACAATGTGGAGGAACAACAGCAATTGAAGCAACATAAACGTTTTATATTAAAACAAACTGAAAAGCTGGAGAATAAAACCTATCACGAATGTGGCCTGCTACTAAGTGAAAGTTATCCCTATATTTGTGCCTCTCCCGATGGTATAACCGATGATCACATTGTTGAAATCAAAGCACCCAAGACTGATGAGGAATTTGAAAAATATTTAGAAGGTCGTGAAACAATAGCACCCAAATACATGGCCCAAATACAAATACAAATGTATACGGCCAATGTGACTAAGGCCCTTTACTGTGTCCTCAGTCCTACGTTTGATACAAATGGGGCATTGCATTATGTTTGGGTTCAAGCGGATATGGAATTTGTAGCCAGTCTGTTAAGTGCAGCTGAAGACTTCTGGAAGGAGGTGGTATTTCCGCGTTTAATGAAAATATACTGTGGCAATTCATAAACAACAACTAATCAGACACGACAAAAGCAAAACTATTATGTTAAATTCGTACTTTAGGAAATAATCAATAAAGAAACCCGCCCTCTAGGTTTTTTATGTATCAAAACAAATAAATAATTTTCTATTGCGCAAATGTTAGTGGGTTTTTTGCACAGATAAAAACGAAACCTACCTTTGGCAAATATTTGCAATGATATTACAGCCTTTGCTTCGCCATGGCAATTGTTGGCTATTACTGAATAGGAACCGGTATAATCTAGTTTAGCATATGGTATTTCCAAACGATATTCGGGACCGTCTCCAATGCGACGGAAATGTGGTGCGTCTTTGTAATATTCAGGCTGAAAGAAAATGGAATGCAAATAAATTATATAATAATGTGAAATTAGTTTGTTGTAAGAATATAGATAAACTGTTCGTTCATTTATATGTGTCAATGACATTTATCAACACTAGGATAATCCTTAAAGTATTGGCTGTATGCTTTGGAATTACGACTAAATTTTTTTAATTTCTATGTACAAGTAGCGATTATAGAATCTTCAGATTTGAAATAAGCTGGTTCTTGTTTTGGAACAATACTTTTAACAATGGCATTCCAAATTTTTGGAGTTCAACAATAATAGTTGAATCGAACTTGCCTCTACGGAATGCAATGGTTGACAGGCGAAGACGTTTTCCAAACTTGTTTTCGGACCATTTAAGTCAGGGTTTCCACCCCAAAAACCAAATTCTCTCAAGTATACTATGAATTAAAAAGTTTCCGATCTTATAACACATATAATGATCTCTGATAATGAAATTGTTGACATTATAAAAGAAACTGCTAACCCGAAAAAAAAGCAACTGTTTTCGATTTCAACAACATATCAACATATTTTCACAGCGTTATTGGTCAGCAACAAATCTAGGTCTACTACAATGCAAGGGTAAGTGTGCGCGGCTGTTGTACATAAGAATGTGGGTTAGATCCCTGCTCAGACCACCTTACATTTCATTCGACGACCTCGCTTAGTGACGGCGACACTATCAAGTACTTAGCCATGAAAATGCTTCTAAAAATACCGTTCCGAACCGGTGTAAAACTGTAGGTCACAATCAATGAGTGTAGAACTAGAAAGCGCACAGCCCACTGATTGTTAGAAGCTCTGCCCAATCTCTTCATGGAGAGGGATCTTGTTCTCTCGGCCAATCAAGACGTAAACAATGGACTATTTTGTTAAATGCAAAATTTGCTTTGCGAAGTTTCATAATTTCTGTGCCGGGATTGATAATGATGCTGATTATAAACTATTGAAAAAATCCAAAAAAAATTGTTTTTAACTGCAACAATTGTATTAAATCATCAAAAGATTTGAATGTTGTTATGTCAACATTAGCTCTGTCTGCGTACACATATTTTGCATCATTTTGTGCAAAATCTTGCAAAATGTTGTCTGCGTACTCCAAATCTCTTGCAGCGAGAGAGCCAAAAAGAGAATTTTTTGACAGTTGGAAGTTAGAGAACTTGCAAAGTGTTGGTGGAGAAATTTCTGCTTGCAAGATTTTGCAACTAGTTTGAACAGTTGTTTTTATTTACTGTTTGAATGAAATAATTTTTGTGAAATGAAAATAAAAATTGAAATGTAACAACGGCAGAGGTAAGTAGTTAGAATTGTGTTGATTTTTAACGTTTATAATAAATTATAATAAACAAAACATTTTACTTCATGCTAGAAACGTGCAAATATACAGTGCGACCGTGCGTGCGACACATATGATAAAATTCTTTTGCTTTGTTATTTCAATTGTTTGCATACCGATCAGCTTTTTTCTTTCACTGGATGCTGTCTGCGTACTGTTTGAGATATTTTCAACCGAGAGAGTAAAATTGTTCTTACTCTCCCAAAAAAAGTTACTGAGTATTTGCTACTGGAAAAGTACGCAGACAGACCTATTAACAGCCCAAATTGCAGAGCTTAAATATCAGCTTATTATCTTTTCAAAAAACAACAATACTGAGATTATTCTGGAATTGCCTTCTTCTCTTCCTAATGCGGTTTCAAAGTCGACTCAGAGAATAATCAACCGGTTCACCAACATCTGCATATTTCATCTCACAAGACATCTCATCCTATGATAGCTCCATCGAATAGTGTCGAAAATTTTGTTTCAAATTGCAATGACGATGATATTAGTTATACCAATATGTGTGCTGTTACAAATAATACCAATGATGATGATTATGATTATCTCGTTGCCGTTGATGATCATAATATTAACAATAATGTGAATATTAGCAGTGTGAATTCCGCTCAGAGAGTAATTGATATACATTGTAACTCCTCTGTGCCAATATCTTGTAATTACGCTGCTACTGTAACATCCCAAGCAGAGGACGTTATGCCTGCCAGTCAACAATTTGCCATGGAGTCTAGTAATTAGAAAAGGAAAAGGCCGTCGTGTTGTTTTTTGTGTCAATACCAAAAGCCGTCATTGTGGCCTTCTGATGTTCGTAATCGACCTTTTAAGTTATTTCCAAAACGGGGACCGAAATGAAACAGATTTGATTGTCAATTCGTTTAAATTTGAAAACCTGAAAATTTATTATCAGAATACTGGAGGAATGAGAACGAAATTAAATGGTGTTTATCAAGCTTCTGTCCACGCTGACTTTGATGTTATGGTTTTGGTTGAAACCTGGCTCAACTCAGATTTTACTGATGCTGGAAATTATATTGTTTTTCGTAAGGATACGGACTACTCCAGAAATAATTGTGTTAAGGGTGGAGGTGTTCTAATAGCCGTTAATAAAAAGTTTATTTCCCCAAATTGTGTGCTTTCTAATGCTGATTAGACCAACTATAATATATTTCTTTAGATGGACGTAATGGTAATCTCTTGATAATTCTGTGCTCACAAGGAATAACAGCTAAAGTCGAGGTAGGACAAAGTTGACATTGTTTTGTTTACTTCTCTCAAGTTAATTGTTTCTTCATCATAAATTGAATTTCAAATTTAAATATTATAAAATTGCTAACATAGAACTTATAAATATTAGTCTAATCATAATTCCCTGATTTTAGACAACGATTTAAATTTATTAAAATCCTCTGTTGAACACTGACCGAAATCGAGTTTAGTTGTTATTCCTTGTGGACACAGAATTGTTTCATATATCCGTCCTAATAGTTCTGATTCTTTGTATGATGCCCATGTACAAAACATCACTGATATTGTCTCAAATAATAAGAATAGTAGACTTCTTGTCTTAGATGATTTTAATATTAGTAAATTTTCATTGGCTTTATATCCCAATTCTGATTATCTCTGCCCAATTAATGTAAATAATTCGTTTAAAAAAAATGTTATGTCTCAGTCTGAACTTGGCTCTAATTAATAGGGTCAATAGTCGCTTAGGAGAGATTTTGGATCTAATTTTTATTGATCAAGATTTAGAATTTGACATCAGCAACTGTTTAAATCCATATAGTAAATCAGATATGCACCATATTCCCTTGGAGATATCGTTAGAATTTTATTTGTAGTCACGAAAAAGTAATTTGAATGGCCTTGATTTCACTAAATGTAATTTGGATGTTATTAACAGTTTAATAGCAGAAATTAATTGGGTACAGGTATTTGACAGTTGTGATAGTAATACTTGCTTTGACAAATTCATATCATCAGTTTATAGCATTTGTGTGGATAATGTTCCGCCCTGTGTTCCAAGTATACACAAGCTACCGTGGTATACGAGAGGTCTTAAGAAGTTAAAGAATAAACTTGATAACTTATATAAATAAATCCACAAATAGTTTACATCATAAAGAACTTTTTGAACGTTATTCAAGAGAATTAAATTTTTTGAACAAGTTTTTGTATAAACAGTAGTGGTATTCATGCAAACAAGAAAACCTAGAACTTTTGCTCAGCGTAAGTTTGCCCCGAAGCGTTTCACGAGGCACCAAGTAAAGTTGCTCAGTGTATCTGTACAGCAATTGCCAAAAAAGGTTGAGAAAGTAGATATACATTAGGGCGGGCTAATTTTTTTTGATGAAGCGTATAGCAAAAACGTAATCTATAGGTGATTTTGAGAAATTTTGCTCAAGAGACCATAGCTCTAAGTCGGATTTGGAGCCCCCCAAAATTTCAAAATAGATATTTTTCCATATATACATAGAATAATTTAATTAAATTCGTCATAAAATCGGATAGAATTATAGTAGATTTCCCAATGTGGGCTTGTTTCAAAGGTATTTTTATCACCTTTCAGAATCTGTATTGATACCAATATTTATTTTTTTTATTATTAGTAGAGATATTAGGAATTTTTTATCAAAAAATAGCCTAAAATTACCTTATTCTACAGATGGTGCATTCCACTGTTACGTACAGACAAGTTCAACTAATTTTACGGTTTATATTACATATAGCACTTAATTGTTTTATCAGATATATACTTTTTTTTCTCTAATTTAATAGATTATATACTAGTCTTTAATAGTGCGCAGAAACATTTAAAAAAAGTCATGAGATACTGAAGAAAAATGCAAACAATCCACGTCACGTACGGGACACATCAAGTCAACCAACATTCGAAATCATTATAGTTTTATTCAGATTTCAGCGAATATATTACAGGTGCATAAAAAGTGTCTTCGAAGGAAATTATAACTAAGAATCATGCTTGCTACTAGCGAAAAAAAATATTAATTAAAACACCTATTTATAATTCAAAAACATTTTTTTATATTTGTCACGTACAGACAAGTCGCGTCACGTACGGGATATAGTTCAACTTAAATCTATAATATATGTAAAAATCAATAGGTAAATACAGTTTTGTCTTGGGAAAGGCAATGGTTTCTGCACTCCACAACTTTCTCCTCAGTTTTAATAAAATGGAAGTTGGAAACTCCAGTTATCGCTTTGGCATTGTCCCACGGCGATGCACTTTTAATCCTTTCATAAATTTCAGAGGATGGCACATAAATCACACGGGTTTTTGTGACTAATTGAGAAGCTAAATCAGAAAAGTCCTTGGCTGATTGGACAACAACATGTTCATTTTGGCTCATCATTTTCTCTCTTACCAGTCTTTTGATATTTCCGCCAACTCCGTCTATCACACCTTTTCCATGCGATGTAGCAAAATATTTCCAATAAAAGGGCCTTTTGTACTTTTCATTCAACATTGATGTTAGTTTAACCATATAACGGTTCTTAAATTCCGATGAAGGGCCGTCACTCCAAATAATTTCCGCTGAAGGTAAGTCTTCATTTTCTTTATGCATCAAGTCAAACAACTTATTGATGAAAACAAAAACTGTATCCTTGTCTTTCGAATTTGCATCTGAGCATATAAGATATGTTTGGCAATTGCCTTTGTAAAAACTTGCAGCAGTAAATAAAAGAACACTTGTTCGTGACCAGAGTGCGCTTTGAACTTCATTCTGGTATTCACAGCCAAAAGACATCGCAAAATCAACTTGAAGGATTCGCACATTTTCATTGCGTTGGTCTTTTTGAAATTCACCGGCTTGAACTCGTTTTAAATTAACATGCTTCATCATAATATGGATAGAATCAATCAATTTTTCTTTAAGTTCACCTGAACTTGTTTCGTGGTTTACTAAACGTAGTTTATTTCCTGAGTTTTTTCCCATTCTTTCCATACACAGATTGTACTTAAATCCATAGAAATTAATATTTTTTTGCCATCAGAACAAGTATCACATAAATTTTGCCAGCACTTCGAATCCAAAGAAGGATCACATAAAATCATAGTCCACCAGTCGATACAATAATTTTGTTTCAAACCTTTCAATTTGAACATAAAATTTTCATGAGTTAAACATTTGCACTGGTCTGAAGGTGTGTCTTTCATTAGCAAAACATTTTTCGGTCTTAGACTATACAATTTTGAAAATCCAATTTCGATATTAGGAAAAAATTCTTTAAAAATGCAAAAGGCTTCTCGTAGGTACAAAGTCAAATAATGCTTTTGACACTTCTTCTTAATGCCGTTTTCCCAAACAACGATGAAATCATTTGCGCCTGGGCAGGTATACACAATATCCGGACGATAGTAAAATGCTTTCACATCGTCATAACGTGTATCGTCACCTGATGTGCTAATGTTTAGGCTTTCTGCTAGAGCAATGTTCATTTTACGCGCTAGTTCTGTAACAACCGCTTTTTTCTTCCTTGGTGATTGAGGCAGTGCTTTTAGAGCCTTTTGAACAGCTTTAGATAAAGTCTGTTTCGACTTGTACGGAGATTCAGTACTTACAGGAGAATCAGTAGGATTTTTAAGTTCCACCCGCTTTTTTGCCCTTTGCAATCTCTTCTTATCCCTTTCCTTAAGTGAAATTGCTTTTAACTCACCTTCAGAAAGATTTTCTGCTTTTCGTTTACGAAGCTCACGCAATCTTTTAGCCTCATTAGCGGTAAAATTAGGATCTTCCTCTTTTTGCTTTTCTCGAAATTTTCGCATGCGGCTAGCACTGGTTGATGGTTGCTGGTCGCTCATTTTTGCGTTATTGAGATTTGCAGTACAAAAAAGGGCTTTGTTTATTACAAACGCCAGTAAAAGTTGAAGATGTCAGATAACTTATTCTTCGGCGTCACGTACAGACACTTTATTATCACCAAGAATATATTGTAAGCAAAGCGATTTCAAACAAAATTGTTTCACCAGTTTTTAGACCGCTAAAAGTTAGCTGTTAACAGAAAAATTCAATTTGTATAGTCGACTTGTTTTACAATTATTAATAGAAAAAGGAATTAAGCGTCACGATGGGACATCGAAACTTACCTTTCCGTTATGATTAATTTCTTATCAAAAAACACTTAACCAAAAAAATGAGTATGCAGTTAAATACAGCGGACCATACACTATAACTTAGAACAGAAATCTAGTTTCTATGTATCTGATAAACAATAGCGGCAGCGACCTCGCAAAAAGTTGTGTAAAGACTAATGAAAAAATCCGACTTGTTGTTACTCTCAATAAATAACGGTATTTACAAAAAATGAGACATACTCACTACAACTTTTGTAAATTATTTTAGATGAGAACATAATCTCACTATGTACGTGCAATAATGTATAAAAAATGCATATTTGTAAAACAGTTCAGAGTTCCCCTTTTTCATGGAATGCTCCAGATATCAATACAGATTCTGAAAGGTGATAAAAATACCTTTTTGGGGGCTCCAAATCCGACTTAGGCACATTCATATACATACGTATGTGTATGCTTTACCTATTCCGTTATTTTATTTTTTCACATAAATCAAAAACCCTCTCTTTTTTTCAATACAAAAATATTGAAATTGAAATGTCAAAAGTTTTCACGTTTCTTTTTCCAGGTTTTCTCAGCAAATTTGCCTCGAAAACTTTCCAATTTTGTGCAAGTCGGTTTGTATGGGAAATTTGTTTGTTTTGACGTTTGCTGTGCAAGTTTACGATGTTTTCGAGTTTACGAGGTTCTTTCGAGCTTTCATGAAGACCACTAGTATGTTTTTTAATTTTGAAATGAATATTAAACTGCATCCCAAAACCTTTTGGAATTTTATTAATTCTAAAAGAAATTCATCGGGATTTCCTGCTGAACTGTTTTTCGATGGCAAAGTTTCCAAGTCGACTTCTAAAATGTTTGCTGACTATTTCCAATTGCATCCATAACACCGATTTACAAATCAGGTTTCAGGGGATAACATTATTAATTGTAGACCCATATCTAAATTTTCAAATATATCCAAAATTTTTGAACATATAGTATTTGAAAAAGTGTACTTCGCCGCTAAGTCTATAATCTAAAGAATACTGCATTTCTAGTTTCAGTCTTGGCTGTCAAGTATATAAGGATATTTCCAAAGCTTTTGACAAGTGTTAATTAAGAAATTGTCTTACATTGGTTTTCATTCCATGTTCTTAAAATGGGTAGTGAGTTATCTTTCGAACAGAATAAGTTGTCTTAGATCCACGTTATTTTTAAAGTTGTAATTTCCTTTAGGCTAAGAGATCATGTTTTCTCCGGTTAGTGAAAAAAATGTAAATGCCGCGGGTGGGAACTCACATTCGCTGGACGATCGTTTCGATGTTTGTGAAGCATCATCTTCAGAATCAGCGAAGGTGGGTCTTGCTGTTAATGAGGGCAAGACAAAATTGATGATGTCAACGACTAGAGAAGCTTCTCGACTTGGTTCGCACTTGAACGTTGACAACCGATTTGATTTTGAAGTGGTAGATGAATTCGGTGGTGCAATGGTAGTGTGCGCGGCTCTTGTGCATGAGGACGTGGGTTCGATCCCTACTCTGACCAACTTAAATTTCTTTCGACGACGGTCACCTCGCTTAGTGACGGCGACACTATCGAGTATTTAGCCATGAAAATGCTTCTCAAAATACCGTTCGGAGCTGGTGTAAAACTGTAGGTCCAAATCGTGAGTGTAAAACTAGAACGCGCACAGCTCACTGGTTGTGAGAAGCTCTCTCTAATCCCCTCGTGGGATGTAACGGGAAACCATTTTTTTTTAAATGAATTTGTCTACCTTGGATCCGCCGTGAACAAGGACAACAACGTCACCTGCAGATAATTAGGAGAATTGTGCTTGCACATATATGCTATTTTGGGCTCAGCAAGCAGTTTAGGAACAAAGCCCTCTCTCGACGGACAAAAGTCCAGATATATTAGACTCTCATTTTACCTGTCTCGACATATGGCTCCGAAACTTGGGTCATATCGCAAGCGGATGAAAAACACCTGTGAGTTTTCGAGAGAAAAATTCTCCGTAAAATATATGGTCCTGTTAGGGAAAACGGCGAGTACCGACGTCTCTGGAATGCATAGCTCTATAATTTATATTCTGACGTGGACATAGGTATGCGAATCAAATTGGGCCAATTGCGTTGGCTAGGCCATGTTATCAGAATGGATGAAGATGAGCCAGCGCGAAAGATTTTCGATAACGTACCCAATGGAAGCAGGAAAAGAGGACGACCAAGACTCCGCTGGAAAGACCAGCAAGAAGAATCCCTCCGTATCCTTGGTGTTAACAAAAGGCGAGAAAAGGCCAAGGATAGGGCCAGTTGGAAGAATATGTTGAAATTTGTTTAATTTGTTTGTTTAATTAATACGTGTAAGACGTCTGACCTCATGACGTTGTACAATATTCAATAAAAGTAAGTAGTGACTAGTCCGCAGTGGCTTAACGGACTAGACGCTGCTGAAGATGATGCTTCACAAACATCTAAACGATCGTCCAGCGAATGTGAGTTCGAATCCCACCCGCGGCATTTATATTTTTGACGTAGAATACGTCTTACCTTACGGTATGAGGAGTCATGTCAGGTTTTTATTGTTGTAATCTTTATTTCATTGAATTTGAGGAAACGGCTAGATGAATTTTTTTAAAATTTTTTTTGTAGGTAAATGAAGATGTTATCTTTCGTTTGATATACATTTCATATTGGTTGATATATTTCTAGTATTTTAATTTCTCAAATGAAAATTGTTTAAACACATACACTCAAACATATGTGTGGTGTTTGGTTGAGTGTTTTTGGTTGCTCAACATTGCTTAGGAACATGTATCTAGTAAAAAGTGAAACGAACAGCAAGCTAATGTTGCTTGGCAACATGTATCTAGTAAAAAGTGAAACAAACAGTAAGCTAACGTAATAAAGCTTTTTTGCGAAAGCTTCAATAAAGCTGTTGTAACATTAATTTTGAATTGTAAAGCGTAAAGCTTTCACACAACGCTCGAATGCTAATGCGAAGACTCGATAAGGTAAACCTTTTTTAATATTAGGGCGGCCCTCTCAACATTCGCAGAACTTATTTCAATAAAAATATTAATTAAAATACATAAATTAAATTAAGTTTAAAAAAATTGAACATAATATTTTTTTTTAAACGGACTTGAATCAAATGCCGCTGGTAAATATAAAAATTACAGCAGACAGTTGTCCGAGGCCTTCGGCCACGGACTGTCCCTACAGGCTGTGTCAGAGACACGGCCATTAAGTTTAACGTAGAATACGCCATCCGATAAGACAGAAAACATATATAAAAATAAATGATAAATAATATAAGCAAATGAATTTATTGTTATATATGTTTTCTCTTATCGGATGGCGTATTCTACGTTAAACTTAATGGCCGTGTCTCTGACACAGCCTGCAGGGACAGTCCGTGGCCGAAGGCCTCGGACAACTGTCTGCTGTAATTTTTTTTCACTAACCGGAGAAAACATGATCTCTTAGCCTAAAGGAAATTACAACTTTAATAATTAGTTTTGTTTCTATAGATTCCGTGAATTCGTATCTCTACAATGCTACATCTGGTATACCCCAAGGTAGCATTCTTGGTCCGTTATTTTTCGTTTTATTCATGATATTTCATTATTTATTCAACATTCTCAAGTTCTGCTTTATGCAGATGATTTAAAGATTTTGGTACGTATTAATTCCATTGCTGACATATGCTTACATATGGATATCCATAATATTGTACAGTAGTGTTCTAAAAATCATTTGAAAATTAATTTGTCAAAATGTTGCCTGGTTTCCTACCACAAATGCAGAAATCCAATTTTTTATAAATACTCCATAGATAACCAAGCTTTAGAATCCATGGTTGAAATAAAAGATTTGGGTGTTGTTTTTGATTCTAAGTTCACTTTTGTTAATCAAATCAATATGATTGTTCCTAAAGAATATTCTTTACTTGCCTTTATCAAGCGGAATTGCCGTGATTATTCCAATCCTTGCACAATAAAATTAGTGTATATGTCAACGCTACTGACTAAGGGCATGTTCGGAAATGCATCACTGCTCTGCATATTATGCGCAGCACGTTCGTAAATGCAACATCTGAGATGGTAATTGCAAATAAACTGCGCAACAAACAAGCATCTGCATCAGCTGATGCATTTTCGAACAGGCCCTAAATTAAAATATAGGTGCATCATTTGAAATCCATTTCATGTAACTAATATCTCCCGACTTAAATTATCACTTTTGCCCTCTGTTCTTTGAAATTTTCATTGCCATTACCAGCCTATGTTGATAGGTGTAGACTTATTAATGTTATCTCTTGAAAATTTAAGAAGTTTGTTATCACTGAAATTTATTTATAAATTAGTTTGCGGATATATTTATTGTCCTGCCTTGCTTCGCCCACTAGGTGTTTTCGTCACAACTTTGTTTTTAGTTTGCCTACTCATAGAAGGGAGGAAAAACAAAAAATGACAGTGGGAGCAGAGAGAGAGAGAGTGAAAAACCGAAATGTGCAGGATTAATGGTGAATCCCGAAAGTTTTTCCAGAGGGTTAGAAGATCGAATAACGGGCCTAATAATGGGCTGCCCTCCTGGAAGGACGAGCATGGAAATCTGGTGACTGATAAGCAGTCAGTGCTCAAAATGTGGAGATACCACTTTTTAGCACTACAGATTCTTCCACTGAAGATCAGAAGGTAATGATAGTGGAAGATAGTGTAGATTGTACCTCCCCCCCACCACCATGGCGAGATTTAAACGGCGATCTTCCGGCTTAAGAATAATAAAGCCGCTGGTGCGGATGGGCTACCCGCTGAACTTTTTAAGGCAGGTGGCGAAGGACTGCTAGCCCACATGCATCGACCTATGTGCGGTATATGGCTGGGGGAATCTATGCCTGACGATTGGAGTTTTATTGTATTATGTCCTGTATTCAAAAAAGGGTGATCCGTGTGTCTGTACCAACTATCGCGGTATCAGTCTTTTATCCATCACGTACAAGGTCTTGTCGAGCGTATTATGTGAAACAATAAAGCCAATTATTGAAAACCTGATTGGACTTATCAGTGTGGTTTTAGACCAGGCAAGTCCACGACTGACCAAATATTCACGCTACGCCAATTCTTGGAAAAGACCCAAGAAAAACAAATCGATACATACCAACTTTTTGTCGATTACAAAGCTGCTTTCGATAGACCCATACGGGGAAAACTGTACGAAGCTATGTCTGAACTTGGGATTCCGGCAAACCTGATCCGCCGCTGTAGAATGACGCTGACCAACACCAAATCAGCAGTGAAAGTGGGGAAAGACCTCACTGAACCATTCTGTACCAAGCGAGGACTGAGACAAGGCGACACACTTTCGAGCAATCTCTTCAACATCTTAATGGAGATAATAATGAGGAAAGCTGCAGTAAATACGAACAAGACCATTAACACGAAAAGCCATATGTTGCTGCCGTATGCTGACGACAAAGACATCATTGGGCGAAATTTGCGAGAGGTTACTGCAGTATTTTCAAAAATCGAAAAGGAATCAGTGAAGGTGGGTCTTGCTGTTAATGAGGGCAAGACAAAATTGATGGTGTCAACGATTAGAGAAGCCTCTCGACTTGGTCCACACTTGAACGTTGACAACCGATTTAAATTTGAAGTGGTAGATGAACATATCTGCCTTGGATCCGCCATGGACAAGGACAACAACGTCAGCCTGCAGATAATTAGGAGAATTGTGCTTGCACATATATGCTATTTTGGGCTCAGCAAGTAGTTTAGGAACAAACCCTCTCCAGCTATATCAGACTCTCATTTTACCTGTGTTGAAACTTGGGTCATATCGCAAACGTATTAAAAACACCTGGAAGTATTCGAGAGGAAAATTCTTCGTAAAATATATTCTTTTTTTTTATTATGATTTCAATATAACAATATTAGGCCAATTGCGCTGTATAGGCCATGTTATCAGAATGGATGAAGATCAGCCACCGCGAAAGGTTTTCGATAAAGTACCCGATGGAAGCAGGAAAAGAGGACAACCAAGACTCCGCTGGAAAGACCAGGCAAAAGAATCCCTCCGTATCCTTGGTGTTACCAACTGGCGAGAAATGGCGAAGGATAGAGCCAGTTGGAAGAATATGTTGAAATTTGCTAATTAATATATGTAAGACGTCTTACCTCATGAGGTTGTAAAATAGTCAATAAAATTAACTATTCATAGATCTAACTATTCTTATTTAATAAAATTTCTGATCAATCGGCAATTCACATGTACACAACAACTATGTTTGATTCAAAGCCAGTCTCTGCTTATGCGTTGTGCACAATTCGACAGCGACATCGCTTCTGTTTACGACCGCACATAAGCACATAATATGTTTTTTCAATTCAAGAGGATGACATAGATGACGTATAGTTTTAACAGGACGGTGCTACGTACCCCACAGCTAACGTTACAATCGATCTTTTGCGGACTGTGTTCGGAAACCGCATAATCTGCTTAAACTCGGTAGTCCATTGTCTGCATCGCAGTTGCAAACAATCCTGACACCATTGAGACCTTAAAACAGAGTTCATATTTACCTCCCATGTGTAACCCATACACATCGTCGTGGGAAATGGGAAAAATAATGGGTAGCTACCCACAACGATGGGGAATTACCCATCACGATTACACATTACCCATCGCCATTTTTGATCGAAAATATATATTTCTATATCTCGAAACGGAGTGTCCAATCGGAAAAATAACCAATTTTTTACACATTAAATTACACATGTAGCACTTACACAACACATTTGCTTAACGATCTTTTTATATACTTATTCAAAATTTCAAAACTCTATTTAAAGATGACAACGTTTTAATTTAAAATAAAATAATTACGTCATATTCCAACTTGAAATGCGTATTTAATATAAAATTTAAAAGTTTTATTCAAATTTACATTATACTGATTTAAATTCGAAAATTATATTCAAGTTTGAAAGAGATTTTCATATATGAAAATCTTATTAAGTTTAAAACATTTACATATTTATAAAATAATTTTAATTTTTAAATTTAAAAAATATATGTATGAAACATTCAATTAAATCTTAAATAATTTTTAGTTATTTCTTATTCAAGTCATAAAATCATTTTGAAATTTGATTAAAAAAATAGTTTGGAAATAACAGTTAGAACTTTTTGGAACATAAAATCATATTTGAAAATAGAACTGATGTTTCTTAATTCAAAAATGTCATTAAAATTCGAAAATCATATAATTTATTATTAATTTATTTAAGGATATGAACACAAATTAAGTAAAACCCGGTTAACCGGTTAACCGACGTCAAATAACCGGTTTCCAGTTTGTTCGAAAATTACGTTTTTTAAAAAACCAACACACGGTTAGGAGCAAAAAAACTGGTTCACCGGTTTCACCGGTTTTTCGGCTTCGGTTTTGGACACTCTACTAACTACCAATTATTTTCCCCATTACACTGAGGGTAATGGGTAATCGTGATGGGTAATTCCTCATTGTCGTGGGTAGTTACCAATTATTTCGCTACTTATTCCCCACAGCAATAAATACGAACCCTGCCTTAAAACACCAAATTGACGCTTTCGTTCACAAGATAGAAGCCCAGCCAATCAAAATGTACTGTAAAATTGGGTAGATCGAATGAGGTACTGTCAAGCAAGTCGTGGAAGCCATTTGAACGAATTATTTTGAAAAAATGTCGAGTAGTATTTTTTGACAGCGAAATTAAATTCCCTAATTGTACATGGCCCATCCTTTGGTATTTAAGCGTTTGAATTAAAACACGTAATGCATTTCTGACAATTAATAATTTCTGTTCGATTGATATCGTGTTTCGCGGCAATAAAGATTCAATTTACCCCTAAATATTTTAAACTTCGGGGCAGACTGTAAGTTAAATTTCATTCTTAATTTTTTTTGGGCGGGATTGGACAAAGGGGCGTGGTCATATATAAAGAATTTATAGTCAAAAACTTTGTTTATCACGGGTTGGTTTATTAGAAATCGACTAAGGACTAAGGAATTTTTTTCGGTGTATATACGGATTTAAAATTATTTATATTTAATGTGACTTGAACCGATATAGCTTCTTATTACCTCATTTATCATAAACACTCGTACTACATTCATTTTTAACGTTTTGGTTCAAGTTCAAATCTTCTATAAATACAGTATGCCAATGTTCATATGTCGGCCGGTACTCGTGCATATGAATATGGTCATATGCAAAATTTAATCAAATTCGCTGTTTTCCTTAAAGCTTTTATTTCAAAATTGATCAAATAACTCAAAATCTATTTTGACATTTCATAAGGACAAAAGCGAAACGACGATCGGTCGACGTGTGTTGTTGTTGCTCCATGACTTGTTCTGGGGGTACAATAACAATGTTGCACGTTGTTGCCGCACTATTGTGCACATATCGTAGATCATTTGTTGCAAACTCTCGCAAATGATTCATAAAATATGATTTTATTACAGTTAATTTGTTTAATGTTGTTTTAATGCCATATATGACCAATTCAATAAAATCAACTCAGTCCGTCTGACTGTGCCACCGTCTGTCCATTCATCTCACGCAATATCAAGCAAATGGATTGAAGTGGAAACGTGTCTACTACCAGCAACAACAACAACCAACAACGACGACGACAACATACAAGAGGAAATAATGCGAATAGACGTATCGATATTGCCGTCGTCGGCATCGTGGTCGACATCAACGAAAAACTTTAATGTATTTCGCAAACAAAAAACTACATCAATTAACAAAAAAAAGTTGAGTGTAAATCAGGGCTCGGATTTGAATATTTTCTTTTAAAAAAGTCAAATTTTCATGCAACAGAAAGTTATAATTTACATACACATGTATCTGAAAATTTTATAATTGCATATTGCGTTTGACCCGAATTAATATATAAACAAATTTAGTTTGATATAAATTATAATAAATTTACCCCATTATCACTTCCTCAAGTTATCACACAATTAAAGCTATCTAAAAGTTTTAGCTGTCAGTTTATATACACGCTGAAAAATCTGTCGTTTTTTGTTGTTTGTATGCAAATATAACATGAGTTTGGAGCTTGTCGCAAATATAATATACTTGTGCCCAAACGCATTGTGTTTGCTATTCAATATTACATGTTTGACACACAATGATTAATATGTTATAACATATGTGTTTGCGACCCAAATATATCTGTGTTTGTAATAAATACAAATGCAGCCGTGTTTTTTGCACTGTTTATGCTCTCTCGAGAGCAAGAGAATAAAAGAAAGGCAACGAGATTTATATATAAGAATATTGTTCGTTTACCTACGCATAGTGATAACCTTCTGAAGACAAAAACGTGAGAGACAACAAAGAAAGGAGAAACAGCAGATTCAAAACAAAACAAATAATGCAAGTAAATGCAAAAATCATTTAAATCTTTTAATTTTTTGTATTAATTATTTATATATATAAGTAAATGTGGATATATATTGATAAAATTAATTATAATAAATAAAGAAAGAAAGAATAATTCGTTTCTAAATATTATTAAGCTTGTTTTTTTATTCCCTGCTAAACTAATTTTTCGACGACCTTGTGTGGAGTGCCGCTTAAAATCGTTTAATATCGCTTAGTTCGCCATACAAAGTCGTCGAAAAATTAGTTTAGCAGGGAATAAAAAAACGGGCTTATTATGTTTGGGGGAAAATACGCATATGTTTCCACGTAAGTATATGGAGGTTTGGGGGAACACGCGAATGCTTCCACGTAAGTATAATGATGTTTGGGATGAAGCACGCATATGTTTCCACGTAAAAGCATACATATTTGTCAGTAAACATGGTAATGTTTGCATTTAAATACACCTGAGTTTGGGACTTGCAAACATATAAATGTTTGAAGTGTGTTCCAAACATATACATGGTTCCTGCAGAATATGTTTGGGAGAATATGTTACAGAGGCCGTTTTTCAGCGTGTAGAACTTAAAAATTATAACTGTTAGTTAACTCTAACCAGATATTGTTATAACAATTAAATTTTAATTTATTTTAATTAATTTGTTTTAAATAATAATTAATTTCAGTACACCGGGTTTAACCATTTAAATTGACGAACATAAAACACGAAATTTATTTTTTTCCACTTTCGTCGAAATTTCAATGGCTGTCAAACATAAACTACTTGATGCAGCTTTCTTAAAATTGTACAGTAGTCTATTAACAGATGGTAGTTGATAGGAGCAGTGTAGATTCTTAATTAATTACGAGGGAAGTCGAAAGTCACAGAGATTTCAAACCGCCCTAGTAAGCACTCCCTACACTTTAACATGGCTGCGAAACAATAATTTCTTCTACTTCTGCTTCGTTTGCAGGGTCCTCTAAAATTTTGCACAATCGCAATATCGCATATATTTTTGAGGCGATTTAACAACAGAGTTTTTTAAAAACTAGGGATTCGCGATTAATTTATTAATCTGGCAACCTGATTCACCCTTCTTTACTCAAATTGTTCAAATCATAAAGAAATGATATATAGAGACGAGATTTGACTCAGATAATTTACGAAGTTTGGTGTGTTGCATATGGACGTTGCATGTTGGAAAGTAATAATACCAGATAGAGGCAAAGGCTCAAACCAACCAACAACAAAACAACAAGGCATTTTGCTTTGTGGGTTACAATTTTTGTGTAAATACACCACAAATATTTACTAACAATAAAATATAACAAAAAATGCCAAACTATGAGGGCGGATCAATAAGTCCGTGACTTTTGAATGAAACACAGTTTGTTTTGCAAAAAAAAAATATTTTTCACCAAAATCTCCTTTAAGCTCAATACACTTAGTCCAACGTTTCTCCAATTTTTGTATTCCTTCCAAAAAAAAATAGGATTTTTCGAGGTCCATGAAATAGACATTTGTTTGATTAATAATTTAATCGTTGGAGCTAAATCTCTTTCCACCGAGCCATTTATTTAGGTTCGGAAATAGGAAATAGTCACTGGGGGCTAAATCCGGAGAATATGGCGAACAACTCCAAACAATCCTTTGAAGTTGTCACACGAGTTGTCAATTGAGAGCAAACGCGGCACCCATCTTGCAGACAGCTTTCTGAAACCCAACTGATCATTTAAAATCGAAACCACACAGCCATATGAAATGCCTATGGCATCAACAACCTCACGCACTTTTACTCTTCGGTCGGCCAACACCATGTTCGACATTGTCGGGTGTATTGACCTCAATTGGCCGTCCAGAACGTTCAGCGTCATTTGTAAAGTCAGTACACCACTTTTTTACCATTCAAATCGATGGTGCAGAGTCCCCATAGTACTTATCAAGCTTTTCCTTGGTTTGATTACTGTTTTTTTTCGCAAAAAATAATGTTTAATGAGTACTTGAAATTCACTTTTTCCCATTTTTAAAAAAATGCACGAGGTTGTTTGTTTTGTACAGATGTTAAAGGTAAAGTAAATGACGGAACTTGCTCAAAATTTGACAGTAGTCTATTAACAGGTGGTACCATAGACGAATATAGGTATAGCTACATTTATTCTCTCATCTGACGTTTTGATTCACACTCTTCGTCGTAGGTTCGTGAAAATGAGAGAAATTAAATTAATTAATTAAAATTAACTTACACCAAGTGGAGTTACAAAATATGTTCACTTAACTTTTTCCTCTCGTTTTGGCCTAGAACTGAAAAATTTAAATGTAGTTTGCACTTTTTTGTTGACTTTTATCGTTGGTATACATTTGTATTGTATTTAACACAACTAGTTTGCCACAAAAACACGAAATTCGGTTTTTGTTCCTTCGTTGGACGTTGTTTACTATTGCCTCTATCTGCCATGTTTTCCACCATCCAATGTTTACTATCCACCGTACCTATGACATTTAATTTATTGAGAGAATAAATGTATCTATACCTATATTCGTCTATGGGTGGTACTTGATGGGAGCAGAGTTGCATTTCATATAACTACGAGGGAAGTTCGAAAAGTCACGGACTTATTGATCCGCCGTACGTTTAAATTACATAGTTTTTCGTCAAAACGACATGAAAATTGTAAGCCAACAATTTTTGTAATTCCACCTGGTGTAAGTCAATTTACGTCAAATAACTGTCTATCGCACTCACCGCACCACGAAGAGTGTGCAACTATATATGACATTACTCTATGGTTCAAATGTTTCCTCTTGATTATATTGTATGTATTTGTATATTTTAAAAAAATTATTTGCTTGATGCATACAATTATTCAAATATGATTAATCAGTATTCAAATTAATTGATTAATCTTAGTATGATTAGTTTTTCGATATAGATTAATCCAAATTTTAATTATTCGATTAATCGCACGTAGCTATAAAATATGTACATGAATAAATAAAATATGTACGTGACACATCATGAATATTGACCAAACACAAAATTTTTACCCAAATACAAACTTCAAAAATCAAAATCAAAACTTCAACGGCCGGTAGGGGACTATAATAAGTATCCACGTGTAAACAAAAGTTTGATGTTCCCGTAATCAGCTCTTCAATACGCACCTTTTGAGATCCCACTCCAAAAAAAATTGTTTCAGTACACTTTAATTTACATATAAGACAATGTGAGTAAAATTATCAAATACAATTTTTCAACGAATACCCCACTTTTTCTGCTTTTAATTTAAATTTTCAATAACGCAATTTTCGGATGTTAAAATAGTAATTTGTTTTTTGTTTTTGAAAAAAGTATATTTACTGTATCGAACGCAACACACTTAGATCGTTACATGCAGTACGTTTTTTTTAGTTAAATCCAATAAATTTGTATTTGAATTAAAGTAGTCATCCATTTGATTAGAACCATCGTGGAGTACTGATAAAAAACGATGTTTTAAGTACACGGGCGCTAGATTAGATCATGAACAAAATCAAATGAAAAATTTATCGTTAATCGAGCTTTGTTTGGTCTCTTTTAATTTTGTTTTGTTGATGGAGAGATTTCACAAGATATGTATGCGCAATCATAATATAAATATGTAAACAATAAATACGAACGAGAAAATGACATTAACAGTAGCTAAGAGCAAGAAAAAGTATATTTTCAGATTTCAGGCCACTTTCTCATAATAGCAACTGATAAGCCTGAAATACATACATTATGTTATACAAATTTAGAAATATTTTTGTTAATATAATGTGAGATACAATCATTTGTTTATTAACATTTATATTTTCGGTCCCGGTGGACCTTTCTGTGGAAATGACCATATTTGAAAGTCAACACTTGACGAAACCAACAACGATGCCAATAAGTTGGACTTGGCGAAAGATTCACATAATAACGGGTCCGCCAAATAACTTTTTTTTTTGAAAATGCTATAAAAAAAAACTACTGAATATTTTCTCAAATTTCTTTCTTTATTTGAAAGTACAATGCTTCCGGTTAATAATGGAAAATAATTTCATTCAAATGGTTGCCTCGGTTGGCCATGCAGTAGCCTACACGATCGGTCCAATTATTAAGCACATTATCGATTGTGTGCAGCTGTATTGCACCAATGGCTTCACGAATATTGTCCTTTAACCCTAGTGAGATAACTTACGTCTCTGAGACGTATGACAAATAAACATTTATTTATTTCTTTGATTTTTAAAGGGCATACTGTTCGTAGGTTTTGCAGTTTAGAATTTGAGGGCTGATAGCATTTTTTTATAGAGCAAGACTTAATTTTATTAATTTGAAAAAAATGGTAGTTTAAAATATTTTGGAACATTTACTAATTAGACCTCAAACTAGCATACGTCTTTAAGACGTATGGTTATCTTTAATGTATAAAAAAATAAGGTTATCTTTCTAGGGTTAAAGCGTCAATTGTCTCTGGCTTGTCGGCGTAACACTTATCTTTGAGGGCACCCCACAAATAATAGTCCAACGGTGTCAAATCGCAGCTCCGAGGTAGCCAAAAAAATGCGATCTTCAAAAACAGGGCGCAAAACATCGAGTGTAACTTCGGCTGTGTGGCACGTAGCGCCGTCCTGTTGAAACCAAATGTTGCCAATATCCTCCTCTTCAATTTTTGTGAACCAAAAATGGCCCTATTATGCCTCTGGACCAAAAACCGCACCAAACAGTGACTCGTTTTGGGTGCATCGGCTTTTCAATGTATGCGTGCGGGTTTTCTGTGCCCCAAATGCGACAATTTTGCTTGTTTTTGTTGACGCTTTAAAGGACAATATTCGTGAAGCCATTGGTTAAATACAGCTGCACACAATCGATAATGTGCTTAAAAATTGGACCGATCGTGTAGGCTACTGCATGGCCAGCCGAGGCAGCCATTTGAATGAAATTACATTCTATTATTAACCGGAAGGATTGTACTTTCAAATAAAAAAAGAAATTTGAGAAGATATTCGATAGTTTTTTTTATAGCATTTTAAAAAAAAAAAAGTTATTTGGCGGACCCTTTATTTGAAACTTATATTTGCAATTTAAAATACATCAATTGAAATTTAAAAAAATCAATTGAAATTAAAAAGACATCAGTTGAAATGTAAAAGACATCAATTGAAACTTAAAGCACCCCAATTTAAATTTAAAATTTTAAATTCGTCATTTGAAATTTAAAAATTATTAAACGATTTTATGTATTAGATTTGTACATTTCAATTGATGTCAATTGAATTTGTGTTATTCGAACCTCTGGTAGACTTTACATGGACATCGGTGTAAAGCCCAAGTACAGATGGTACAGGGGCACCCTTTTCATTGAAAAAATGTCCTTAGGAACGAGGCTCATTTTTGGCTCAATGGGAACGTCAAGAAACAGAATTGGCAAATTTTGTCCTAAGAGCTGCACAATAGCTGCCAATGCCTCCTGGAAATTCACTGTTTGGGGCGGTTTTCGGGCCGTTGGAATCATTTGGCCGTAGTTCTCCAAAGTCGATGACGGGCTCAGCGTTAGGCTTAATGGACCACGGTTCCGTTCGATGATCACAGACTTTTTTTCCCCAAAATTGAATAATAGGAGTTGCTTGATATGTTGTTTCAACAGGACGGTGCCACATGCCACACTGCATCCCATACCATGAACCAATTGAGAGGCGAGTTTTGTGAGCAATTAATCTCACGTTGTGGCGCAGGCAATTCGACGCCTAGTTCGTGTGTTTTGACCCTACTATAATATTTTGTGTGGGATCACGTGAAGTCTCTCGTCTATAGGGACAAGCCAACCATGGCTGCTATCGTGGAAGATAATATTACATGTCATTGGTGAGATTCCGCCCGAAATGTTGGAAAAGATGTGCCAAAATTGGACTTCAAGAATGGAGCGTAGCCATGGAAATAATCTTTAAAAAGTAAATGGCAGGCATTAATTTATCGATCCAAATAAATATTTCGTACACTTGCAAAAATTTTCTGTGTTTTCTTCAATTTTCAAAACCCAAATAGCAAAACTAATCACCCATCAACTGAAATTTAAAAGACATCAATTGCTATTTAAAAAACGGTAATTGAAATTTAAAAGCCATCAATTGAAGTTTAAAGGGCATCAATTCAAATTTAAAATTAGTTACCGGAGCGAGTTTTTTGGATGACGCCTACAAATTCCGCAGACGCAACAGAGTACGCAAAGGTATTCACACTCAAGCGTGATTGACGCCGACATAAGTCACTACAAAAGTAATGTGTACAGTAGGATGTATTGAATTGTCTTTCCTGGAGACAGGACTCAAAAGACGCTGATTACGGGAACGTCAAACGAGGGTACTTATAGTCCCCTACCGGCTGTTGAATTATCCATTCCTAGCGTATAACATGTCCCCATAATTGAATATTTTTTAATGGTTTCTAGCGACAATAATAATTCTTCCAGATTGGACGACAAGTGTGAACTTTTTTTCAGTACAAGCAAAGGTGTTTCGAAATTTCAACCCACCAAACATTAAGGCGTTATCAAAATTTCAAATTTCAAAATATTTATTAATCCAATAACACAATTTGTTACATAATTGTGAATTTTATCATTGGATACGAGGGCGGATCAATATGTCCGTGACTTTTCGACCTTCCCTCGTAGTTATATGAAATGCAACACTTCTCCCATCAAGTACCACCTGTTAATAGACTACTGTCAAATTTTGAGCAAGTTCCGTCATTTACTTTGCGTTTAACAGCTGTACAAAACATACAACCTCGTGCATTTTTTTAAAAATTGGAAAAAAGTGAATTTCGATTACTCATTAAACATTATTTTTTGCGAAAAAACACCGTTAATCAAACCAAAGAAAAGCTTGATAAATACTATGGGGACTCTGCACCATCGATTTCAGTGGTGAAAAAAAAGTGGTTTACTGACTGATCGCACAAGTATAAATGACGCTGAACGTTCTGGACGGCCAATTGAGGTCAATACACTCGAAAATGTCGACAAAATCCACGATATGGTGTTGGCCGATCAAAGAGTAAAAGTGCGTGAGATTGTTGATGCCATAGGCATTTCATATGGCTGTGTGGTTTCGATTTTAAATGTTCAGTTAGGTTTAAGAAAGCTGTCTGCAAGATGGGTGCCGCGTTTGCTCTCAATTGACCATAAACGCACGGATGCACACGTGTGTAGTCTCAATGGCAAAATTCCATGAATTGGGCTACGAATTAGTACCTCATCCGCCATACAGTGACTATTTCCTATTTCCAAACCTAAAGAAATGGATTGAAAGAGATTTAGCTCCAACGATGAAATTATTGTTCATTTATTTTATGGACCTCGAAAAATCTTATTTTTCGGAAGGAATATAAAAATTGCAGAAACGTTGGACTAAGTGTATTGAGCTAAAAGGATATTATGTTGAAAATTTTAAAAAAACTGTATTTTATTCAAAAAGTCACGGACTTATTGATCCGCCCTTATTTCAGCAACTGGAACTTAGATAGTATTTTTAGTACTCTATCTTTTTTTTGTTTTTATTTATAATTCGTATTAAATCCAGCGATTTGCGCTGAATATGGTAAAGGCAGAATAAACGTAAGAAAATGGTGCTGGCAGATCCAAACTGTGCCCAATAGTTTGGCATCTCTTCAATTTATAGTCATATTAATAAAAGCAAACAAGTAAACGAGATCTGGTAGAAATAAATCCTGGGATTCGATGATTCCGGAGTTAGGATCCTGGAGACTAACATGTGTGTCATGTGACGAAATCAATTATCTAGGGGAACCATTAGTGTATTTTATGTATTTCATTCAAAACGGTGCAAACCATAGCGTAATGCCATATAGAGCTGCCATTCTTCTCATCTGACCTTTCCTTTCACACTATTCGTGGTGCGGTCGGTGCAATAGAGCATAGAGTAATACACTAACAAGAGTTTGCAACAGCTGTTTTTTGTAATACACGAACACCGCGAGATACGTGGAAAACATATAGAGAATGATAGTGGAATGAGAGAAATTGGGATCTATACAAATAATTTTACTTTAACACTTCATTACATTTTGATTTTTTTCACTGAAATCTATCCCTTTTTTTAATCGATTTAATTGGCAAAATTCAAAAACGATGTACAAGTAGACAGTCAAAATTTCTCTCCACTCAAATTCCAACAAACACAACGAGTCAAACCCTAGCTATTCTCTGTTCTCTCTCTTACTCTCTTCATTGAATATTTCAATACACGAGGAGCTTTTTGATAGTGTCATTGTATATAACTATACAAATTCCAACCATGTTGAAGTAAAATTACATAAACTATGCAAAAAGTATGAAATAATCAAGAAATGACGCGTGAGATAAATGTCTTTGAGTGAATTTCTAGCACTTTTTGGTTCTCTTTTACCAGGGTTGCCAAATTGCCCACATCTTCTGGTAGTCTAATTCTAGATCGTCTTTGCAAAATTTACTCCCAGTTGATGTGTTTTGTACTTTTGGCTTGACACGCCGCAGCAAAAGTATGAAAATCACACTACGCAACCCAGTCACCTATCACCTTTTCTTCTTTGAAAGAGTCCTCTCTATTTATTCTCCAAGTACTAACTTGATCAGCTGTCTTATCGATACCCCTTGCCATAGAGAGTTATTTGACGTAAAGTGACTTACAGCAGGTGGAATTACAAAATTGTTGCCTTAAATTTTTCATGTCGTTTTGATAAGAACTGTAAAATTTAAATGTATTTTGGACTTTTTTGTTATATTTTATTGTTAGTATATATTTGTGGTGTATTTACACAAAAATTTTTAAGCACAAAACGAAATGCCGTTGCTGATTTATTGTTGGTATTATTAAAGCAATATTTTTCAACATCCAACCACCCATCTGCAGCACACCAAATCTCATCAATTTACTGAGAGAGTTGGCTGCTCTATACGTCATTGCGCTATGATGCAAACGAATAGAGGCAGCAAATATTGATAGCTTTGTTGTGGGGTATTTCATAAAAAAAGAGTGCGCAGTATTTGTTGATGTCACCGCTACGCGGAAAATACGCTGAAGCGTGTAAAGATAGGCACTAATACGCGTCAATGATAAACGCACGCTCCTGAGTCGTGCATACGCGTCAATGATAAACGCACGCTCCTGAGTCGTGCATTTTGTTGCAGTTGCAATTAGAAAATACACTGAGATTTGGATGCGACACAATTATCGCCCGGCAGCCGCATTGGTTTGCCGTATGCTTTAATTAATTTTGATTTCATATATTTTAATACCTTATAATTCTACGTTTATACGAGAGTTTGTATTGTGATAACATATCGCGATATGTCAAACAAGTACGTGTTGCTTGCAGGTACTTTGTTGACAAATCGCGATATGATATCACAATATAACCTCTCGTATAAACATAGCATAATTAACGCTATATAAATAACAACGCTTTCCGAACCCTGCTATAAAGTGAGTAACACTTTTGTGCAAGATTTTTGTAGTTTGCTGAGTTTTGTTTATGTCATTAATTCGATTTTCCTTTTATGTTTGAAATGACATTGAACGGACGTTCAAAAAATAATACAAAATGTTTCTTAACATTTATGCTTAAATACTTTTATAATTGATGTTGATAGGTGCAACCGAATCTGGCAAGATGAATAAATTGTTAAGATATTGAACCACAAGTAACAGTTTAATACCTTGGCGATATTGAGGTGTTTAATATATTTTAGATTATATATTCTTAGACATGGATATCTGAAAATAACATGTCGTTTTGGTGTAGAACTGAAAAATTTAAATGTATTTTGCACTTTTTCGTTGACTTTTATCATTGGTATAAGTTTGTATTGTATTTGACACAACTAGTTTGCTACAAAATCACAAAATTCGGTTGTTGTTCCTTTGTTGGACGTTGTTTACTATTGCCTCTATCTGGTATTAGGTCTGTCTGTTTACTGCAATATTGTACAATATTGTACAAAATGTTACAAAATGTTGTCTGTTTACTGCAAAACTTTTGCAACGAGAGAGCCAAAGAGAGAATTTTTTGACAGTTGGATGATAGAGAACTTGCAAAATGTTACTGGAGAAATTTCTTCTATCAAAATTTTGCAAGTTTGATCAGCTGTTGTTTATTTACATTTTGATTGCAATATTTTTGTGTGAAAAAGAAGAATAAAGTTGAAATTTAACAATGGCAGAGGTAAGTGTTTAAAATTGTATTGTTTTTTAACGTCTATTGTCAATTAGAATATAAAAACATTTGTTTTTATGCTAGAAACGTCCATACATACAGTGCGACCGTAATGCAAGTGGCTTGGAGACGGCTTGTCATTTCAATTGTTTACACTTGTTGCTATTTTCTTGCAATATTTCACAAAATGTTGTCTGTTTACTTTTTGGAATAGAGAAAAAAAAGAGCGTAAAATTTTTTTTACTCTCTGTAAAAAGTTACTGAATAAATCTTGCTGGAAAAGTAAACAGACAAATCTATTATTGAATCCATGTTTTCCACCATCCAATGTTTACTTTCCACCGTACCTATGACGTTTAATTTATTGAGAGAATAAATGTATCTATGTATGTAATCGTCTATGGCCCTGTGACTTTCAACGGGAATTTGGTGGAACTGAAACAAACATGGCTTCTCTTTATATCATTCTCTTTGTTCCATAGATATCTCAGAAAACCTTTACAAAATTTTTACTAAGGGCTATTTTTTTAATTAGTATAAGTTAGAGAAATACATTATTTTTTTCTCGAAAGATCTTACTACACGCTGAAAAAGCGGTCAATATAACATTATGCAGGAACCATGTACTAAAGGGGTTTTCAACAGAGACGCTAC
Organism: Phaonia tiefii; assembly: GCA_963931995.1. Taxonomy (NCBI): domain Eukaryota; kingdom Metazoa; phylum Arthropoda; class Insecta; order Diptera; family Muscidae; genus Phaonia; species Phaonia tiefii. The sequence continues at coordinate 141,157,781 of OZ008371.1, read as the reverse complement.
AAAAGTAAATCGATAGGGACAGCAAACGACGCCATATTTTTTCCCGCTCTTTTGACATTTCTCTTCAGTAAGGTTTGCCATTTCATCATGGAAAGATTAACGAGCCAACAACGAGTCGAAATTATTAAAATTTACTACCGAAATTTGGAGTCAGAGGCCTCAACTTTAAGAGGCCAACTTTAAGAGGCCTCAACAATCAGCGATGAGGCTCATTTCTGGCTGAATGGCTTCGTCAATAAGCAAAATATGCTTAATTGGTCAGACAGCAATCCATAATCCATGAGTCATCATTGCATCCCGAAAAAATTACGGTTTGGTGCGGTTTATTTGCCGGCGGCGTCATTGGGCCGTACTTCTTCCGTGATGATCAAGACCGGCACATTACTGTGAATGCGAATCGCTACCGTTCAATGATAACCGAATATTTTTGGCCCCAATTGGATAATATGGACTTGGAGGACATGTGGTTCCAACAGGACGGCGCCACAAGCCACACAGCGAATGCCACAATCAATTTATTGGAAACCAAGTTTGGTGAACGTGTTATCTCACGAAATGACCCAGTCGATTGGCCGCCTCGTCGTGCGATTTGACGCCGTTAGATTATTTCCTGTGGGGCTACGTCAAGTCTATGGTCTATGCCAACAAGCCAGCGACGATTGATGAACTTCGTACGAATATCGAACGTGAAATTGCAGCAGTATCGGCCGATTTATTTTTGAAAACCGTCGAAAATTGGGTTCAGCGTCTGGACTTCTGCAAGCGTGCCCGTGGTGGCCATGCAAAAGAAATCGAGTTCCATACATAATGGCATCGTACGTACTTTCACAGGAATAAAGAAAGTTATTTAAAAAAACTTTTGTAGCGCTCTTATTGAAAACCCCGTTATATGTTTGGTACGTTGTTGTCATGAATTGAAGATCTGCTGCTTCTTTTCCTTAGTTGTCAGTCACGTTTTTGTTTTCCGCATTTTTTAACACGCAAAGGCAGATTTGGGTCAGAAAAACATATACTATAACATATTAATCATTGTGTCTCCAAAAAGTAATATTCAAAAACAAACAGAATGTGTTTGGACACAAGTGTACTCTATTTGCGAGAAGCTAAAAACACGTTATATTTGCATCCAAACATTACAAAATGCCAGATTTTTCAGCGTCTATGAGACCCTATATCTTACAGATCAAATACTTGAAAGTCAGTTAGTTTAGGCACCCTTTATCATGATAATGTCGTGATTATCATTCTATGGCAAAAAAGGTGTTTACAGGCGTTTTTACTCAATTTAGTTTTGAAATTGTTGTATTTCATGATGCCATTATGGAATTATACCAGGTGATGGCACGACAATTTGTATGTATATACATATAAGTATCATACAATTCTGTCAGTAACTAATTGTTTCTATTTCGTTATGTGTAGAAATAACTTTTTATTTAATTAAAGATATTTTTAGGTCTGTTCCCGTACGCACCATTTTTTTTTACTGTTTTTACTATTTTTAAATTTTGAAGGAAATTTGTTTATTTTTTCTGTGGCAAAGTGACAATTTTCTTTCCAAATTGGAAAAATAGTAAAAACAGTAAAAATTGTACATACGGGAACAAAGCTTTTATGTGGATGTTTGCCATTTAAATGTCATCTAATATGAACATGTTCTGTGAGTTTTTAAATGACGAGTGTGGAATTCGCCTTAAACATTTTTAAAAAGTGATGAAATAAAAGCTTTTATTGCATTTTCTCTGTTTTTGTTCGATTCATTCAAAATGCAACTCTGGTCGTACAATTTCTTTGAGAAAAATCTAAAAATGAAAGGAATCTAACATATCTGTCAAAATGTTGTCTGCAAATCAAGTTTTCACTATTCCATCAGCTTCTCACTAAATTAAAATGTTGACATATCCAACGATTTCTCTAACAGTCTAATACGGCCTTAATGTGATACGAATAAGACTCTTAATTGGTGGAGTGGAAGTCAGAGTCGGAGGTGGAAATGGAGTTCAGTAAATGTTAACATTGCGGTGTTGGAGACGGAGCTTTCAACATTTTAGCGAAACTCCACAGCTCTGCATTCCCAGCCCGTCGCATAGTTTGAATTTGAATATCCGTGAATAAGTTCTGATGCAGTTTGAACATTTAACGCGTTTGTTTGAATTTTAATTGATCTCTTTTATATTTCAATTTGAAACACAAATTGATTAGTGTTCAGAAAAAAACAAAGCGTCATACGAGCCTTTATTTCTAACAAAAACTGTACATAAATCAGTAAACAAAAAATAAATTGCACCAGAGAGGGAAAAACTTCCTACAATCGGAAAGTATTTTGGATAGGATTGGCATGCAGATTGGAACAGCTGATTTATACAGCATTCGCACTGGCATCGATTTTCTTGATTTTGTCACTTTTGTTGATTTCAATCAGAAATCAAGAAAATTTGCTTGATTTCCCATACGTTTTGACAGACGACAAATCGGGTATTTTCTTATTTGTCTATGAATCAGGAAAAAATGCTTGATTTGGGAGCAATTTAAAATTATCACACTACGAAGAAATACTACGTTTGTTTGCAACCATTTCAATCACGGCGCATCGTTGTGGTGGTACCACTAGAATACCCGACTTATTTATTTATCGCATTTCTTAGGTATATATTATTCCTCAAACATATTTTTATACTTTTTTGTTTACTTTTATTCCTGGAATACATTTGTACTGAATTTGGTTGTGGAAAAATACCAGACAAAGGAAAATGCCTACTGTGGTCGGCTTGGTGTGTTTGTTGTCGTAGTAATAATACCTCGTCAAAGCGCGTTGACATTCAATCAAATCAGGAAAAATCCCAATGCGAACACTTCGGATTAGGTTAGGACATTTGATACGAAATCGTTTGTGGAAAATAATATGTAGTGCGAAAGAGCTATTAGCTTTAATTTGGACCCATGTAAATTGCACGAAATTCTTTCCCCCCAACTGAATGTAAACTTGTTGGGCCATTTTTAGTGGAAATAAATTTCTGTGGACTTTTGACAAAACAACCTCTTTCTAAAACAGCAATTTTAAAGGGGACCGAAAAAGCTTTTTAAATACCTCGAAACTATTTTTAAAAAATAATTGCTAAAAATTTAATATTAAAATGGAAATCTACACTATTTTTAATTTTAGCCAGTTATTTTTTAAAAATAGCTGTGAGGTATTTATAAATCTTTTTCGCTCCACTTTAAAATTGCTGTTTTAGAAAGAGGTTGTTTTGTCAAAAGTCCACAGATTTGAATCCGTAACAAATCGCAAACAATCAGAGGGATCTCAACATTTATTTTCACGTTAGGTGCATTTTATTTTTTAGTTTGGATAAAAAATCAACAAACTTTTCATTGCAACTTGCAGAGCCTTATCTACCGTTCTAAATCAAGTTGTATAAAAGTGAAATTCAGAACATCCTATACGTACCTATATTTTAAATGTTAATTTCCTGCGACACCCTAACACTCTGTAAATTCATTAAAATTCAATTAGAATTTCTTTAAACAATTAAACAGCAACTCGGCTGCATGCATCATACATACCTCTCTTGGAAATGCAATGTACTCCTAGTAGTAGTTAAGGCAATAATGCGTCATAACTGTTGTAATCCGATATGGAAGTGTTTTGTAATTTAAGAAAACAAAACCAAAACGAAAAAAAAAAATAAAATACAAAGCACAGTAAATCTTAACTTTTGTGATTGTTACTTAAACATTTTTCTCTCTTTTCACTTGTTGTTTGATAAATGGAACATGAGAAGAATTACAACAAAACAATTGTAAAATACTTTGTACGTGATATATTTTTAAAATTTTTATATATATTTTTTTTTGTTATATATATATTTCACTTTTTATATATACATATGTCTGTATATTTGCATATATAATATATATTATATTGGCGATAGCAATATTTTTCATAAATCCTTTCAACACGCACAACTATTAACTATTTTTGAATTTGTTTTCTTTGTAAATTTAATGCTCGACTAATTTTCCAACACAAATTTCAAGAGTTTATATAAATTTCGAAACGCCTTTGATCTTGTTGGTGACAAAATTAATTAAACCCACATTTGGTGAACAATTTTGAATAACGTTTTGTTGTTGTTTTGTTTTATTGCTAATTGTTTTTATATTATTCTTATAAAATTTGCATTAAAAATGTCGTATTTACTGTTACTTCTTTTTTTCTACCACTTGCAATGACAAATATTGCATATCTATTTTGAACTTGACTTTGAAATTTTATTTATACCTCGATTGGTTTTATTTGTAATTTCACACAAAATCGTTTTTTGCAGCGTTTTATTTACGACCCACTTGTTTTAGCGTTTACCAGGCAACTGAATGCAAGTTTTGATTTACAATCTTCAAGCCGAGTAGTCAGCATCTGTTGGGAGTGTGAATGCGCGCAAGTGCATAGCGTACAATATTATGCTCCTCCACTGTTTGGCCCCAACCAACAAACGTATAGATAAATACAGTACGAATGTTACAGCAGCAGACAATAATTGGGTTCACAAAAAAAACTACAACAAAAAAACCAAATAAAAATTGTTGCCGTATTGAGAAAAAAAATTTTGGAATTGGGTGTTTAATGGATACCATAGAGTAATTCTTATAACTAGAGCTATTCCTTCGCTCAGCAAATTTCTGACATTTGGCCTGGTGTGATATGAACGTTAGATGTTGAAAAGAATAGCTTTACTAATACCAGATAGAGGCAAAACAACCAACAAAATAAAAACAACGGCATTTCGTTTTGTGTGTTAAAATTATTGTGTTAAATACAACACAAATGCATGCTAACACTAACAGTTAATAAAAAGGTGTAAAACACATTTAAATTTCACAGTTTTCACCAAAACGATATGAAAAATTAAAGTCAGAAGTTCTTGTAATCCCACCTGATGTAAGTCAGTTTGAGTGTGACGGGAAACGACAGATGAGTCAAAGTTTCTCTCTTTAAAGAATTAATCTATGAATGGATACAAGTCTGCGAATGTTTATTTGTTTAATTAATCAATAGAGTTCACTGTGTATTTTTAATTTTGTAAACTTTTAAAAATCATAAGAAGTTTGATGTTTTGAAAAAAAAAATGATGTGAAACGATCACTGATTATTTCACTCAATAGTTATATTGAAAAAACAAAACAATATAAAAAATCAATAAAGAGAAAACGAATATAGAATAATATAAAAATGGTAAATTTCAATTTTCAGTTTTATTTTTATTTCAAGAGTTACAAGTCAAACCAATCAGGGCTCTCTTTTGTAGTGATAAGGACGGGAATCCTGTCGCAGATGTTCAGAGTATGTTGGGAATCTGATTTACTTGTCCCAGGAGATTTCAATATAAATGAAGATGTAGAGCAAATATAGGACGATGGTGTTGACAGCCCCCCTGTCCTGATATCAAAAAAGGCGACCCGAGTATATGTACAATAGAATGCCCATGAAATACATAGAAAAATGGAAAAGTGTAATTTTTTCCGCTCCCCGCGCATTTTCTAAAAAATAATATAATAAAAAATAATATAATAAAAAATAATATACGTGCAAAAATTTGTTCCATCGGATGCAAACCGGCCAGTCACCCATGACATTTACTTCAAAGATTTTATGAGCTATAACTCGAGCTATAAACCAGAAGACCGTCACAAAAATACAAAATAAACATTTTTATTCTAAATATATAGGCTAAAATTTTACTCCTAGAAAATGTTCTCCTTTGTGTGACCTTTTATTGTGTTTTCAGAGGTCAAAGTTCAAATTTGTGGCGACAAATTTTTTCACACGGTTTTTTAAAATTTATCGATAAATCTATTTAGGTTTGATTATCGCTAAAATGTAAAGCGGTATATGTAGTTAAAAAAAATACATTTGGAAAACATATAGTTTATTCCATTACAGAATTACCGCAGTTCAAACTTTAAATTCCAGCCCATTTTACTTGCCACACATATGCTGTCAATAGAAAATTATTTATTTTTTGTTATTATTTTAATCGATTAAATGGTTATACGTATTTTTCACTACCCAACTTACTACAGTTACTATTTTTTTTTTCTTTCTATGTTTATATGTAGGTTTATATCATCTAAACAGAATTTTTCACGTATCAATATAAGCGACTTCCGATGATCATTTAAAAAGTCTGTGGATTGCTGATTTTTCTCGTTTTTTAATAATTTTATGACATCGGTGTGCTATATATCAAACAACGTTTCTAATAATTTAATAAATGTTCCTTCTCGGACGCAATTTTTCTTTTTTCTTAAGCTATTGAAGTTATTGTAATGTCTAACAATAGTTTTTTTAACACCATACTTTCGTTTCGTCGGAATTTCAAAGGACCTAGAAATTTCTATCAATTCATTGGTTACAACAGATGCGCTGTCTTTAACATTCCTCTTTTAATCTTGTATTAAACGAAAAAGTCTTCCAAAAACATCTTTGTTATTTGGAAGCATCGTTCCAGCAAAACTACATTTTTTCCTACAATAAAACATTAACCCGATCGTTTTATGCGTAATTTACATAAATATTTGTACATACTTAAAAATCAAATAAACACAGCTGGATGTAACACTATTTTCCATTTTCAAAATTTAAATATACAAAAAATATGAAATTCATTTCCCAAAAAACGCACTTTCTTTCAAAGATTTCAAACAATTAAATAAAAAGAAAGTCAATGCAAATTATTGTTTATAACGTGGTACAAATATACGGTAAACGCAAATCCGCAACAAGGCAACAAAAACAGGGGTTTTGTTTTCCTACGGTGTTAGTCTTATGTCAAACTCAGGTGATTAAAAAATAATAAAAACATCAAAAGAATATATTTTTCAAATGATTGGCATGTGTTTGTTTCTTTATAAGTAAATTGGTGTTAGGGATCCAAAATTAGAATTTGACATAAGAGAAACACACACACAAGAAGAAAGTTTAAATCAGCTGTGCAACTGATTCGACCGTATATTTGTACCATGCTTTATAACAACGCCTATTATGTTAGTTTATTTTTTTTTTAATATGTAAGCTTTATTTTTCAGGGTCGTTTTAAAATGTACACAATATTTAAAAAAGACTGAAAACAGAGATTCTTTAATCCCGAGAACAGCTCAATGGATTACCTAATGAAGTTAATAGAGATAGAGGTAATTCGAATATTACATTTCATAATGTACACTTGTTCAGAATATTTAATAAAGCAAATTTTTTTAAATTTATATTTCGGTAACTCTGTCATGAAATAAACGATATATTTTCCAAAAATTTCTTTTTGAAACTGCATATAATACTTTACATTTTGGCAATAATCAAACCTAAATAGATTTATAGATAAATTTACGAGGGCCGTTTGAAAAAAAATGTTCGCCACAAATTTGAACTTTGACCTCTGAAAACTCCATGAAAGGTCATAGAAAGGCCAAACATTTCTAGAGAAAAATGTTTGCCTGTATATTTGTAATAAAAATGTTTATTCTGTTTTTTTGTGACAGTCTTGTGGTTTACGAGTTATAGCTCAAAAAAGCTGTGAGGTAATTTTACACCATTTTTAGGGCTAAAGGTCGTGGGTGACTGGCCGGTTTGCATCCGATGGACAAAATTTTTCCAAGTTTATTATTTTTATGCCCAATCTATTAGAAAATGCGCGGGGAGCGGAAAAAATAACACTTTTTATTATATAGGCACTCTAATGTACAAACTTAAGAGCTGCATGAATGTTTTGATTTTCTGCCTCTTGAGAATGAAGCGAAATCAGAACTCTAATTGAGAATACATCTAACGAGCGACATTTTCTCCATTCGCTGAGAGGCAAGCAATCGAAACGAAACACATACTCTCAATAAACGAAAAGCAACTATACATAGTTGAGCCCGTAATTTACTCTCATCTTTCCAAATTATTATGGACATATTCGAATGATGACAGTATGTTTTGAATGTTTCGATTTTCGTTTGTGTAAGAAGGAGAAGAAGGAAAATGTTGTGTTTGTTTCGTTCCAGAAAAAGAAATAAACAAAACATCTACGTCTGTAAAAGTTCGGTCTAAAATAATTTTTTTGGAGAATATTTTTTTAAAATGAAAAATAGCCAATGCATATATATGTATATGAATCAAAACAAAAATCAAATTTTCATTTAATTTGCTTCTAAAACAAATATTTTCACTTTAAAACATTTTTAAAATAGTCGAACACCATATAGTTACGAAGTTCAGTTACATCATAGCAATCCATTTTTAGAATCTCCTTCTTTCACAAACGACGAACACAAATTAAATTCACCGCCAGAGCTTCTTCTCTATCATGACGCAACTCAAAACATTCTCGCAGACATGAACGAAACAAACAGGCACTAGAGTGATGATCAATTCTATTAGATCTCTCGTGTTTAATTTGTCTCATGTCTCCACACTCTCATGTCTCCATTCTCTCATCTTTTCATTCTCTAACAGCATTCTTTTGAGTTCTCTTGCTCGTTTTGCCTTTACAAATGCGAGTAGCAAGACTGTTTGAAAATTTGAGAATGTGTTGAACAGCGTTTCAAGCATACTCGTGCAGATCTTTAGTACAAACTACGAGTATAATGGAATAAACCTTTTATCCATCGCATACAAGGTCCTCTTGAGCGTAATCTGCGAAAGACTAAATCCGTTTGTAGCAGACCTGATCGGGCCTTATCAGAGTGCTTTTAGACCTGGACAGTCAACTATGGATCAGATATTCACATTACCACAAATCCCAGAGAAACCCCATGAAAAACAAATCGACACCTACCACGTCTCTGTAGATTATACGGCTGCCTTCGATACGGGGAAAACTGTAGAAAACTATATCGGAGCTTGGTATTCCTACTAAACTGATAGGTCTTTGTAGTACGACACTGACCGACATGAAATCCGCAGTAAATATTGTTAAAGATCTCACCGAACTATTTAGTACGTGCATATGCCTCAGGCAGGTCGTCACTCTATCATCCGATCTCTTCAACATATTAATTGAGAGAAAAGCTGCAGTCGGCACGAACAAAACTATCAGAAGCAAAAATCACATGCTGCTCGCGTATGCTGATGATTTAGATATCAATGGGCGAAATCTGCGAGAAGTAACTGCTGTATTTACGAGAACGGAGAAGGAATCATAAAAAGTGGGTTTGGCGGTGAACGAGGACAAGCAAAAATTAATGGTTTCGACGAGCAGAACATCCACCCGTTTGGAGGGAAGGGTGAACGTGGAAAACCGTTATTATTTGGAGGTAGTGGACGAATTAATTTGCCAGTAATAACGTCAGCCTAGAAATAAAACGGAGAATTGTTCTTGCAAACAGGTGATATTTTGGACTAAGCAGCTCTTCTCTCGAGAAACAAAGATCCAACTCTATCAGAGTCTCATGCAACTTGTCTCTCTTTATCATATCGCTGGCTGATCACTGGGAGATGTGTATTCAAAACCGAAACCGGTTAACCGAATTCCGGTTGGATAAAATCGCTAATTTCTAAAAATTGATATTACCGAAGAACCGGTTACACCGATTATTTCAAGTCGATTAACCGATTTTTTCGGGTTTTACACAACTGATATAACGCCGCAAAATTACACACCTTAAGCATTTTTAATAACTCCCTATGATTACTGACCTCATCATACAGACACAAAAGACGTTGCCAACGAATAATTTCGCCGATAATTTTCTGAAATTAGTTGTTCAATGACAATAGAAGTCATACTCGTATGTAGATTTAAGTTCCGGAATGAAACCACAGATTCCTAAAAGGAGTACAAACGTCCAAAGGAATATTTACTCAACGATGATTTTGCCTAATTGGGTAAGTCAAATATTAGAACAGATAGGTTGAATAATATAAATAAACTAGCTGACCCGGCAGACTTCACCCTGCCGACAAAAAGTATTCAATGATGTCATGGCCACAAATGATTTCACACATTTTGTATAGGAAAACACATCATCACAACAGTGTGCGTAAAACGGAAATGCGTAGATATTTTTCGATGTTTTTTTGGAATGAAGTTATGGGCTAAATGAAAAAAATTAAACAACTTTTTTTGATCAACTTTGTTACAGAACTATATTGGGTACTTTTGCTTTGGTTTGTGTCTAGACTAACATATGGAGGGAAAATTCTTGTTTAATTCGAATTTTCAATATCTATCTATACATATATAAGTATAGCTGGACCCGGTAAACTTCGGTTTGCCATCAAAGTTTTTGTAATGCCCAAGGGTGAACAAAATTATTTTGTTCCATTATGTTTGCAGTAAATGAATATATCTGCTGGCGTTCCGACACGGGATACTGCCACGTTTAGTTGAAAATGGGCAAATAAACCTGTAGAATGTAAAATAACTATTTGTTAGAAGTATTTGTTTAGATTTCGATCGTGTGCTGATTTGTTTAAAAAGCTTCTCATTGCGCTTCGCTACCCCTGAATTGTAATTTTAATGAATCACAATTTTGTTATTTTTTTCTATTTATTCAAGTGCTCTAGGATATACAATATGTCTAGTTTTGCCATCTGGTACAAATGTATATTAGTCGGAAGGTTTACCTACACGTGAACATGCAACATATATTGTCCGTGGGAAAACACGGATTTGTCAAATTTAAGCGACTGCCCTTGCGCTTTATTAAATCAATGTGCATGTCTGTAGGTATCATGGGAATACGTGGAATCAGTACATCAGTTCGTTTATAATTTCCAGTGATTATAGTAGCCTCTATAAGATTATTCTGAATTTTTTTTTAAAAAATGCATTATTGGGATTACGATATTTAGGATGCTCTCCAAACTGACCTCAATGATATTAATATTCATTCGTACCTGTGGTCACTTTCTTAGCTTCATAGTCTGACCTTTTTAATAGCCGTATTTTTATTGGTTTTCCACAAAAAGTAATTTGCATCATATCAGTAGTATATGTACCGAACCTCACATTCCTACACTGTATCAAACAATTGTCCGTACACCTGGCAGTTGTGAACATATTTCAATGTATCTAAAAATATATATGGCCTGATTGAACTATTTTTTTTAAAGTTAGAAGCATTGAACTTTAAAAGAAATGATTTAAATCGAATCGGCCATATATTTTTTGAGATACATTGAAATATGTTGTCAAGTGTCTGGTTTACGGACAATTGTTGGATATAGTATATGTATTAGTCAAATATTGACGCGTGTGGGCAGCACCTCGGCCCTTTTTGCCAACTTGCTTCCAAATAGCCTGTTCGGCCAACTGTAACATACTGTGAAATTTCCAAGTCGATCAAACTATTATTATGACTGATATTACAGTTTATTTTAAAAAAGGCCTAGTACATCCCACTGCCACTCTGGCTGTAATTCATAATGTATCAACAACATATATACCAAATCTCATCTTTATACCTCCGATAGTTCATGAGATATAGCCATTTTAAATTTCAAATGGTATGGGCGGTGCCACGCTGCTTTATCCAATCACTACCAAGTATAACCAAGGACTATCAGTAGATCATCAGTACCACATTGTGAAATATTCATAACAGTCGGTACATTAGAAATGCCGTCAGTGCGATTTTTTAAAAGCGGGCGTGGCACCGCCTACTTACAGCCTGGCTGTAATGCAGACTGTACCAACGACATATATACAAAATCTCATGTCCTTACCTCTGATAGTTCATGAGACACAACCATTTTAAATTTCAAGTTGTATGGGCGGTGCCACGCCCCTTTATCCAAACATTTCCAAATATAGCCAAGGATTGTCAGCAGGTCATCAGTACCGCGTTTTTTGAAAAGGGAACGTGGCACGGCCTGGGTTACCCTTATCATTAAGGGGTATGAAAAATAGATGTTGGCCGATTCTCAGACCTATCCGATATGCACACAATATTTCATACATATCGGTCCAGCCGTTTCGGAGGAGTAAGGTAACTAACATTGTCACCCGAGAATTTTATATATATACAGATAAAGGGTGGCCAAGTAAAATTTGGAATTTGAACCCCCCGTTATTTCGAAGCAGATGACCAATTTGAAATCTATGAAGTGCCAGATTACTTGTTAAAGGCCACAAAATGGGTTTTACGCTCGAAAAAATATTGGGAAATATTAAAAACTTTCTTCTAAAGTTCTGAGTCTTCAACTCAAACTGTCAGAAAATTACGAAATAAATTCGATTGAAATAGAGTGTTATAAACGCAGTTTGTGGATAAATTTGTGGAGCGAATTGGTCAATCCGGAATCTTAGTGGACAAAACTGCCCGTGTAAGTGCTCGCCCGGTGCGTTCAGTTGAAAATATTGCCGATGTAGCTGAAAGTGTGTTCGAACAGCCGTCAACATCAACTCGCCAGCGTTCGCAGAACTGAACATTTCTCTCACTTCTTTTCGCAGAATTTTGAGCGTTTTTACGAAAAAATCATATTTTCCCAAAAAGCTAATTTTCACCTCGGGGGTGGCGTTAACAAACAAAATTGTCGCATTTGGCGCTCGGAAAATCCACACGTCGTCCAGGAGAAGCCGATGCATCCACAATGACTGTCTCTTGAGTGCGGTTTTTGGCATACCAACATTACAGGCCAATTTTTTTTGTCATCCAAAAACTGTTCTTCTTCCAAAATGAGCAGAGAGCCGCCGTAACCGTCAATGGCGATCGTTATCGTGACACGCTCACCTATTTATTGTTCCTAAAAGTTGAAGAAGACAGGAGGTCGCTACGACCCATACCGCCAACGTCATAGTCGATCTTTTACGCACTGTGTTCGAAAACCGCATAATCAGCCGAAACTCGGAAGTCCATTGGCCGCCTTGCAGCTGTGATTTGAACCCGTTCAGCTATTATCACTGAATCACTGAATTCCCGATTCCCGATTCCTTTGAGGCCCTAAAACACGAAATAGATGCCCAAACAATCGAAAATGTACTGAAAAACTGAGTAGATGGAATGAGTCATGAGACAAGTCATGGAAGCCATTCGAACGATGTTCATTCATTCATAAATGTCAATAATGGACCTTACCAATTTTTTAAAGTGAAATTAAAATCTAAATTTTACATGGTCTACCATGATTGGGACCTGCAGTTTTACTCCGGTTCCGAATTGTATTTTGACAAGCATTTCCATGGCCCTGTACTCGATAGTCGATTTCAAAGTTCAAAAAGACGAATTAAAAATAAACCATGTTTTAAAATGCATATCTCTTCATTTCGAGTTTCTGTTTCTGTCCGAGTTTCGGTTTTTATGACAGAATGGACAACTATGCGTTTTAAAACATCGTTTATTTTTAACGATTTTTATTTACACCTCGGTTTAACCGAAAACCGGTTTCGCCATTTTTGAAACCCCGGTTTTTTGAACGCACTAACTGGGAGTCTTCGAGAGATAAATGCACCGAAAAACATATGGTGAACCACGAGCTCTATAATCTGTATCCCGACATCGATGTAGTTATGCGAATCAAAATAACACGTTTATACTGACTAGACCATGTCAGTAGAATGGATCAGAATGAACTAAGATATTCGAAGACGTACTCGAAGTACATCGACAGGTAGTCTCAAGACGTCGCTGGAAAGACCAGGTGGAATATTGCCTGCGAGAGTTTGGTATTGCCAACTGGAGGAGAAAAGTTGAAGATCGGACCGGTTGGAGAAACATTTTATCCTCATATTGTAAGGCCCTTGACAAATTTTGTTTGTTTATAAAAATAAATAAATATTTTCCCATAACATCCCATGAAGGGATAGATGATAACTTCACGCAATCACTGAGCAATGCGCTTTCCAGTTTTCACTCACTGATTGGGACCTACAGTTTTACACCGGTTCCGAACGGTTTTTTGAGAAGCTATTTCATGGTTATTACTTGATAGTGTCGCCGGCACTAAGCGATGTGGTCGTCGTCGAAACATGTGTATGGTGGTCAGAGCCGGGATCGAACCCAAGTTCTCTCGCACAACAGCCGCGCACACTAACCGTTGTTTATGCACATAATAAATTTCAACCTGTCGTCCACTGCGTTCAGGAATGCGTGAATGTGGTTTAGATACGATTGTCGGTCGGCAGACAGCAGCTTATGGACTGCCTGCACTTGGTAAGAGAACTTCTTCAAGCTGTTTATGAACAGATATGAACGTGTAATGGCCAATTGTATGGAGGGTCGTCTGATCATTGACATCTTCAGCCACATCGGTGATTTTCTCGTCGGAACGAGCACTACGAGGCCTGGTGACGCCTTTTCTATCACGTGTTGTTTCAGTCTCTTCGTGGCGAGCTGTTAGTGTTAAAGCAGTATTGCGCGTTCCTTAATAGTACATTATTCGACGTATATTCTTTATCTAATTACATCAAAAATATCAAAAACAAACCATTTGTTGTAGCATCATCCGATAGGTGATACATTTTGGGCCAACCGTTATTAACAACAAGTCAAAACTGCCCACAAATTTTCGTATCGTATGTGAGTCTAACACGCCAGCAACACCACACCTCTCACCCACAAAACGCGTTAGGCAAGCGTCGAAGACGCGCGTGAAAGTAATAGTGTAATTATGCTCATACTCTTATTAGGTCCGAGTTCTATTAAAAAAGGTCTATATTCGTCCTCCGTTACACGAATGGGTGTGTTAAATGAGTCCATGCTCAATAGCAGGCTGCAAAAAATATTATCTAATATTCAACCTAATTAGGATCCTACGTGGTTTGGGGATTTATCGTAACTACCAGCCAACTGGCCGCCCAATATTTGTATGGGAAGTACAAAAATAGGCATGGCGCAGTTATACTTTTGTAACAGTACAGTGGCTTTTTACAAAATATTGTAAAGTACTAAATTTCATTAAGATTGGTTGATGTTTATTGGAGATATCGTTTGCGGTAACCGGAAACACGCCCAATTATTGTATGCAAGGTAAAACAAATGGGGGTCGCACAGTAGTCTATTTTAAATTACAAACTAGCTTTTGACAAAACATTATCCAGTACAAAATTTCATTAAGATCGATTGTGGTTTACGAGAGATTGTGGTATACGAGATGTGGTTTACGGACAGAAGCCCAACTTTTGTATGGGAGGTACTAGAAGTATTTGCCATGGAAGTATTTGCCTAAATTTTGATTAATAATTTTCGGTTTTAATTACGGTTATTTTTCGAATTTCTCGATTCGCATGGAAAGCAATGTTAAAATTTTTGTAGAAAAATTACTACAAAATCAACACAAAATAAAATGTTCTTGTCTTCTTTCGTTTACCGTAAAACGACACATTCTTCTGAAACTATAACAGTATTTTCCAGATTTTAATATTTTTAAATTTTCCGTTAAAGAACGCAGCAGTTACTTCAGTTCAATTCAATTCAATTTAATTCAAGTCAATTCAATTAAATTAAATTCAATTCAATTCAATTCAATTCAATTCAATTCAACTCAATTCAATTGAATTATATTTAATTCAATTGAATTATATTTAATTCATTTCAATTCAAATCAATTCAACTCAACTAAATTCAATTCAACTCAGTTAAATTCGATACAATACAATTGAATTCAATTAAATTAAAGTAAATTCCATTTAATTCCATTCAATTCAACTCAATTCAATTGAATTCAATTAAATGTAATTAAATTCTATTTAATTGAATTCAATTCAATTAATTTCAATTCAATTCAATTCAACTCAATTAAATTCAATTCAATTCCATTCTATCCAATTCAATCCAACTCAATTCATTTAAATTAAATTCAATTCAATTCAATGCAATTCAATTCAATCAAATTAAATTAAATTCTATTTAATTCAATTCAATTCCATCCAATTCAATCCCATTCAATTCAATTGAATTCAATTCAATTAAATTATATTTAATTCAATTCAATTCAATTCAACTCAATTAAATTAAATTCAATTCAATTCAACTCAATTAAATTCAATTCAATACAATTGAAGTCACTTAAATTAAAGTAAATTCTGTTTAATTCATTTCAGTTCAATTCAATTCAAATCAATTCAATTCAATGCAATTCAACTCAATTAAATTAAATTGAATTCAGTTCAACTCACTTCAGTTCAATTCAATTCAATTCAATTCAATTCAATTCAATTCAATTCAATTCATTTCAATTCAATTCAATTCAATTCAATTCAAATCAATTCAATTCAATTCAATTCAATTAAATTATATTCAATTCAATTCAATTAAATTCAATTCAGTTTAATTCAATTCAATCCATTTCAACTCAATTGAATTCAATTCAATTCAATGCAATGCAAATAATGAAATGTCAATGAAACTACATATATTGTAAATCAATAAAGAGGAAAAAAAAATAAATAAATAAATTCAATTCCATCAATTTAGTCCAAGTCAATTCAATCCAATCTAATCTAACATAGCATAATCTAGTCTCATTCAGTCTAATTCTGTTCAATACTTTTTATCTTCTTCATTGAATTGAACTGAATTGAATTGGTTTGTATTAAATTAAATTGGATTTTCTTATTGGTGTTTCAATCTCAAAATTTCACAGCTGTATTGAAACTTAATGTAAAATTTACAAGTTTAAGTCATATTTACATTAAACTTATTTAAATTTGGAAATCATGTTCGAATTTGAAATCAATTTCCGTGAATGATAATCTTATAAAGTGTAAAATATTAATTGCTGCACTAATTTAAATCATTGAATTGTTATTCACAAGCTATCTAAAATCTTATTATTATTATATTTCGATATACGAAAATTATATATTTTTTGTTTAATTATTAAAAATTTTTAAGGATTTTTAAAAATTAGTATAAACCGGTTAACCAACATCTAATAACCGGTTTTCAATTTATTCGAAAATTACGTTTTTTTAAAAAATCGGCACACGGTTAATTGCAAGAAACCCGGTTGACCGGCTTTTCGGTTTCGGGTTTGATCACTCTATTTTTCGGAACTAGCAAATTTTTTTCATTATAAGTATGAACATTATAAATATTTTACATACGCGTATATATTTTGTGGGTTATTTTGACCACAATGTTCGCCTGTGCCCTATGGCCTTTCTGTGAAAAGAGTTTTTGCAAAGATCTAGGAAGCAGTAGTAGCCGACACTCCCACTTCATCGAAGGTCATTCAATCTCAAGATTCTCCCTCATGCTTCTTGGGTAAAAGAAAATATGTTTTTTTGTCCACATACGAAAAACTCAAAAAAGCATTCAATTCGTTGCGATAAATGCAAAAATTGTATATGCAAACAACATCCTGTGTGCAGAAACTGCCAGAATTAATCTTTTTTTCTTCTTAAATGTTGGATTTGTATACTCGTATTTTATGTTCAAAGAATAAAACAAAAATTTTAGTTCACCGTTGTTGTACTGATGTGTTTTTGCTATTGGGCCAAATTAACCCACGAAATGTTCATGAGGGGTATAATCTGAATTTGTGCAGAAGGGTTAAACAAACGCATTTTCGATGCTAATAACGTTATAAAGTATTCATTTTATATATTTCAAGTTAACAAAGCGTTACTTACATTGAGGAAATCTCTTAGCCATACAACATCCGGTTTGGGATCACCGACTACTTCACAGAATATAATTACAGTATCGCCTTCGTAGGCCTCACTGGAACGGGGCTTAACAACAAACAAAGGTTCTTTGGAATAGCTAGAAAATATATTAAAAAGGAAACAAAGTTAAAATTACGCTTATATAGAGATATCTCTGTTTTCGCAGTAACATAAACCAGAAGCCAATGTACATTTGGAACTCTGGTTGAAAGGAAACAAACAACTTTTTGATATTTTCAAGTGCTGCCCTATTTTATTCTAAGTGGTTGGTAATGGACTTAAAATATGTATATTGTAATCATATCAACTTACGGCATATCACTTGTCCTAATTGCCGGAATACTCCTCGATGATTGTTGTTGCTGCTGCAAATCTGTCTCTCCATCTTCCAGCCGTTCAATGCAAACACGACACATACTTTCGACTTTGCCCACAGCATTTGATGCTATACATGTGTAAATGCCAGCATCACGTATGGATGTTTCGGATATTACCAATTCCACAAATCCAGTTGTATCCAACGAAGCCATTAGTCGACGACTGGGTCTTAATTTGACACCATTGCGATGCCAGGATACACCGACAGCAGGATAAGCTTCTACTTTGGCAGATAAACGAATTTCTTGGCCTTCTTGAACTATATACAGTGGATCGAGGGGCATATAAAATTCAGGTGATATGTAACCACGTATGCCCTTGTCCACCACCAACGAGCAATGGCAGGACACTGAGCCCAGGTCATTTTTAGCGGTACAAGTATAAATGCCACTGTCATTAAGTGAAGTGCTCGCCAATTCTAATGTATAGAATTGATTATCTTGCGAGATATTGTTCTGTTTGCTTGATTCCAAAAGTTGGTCATCTTTGTACCATGTAACTTCCGGTTGCGGATAACCCACAACTTGGCATGTCAAACGAACGGGATAGGTAACCTGTACGCGCCTGTCCCGGAGGCGCATTGTGAATATGGGTAAAGCATCACCAGACACGGATATATTATTGCTTTGAACCAGTTCCTTTAGTCTATTATCGGCCTCGAATAGCTTAGCATCGGCCACCACCTGTAGTCGGGCAAACGTTGATACTCTTCCTTTGGAATTGGTAGCTTCACAAGTATAACGGCCAGTGTCCATCTCCGACACCTGTTTAATGGTCAATGTACAAGTGGCGCCAATTTTCCTTGTCTTTATGCGTTCATTTTCTATGTTATTGGCTACACGCATGCCATCTTTGAACCAGGCAATATCTGGTCGTGGACTACCACGGACAACACACGCCAAAACGAACTCCTTGTTGAGTAAGGCCTTCACTTGACCCGGCAAGATTGAGGTGAATTCGGGTAAACATTCAACACCACCTACTTGCAAAGGCTGAGTAGTTTGTACCGAAGGACCCCAGCCGTAGCGATTTTTTGGTGTGACTCGGAAATGATATTCCACATTGGCCTTAAGGTTAAAGGCATCGAAGGAGTTAATTGGCGTGAAACCGAGTTCCTTCCACATGGCACCGCCATCATGACCCACAATCCAAGCATCAACTCGGTATGCAATAACGGGAGCTGAATTATTGGTGATTGGTTTGCCCCACGAGAGACTAATGTGTGTGGGTCCAGAATCGATTAACAAGGGTTCCGTCGATATACCAGCCGGTGGATCTACGAAAGGTTAAGAATGATTAAAAATTGCTGATAAAAAGTAACATACAACATATGAATATAGTGGATGTTCTAAGATTCACTTTTGATTTACAAATGGAATTATAAATTGTATAACTGGAAAGTTAAAATGCAATAGAAATGTGTGGATTCTACTTGGAATCATGTAGGGGATAACATTTTGGGAGAGATGACGAAGCTCTTGCAGTGAACAGTGGCTCACAGCGAATAAGTGTAGGACAAATGGGGCTAACTAATTCGATCAAATGCGAATTGCAGAACATCCCATATATTCATATTCTTATAATAGAAGGGTGGCTTATCAAGTTGGTAAAGGAAATCATTTTACAGTGGTACTAATGGTCTGTTCCCTAATCTGGAACGAAAAGCTAAGCGACCGAAAGTCAGTCCCTCGGTCACGCTTTTGTTACAACTCAGAAAATTTTATTAAAAACCTGACCAGCCTTACAAACAGGATTTTTTCAATTACTGGAAAAAAAGGGCGTGGTACTAAATATTAAAAACAATAAAAAGTGAAATTTGCGGTTAATAATCATTTCCTTTTTCTAATCTATTCAAGTGCATCAACAAAACAAGCAATTTGATCTGATCGAATAAGATAATATCTAAATTAATACTTTTGTAGGCAGGACGAAGTCTTCCGGGCCAGCTAATACTTACATAAAAAATTATTCATTTACATTTCATGAAGGATTATGGGAGCATGTCTTTAAAATACTATCGAGTGCTAAATTCTGTAGAAGTGGTGATAAGACTCCCTCTTGAGAGGTTCCTCTATTCACAATTCTAGTTAAGATCATGTGGTCCAGGGACAAATTTATGCGAAAGTCAATGAATGACCGCCAAATGAATGACCGCCAGGTCAACAGATAGTGTCGATAGATCAGCTAACAACACCGTGATAAAATGTGTAAAAATTCACAAACAAATAGCTTATGCCATTGTTAAAAGTATTAACATACGTGCTTTGATTACCGCAAGCTACTAAAACAGCAAACGCAAACGACTATTGCGTTTGTTATTGCTTTTGCTAAAACTATCAACACAATTGCTTTGACTACCGCAGTCATTATCATTAATTTCCTTACGAATGTTTGTCGTGTTTTTGCCGCTGGCTTACTCTATCAGACGAAATCTTTTGTGTGTATGCTGTGTCATTTATTTTTGCTCTTGTTCCAATCATTTCCATTCGTGAAACCATAGTTTACGTTCCATCAAAGTCTCGTCGAAAGTCACTGGACAATATGGAGTTTTGGTACAGTGTGAATCTATACCACAATTTTTTGTGTTAGTACATATCAAAGCTCATTTAGGGAATATAGGGTTGTTACCATAAGTGCAAATAAAATACAATTTAAAGTCCGTTGTTTTCGCTGGCCCTATCGCTTATTCTCACTCATATTCTATTCTGTATGAAATTTGTAACTATCACGCCGGTCAGTTATCGAACTAAATGTAATGGGTGAATCAATAGATTAAATGTAATTTGTGTTCGTTAGACATTAGTCAATTTTCGATTGCTGTTGCTTTTTGTTAGTCAAAAATTTAAATACTGTACTTGTGATACATTAAACATAATACTAAGTATAAAATTCCGATCAATACCTGGTTCGCACACAGTTAATCGAGCGAAAGTCGTCCGATACCAGACTTATCGAAAGCTGGACATTAGAAACCTGCAATTACCACAGATAGTAAGGGCCTAGGCATATAATCTCACTCAACTAACAGCGCACAATGCAACCCCCATCCAATGATCCTAAAGCGCAGTGGAAATTTATTTCCCTCTATATGAAAACAGCTGCAAAGACAGTGATTGGTAATGAAAAATATTTGGTACGATGGAAAGTGTCTCATGCCAACTGAAGAAATGAACGCTGAACGCATGGCAATGCTTTAGTCAGTTACAACCTAGGTCACGGCGTAGCCTTATGAGGAAAAAAGAAGTGAGATAACCCGCTTATTTAAGCGAAAGATAATGACAGTGGAGAAAGCTCGAGAGTGAGAAAGTTTAAATGTACAAACGGAAGACGAAGCCCAAAAATTCTACCAAAAGTATAAATTCGAACCAAATGCCATGGATCAGGGCATCCCTTCTGTAGAGATCAAGAAGGTAATCTAGTCGAAGATGTGCAGAGTATATTGGGAATATGGACAGCTCATTTCATTAATTTACTTGTTCCAGGAAAATCCAATGCTGATGAGGATATTGACTAAATAGACGACGATGGGGGCGATTGTTCCCTGCTAATCAACACGAGGTCAGAACAGCAATTTCCCTGCTTAGAAATAAAAAAGCCGAGCTGGTAAGGTGCATGATCTACCAGCTCATATACAATATTCGGTTAGACGATTGCATGTCTGACGATTGGAGTCTTAACGTCCTGTATCCTGTAAAAGGTGACACAGTTATCTGTGCCAACTTATGTGAAAAAAATTGTGTATCCATTGCCTACAAGGTATTTTCGAGCATAATGTGTGAAAGACTAAGGCAATTAGTTGCCAATCGGATCTTATGAGTGTCGCTTTTGACCCGAAAAATCCACAACATACTATATATTTAAAGCCCGATATGGGGGACAATTTACGAAGCTATGCTAGAGCTTCGTATTTCTGCTATTTCTGGGATTAACAATAAGATGAATTGTAACACAAAAAATAACAGGTGGACCCAATACAACATGTACCTTTTTAAATCATATGTTACTTTAACATTGAGAGATTTTTCCTATTCGAAATATTGACTATCAGTCAGTATCACACCTTCGTGGACCAGACATATAGATAGCTGGACATCGGAAATCTGCAATCAGTGGAAGTACATTTCCCACTGTATGAAAACTACTGCAAAGACCGTACTTGGTTATGAAAAACCGCTTAAATCGTATGGCAATGCTTCAGTCAGTTGCAACGCTAGCCGCAACATGCCATTTGACGGAGAAGAGGAGAGAAGGAAGAATGAGAACCGTAAATCCTACCAAAAAGTACAAAGTCAAACCAACGGGAATGGATCAGGAACCCCTTTTTTTAGACATAAAGACGGGAATCTTGTCACAGATGTGCAGACTATGTTAAGAATATAAAGAGATCATTTCTCTGCTTTACTTTTCCCAGGAGACTTCAATACCTAAAGCCCCTAGTGCTAATGGACTACCGGCTGAGATGTTTAAGGCTGGCAACTAGGAGCTGGAAAAGTGCATGCATCAGCTCATATGCAACTTCTGGCTAGACGAATGAATGTCCAACGATTGGAGTCTTAGCAAACTGTATCTTATTTTCAAAAAAGGCGACTCGAGTATACATATGTACCAACTATCGTGGAATAAGCTATTTATCCATCTCATACAAGGTCCTCTTGGGCGTAATGTGGGAAATACTAAAGCCGTTTTTGCAGACCTGATCGGATCTTATCAGTGTAGCTTTAGTCCTGGAACTGTCAACCAGATATACATATTACGACAAATCCTGGAGAAACCCCATGAAAAACAAATCGACACCTACCACGTCTTTGTAAATTATAAGGCGGCCTTCGGTAGCCAGAAAGGGGAAAACTGTACCAAGCTTTTTCGGAGCTTGGTAGTCCTGCTAAGCTGGCACTCCTTTGTGGAATGACACTGACCCGAAAACTATTTAGTACGAGTCTAGGCCTCAGGCAGGGCGAAACCTTATCATGCGATCCCTTTAACATATTAATTGAGATCATTGTGAGAAAAGCTGCAGTCAAAACAAATAAAACTATGCGGAGCAAAAGTCACATGTTGCTCGCTTATGCTGCTGATTTAGACATCATTGGGCAGAATCTGCTAGAAGTTACTGCTGTATTTTCGAGAATAGAGAAGGAATCAGCAAAGGTAGGTTTGGCAGTAAATGAGGACAAGACAAAATTAATGGTTTCGACAAGCAGAAAATCCACCCGTTTGGATGAAAGGGTGAACGTAGATATTTCGGATCTGCCGTAAACAAAAGGCTAGAAATCAATCGGAGAGTTGTCAGCCTAGAAATCAATCGGAGAGTTGTGCTTGCAAACAAGTGTTATTTCAGGCTAAGTAAGCACTTCAGAGATAAGACCGAGAATTGAAGATCCAACTCTATCATACTCTCATACAACTTGTCGTGCTTTATGACGCAGAATCCTGAAAGATATCGCATACTGATGAAACATCACTGGGATTCTTCGAGGCAAAAATGCTCCGAAAAATAGCTGGTCCTATAATAGAAAACGGCGACAATCGACGGCGGATGAACCACGAGCTAAATAATCCATTATCCGGACATCGAAGAAGTTATGCGAATCTAAATAACGCGTTCGACAACAACAACAAATCGACAACTGACCAGATTTTCATGCTGCGCCAAATCGTGGAGAAGACCCACGAAAAACAAATCGACACCTTTCACCTATTTGTCGATTATAAGGCGGCCTTTGATTGCCCGATATGGGAGAAACTCTTCGAAGCGATGTCTGAGTTTGGTATTCCTGCAATGTTTGGTATTCCGCTCTTGCAGGATGACCCTGTCGAACACCAAATCCGCAGAGAAAGTTGGTAAAGATCTTACCGAACCTTTCGAAACTAAGCGAGGCCTCAGGCAAGGCGACACCCTATCGTGTGATCTCTTTAAGGTCTTAATGAAGATCACTATGAGAAAAGCTGCAGTTAACATGAGTAAAACCATCAGCAGCAAAAGTCACATGCTGCTCGCGTATGCTGTTGATATAGATATCATTGGGCGCACAATTAGAGAAGTTACTGCGATGTTTTCGAGAATTGAGAAGGAGTCAGCAAAAGTGGGTCTGACAGTAAATGAGGACAAGACAAAATTAATGGTTTCAACGAGCAGGGCTTCCACCCGATTAGACCAAGGCGTGAACGTTGATAACCGTTATAACTTCGAGGTAGTGGACGAATTTATATTCCTCGGATCTGCCGTAAACAAAACAATAACGTCAGCCTTGAGATCAAGCGGAGTATTGTGCTTGGGAATAGATGTTATTTTGGGCTAAGCAGGCCTTTTAGAGATAAAGTCCTCTCTCGAGTAACAAAAGTCCAGCTGTACCAGACTGGGCCTTATCGCATGCAGACGAAACATCTGCAGGAGTCTTCGAGAGAAAAATACTCCGAAAAATTTATGGCCATATAGTGCACAACGGTGAGTATCGGCGACGTATGAACCATGAGTTGTATGAGCTAAATCCCGACATTGACATAGTTAAGCTGATCAAAATAACGCGATTGCGCTGGCTAGGCCATGCCAGTAGAATGGATGAATACGAACCAGCACGAAGGGTTTTCGTAACCTAACTCGAAGGAAGACGAAAAATAGGAAGACCAAAACTCCGCTGGAGGGATCAGGTAAAAGAGATAAGGCAAAAGATCGAACCGGTTTGGCGAAATATGTTATCTTCGTTTTGTAATGTCCCTGACCCCCGGGGGTTCGAGACTGGATAAGTAAGTAAGAAAATAACGCGTTTACGATGGCTAGGCCATGCCAGTAGAATGGGTCAGAATAAACCAGTGCGATAGGTATTCGAAGACGTTCTCGAAGGATGTAGAAAAATAGGACCTGCGAGAGCTTGGTGTTACCAACTGCGAGAGCTTGGTGTTACCAACTGCGAGAGCTTGGTGTTACCAACTGCGAGAGCTTGGTGTTACCAACTGGAGGAGAAAATCTGAAGATCAAACCGGTTGAAGAATCATGTTATCCCCATTTTTAAAAGCCCTTGACCCCACTGAGTTCTAATTTCAAATCAAATAAATATTTCGTTTAGTTAAAGTTAATTTCTAAATATATACTTATACTTATATTATACAGCCTATTGTAGAAATTTGTTAGCTTCGTTATGTAAGGCCCATAACCCTTCTCTATGTTATCAGTGGTCGCCTAAGTAAGTAAAGTCATGTTCAGGTATACCTAGAATTTGCAGTTATCGGTTTTTCATTTCTATATCTTGTGAAATCTCGAAAATGTCGAAATATCGGTATACTCGAACGCGCCTTAAGTTGAGAAAATATATGTATGCTTCTAACACGGGAGGAGCTTCAGAATTCAGTAAAATAATTGTTGTTCTTGTTAGTATTAAATAAAACTTCTACAATTTTCTTTTCTCCGGAGAAACAATTTTTTTTTATTTTATTTTTTTTTTTTTTTATTGTAAAATATATTTTATTATTGTAAATTATGTTGTGTTGTTTGTTATACGTAAATGTAAACCTGGATTACGAGTGATATAATCCATTTTGGAAATAAGAAATTTAAAAAAAAAATCATGAAAAAAACAAAAAACTAAAAAGGCACAAAATTTCAAAATCACGTTTATAATACAATCGTGAGCTACGAAAAAAAATGATTAAATACTAAAAAGACAATGAATGGAAATTAAATACAACTAATGCTGTGTTGTAATAGTAAGCGTTGTTGCGCTGTTGTCGTATCATAATCGTAATCGTCGCCAGCATTGTAGTTGTTAAACGTTGTTGAACTCTATGCTTGAGCATAATCCAAGGTTAATCTTGCGTTTATCGTTCAGCGTTTTTAAGAAAAAAAAATTACAAACTACGCAAATTTTGGGAGAAAAAATCATTAAAATGATATACACGAATTGAGTATATGTAGAAGTTATTTAGTGATATTTGTCTGTAATAGAATTTAGAGAGGATAAATATTATGTGAGATTTCATGATAAGAGAAATCAAAATGGATACAGAATTGGACATGGACACCTGAGGACAAGTTACACACCACACATAAGACGAATGTCAACAGCTCACGAGTTCACGTGCAAAATAAATTGCACATATTGGCATACTTATATAATATAAAAATCTTACAATAGGTTTGTTTTCCTACTTTTTGAGTAAAGTTCGGTAAAATAAGAGTAAACCAAAAATGCTCTCACAAAAAGGCAAACTCGCCCAAAGTTAAAGACATTGAAAAAACTAAATTTCTTAGCCAAAAAATATCGTCAAACTGTGATGATATTTAACTGTAAAAGGTTGTTTGTTGCAGATAAGAAGTCGACCAATTGGCCAGCCACCGCTCCCGATTTATTTTGAGATTCTAAACCGCCGCCGCCTGTTAGTTTAAATCAGGTGCCGCTGTCGATTTTACGACTCCCATCTACTAGAAATATGAGCCAACCTTGTAAGCTAAAGTCGTCGACAATTTAGTTTCGATTCGGTTCTCTGGTTTGTTGTTGAATCTGAACAGCTGATTTTGAACAACTGATTGTTAGGCACATAGTAAAATAACCAAGTAGTAGCAGTAGACGTTATTGTTGTTGTAGGCAGCAACAACGTGTATTTTGGTTTTGTTTCAAACGCTTAAGTTGTCAGTCTATACATGTAAATATACCAACAACACAGGAACATAAAAAAGTACAAAAACAAAGTACATATGAGTTTGACAGCTGAAACGATCAACAACAATGAAAAAATTTAAAACAGCTGTTCTAACGAGTTTACCTTTTTATTTTAACATGGTTTGGCACCATGGTAGAATATGGCCCAATTTTTGACTGTTCTTTGATCAACGATCAAACATAATTTAAACTCTAAATTCACTTTTTAGGTTAATAGTTAATTGCTGTTTAAACAGCCAAAGTTGGGCATTTAAACTATGATCAAGTGACCATCTGATTTTGACAGAAAACAACAAGAAGGACAAACACAAAGCTTCCTTAATTGTTAATGTGAACAATTATATCCCAGTTGAAATGACAATAAAAACGTATCATTTAACTCGTAGTGCAGTTAGAACTTTATTTCTGCTCAAATATTCTCCAATTTCATTAAATATTTTGTATTTTATCACTTCACTTTTGTTTTGCAAATGGCGTCAGTTTGATGCATCGTAACGATTAGTAAGATTATTAGACAAAGCACTGAAAAACTCTTTTCATATTTAAAGTCAGATCAATCATAAATCAAAACCAACTGATTACCAATTTAAATAACCAACGAAAAATTGGGCCTAAGTAAGGTAAACTCGTTTGAACAGCTGATTTAATTTGTTCATGGCATTAAACGTTTAAGTTGTCAAACCCATATGTATTTTGTTTTTGTACTTCTTTGCATTCCTGTGTTGTTGGAATATTTACGCGTATAGATTGACAGCTTACGCGATTGAAATAAAATCAAAATGCATGTTATTGCTGCGTACAACAACAGTAGCGTCTACTGCTACTACTTGATTATTTTACTATGTTAGGCACTTTTCCAAACTCGCTCGAATATAATGGTTTGGTAAAAAGAGAATCTTAATTTGCTATTAAGAGAGAACAAATGATTCTCTCTATTACCCAACTTTTGGGTAAAGAAACAACTTTGGAATGATTTAGGATCCTACGGTAACGAAAAGAAACAAACCTAATGCTTATGTGGCGTGTACACAGACGCAGATTAGAGCATTCAGAGCATTTAAGAGAGAACAAATGATTCTCTCTATTACCCAACTTTTGGGTAAAGAAACAACTTTGGAATGATTTAGGATCCTACGGTAACGAAAAGAAACAAACCTAATGCTTATGGCGTGTACACAGACGCAGATTAGAGCATTCAGAGGATTATAAATGTCAAATTCCAAGAGAATAAACACTGAGTCAGCGCGCCGCCGCCCTAATTTCTTTAATTTTTGCTCCGCCACCGATACTGTTGCCAAACACGGCTAGAAATAAGCCGCTGTTGCTTATTTTGCCATTGGCTTAGATCAACTAAAATTGATGCATCGGTGGGTTTTTGGTCGACATAGAAATAATCGAATTGTTAAATTTTTCTTTCAAATCTTATTTCAGGTTCCAATTACGCCACGGCTATCGTGATTTTTAAAAGAAGGAAAAAATAAACGGCAAAATTTTTCCGATTTCAAGTGGCGAGCCGCTTAAAAATAAGGTAATGGCAAGAGTCCGTTATCAGAGAACACTTAATCTGATAACTAGTTTTTGTGGCACACCTCCAAATAAGCATAAAATTTTAAACAAAAGTTAAGTTTTAAGGTTCAAGTTTTAAAAAAGTCCAGAACTTTTATTTACCATTTCGCTTGACCAGCTATTTTTTTCATAACCAACCAAAATAAACCGAAAAAAGTCAATCATGAGCATGACCATTGATTACCGGTGAAATTTATTGCTATTTTGACGCCACTCCCGAAGCTAAACGGGAATGCAATCGGTTTTTGTTCCCATCAGTAACTCGCTTGCAAACAAGTTTGATAATCTTTATTTAATTTTATGTCCTAAGTAAATGCTCATGACGGATAAGTCTGTGGTGCCGTTTAAGCACCGGAGATAGAAACCCCCATTACATCCCACGAAGTGATGGGGGAGAGCTTCTCACAACCAGTGAGGTGTACTAGTTTTTATTTTCGCTGTTTGGGACCTACAGAAGCACCAGATTTATTAAGGGTAAAAGCTTCATGCGTGGCCGGGATTAACAACACTGCCGTCTAGGCTTCGGCAGTTTTTTGCTTATTAAAAATTTAAGCGTGAGCGATCTTAGGGATTTTCTCTTCGGGGGTCGCATAGTTTTTTCGTTTCTTCATATCTCCAATATTTTAAAAAAATTGATTTTTCTAAATTTCAACCCCCAATATCTCGATAACTAAACGATTTATCCAAACATTTTGTTGAATTTTTCATTCTTATTTTGAGGTGGGCTATAGGAAAACTTAATCGAATCGAAGCACATCGAATATCTTAAACCCTCCATGAAAGCCGTCAACATGAAAATTTCGAGCCGATTTAAGACGGCGCACCGCCGCCACCGACCATCAATTAGTTCAGCCGCCACCGCCGCCAGTAATATCCGGCCGGCTCCACTCTCTGGTTGTATATACATAAACACCATATTAGTGAACGTCAAACATTTTCATCTTAAGCCCGTTATTCAGTTTTTATGGAATTTTCGTTGCCATCAGAAGTATGTGTATAAAACATAACGAAAAATTCATGAACCGAAAATTTCGCTCACTTTTCATTTGTTTGTTCTTTGCGAAATTTCATTGTATTTTGCATTTGCTCTTTGCAAAAATTTCGTTGTTGTTATTTACGCCAAAGGTATTTCGTACGAAAACAATTGTTTGATAATTGTTTGGGACCGAAATTTTGACATTTCGATAATTTTAAAAGACTTTAACTTTAAGCGAACCACATACTTGTCATTCATGAGCAGTGATGCCAATTTAGCTCTTTTGGGGCTAGATTTGGCACTTTACGATCTTTCAAAAAGCGAAAAACAATTCAATGGCGCTTTTTTGGAAAAACGCGTCCTGTGCACGCGTTTTGAGTTCTTATTTAGCCCTTTGCCCATTTTGTATACGACACTGATTTTTATAAAGAATGTTAATTTGTTTTGTATTTTGGGCATTATATTACAACGGATGTGACATTTTTGTTCCTAATGGTCTTAAACAATTGTTAATTTATATTGATGCATTACTGTGAATGACGGGCGATATATTTCCAAAAATATATTCATCTTCAGTAACCACACATGCTAGGTTTGCTGGTATTTTTGTATTGGTTAGAGAGAAAACAAAAATGTCAGACTATACTGGTTCCGTCAAATCTGCACTCCAAACATCGTTGTCTTCGCTTGGTAATCTATACGATAACGATAAATTTTCGATAACTGGCGAATAGATCAAGCTGAATTCTGGCTTATTGCCATAGATCTGCGACTTATGGAAACCCCACAAGAAAAAGTCTAACTTGCTAAAATGCACGGTGTTTGTGGCGTTTTCAAGGCACCTCTGCGTGAGAAACCCCTAAAATCGTTCAAGCAGAATGCCCATTGTAGCATCACTGTGTATCAAGTCGCTACTTGTCGTGATGGGTAGCGCCCTCATTTGATGGTGATAGTAATGTGATGTACTGAGCGATGATGCCTTCGGACCACAATCCAGACCAAACAATGGCGTTCTGTATGTGCATTCCCAATTTGTATTAACTGGTATCATCCTAAATCTGGCAATGCTTGTTTATGTACCGGTTTATTCAAAAATAGGTGTCGTCGCCACAAGAGAACACCCATTTTGATAATAAAGTTTTATTATTCGCACGTATTGCTCGGAGCTGTGACCTGTCATGTTGATTTGTCCCTTTCTTGATTAATAATTAACTGAAACTAACAATAGATAAAACAACGTAACCGATATCGACTGTCAAAATCTACCGATCCATAATGGAAACCACTTACTTATTAAGCGCGTTTTAACGCTTTCGGGAGTTTTCTAGTTGTTTTCGTTATTTGGAGCCTTTTTGGCACTTTTTTGCTAGTTCGACGGCGTTTCGTTCCTGCAGAGTTGGCATCACTGTTCATGAGCATGAACACCTGCTATCGTTGATGTTTATTGTCGGCTTACCGCCCTTCTTGATACAAAGTAAGAATGTAATCGAAGTTATTCGCATCACTATCATGTTCACAAAATTTGTTGGTAATATTTTTTCAATTTCATCAGTCAGACAGAAAGTTATCGACCAAGCTCGAGCTCATGAATGATAAGACCGTGGTTCGCTTTAAACTTGTGTGTTTTGCTTGCGATATTTTTCGAACACTTGCATACTAGTCGGAAATGCTCAATTGAAGTGAATTTTCATTTACATTTAGTTTGATGAATTTTTCAATAGCATCATTCCAAACAACCGCTGAAGAAGATCTGTGGCTAGATCTGAAATAGCAATACGGTTAGCCAGGAATCATAGGAATACATTTGGAAAACTCCTTTTTGAAAACTATATTTCTATCAATAGAAACTAAATTAATACTATATTCTTAATAAAATTTCACAAGAACTGAATACGGAGCTTTAATATTTATTGTTTTAAGGTCAGTATTCAGTTCTTGCGAAAGTTTCGTACGACATTTTGTCATTTCTGTCTAAACGGAAGATTTTGTTGAGGAGAGTTTTTTTCACCCCATATGATATTACTTCATTTTGTTCAAAATATCGAAATGTTAAAATACTGGTCCCAAAATTGTTTTCGTACGGAATAATTTTGACGTAACAACCCTGTAATTGATTATGCTTTGGAAATTTTCGCAAAGAGCTGAGAGTACCAAATAAATGAGAAGTGAGAAAAATTGTTTCGACATTTTTTATACACGTACATCTTAGGGGAACGAAAATTTCGTAAAACCTGAATACGGGGTTTCACCGAGGTTCGAAATACTCTTATAGAGCCACACACATTTTCGAAACAATATCAACTTGCACGCCAAAAATACACAGAACATATATGTATGTAGACAAATTAAATGTAACTCACCTTTAAAATATGAAACATCGGGATAACTCTCTAATGGTAGGCCCCAACGAGGCGCTGAGGGTGTCTCTGAACGAGCTCTGGGCGTTACCTATAGTGTAAGTAGTTGTAGTTGTAGTAAAAGGGGTGTACAGATGAAAGGATATTTAGTGTGTCAGAATTTAACAAAATTAAAATATATTCAATGTATAGTTATATATGTAGCAATATAATTAAAGATAAAAAATTAAGTTTTTTTTTGTTAAATAATTTAAAACATTATTGTTGGCAAGTACAAGTGTTAAACTAAGCATTGAAGCATTATTATGAGCGATAGAGAAGTCATAAGCCCCATTAATCGCTTACTCTTTCTTTTTGGGAGTTTTAATCTAGAAATGCAGAAGAAGAAAAAGAAAAGCCAAAACAATTTAGTGAAAAAAGCCACGCAACGCAAAAGAAGACACCTTACAGGACAGTACCCAACATTTAAAAACGGCTATGCATAAGGACTAAACGAAGTGTAACAAATAATGCGTCACACAAGGCAAAACTCACCTCGACTGTTACGTATATTCGGTCAGTGCCATTATTGTTGCGTGCCACAACAAAGTAGGTGCCAGAGTCGGATATTTGTGACTTTTGTACAGCGAATCTGGTGAAATCATCCGAAACTTCTTTGCTAACACGATCCGATTTGGTGATATCTTTGGTGCCCTTCAAAAAGGTCACTGGAAAGGCAATTTAAGAAAAAAAAATATAGTAAATACGATTACGATAATATCAAAAGAACTTACACTTTGGTTTCGGATCACCAGCAATTCTGAATGAAATCGAGAAGGGATCACCTACAGCAATCTTCATTTCGGTATCCGGTCTTGACAAGAACAATGGTGGCCTGTCGTTCTTCTCAACGCCCACAGCCACATCCACATTAGCATGTGCTTCAATGCGTCCATAGGCATTTTGTGCCCGGCAAGTGTACGAACCTTCAAATTCGGGTGTGGCATTCATAATGGCCAAAGTGTAAACACCACGTTCGTAGAATGTCTTAACACCCGGCTGACCAGCTAAGGGCGTACGATCACGTAGCCATTGGACCTCAATGGGTGTTGAGGTCTGCATAAATTCAGCGCTAAGTGCAATGGTGCCACCACCGCAAACTGTTTGATTACCCAGTGGAACAATCAAATGGGGCTTGTTGGGATCACGATGGTAGAAGCCCAGTGTTTTATCTTGGGCATACCGTTCACGACCTCGGAAGTCGACTTGATGGGTAATTTTATTTTCGGCAGCTTCGTTGCGAGCCATACATCCATACAGACCCGAATCTTTTTCGGTGGGGTTATGAATGATTAATTTCGAAACGCCATCATCTTGATCGATTTGCGTGTATTTCTCGTCAGGGATCAGAATTTCCGTGCCCTTCAACCATTGTATTTCAGGGCGAGGCTTGCCACGAACACGGCAATCCAAAACCAACTCATTCTCATTTAGAGAATATGTGTCTGCATTAAAGAGAGTAAATATAAGTATTTGCGAATGGCTGAAATAGGAAAGACCTTGGTGTAGCCTTTATGAAAGGTTGGACATATTTCGGAGAAGTGAATTCGTCTATTTCACAGTATAGAGAGAACCTCAGTATTTTTAAATATATCAAGTTAAAACTAAGAAAATTTATTTTTGCGCTGCTAGTTTTTCATCCTAAGTGTATAGCCACAATCAGGGCGATAAAGTTGGCGTCAATTCAAAAAACGTTGTCACCCCTGTTTACTTTTCATCTTTGGTTACTAACCCATACACACAAATCTCAGCAATTATTCCTAAATTAGTGTTATTTACAGGCCGGGAGGACACAAATCACATCGACTGTATTGTTTCACTCTATGGAATATGAATTTACCATTTCCATTCATATTTCTTAGAAAATTTTCAAAATATTTTCATTGTAATTGTCAGGAAAATAGAAAAACGTTTTCCAACACATAATAAATATTGTATTAAACTGGCAACTTGTGCCTTCTTGACGCCAGGACATGTAACATGTCGTGGGGATTTTCCATAGAAAAATCAGCTGTTCCTGTGAATGAAATCTAGACAAACGAGATTTCGGTTGCAGCATAAACGCAGTATAACCCACACACCCCAATCTAAGCAATTATTTTGAAATTATTATTTTATATAGGTCGCAAGGACAAAAACTGCTTCGACTGTTCTTTTTTACCTTATAAAATATAAATTTATAATTCCTGTTCACATTTCTTTCAGGAATATGAATTAATTTAATTTTGATTGTCAGAGAAATAGAAAAACCTTTTCCAACACATAATAATTTTTGTATTAAGCTGGCAACAGTCTGCCTTCTTGACGTCAGGGAAATATAAAGAAATCAAATTATTGTCGTCTTCGCCAGAAGCGACGTCAAACGCCAGCTCTTTTTCTTCTTCCATAAGAACATGTATACAAATTTGCTATGCCTACGTTCCTGCTCCAATTGTGTTCATACTCTTAAGAATGAATGTAAACATTTTCAACGCCTACGTTATCGATCCGATTGTGTTTGTACACTAACTGCCCGTCTTTATAAAATTAAACAGTGTTGCCACGTTGCATTTTTATCATTATCAGTACATCATCAATACTTCACAATACAACACATGCGCCGTCTGTAAGTGACAAGGCAATTGTGTAGACACGCAAACGAAGTTCGTCAGCTTGAAATAAAACTTATATACATATAATGGTAGCGCGTCAATAGTTTTTCCCGTTATTTAATTAAGGACTCAAAATTAAGGCACCAAGCGTCCCGGTTTTGTCTTGTTTAACTACGGCCCTACGAGCACTCAGCAATTGATTCCTAGAGTTGTTACGTTTCAACTCTAAGAATTAAAAACCACTCCCTTCCTTAGCTACACCAACGCCTATAATCTCTAATACAAATGCACATTGGACAAAGGAACAACATGACATTGCATACATTAAACAAAAACCATGTTCGAAATTGTTTGATTTCAATGTATGACTATTTTAGATTTGTGTTCGCAGATTCTTCAGTCTCTAGACCTTTTCTAAGTAAATACCTCGTATGGATTGTACAAATGTTGTTGGCTGCGGGGCGTCCTCGTAGTGTTTGTATATACGAATGTTACTCTGGGTCAATGTTTCGCCGTATGCATTGGTTGCGCGACAGATGTAGTGGCCACTATCTGTCTCCTCTGTCGCTACGATCTCCAAGATGGCCTCGCCATTGTGGTTGGCAATGTTATAGCGATTATCAATTGGTAGTGGCTTATTATCTTTTAGCCATTCAATACTGGTAATGCCATCATAGACAACGCAACAGGACAATCGAATATTGCCACCCTCTGCCACAGTACGATCGTGCAGCAACGAACTAAAGAGGGGCTTTCTTTGTGTAGGTATATTTCGGCCTGCCGGTTTGCTGCCTAAACTGTCGGCAATTAGGCTAGAAGAACGACAAGTCACTTCCGGCATTTGTTGCGTTGAGTAACCATTCAATTCCGTTTCCGTTTCTGCTGCTGCTGCTATCAGCTTCTTAAGATCCGCTATCTTTATAACTTTTGTTATGGCCTCAATGCGATCATTAGTTTCGGCGAAACAACAGAATGTGCCACAATCTGAGGGTATGGGATTGCGTATGATAATTTTACGCAGCCCACCGATTTCTTCGATAACACGATAACGATTATTTGATATGGTATGATCGTCCCGTATCCAAGTAACACTTGGACGTCCATGCACATTGCAGGACAAAACAATTTCACAGTGTTCAGCATCAAAAGTAGCTACAGAATAATATAGATGTTACAATTGTCGTACAAACTGCACTCTCTCGCATCCCTTTCCTTCCACTCTTCACAAAGTAGAACTTACCTGTTATAGAACTATAAAAGCTAGAAGGCAATTCCTTTGATGTACTATCATATACAGTCAAATCGCATTTACAATCCACTGTATTGCGGCTATTTCTAATGACACATTTATATTCTCCCGTATCATCCGGACGGGCATCGTAAATTTCTAAACTCAAGGCACCATTAATGTTGTATATCTTATGGCGGGAATCTTTGGTGACACGTTCTTCGCCCCGTAACCAGTAGACGTCTTCAATGAACCCAGTGACATAACAAATCAACTGAGCCTTTGTTCCAGATGCCATGGTCATGGGTTTCATAGGTGTTTCCACATTAAGCTTAAATTTAGCATCTTTCATGCGCAACTTTCTTTCCTGGCGATCATCAGTATCCTTTTGTGTGTCATCCTTGGAGTATTTCTTCACGTCTCTCTCGTCTTGCTGCAGTTGTGTTACCCTCCTCTCCGCAATCTTTTGTATATAATCAGAGATATCCACAAATTTGCTAATTTTCATTTGCCCACTGTCGCTCTCCGCATAGCAGGTATATAATCCAGTATCATTCTTCTCAAGATTTTCAATGGCCAGCTGATGGACGCCATCTTGCAGCTCAGCATACTTATACTTGTTGCTTTCCTCTGGCAATAGAGTATTGTCCATTTGCCAGTAGACTGAAGGTTTAGGATTACCCGAGACTTTACATTCCAATTGGAGGCGATTCTCATGAGAATGATATGCATCTATATAGTGAAAACACATAAACACAAACATATTAAGTGCAAGGTGAATGAAGAAGAATCGGTGACTCGGAAGCAATAGGGTTAGTTCTTAAATGTATATGGATGGTTCACACATACCTGGTCAGGCGACGAACATTTAGGACCGATCATTACAACTATACAATTTAATTAACATAGCTTACCGTTTATGCCTTTAGCGAATACCGGAGCTACGATATCCTCCTTGCCAGTGCTGTATACAAACAAGTTGCAAGTAGAAACAATTTCATTTTCGGAGCCTCTTACCCTTAGCGTATATTGGCCGGATTCCTCTTCGGTAACGCCGACTAATTGCAACCAGGCGATGCCATCCTGCATGGACAATTTACTCTTGGGTCCAAATGCGATTGGATTTTCGCCATGGAACCAACGGGCGGTTGGATCAGGGCCATCGATAGTAACCATCCATTTGACATTGCTGCCTACCTTGACGGTACGATTCGACAGGAAGTTTCTGAAGTAGAGACATTTTTTTAGGTCGGGTGGTGGTGGCACCTCACGCCTTCGGCCGCCTTCTTCGTCGTCTTCCTTCTTCTTGCGTTTTGTATCCTTTTCCTCCGCAGTCTCCTCGCCTTGTGGTTTTACTGGAGGTCTATCCTTAGCTGGTGAAATGGGTCTGCGGACCCTTGGCTGTACAGTAACCATATGTACAATCTCAGTTTTACCTTCGCGATTGTCAGCTTGACAAACGTACTTGCCGCTATCAGCGGGTGTGGGATCCATTATGAAAAGTTCACATGTGCCGTCGTCGTGATCTACTTGTTGGTACTTGTCGCTTGGTTCAATTTGAACACCATCCTTAACCCAAGTGACCGTTGGCGTAGGTAGACCGCGCACATGAACGTCCAATTGAAGTTCATGAAGTTTACCATGATAGGTATCCTTGATGTTGCGTGTAAATGTTGGTGGTACATCTCCAGTACCAGGGTCTGAATAAACTTCTAGTCGGCAGGATGTTGAAGCCTCGCCTGTTTCGTCCCTACCACAGCATTTGTATTCACCTGAATCCTCTAAAGTGGCAGAAGGAATTTCCAAAGAACACAACCCTTCGTTGTAACGTCCTCTACATTTGGGACTGTTTTGTAGTGGTTCACCATCTTTGAACCACTTAACTGCCGGTTCCTTGGCTTCCAGGAAGCAACTGATCTTCACTTTCGAGCCCTCTGCCACCACTCGATCCTTCATAGTAGTAGGGAAGTAGATGCCAATCACCTTTTCACGTTTCTTAAGACTGCTTGTTTCCGAGACTGTTTCGGTGGCCGAGGCATACGCCGAAGATGCACCTTCTGCATCATCATCTTTTTTCGGCTTACGTACCTTGCGCTTTCCTTTGCTTCCCGCTTCAGATTCTGACTCAGCGGTCTCTGCTGGAGTGTCTACTTTAGCTGTTGGTGTTTCCTCAACATGTTTGGGTTTCAACAAGCTCTTATCGGCATGGAATACACCATGAATATTATCGGCAATATGATGTTCTTTGCCCTCAAAGTGCACCAAGTGAGTGACTTCCGCCTTTCCAACACTGTTCTCGGCGCGTACAATGTACTTGCCCTTGTCCTTTGCATTGGGTGCATCGATACACAACTCACATGTGCCGTCGGGATGCTGGACAATATGGGTTCTGCCGGCATTCTCTATTTCGATATTATCCTTGAGCCATTGCACATTGGGATTGGGTGTGCCACGTACACCTGTCTCCAAAATTAATTCGTTCGTATTCAAATGATAAATATCTATAAACCAAACCAAAAAACGAGAGTGAGTAAAAGTATTACATAAGACACTTTTTTTTTGCTCTTCACTGTAGGTTGCACAATCTTCTGCACTCGCATATGTTAAGTGAACTCACATACACTATCATACGTACCTTTGATGGGACGCACAAACACGGGTGCGACGTCTGACGTAGCACTTGGAGAATATACATGCAAGGTGGCTGTAGTGGTAATCTTGCAGTATTCGTTCGAAGCAATTACTGAGTAGACACCAGAGTCTTCGGGCTGACAGTTCAAAAATTCCAAAACAGCCAACCCTTCACGATTCATGTTTCGCACACGAGGACCATATTGCATATTCTGATCGTCTTTCTGCCACTTCATGGTTGAATCAGGTCCATTGACAACAGCTTGTAATTTAACTTTGGCTCCCACGGCTGCAAAACGGTTAGATAGGCCAACAGTGAAGTACAATTGCATCTTAGGTGGGACATCGGGCATACGGCTACGCCTCTCGTAGGTGGCGTCCCCTTCCTCATCTTTTTTCTTGGTTTTAGGTGGACGATCTCTTTTCTCGCCTCCGCCAGCTCCACCTTCTCTCCGGCCCTTTTGGCTGTCGCTTTCGCTCATGACGCTAGACAGAGCACTCGAACGTCTGGAACCGTGCACAACGTCGACAACTACACTATGTGAGGTTTGGTTGGTGCCTAATTTATTCTGAGCAATGCAAGTGTAATTGCCACTGTCATTAGGTGTAGGCTTGTTAATGATTAGCTCACAAATGCCATCTAAATGTTCGATCTGCACTATGCGATCGTCGAGCACAACGGGTAGTTGGTCTTTTACCCAACTAATCACGGGACGCGGGTTGCCACGTAACTTGGTATCGATAATCAAATCGTTCTGGGAAGAGTGGTACACATCTGTGGTGACATGGCGAGGTAAGAGAAAAAGTTACAAAATTAAACTCAATCCCCTAGATTGCGGCGATCTGAACGATACTATTTTTGGAAACATCACAGAAATGAACGCACACCACTTTACATCTACCTAGATCGGAAATGATCAAACGATCTTCTCGTCTATTTTGAACGAGGCAGACAAACAAACATATCGATCGATGATTTGATATCGACAATCACATACACAATGAAATAATGTATTGTTCGATCCGTACGATCGATCAAGTAAACACATCTGTACACACACACGCCCACACAGTCCCACACATAAATAGTACCTCGCAGTGGTAGTGCGAAAATAGGTTCATGCTCATCGCCATCGGCTTGCGCAGAGTACACCTTGAAATAGCAGAATGTTTCTACTTCACTGAATTCGTTTCTGGCAATACACTTGTAAACACCAGAATTTTCTGTGGTGACATTTCTCAGTTCGATGACGGCTTTGCCCTCTTCAGTGAGATTTTTGATGTTGTCACTATACACCAACCACGCGTCGTCCTTCTGCCAGCGGCAGTTCGGTTCAGGACCAATGACGGTGCACGCAAACTTTACAGTGGTGCCCTCCAAGGCCATGCGGTCACGCAGCTGGGTAGCAAACTTGAGTTTTTGTTTGGGCGAGATCATAGGTTCGGGAGATGCCCTGGGTCCACGTGACTTAGCTTCAGCGGCCGCTGCGGCCCTCTTTTTATCCGAGTCCCCCTTGGATTTCATTGCATCTTCCATGGCTTTCTTGGCGAGCTCTTCCTTATTCCTTGCTAAGCGATCTTTGGCATGGAAGATACCAGGGACATGGTAATGGAGGTTCTTAGCTACTTCCACGGTGTGACTTATCTCAGCCTCTCCACTGGAATTTATGGCCTTACACACATATGTACCGCTGTCGCGATTGTTTGGCTTATAGATTAAAAGTTTGTAGACGCCATGAGCCTCCTCGAGTTTGGTGAACTTGACATTGGGCTTTATCTCCATAGCGCTACGGAACCAGGTGATCACAGGTCGGGGTACGCCATGCACGTGAACTTCGATGGCCAACTCGTCGTCACGCAAGTGATAGTACTCTAAAATACAAAAATATGTTCAAAACGATTTTAAGGTTTTTTTTGTTGTTTATTTCCATACCTCTTACTAGTCTAAAGGATGGGGGAGCAGGTTGATCCTTGAAAACTTCGTAAATGGTAACATAACAAGATGATGTTACCTCATCATTACTATTCGCAATTACACACGAATATTCGCCGGAGTCCAAAATGGTCGTATTTACTACTTCTAACGCTAAAATGTTATTGTTGTTTATAATGCGATGGGTAGCATCGCGCTCTAATTGACGCCCGTCTTTAAACCATTTTACCGATATTTCGGGCCCACCCACGGCGCAGGCCAGACGAACATTGTGGCCCGCCTCCATGGTACGGTCGGAGAGGAAGACAATGAAGTGTGGTGTGCGCATTTGTTCGCGCCGGCGTTTCCATTCATCGTCGCGTTGCTTTTCACTCCTTTTCACCAACAAGCTGTATTTACGCATTTGCTGCATAAATTCTTCACCCTCTTCTGCGGCAATTTGCTGCCAACGTTCTTCATCGAAGGGATCGGGCCTGGTGAACCCTTCCGAAGAATCGCTACTACGCCTGGTTTCTGTAGGCAATTCACTGACTTCGTCCAATTCTTCATTATCATGCTCTTCTTCGAAATCTTCAGTGTACCGGGACTCTCCACCAGTGTACCGGGACTCTCCACCATCATCACCCTCGTAGTCCTCCTCCTCCTCTTCTTCTTCGGCCCGTTCGGCTTCCTCTTGAGCCAGA
The DNA here is from genome assembly GCA_963931995.1 of Phaonia tiefii. NCBI lineage: Eukaryota > Metazoa > Arthropoda > Insecta > Diptera > Muscidae > Phaonia > Phaonia tiefii. Next base: position 141,117,154 of record OZ008371.1, on the reverse strand, counting down.
CGTTCAGCTTCTTCCCTTGCTCTTTCTTCTTCTTCAGCCTTGAGTCGCTTCTGACGTTCCTCAAACGTTTCTCCTTTCGGTTTGGCAGCATTCTTGGCGGCTTCTTCTTCTGCGGCTTTGGCAGCAGCTTTAGCCTGCTCTTCCATTTGCAGTGCTAACTTGCTCTTCTTTGGTGGTGGTTTTGGGGCAGGAGCAGATTGCTGTTTGTCTTCAAACATTTTTTTGTTTGACTTTTGGCCTCCGCCCATTTCCAGTTTCAATGACAATTTAGGACTGGGCGACTTTTCCTTCTTTTCCTTCTTCTTGGCAACAGCCTTCTTTTTACCCTTCTTAGCGGGCTCCTCACCTTCTTCAACTTCAGCAGGTTCTTCCTCGTCGGGTTCTGTTTCGGAAATACTACCAGAAGGACTCAGGTCCTTTTCCAACGACTTGCGAGGCGTTCGTGCTTTCTTGCCCTTTGCCTTCTTTTTGGGCTTCACTTCTTCGATAATAATTTCCTCCTCTTCTTCCTCTTCCTCGTACTCCTCAACGACATAGATAACCTCGACATTCGAGACATCCATTACAGCAGCACGATCAATAACCGACATATCGGAGGTTATATAACGCACGGGTTTTTGGACATCCAAAGGTTCTGAAATATCCATAACCAGGGCACGGTCGAAAACGGCCGTGTTGCAGGTGAGTAGGGTTTTCAGGTCCCTGCCCAGTTCGAAGGGAGTCTTCTCCTTCTCCTCACGCTTCAAAAATGGAGTTATACTACGCCATGTCGAAGGTGTAGCACTGCGGCGCGTCATGTATAGTGTAAACGGGGTTTGACTGCGACCACGTATCGGGGTAGCGCTGCGTCCTCGCAAACTTCCCGGTGTAGGAGACTTTAGTTTGCGCTTCTTCTGCCCGGGCACTTGCAATGAATCCTGGGCTGGAGCCGACTCTGGCTCCTCGGAGTCGCGGGAATCCGCAGTTACGGCATCGCCTTCGGTAGCACCCATCGTTGTAATTCGATACTCTTTAAATAAAGGATTATGAGGTCACACAATAGGTGATATTTAGGTAAATATTTCGTGAAATTGTTCGATATTCTCTTATATAGTTTTCCGTTTTCGTTTTTTATTTCTGTCCACACACACACACACGATTCGATAATCTAATTATTATATATAGAAGGACGTGATCGGTGATCGGTCCGTTCGAGGCGAAGCAAGTGACTCGACTGTTCCGAACGAACTGAAGCAACCGTACGTTTCGAAAATTGAATTTCAAATGATTTTGCGAAACCGTCGATCAGTTGCTGATCTACTTGCAATGATTGCCAAGAAAAATAATCTATATTTACTTTATTGTCATGGACTCAGCAACGATTTATCAAACTTAATGCAACGTGAAGGTAAATCGTAAATTGTTATTTACTCACTTTTATGCAAGTGAGCTAGTTTGTTTTTTTTTCATTCTTTGAAATGAAACGCAATCAAAAAGGAAAAAAACTGCATTCATTTCATTCAAATTCGAAATGAAATCGATTGCTAAAACCAACAATACCGAGCATTTTTTCCGTCTACAAATGAACTTGACCTTAGATAATACCGATCGCACCAGAAAACAACGAACGAAATTCATCAAATTGTATAGATATTATGTCTTACCTGGTGGTGAATACGATACAAAAATTTCCCAACGCGAAGTCTAAGATGTTTACTTACCTTTTGAATGTGGTAATCTTTTAAATTATGAGAAGTTTGTTTAATTCTTTTTTTACACGAAGTTTTGAAGAAAATCTAAATGATTTTAGTTTTTGTTTTTTTTTTGGCAAAAATAGTTGGGTTAGTAATTTCCTATTTAGCTTAAAAATAACTTGCATCGAACTATTTATACACAAGAAAAAAATCATTAAATCGCAATCAATCAAGCACAGTAGGCACCTTACATTTGTACGAAAAAAAAATAAAAATAAGTGATGGCTATTAAATTAGCAGACGTGGCTGTCAGGTGATGTTATAAAATAAACAGTTTCCATTACATCCCATGAAGGGACTGGGCAAGATTTCTAGTTTTACACGGACCTACAATTTTTCCTAACTGTATTTTCAGAAGCCTTTTCAGGTCTAAGTATTGTAGTCGATAGTGTTGCCGTCGCTAGGGGTAGTGACCGTCATCGAAAAAAATGTAAAGTGGTCAGATCGAACCCACGTTTTCGTGCACAAGAGCCGCGGTACACTAACATTGGATCACCGACACTGCGGACAAAAGGACGATGGGAAAAATCAATTGAAATTTAAATTTAAAAATTCTATTTGATATTTAAAATACGAAATTTAAAAATTCTATTTGAAATTTAAAAAAAAAATCAATTGAAATTTAAAATGCATCAGTTGAAATTTTAAAGACATCAATTGATATTTAAAGGATATCGATTGAAATTTGAAACACATCAATTGAAATTTAAAAGACATTAATTGAGATTTAAAAATCCAATTTCAACTGAAGAATTTTAAATTTCAATTGACGTCTTTTAAATTTCAATTTATGTATTTCAAATTTCAATTGGTATGTTTCAAATTTCAATTAATGTCTTTTAAATTTCAACTAATGTATTTCAAATTTCAATTGATGTAATTTAAATTTCAATTGATTCCTCTTAAATCTCAATTGATGTTTTTTAAATTTCAATTTATGTACTTCAAATTTCAAATAGAAATTTTAAATACCAATTGATTTATTTTAAATTTCTAATAGAATTTTTAGATTTCAATTGATATTTTTCAAAATTAAATTGATGTTTTTTTAAATTTCAATTGGAAATGGTATAGTTTGGAGACATCAGTGTAAAAGCCTAAATACCTTCTATTAGCCGGTATACGTACTGTCTGTTAAGGATATGAGTGGAGAAGATTCACTTAAAGGTAGAGAGGGTATCATGTAATACACCCTTTCCTATGGGCGATGGCATAAAAACAAATTTTTCCATTATATTCTATCAAGGGACTCACAAATCGGGACCTACATTTGTATACCGATTCCGTATGGGTTTCCATTGAAAAGCTTTCTCAGGACAAATTACTCCATAGTGTCGGAATCACTAAGTGACGTAAAAGTCGCCAAAAACAATGAAAAGGGATTGAACCGGGGTTTCAATGTAAAACAATCGTTCACAATAAAGATTAATTGTGACCAAGGGGTTGATACAATGAACCTTCGCTAATTAATTGAATACTATAATATTCGAAAATTGAAATAATTGTACATAACCATCGCTGCTATTTTAATTGAAGTCACTGTGACTGATTCAAATTAAACTCTCTATCATAAATCATTCAGTTAAGACAATTCGCTGTAGCGTGCATGTAGGGTATCAATGAAAGTCAATTTAAATAAATAAATAAATTTCGCAAACAAACAACTAAATAATCGATTAACATACCTCTGATATTACGTGTGAATATGGGCGGTGTGCCAAACTTATTGGTGGGTACATCATATAGTGTCACGAGGCAACTAGTTTCCACTTCACCATTCCGATTGGATGCCACACATCTGTATACGGCGGCATCTTGTTGATCGGCCGATTTTATTTCCAAACACGATAAACCATCGTTTTGGGTGATTCTGTACTTTGAGCTACTGTCAATTGGTTGTTTTTCTTTGAACCAACGCACTTGAAGGTCATTTCCGGATATGCTGCAGGTCAATTTGATGTCACTTCCCACCGAGGAATTACGATTGGTCAACTTGACGTCCACTGAAGGCATTCGCTTGGCACTGCGTTGCTCTTTGAGATCCATATATTCATTAGGTTTCTTTGGTTTTCCCTCCTGTGCCTCATATTGTCGAGATCCTGCATCTGCTTGATCGCATTCATCAACTTGGGCTCTTCTTGTTCGTCTGTCGCGAACTTCGAACTCATCTTGTCCTTGTCCATTTACTGCTGGTATTTTAGCTGATTCCAAATTGTTGTCCCTGAGTTTTTCGGCTGATTCTTCATCGCCGATCTTTCGTTCCATTGCGGTGGTGATAACTTCATTAATATCTTGTTTCAAATCTACACCACTAACATCTTGTTTTATGGCACGTACCTCTTCTCCCTCTGGTTTAACTATTTGTTCCTTTGATTCCTTTTTAGCTTTTCCATTTTTGGATTTGCGTTTCTTGGTTTCGTCTTTCGATTTCTTATCTGCTTCTTGATCTTTTTTGATCTCCCCTGTATCGACTTTTTCTTTGGTGAGTTTGACTTCAACTTCTTCTGGTTTCTTTGTTTCGGTAGTCGATTGCTTTTCCACAGTATTATCTTCATTGATACCAAAAACCTCTGCTTTCTTACCTTCTGGGGTTTTGGATTCCAATATTTCGGGTTTCTTCATATTGTCTTCCTCTATTGTTTCTGTAATCTTCTCATCCTTCAGTTCAGACACATCACCCCTCTTACCTTCTGGAGATTTGAGATCCTTCTTTTCTAACTTCTTTGACTTCTCATCCATTTTAATTTCTTCCATATTTTCAGCCTCTAATGGGGATGGTTCCACTTTAGCGTTGCTGGATTTATTGGTTTCTTCTACCTTCGGTTTCCCGGCTGCCTCTTCCAGTTCTGTTTTATCGACAGTTTCCTGTTTAACTTCGGAAGCTTCTGCTTTGTGTTTTACTAGCTCATTGTCTTTTTCTTTGACCTTAAGAGATTTATCTTCAATTTGTTTTACTTCTATCGATTCTTTCTCAACTTCTGAGATCTTTGACTGGTCTTGCTTGGTCTTGTCTTGTTTCTCTTCTGGAACTTTGGCGTCCTTCTCTTTTTGCTTTTCTTTGTCGGATTTAGTTTTTACGTTATCAATCTTTTCTTGTTTAATGTCACTTTCTTCGGCGCTTTCTTTCTTGGTTTCAATTAATTCGGTTTTTTGTTCCTTGGCCGCCGAATCGACTTCCTTTACTTCGGCAGTGTCCGGTTCTGTTATAGATTTCTCTGCCTTCATTGTAGCTTTCTGCAAATCTGTTGTCTTGGCCTTCTTTACTACCGTTTCTAAGTTCGTTTCTTCCAATTGTTCTTTGGAAATGTCTGATATTTCGGTCTTTCCGGCAGATACGTCCTGAACAGTTTCCTTTGAGGTTTTAGTTTCTATCTCATTTTTGTTCCTCTCAATAATTTCTTTCTTTACGTCGGAAAGCTCTGATACTTCTTTAGTCAAAACGATATCGCTTTCTTGGGATTTCTTTTCGTCTACCTTTACCTCAACCTTTTCAAGTTTTTCCAATTTAACTTCCGAAGCTTCAGCCAGTTGTGACTTTAGTACATCTTTTTCGTCCGGTTTCTTGGTATCTGTAATGAATTTCTTTTCTTCAGATATTTCTGCCTTAACTTCGGTTACTTCAGCGCTGCTCTTTTCCAGGCCAACACGTTTTTCACTAAGCTCTTTTGATTCAACATCGAGTTTTTCTTCAACAATCTTTTCTGCTTTGACTTCTGTTATCTCAGCCTTGTCGTTTTTGGCACTTGCATCTTTTTCAAATGGTTTCTTTTTCTCAATATCAAGTTTCTTCTCCTCTAATTTCTGCATTTCAATTTCGGATTTGATTTCTGCATTTGAAGGGACTTGCTTAACATCTTTCTCTTCAACCTTCTGTATTTTAGCTTCTAGTTTATTCTCTTCCAATTTCTCTGCCTTGAATTCAGAAATTTCTGCTTTGGAGCCAGTTGCTTTCGTTTCTTTCTCATCCGCTTTCTTGGTTTTTACCTCCAATTTCATTTCTTCCAATTTGTCTGCAGTGATTTCAGAAAGACCAGCCTTGGAAGCAATCTGTTCCAAATCTTTCTCTTCGCCCTTGGTGGTTTCCGCCTCCAGTTTCATTTCTTCCATTTTCTCCGGTTTGACATCAGAAATTTCGGCTTTAGCTTTTGATGCTTTAATAACTTCCTCTCCTGCTTCTTTGGTTTTCACGTCCAACTTATGTTCTTCTATTTTTTCAGCCTTGATTTCAGAAAGATCAGCCTTGGAAGCAATCTGCTTCAAATCTTTCTCTTTACCCTTCTTGGCATCAGCTTCTAGTTTATTTTCTTCCATTTTCTCGGCCTTAACTTCAGAAATTTCTGCTTTGGATTCAGTTGCCTTAATTTCTTTCTCTTCCGCGTTCTTGGTTTTCAACTCTAATTTCTTTTTCTCCAACTTTTCTGTCTTAACTTCAGAAACTTCAGCTTTGGAAGCAATCTGCTTCAAATCTTTCTCTTCACCCTTCTTGGCTTCTGCGTCAGCTTCTAGTTTCTTTTCTTCCATTTTCTCGGCCTTAACTTCAGAAATTTCTGCTTTGGATTCAGTTGCCTTGATTTCTTTTTCTTCCGCTTTCTTGGTTTTTAGCTCTAATTTATTTTCTTCCAAGTTTTCTGCCTTAACTTCAGAAACTTCTGCTTTGGAAGCAATCTGCTTCATATCTCTCTCTTCACCCTTCTTGGTAACAGCCCCTAGTCTATTTTCTTCCACTTTCTCGACCTTCACTTCAGCAATTTCTGCTTTGGATTCAGTTGCCTTAATTTCTTTCTCTTTCGCTTTTTTGGTTTTTACGTCCATTTTTTTTTCTTCTAACTTCTCTGCAATGACTTCAGAAACTTCAGCTTTGGAAGCAATCTGCTTCAAATCTCTCTCTTCACCCTTCTTAGCTTCTGTGTCAGCTTCTAGTTTCTTTTCTTCCATTTTCTCGGCATTAACTTCAGAAATTTCTGCTTTGGATTCAGTTGCCTTGATTTCTTTCTCTTCCGCTTTCTTGGTTTTTAGCTCTAATTTATTTTCTTCCAACTTTTCTGCCTTGACTTCAGAAACTTCTGCCTTAGAAGCAACCACCTTCACATCTTTCTCTTCACCCTTCTTGGCATCAGCCTCTAGTTTAGATTCTTCCATTTTCTCGGGTTTGACTTCAGAAATTTCCGCTTTGGATTTTATTGCTTTAAGATCTTCCTCTGCTGCTTTTTTGAATTTTTCGTCCATTTTCTTTTTTTCTAACTTTTCTGCAGTGATTTCAGATACATCTGCCGTTAGAGCAATCTTTGCAACATCCTTCTCCTCAGCTTTCTTGGCTTCAGCTTCTAGTTTATTTTCTTCCACTTTCTCGGCCTTCACTTCAGAAATTTCTGCTTTGGATTCAGTTGCCTTAATTTCTTTCTCTTTCGCTTTCTTGGTTTTTACGTCCAATTTTTTTTCTTCTAACTTCTCTGCAAAGACTTCAGAAACTTCAGCTTTGGAAGCAATCTGCTTCAAATCTCTCTCTTCACCCTTCTTGGCTTCTGTGTCAGCTTCTAGTTTCTTTTCTTCCAATTTCTCGGCCTTAACTTCAGAAATTTCTGCTTTGGATTCAGTTGCCTTAATTTCTTTCTGTTCCGCTTTCTTGGTTTTCACCTCTAATTTCTTTTGTTCCAAGTTTTCTGCCTTTACTTCAGAAACTTCTGCCTTAGAAGCAACTACGGTTATATCTTTCTCTTCACCCTTCTTGGCTTTCGCCTCTAGTATATTTTCTTCCATTTTCTCGGGTTTGACTTCAGAAATTTCCGCTTTAGATTTTGTTGCATTAAGTTCTTCCTCACCTGCTTTCTTGGCATTCTCGTCCATTTTCTTTTCTTCTAACTTTTCTGCAGTGATTTCAGATACATCTGCCTGAAGAGCAGTTGTTGTAACATCGTTCTCGATACCTTTCTTGGCTTCAGCTTCTAGTTTCTTTTCTTCCAATTTCTCGGCCTTAACTTCAGAAATTTCTGCTTTGGATTCAGTTGCCTTAATTTCTTTCTCTTCCGCTTTCTTGGTTTTCAGCTCCAATTTATTTTCTTCCAACTTTTCTGCAATGACTTCAGAAACTTCAGCCTTGGATGCAATATCCTTCATATCTTTCTCTTCACCTCTCTTGGCTTCCGCCTCTAGTTTCTTTTCTTCGATTTTCTCGGGTGTGACTTCAGAAATTTCCGCTTTCGATTTTTTTGCTTTAAGATCTTCCTCTGCTGCTTTCTTGGATTTTTCGTCCATTTTCTTTTCTTCTAACTTTTCTGCAGTGATTTCAGATACATCTGCCGTTAGAGCAATCTTTGCAACATCCTTCTCCTCAGCTTTCTTGGCTTCAGCTTCTAGTTTATTTTCTTCCACTTTCTCGGCCTTCACTTCAGAAATTTCTGCTTTGGATTCAGTTGCCTTATTTTCTTTCTCTTCCGCTTTCTTGGTTTTTACGTCCAAGTTCTTTTCCTCTAACTTTTCTGCAATGACTTCAGAAACTTCAGCCTTGGAAGCAATATCCTTCATATATATCTCTTCACCTCTCTTGGGTTCCGCCTCTAGTTTCTTTTCTTCGATTTTCTCGGGTTTGACTTCAGAAATTTCCGCTTTCGATTTTTTTGCTTTAAGATCTTCCTCTGCTGCTTTCGTGGATTTTTCGTCCAGTTTTTTTTCTTCTAACTTTTCTGCAGTGATTTCAGATACATCTGCTTTAAGAGCAATCATTGTAACATCCTTCTCCTCACCTTGCTTGGCTTCAGCTTCTAGTTGAATTTCTTTCCCCTTCTCTGCCTTAACTTCAGAAATTTCTGCTTTAGATTCAGTTGCCTTAATTGATTTCTCTTCTGATTTCTTGGTTTTTACATCCAATTTCTTTTGTTCCAACTTTTCTGCAATAATTTCAGAAACTTCTGCTTTGGAAGCGGTCTTTAAAACGTCCTCCTCCTCTCCTTTCATGGCTTCGGCTTCAAATTTCATTTGTTCTACCTTTTCTGCTTCGATTTCAGAAATACCGGGCTTTGATGGAATAGCCGTGACATCTTTTGCCTCTGCTTTGCCGGTCTTGACATCCAAAGTATGTTCGTCAATATTTTCGGTCTTGATTTCAGAGATATCAGCTTTGGGCTCGGAGGGTTTTATATCCTTCTCTTCGTACTTCTTGGCTGTAGTCTCAAATTTATTTTCTTCTACATGTTCGGCCTTTATTTCGGAAACATCTGCTTTGGATGCAGTGATTTTAACTTCCTGTTCTTCTATTTTCTTAGCATTCACATCCAGCTTATTTTTCTCCAAAATTTCAGCCTTAATTTCGGAAACATCAGCATTAGAAGCAGTTGCCTTCACATCCTTCTCCTCACCCTTTTTGACTTCAGCTTCAAATGTATTTTGCTCTAATTTCTCAGCTTTGGTTGCAGAAATTTCTGCCTTTGAAGCTTCCTTATTAACGTCTATCTCTTCACCTTTCTCCGCTGTAGCTTCAAGTCGCGTTTGTTCCATCTCTTCAAATTGATAACCTTCAGAAATATCGAGCTTGCCTCCGGAGGGTTTAACATCCATTTGTTCAGCTTTACGTGCTTCCACGTCCAATTTCTTGTCTTCTGCTTTCTCGGCCTTAAGTTCAGAAATACCAGCTTTCGTCTTAGAGGGCTGAATATTCTTCTCTTCGGCTTTCTTGGTTCCGGAGTCTAATATAACTTCTTCTATCTTTTCGGGCTTGACTTCAGAAATTGCACCCGTTAATTCGGTTGGTTTAACTTGTTTCTGTTCTGCTTTATTCGCTTCGACATCTAGTTCACATTCCTCCATATGTTCGGCCTTAATTTCGGAAACAACAGCCTTGGATTTTACGGATTTATCATCCTTCTCTTCTGCTTTAGCGGCTATGGTTTGAATTTTCATTTCTTCAATATTTTCTGGCTTGACTTCGGTTACTTCAGCCTTTGATGCAGTTCGTTCAACGTCTTTACTTTCCATCTGCTTAGTTTCAGCTTCAAATTGTTTTTCCTCTATTATATTGGCTTTAGTTTCCGTCTCAACTTCAGAGACACTGGCTTTAGATCCAACAGATTTAATCTCTTTCTCTTCTGCCTTTTTGGCCTCCATTTCCAATATTTTTTCTTCCATTTTCTCCGCCTTTACTTCCGATATATCAGCTTTGGAGGCAGCTTGTTTGACGTCAATCTCTGCACTCTTTTTAGACCCGGCTTCAAGTTGTTTTACTACAAGGTCCTCAGCCTTGATTTCAGATACAACAGCCTTAGACTCGGTTGATTTAACATCTTTTACATCTGCTGTCTTAGCTTCGGCTTGAAGTTTCTTCTCTTCCATTTTGTCGGCACTGATTCCTGAAACATCAGCCATTTCAGAAACTTCGGCCTTTAAAGCAGCTAGTTCCTTTACGTCTTTCTCTGTGCCCTTTCTGGCTGACGCTTCAAGCGATATATCTTCCATGGCTTCGATAGTAATTTCTGAAACTTTTTCTACCACTTGACTTATGGATTTACATAGCTTATGAATATCTTCGTAAATATTTAATGTACGAATGTTTCGCTCTGCCTTCTCTATTGAGTCATATTGACTGAGAGCCAACGACTTGACGCTTTCCAAATCCTTGTTCATTTGTGGTTGATTATCATCCAGCATATCATCAAAGAGAACAAATACATCCATTAGATTCTTTTGCAGTTCGATCATGTTGACTGAGGATTTATCTGTATCCTTAATAGGGGTCAAACGATCTGATATGTTTTGGATATTGGAAAGTTTAGTAGTTAGGCCATCAAATTTAGTTCGCCAGGCTTTGACGGAGACAGAATCAATTTTTGAACACAATCCTTTTATTGTGCTCTCAATGTCATAGTTGACTTCGGAGTTAATGGATTCTATTAGTTCAGGATTATTTTCGAATAAGGAATCGATAACATTTTCAATTTCTTTAGTGAGGGAGTCGTCGTATGTATGGACGATGTGTTCCCGTAGTTTAAAGATACATTTTCGTTTCTGTTCTTGGTTGGGTGATTGTAAGGCTTCTTTTAAATCCATTTTAATCTCGTTGGTTTCTTGTGTTTCCGGGATTCTTTCCAATGCTTCCTCAATACTAACTTCAACGGATTTTTGAGCAAATTTCACATCTCTTATGACTTCAAGTAGTTGATCGAAGATTTCCTTCATATCCTCTAGATCTTGCATAATTTCAAGGCCATCAGCTAACTCCTCTTTGGTTAGCTTGCCTGCTAATTTAATTAGTTTTGTAGAATCCATGGCAGTTGGGTTAGTGGAGTGTATCACATTTACCAGGCCATTGATTTCCATAACAGCTCCATGCAGCTGTTTAAAATGCTCTGAAGTTGAATGGAGATTACCAAGATTTTTTTGATGTATATCCACTAGGGCACAATTCAAACGCTTCAGTTGTGCCGACAATTCTTGCACTACAGGAGTCTTCGAAGAGGCCTGTTCATCTACGAATGTTATGATACTCATAATACCGGGCTTGATCGCTGCTACCATATCGTAGATCATAGACTTGCGTAATTTATCATTTCCATTCAAAATTTGAATATAAACTCTGTTGAAATCATGTGCAATTGCCGCGGTTTCATTGGATGCGGCTTCTTTGAAAATCGGATGAGCTGACAGTTCCTTGGTTTTGAACAGCGATAAGAACAAACGGTCTTCGATTGGTGCGGAAGTGTCTTCTTTTATAGCTGCCTGCAGCTCATTCAAATTTTTGCATACCGAACTGAAGAGATCATTGGAAGCTTGATTAAGATTTGATTGAGGAAGAGAGTGGATTTTACTAAGGGTGGCCTCTATTAATACTGCCACATCCTGTAAATAAGCTGGTAAGGCCTTTTCTGCCTTTGCTGGTTTAGCTGACACATCTTTCTGTTCGAGTTTCGTGGCCTTTGCATCTAAGTTCTTTTGATCAAGTTTTTCTGCTTTCACTTCCGATACATCGGCCTTTGATGATGTAGCAGCAACTTCTTTATTCTCAGCTTGTTTGGATTCAACGTCTAGTCTCTGTTCCTCAATAGCTTCAGATTTTACTTCACTCACTTCTGCTTGGCTTAAATGTCCTTGAACGTCCGTTGGTCCAGTTGTTTTGACTGAAATATTCAATTGTTGTTCTTTAATTTCTTCAGCTTTAATTTCGGATATTTCTCCTCTTCCTGTAGCAACATAAATTTCTTCCTCCACGGATTTCTTGTTTCCCACATCTAACAACTTTTCTTCAATCTGCTCATGTTTAACATCAAAAACTTTACTTGCAGCCTTTGCCTCTTCCATGTGAATTTCATCTGCTTCTTGGACTTTTGACCCAAAGGTCTTCTCCTCGATCTTCTGTGACTTTACTTCTGAAACTTCAACCTTGGAACTGGCGACTTGATTATCTTTTTGCTTAATTTGTTTAGCCTCGGTCTCTAATTGTATCTCAAGAGCTTTTTCGGCTTTTAGTTCAGATACTTTAGCTTCTGCTTTGGAAGTCTGTACATCTACTTGTTGAGCTTTTAAAGTCTTAGCATCTAAACTTTCCAATTGCACAGACTCAAGTTTAACCTCAGAGACAGTCCCCTTTTGCTGAAGAGCGACATCTACCGGTTGCGCTTGATGGCCTTTAGTGTCCAAGACAACTTCAGACATTTGAATTTTTTCCATATTAACCTTAAGATTATCCAAAAGTTGCGCCATCATAGGAATGACCTGTTGCTGTTTAATACTGTACTTTTGGGGATCTTGCAGCTGATGCTCCACCATTATAAGAGTTTCTTTAAGTTCTTTGACCATTCCCTGGTTCTCCTCTATGAACTTTTCTGCTATTGGATCGTTCTGAACTAGTCCATTTTGTAGTCCCGTCAAGAATTGCTGAGCTTCATTTACATTTTCCAGAAGAATTTGCACTTCTGCCACCTGTTCGGTTTGAGCAAGTTTATCTGAAATTTCCTTTAGTTGCGGGTTAAGACTATCGATTTCTTGCAGTAATTCTATGATTCTTAAATTTCCCTCATTGTTTTCGATGAAATCATAGATGGAGACTAGGGTGTTCTGGGTTTCCATAAGCGCGGGACGCATGTCATTATCCGTAGTTTCACCTAAATCATTTAAAGCCCTAAATGCGGTCATAAGTTGTGTCTGCAACTGTACCATGACACTGGAAGATGGCTCAATATCCACTTTGGTCGACCGGCTAATGACGTTGATAGTCTCAATTACATTTCGAAATGGCTGCATGAGATTGCCGAATTTTTCGGGACGTTCGGATTGCAAGCAAGACACGACGAATTCTGATAGTCCCAAGTTAATTTTCTCTTTCATCTCCGAGGCTAATTGTAGCTCCAAAGATGGCATTGCTTGCAGCAAGTCTTCGAAGGTTTTTTCAATATCTTCCAACCCAACTTCCAGGCCCGAAGATTCGTAGGTATGTACCAGACACTCCTTTAACTTGAACATAGTTTTGGCTACTCTTGCCTCTTTTTGTGTTAACTCGTCCGACTTTTCCGAAGATTCTCTAAGATTGTCTTCCATATGTTGCAAATCTCTCTTGAGTTCCCTCATGATATCTTCCAATTCGGAAACCTCAATGTCCGTTACGTTCTTAGTTGTCTGCAAACATTCTTCCAACTGTTTTATACCACCAGCTACGCAATCCTTCAAGTCAAATACTTTCACATCTTCCTGTTTACCTTGGAGCGGCTCCACGTAGGAAAGTGCCGAAATGGTGCGTAACTCAGCTAGTGACTTCATTTCGGATAAATCCAGAGAGGATAGTTCGTCGATGTTTTCGAATATTTGAGTATCAAAGTTTTCACAATACTTCAACAGGTTGAAGATAGGAATGGAGTGTTCCTTTACTACTTCAAATGCGGGACATTCGTCCACGGAATTATATGACATTTCCTGCTTGACATGTACAATTGCCTCTTTAAGGCTGAGCAGGGGCTTAGCCCAAGCCCTAAGCTGTTCCAGACTTTCATGCTCTGTTAGATTGGACACTTGGGAGAGCAGAACATGTTCTTCTGTACAAATCACCGCCTTCTCCAGCTCTCGTAGGGGTTGCACAACTTCTTTGAGATATGAAAAGCTTGCAGACTTGGCAATGGACTCCAGAGTTTCGAGTACGTGATGCTCTTGCACGGCTAAGATGTGTGGTGTTATGCTTCTTAACATTGCAGTCGAAGACATAGATACTTGGGATAAAGTAGCCATCGATTCAGCTCGCTCTAGTTCTTGATTACAGAAAACTTTAATACCCTCCATAATTTCTTTCAACGGTTGAGCAACAACTTCCAATTGAGATATTTCATCTTCACTTAAAACTGATACGTCGTGATACTGTGTAAACTCTTGTATTTGTATAGCACAATACTCTAAACTAGATACGGCTTCAGCTATGGAGCGATGATCGGAACATTCGGAAATAGTTTGAGCCACTCCTAGGACAGGTGATTGAACCCTTTGTTCTAGGCATTGCTTGAAATCTTCCATTTTAAAGAGAGCGCTTTTAACTTGCTCCGCTGTTTCAACCGTCAAAACACCCATATCGACTTCTTGGCAGTGCAACAACACGGAGGCTATGCTGTTCTTCAATTGGCCCAGCAGTTGATCTACTTTAAGCCTTTTCTCTTCAAAGGCTTTAAGTGGTCCCGGTGCTACGCTATCTGATGGCAAAGACTCAACAGTGGATCTGATAGGAGAAACTTCCTCCTGGGTTGATAGTAAGTCCTCGGTGTCTCCAGATCCTGATATACATTTTGATATTAAATTCTCTAAAGCCACCAGAGTTTTGTCAAATGTGTCCGCTACAGATATGGGAAGATTTATACCCGAGACATCATCAAAGTATTCCATTTGGTCTATGGTGGTTTTCAAATCCTCCAAATCGGTGCGACAGTTAGAGGAGAAGAATTTAGTAAAATCGTCTTTATTCTGCAGAACAATCAACTTATCCAGAGATGTATTCAATTGAGCAAGTCCTTTAGAAATTGATTTCAATGCATTGACAGAAGCCTTAAGAGCTTTAATGCTCTTGCCTTGTATCTCTTGATGCTTCAACTCTTCCGCCATGTGACGGAAGGGTATAGTCAAATCGGTAAGGCTGCCTTGCAGTCTGCTGTCAACAAATTCGGTCCTTTGCAGCTGCTTAATATTCTCCAACAGCCTTTCAATCTCTTTGACGCCGTCATTCAAATCTATCTTCAATTCCATTTCTTCTCGCAGCGAAGAGAACAAACTTTGATCTTTCAGCGCCTGTTGTTCATCAAGCTCAATTTCTTTTTGCAAATTCTTATATTCCGCCTCTTCGATACCAATTTCAACGCGTTTGATTAGCTCCCTCATTTTAAACAAAGTCTCGGAGATATCCTGACTTTGTTTTGCCGGTGACAGATCCAAAATTCCTTGGCTAACTTTAACCTTGTCGTTCAAACTATGCAGAGGATCTACTAAATCGGTCAGGGAGCCAGCTATGGACTTCTGTTCGATTTGCCGTATGCAATAGTTCAGTTCATCTATTGGCTTTTTGATGTTCTCCAAGACAGTTAAATGGTATTTGTCTATGTCCTTGTCAATGACTTGACTTATAAGACATGACACCTCCTCCCTAAGTTTCGAGAGACTCGAACTAACACTATCGGGCAAACGATTGGTAATGTGCTCGATGTTGGTTTCCAAATGCAACACTGCCTGTGCCAAGGATTGTAACAGTTTCTTCATATCATCTGAATCCATTATTTGATCATCTACCAGGTGACCTGCCATAATATCTTGGCTGAGTTGAGCTAAACCATTCTGAATTTCCTGCAAAGGTGGCACCATAGATTCAACTGTGGATACTGTGAGTTTTCCAGCTTCTATATCTTGAGAAGGCTGGCGATGTATAATTTCCAGACCTTTCTTTAGTTCAAACAGGGGAGGTGACACAATATCCAATACGGCCATATTAATTTTCTGCTCCGTACTAGTTGAGCCAGCCAAAGTTTGGGCGCGGTTTTCAATTCTTTGCACTACAGTTTGCAGCTCATTGAAGGGTTCTACAAGATTATTCATAATCTTTTCGTGCACCTTCTTATAGATATCCTCATCGGTATCCTCCAATGTCAATTCCGCTTCGACCTTTTCCAAAGCTTCCTGGATTCTTAATACTGGTTCGCATATAATGGAAAGAGATGCAGCAGCCTTTGGCAACGTTGCGTCGGCAATTTTACCAAATGGCAAAGGTTCTGGCAGATCCTGCAATTTGGCAACAGTTTCGGTAAAATGCTTATTGGCCTCCAGTTCTTGGGCCTCTTGCAGTAGAATTTGAGATTTAATAGTATCCTTGGTAATGTCTAGGCCCTGCTTGATGTCATCCACCGTTAGTTCCAAATTCGATTTTAGATGCTCATTGTCGAATTCTTTTGATAGGGATTTAACTTCCTCCAAGGCTTTGATCATGTGCTCGGCAATGCTATCTATAATGCACACACTGGTCCTCTGAATTAACGTGGTGCCCGTTTCATCAATTTCCACACATTTCTCTATGACCTGGAGCGCAATGTGTAAGTTCCTGAAATCATCTTTCATGGTTTCGAATAAAACATCTACGGGAGTTTCTCCGGAATACACCTTCAGCTTGGATTGAATTTGAGTTATTGGTTCTATGATATTTTTAATAATTGCTATTGATTGATCAGCCGACGCAGGAGTCATCAGCATTACTGATTGCGCAATAACCTCCGATTCCACAGCGTTCAAATGGCCATCTAAGATTTTAAGCATTTTAGCTAAAGGCAGTAGAGTCTTAAGATTTTTCTGTATCTCTTCTTCGCTACTAATGACTCTTAAATTCTTCTTGTCAGTGGATATAATTAAACCGTCACCTTCTGCTCCCGAAAGGTCCTGCAATTGACCCTCTGTATCTGTGGTCTTCGATGACTCACTTTCGGATGCTTTCTTGCCCTTTTTACGGGCCGGAGCTTGAGCAGTGTCGTCCACAGATTGATAAAATGATGAATCCACTGGAGACTGCAGTGCACTGGCGAATGTTTGGATCTCTGAAGAGTCTCCTTCTAGTTCTGCTTCTTCTAAACTACTACCAGTTTTTGATAGGCTGAAGAAATCCTCGATTTCATTCGTTTTAGACTTTCTACGTTTTCTGGTAGGCGCAGTTATCGAGCCATCTTCCTCCATTTTACCGGTATCTTCCGGTTCTTTAATCAATTCCTTGTCATCCTTGATGGAGGATCCATGAATTGTAATTTCATTAAGAGAAATATCATCCATGCCGGCCTCCGTGCGCGTATCGTCTCCATGGACAAAATATTCAGGAGATATATCAATGACGACGGCTTCCATTAACAATTTGCCTGACTGCGATGTCTCCTTTACAAATCTTAAAGGAGGTAGCTCCACGACATTGTGCTCTGTAACATGTTCTGATATTTGGTCAGCATACATTTCAACGATCTTGATAGCCTCATCCTCCGTCAAATCAGGAGTTTCATACAACGAAACTGAGACTTCTTTGCCGTCAAAGGAGAATGACACCTCGGTTCCTTGAGGTGTCTCATACAATTGCGATGTGCGTTCTTCTTGTATAGTAGATAAAGAAAAGTTCCTTTGTAATTCATTTTGCTTCTGAGCTTCCTGTCTCTGATAATCATCTTCAAACCCAAGCAGGGATGCGGAACTGGCTACGACTCCCATACAATTGCGAGCTTCACATGTGTAGGTGCCTAAGCAACATGTGCCATCTTGACCGGATATGATTTTGTGAATATCACCAGGTTTAAGTTCCACACCATCTTTATACCACTTCAAGACGGGTTGGGGAACACCAATAACTTTACATTCCAAATTAACTGCTCCCTCTTCGGTAAGAACAGCTCTAAGACTTTCCAAGAAGCGGGGTTTCTTGTAGTGACGAGGAATTTGCAATTTCAAGAAACAGGAAGTCACACTGGTGCCAAACTCATTGACAGCCACGCATTTCCACTCGGCCTGATCCAAAAACTCCACATTCCTTATATCTAAATGCCAGTTATCCTCTTCGCCCCTATAATGATTATAGTAGTCACAAACTTCGATGGGCATTTCATCACGGAACCACGATAACAGTGGTACCGGAGTGGCTTCTAATTTAACCATAAACTGGAAGGGCTCATTGATTTTCGTCTCCTGCGTTTTAAGGCCAATCAGAAATTTCGGAGGTTGATTATTGCTAGTCAACAAAATGCGATCTTCTTCCTTCAATTGGTTCTGTATATCCTCTATGGTGAGAACAGCGACGCTGCTGGTTTCACCCATACAGTTTTTGGCAATGCAGCAATAGGTGCCCAGGGAATTGGTACCAGTCAGCTGGTAAACATCACCGGGTTTTAATTCCTGACCATCCTTAAACCACTTAAGGATTGGCGTAGGGAAACCAACCACTTTGCATTCAAAAGACACCAGACCTTCTTCGGTTAAAACAGCTCGAAGACTTTCCATAAAACGAGGTTTGCGATAGCTTTTGGGTACTGAAAAATTGGGTAATCAGATACATACGAGTATATCAATTAACAATTTCAATTTATTTATTAGAATTTGGTCCTTACTATCCATATCTATCACACACGATGAAATGCCAACACATCCTTCATCATTAGTCACCACACATTTCCATTCACCTTCATCGCATGCCTCCGATGGTTTTATTTCGATCATATAAACACCCAAACCATCCTCGATGTGTTTATATCGTTCGCCAGTATCGACACGTCCATCTTTATTGTACCAAGCCACATTCTTGGGCCAAGGTGGGACAACCACTGCGATTAGAGCAAAAGAAAATTCAATTAAATGTACATACATATGCGAATCTGAGAGAAAATGTTTAATTCCATTTGTTTTGTTTTGATCATTAAATTCTCACTCTCTTTCTTTGCATTATCAAAATGAACAGACAGACAGACAGACGGATGGTTGTTTGGTATTTGCTGACCTGCCTCACAATCTTTGGTATTCCAAAAATGTATGTTCAGTTCAAGTTTATGTGCAGTGAGAACCGAATTCAACAATGAATGCCGGCGTTTTTTATTCCTTCTTTTTAGCCATTACTACGCGGCGGTGGTTTCATTGGGTTGTTGGCCCACTGCCAGCGACAAAAACAAATCAAATTTAACATTTTCAACACACTCACCTTGGCATCCGAGCGTTATATTATCGCCGATGCGAACACTAGTATTTTTAAGCTCATTTGTAAATATAGGTGGGGGAGCACCATTTGCCAAACTAGAGAATGATAAAGAGAGCAAGAGAGAATATCACACAGGGCAAAAATAGAGAATAAAAGAGTGCGTGCTTACCTATCAGCTGGTTTTAAAGATCCCTCTCTACTACCTCTTCCCACTACATGCACCTTGGAACTGGAATACGTTTTACCCATACAATTCACTGCCTCACATGTATAAGTGCCTAATGAAGTAGGATCATCGGCGTTGGCGGTTAATGCAAATATGTCGCCGGCCTTTATTTCTTTGGAATCCTTGAACCAACGCAGCTGAGGTGTGGGAACACCTACCACTTTGCACTCCAAGGACACGGTACCCTGATGTGTTAATACAGCCTTTAGCTCTTCGATAAAATCAGGAGATTTATAGGCTTTGGGTACCAACACATTTAAATGACAAATACAGGAATTGCGACCGCTAAGATTCTCGGCCATAATCATCCATTGCCCGCCATCTTCCAATATCACCGGACTAACTTCAAGCCAATAGTAACTGCCCTCTTGAACTTGTTTAATTCGATCGGTTTCGCATATTCTGCGATCGTTGCGGTACCAGGTTAGCTAGAGGTAAAATCAAAATGTATATGTAAGCAGGGATTATTTTATACCTCCCTTAACTGTATTCCATATCTATTCCACTTACCTTAACATCTGTGCTACTTCGAATTTCCGTTAAAAATCTTGTTCGTGTACCAACTTTAACTGATAAATCCATCAATCGCCTGGCAAATATTGGTGGATTTTCCCCTGTCGACCGATCTTCCACAACAAGTTCAATATCTTTTCGTATCACCTCATTGGCTTTTGTCCGGGCAATCAATGTATAATGGCCGGCATCTTCACGCTGGACATGTTCGACGGCCAGTTGGACGGCATTACTGGTCTGTGTTATACGAAAACGATCTGAGTTGCGTATGGGAATATCAAGGCGACTCCTACAAAAAAAAATGGTGAAAAATAAAAAATTAATATAGTATTTAAATTTGGTATAATTTTACTATTGCAGTTATACTATTATTTTAAGCGTCCTTACAAATGTCCAGTTTCACACGACTCAATGGGATTTAAAACACGAGTTGTATAGGAAAGTTCTGATTGTTGTAGGAACTATCAAAATTGGTTGCACTACGCAATATGTTATGTAGAACAGCAAACGTTTTCGAGAAAGAGCCTGATATTGAATAATTTTACTATTGTGGTTATTTGGAACACTACTACGAGTTCAATCCAACACACCTACACATATGCAATCACTCACTGTACAAGACGAATGGCAACAAATTATAAAATGCTAACGTTAACAGTATTATGTCAATTTTACATTTTATACGCAAACATTTCTAAGAGTATGAGGCTGACAATGCAATCAACCATATTTTTCAATATTTAGTTATAGCCTCACCCATAGGGATGGGGGTATACATATAGTATCTTTGGACGAAATTCGTTTTAGGACTTTTTAAGATGTTTAAGCCATGTCCGTCTGTCTGGCTGGCTGGCTGGCTGGTCAACACGATAACTGCCGTAAATCTTTTCGATCACCACGAAATTTTGTCAATGACTATCATTTGTCAATACTGAGTGTGGGATTGAAAATGGGCGTTTTGGCCACCCCCGTTCTGGTACCTCCCATACAAATCAAAACATTTAGCACAAAATCATATTTCTTTCAAACCTTTCTTCTGGCAGATGTGATTAGCTTCAACTCACACACTAATTAATAATCTGTAAATACCTACTTAACTGGAGGAAATGGGCGAGATTGTCACGCCCATTCTGGTACCTCCCATACAAAACAGGGTGTTCGTCCGGGGTTTCAATCCGATAAATCGCGTGAAACACTTCCGACCTTAATGAAATTAGGTATAAGGCTTCACGTTATCAAACGCCAATCACCGATTAAAACAAGGGTGATTTTGACACGCCCATTATGGTACCTCCCATACAAAAGTTGTTTGGCCGTCTGGTTATTCGAGAAATCCCGCAAAACCGAACCAATCTTTATGAAAATTTGTACTAGTCAATATTTAGGCAAATACAGCTTTCCTATAGAAAATGAGCTGTTTTGCCACACCCATTCTGGTACCTCCCATATAAAAATTGGGCGGATGACCGGTCGATCGACACGATAATTCTCATAAATTACAACCGATCTTAATAAAATTCGGTACTAGACAATATTTTGCTAAAAGCTACTGTGTAATTAATAACTGACTATTGTGCCACGCCCAGTTTCGTACCTCCCATACAAAAGTTGGGTGTATTTGGGGTTTGCCGACTCGATATCTCCAATATATCATAACCGATCTTAATAAAATTTGGTACTGATCAAAATTTTGGCAACAACTTGCTAAGCCCATTTTTGTACCTGGCATATAAATATTAGGAGGGAAACTAACTAATTTGGGTATTCAGTAATATTTAGCGCAATATCGTCAATCTACTATTGAATGAACTCCCACGCAATGGATGACTTAGGGTGGGGGTTTGTGTGGGTAAAAAGATGTAAGGGTCATGAAAGGGTAAAAATAAATTGAAAATGCGAAAAAATTCGTTTCGAATATGTTAAAAATAGTGTACGTTGTTAAAAAAAGCAACTAGGAGTAAAAAGTGCAAAAAAAAAACATAAAATTTGAAAAAAGGGGAACATTACTTTGGAATGACTGAGAATGTGTTAATAATAGTGTATGTGGGTAGAAAAGGAAAAAAAAAGTAAAAAATAAAAATAAAAATAACTAGAAAATTAGTTTGTAATAATGGGTTGTTTATTAAAAGACGCTACTAATGTTCTGTATAATACAACAAATGTTCTTCATTTAAAGCTTATTACAGTCTCGCGAAAGAATCTCAAAGTTAAATTTTGACTCCACTGTCAGCACTTTACGTAAGATGCAGTCTAAAGATTCTGCAAATGGACATGACAATTGAAGCACGCAGGGAGCACGAATTATCCTCTTTTTGCTCAAACCTATGTTTCCTTTATTATTCCGAATTAACGAATTTTCCCTTTTTAACCTCTACACACTAATTGCTATATATTTTTGGAACACATTCTCAATCCTCTTATTTCAGTCTCACACGTTTTTGTTACTCTAAACCTCCACTCGTTTTTTAACACAATTCCAACCATTGTGAATCTATTTTCCGTCATTTTGCAATTTTACAACATCGTACACTTTTTTAACACATTCCAACCAATTTTTGTTATAGCATTTTGCTCCTTTTTACCCTTTTATATCCAATTCTTGCCACATTCCTTATCTTTCCAAACGATTCTTCTCGTATTTTGAAGTTTTACCCCTTTTGCCGCCATTTTACCCTTTTTTATCCGCATTCACAATTTCTGCCACATTCCTTATCTTTCCAAACGATTCTTCTTGCATTTTTTTAGTTTTACCCGTTTCTCCTCCCAGTTTACTCTTTTTACCCCCATTCAAAAATTGTGCCACATTCCTGGAAACCTTTTCCAACGATTTTTCTCTCATTTTGAATATTTATCCTTTCGCCCATTTTGTTTACCGCATTTTATAGATTTGCATTCATAATCATTCGATACGACTTTTCTCGCATTTTAGAGTCTTACCCTACTTAGCCCATTTTTAACAGCCTCCCATCCTTTAATGCAATTTTTCCGTATTATCAAATTTTCTATTTTTTGCCCGCGTTTCTATTATTTAACACATCATTTTACAAATATTAATATTAATATTAATACGAGTATTAATACGAATATTAATATTAATATTAATTAATAGATTCGTGTCCGTCGGTGGTGCAATAGTTACTGTGTGTGGCTCTTGTACTTGAGAACGTGGTTTCGATCCCTGCTCAGTCCACCTTACGTTTCTTTCGACCACTGTCACCTCGCTTAGTGATGATGGCACTATCGAGTACTACTTAGGCATGAAAAAGCTTCTCAGAATACCGTTCGGAACCGGTGTAAACCTGTGGGTCCCAATCAGTAAGTGTAAAACTAGAAAGCGCACATCTCACTGATTGTGAGAAGCTCACCTCAATCCCTTCCTGGGATGTTATTTTACATAATTAATAGATTTCAATTTTATACTTGATATTTGACACGGAGACAGTGTAACACATAGAAGGAGTAATATCCGTATCTTTGGATCAAATTCGTGTTGGGACTTTTTAAGACTTTTGAGTCATGCTCCTCTGTCTGGCTAGTCAGCACGTTAACTGCCTTAAATCTGCCTAAAATCCGGTCCGGTTTGTCGCTACCCTAAATCGCGTAAGAAAATCAGAAGAAATCTACGAAATAAATTCGATAGACATAAGGTTCCATCAACGCCGGTTGTGAAACAATTTGTGAAGAGAGTTTGTCAACCCGGGTTCTTATCGAACAAAATAACACTTCTACGTGCTCGCCCAGCGGAAAATATTGCCGCTGTAGCAAAAAGTGTACTCGAACAGCCATCAACATCTGTTACCGACAATGGCGAGTATTATCGTGCCATGCTTGTAGCCCCGTCCTGTTTCTCCATGTCATCCTCTTCCAGTTTGTTTCAAAAACTTGAAGATGATGACATGGAGAAACAGAACGGGGCTACATGTCACACAGCCAACGTCTCAATCGAACTTTTGCCAAGAGTGTTCGTAAACGTGCGATCTGGAGCGCCATAAAGATAAATATTACGCAAACAATCCCAAGTCTATTGAGTCCTTAAAACACGAAATAGATAGCCAAACAATCGACAATGTACTGACAAATTGGGTAGGTCGAATGAGGTACGGTATCTACATTAGTATTTTTTTTAAAGCAAAATTAAATTCCAAATTGTACATGACCCACACTTTAGTTTCCCATTATACCCCACGAAGACATAGGGGTACAAACCTTGGGATCTTCAGTTTTACACAGATTCCGAGCGGTACGTTGGCTAGCCTTTTAAAGGCTATTCATTCGGTAATCGATCTCAAAATTCAAAAAAGACTGACTTAAAAATATACGATTTTTATAGAAGGCATAGTTTGCCATTTCTTTCATAAAACCGATACCGGTTATAAATCGGTTTCTACACCTCAGTCCGGTTTTGCCAAAATCGGAATATTCGAAGAAACCGAAATTTTTCAAAAACAGTTTTCTTTTCTAAGGTGCAATTTTCGAGTCACTGCAAAAATCAGTAAAAATTATGTACCTGGTAACACTCAAAATTACATAGGCCAGAAATATAAATTGAGACCCTCGTACCACAGTGGTAAAGTAATGTAAAATCAAAAAGATCACAAAAATTGTCATACGCAAACAAACAGAAACCATTAAAATCATATTCTGAAATAAACACCAATAGCCACTCCGTAATGATTCGCTATTGTTAATAGGTTTCTCCCTTAGACCATCCAAACACCAATGCATCAACTTTCATTAAAGTTGGATCTCAATTGCGATATGTCTTTAGAACACAAGCATACACAATGAAATGTCCTAGTTTATTTGAATTTAGTATCTATCAAATACGAGAACACTCTTTTATACCATGAGGTATGAGTAACATTTATCTTGTACATTAAGTATACGTCGTGACCGTTTTTCTTTTAATACTGTGTCAATATGTAGTGGCAATGTACTTATAATGTACATAAGTACATACATATATTCGTTTTTATGTTTTGGCATGATGTATGAGAATTAATTAATAGTATTTATATATTAGATGAGTTTAATAATATAAAGTAGTTTATTATGATCACATTATCTGTTCATATTTGAATTAATAAATTATACATGTTTCGGATGGGAAATGTATTCGTCTTGGAGGTGCTTAAGGACGTTACTCAGCTGAAAGATATTAAAATATTGAAAATACTGCTGGGTATATCATTAGTTGCAGGCAAAGCGTGCGCTCGGGAGTGCTATCCAATTTTAAATTTACGCATTCTTAAGTACACACAGGGAAAAGATTAGTTGGAAATCAATTCAGGGATTGGAAATTCCATGATAAAGTCTATATTTTGATTAGAATTCATAATTGTCAAACATCAGAATTATTTTTCGATCTTATTCATAAATTAAAAATAGGTCCTACTAAATACAAGTTGCTACTACCGAACTTTAGTTGATTGAGTTTTATACTCACTGATTGGTACCACAGATTTACACCGCTTCCCCACGGTATTTTGAGATGCCTTCTCATTTCTAAATACTCTGTAGTATAGCCTTTACTATGCGGGGTGACCGCCACCGAAATAAATTTATGGTGATTAGAGCAGGGATCGAAGAGGCACGCATACTAGCCATTGCACCACCGACGGCCACAATAGTTGGAACTAGTTATTCAAAAATCCGGGTTTACAAAAATATCGGTTTTCGGTTTCCTCGAATATTCCGAATCCGGATTTCGGTTAAACTGAGATGTAGGAACCGGTTAATAACAGGTTTCTATTAGGTTTACTATTAAGGCAGTTTGGGGAATCGATACCATCCTCGCGATGCCGGACTTGGGTAGACAGTTTACCACAGAGATTGGCCGATGTCATAAAATATATTTATTATATATATTTTGATTATTTTATTATAGTTTTCTTTAAAATTGGGAATAAAATATTGTAAAATATATTGTACTTTTGTAGATCTCTATAAGAAAATATAGTTTCCATTTTTCAGCTCCCCAATATAGCTAGTTATCGAAATATTTGTCGATAGTATAGCAAGAATATTTTTCTTTTTAATTTCCGTTCTTTGGAAGTAATTCTGTTATACCCTACAAATTCTAAAGTGGCGTTTCTAATCATATGATCACCACTGTACATACATATATGTCATTGGGCTGACTGTTCGAAATGTTAAACCAAGGTTTATTATTTACTAGAGTTAAAAAAAATTATTTGTCGGGAAGAAAGAAGCATCGCTGTCAAAAAAAATATTTTTTGGTACAAATGTGTTATAATTCAAATTCTCAGGACCCACGTTTTATATTGTAACATGGTTTATCTTGGCCCACAGACGTTTCACGGAATAAATAAATACACCATATAATTCGTTTGACTATCCACACTTGCCTGTTGCTACATGTCCCTAGGTGGACCCGTTTTTTGGATCCCGTGACCCCCAAAAAACCGGTAATTCTATTTTTCATTTATGGTGTTCTTATTTTTTTACAGTAATTGGAACGAAGTTCTTTATCGCACGTTGCGGGATAGGGGCTAAATGTAAATAAATTTAAATACTTTTTTTAACAACTTTATTACAACCATAGATAAATAAAAACCATAAATGACTCATTTGTTTAATCAACATTTTCACCACCATGCTGATTCCGTACGGCCATTTTTCACTCAAAAAAAATCATTTTTATTTCGATTCTGTTGTTTAAATTTTAAAATAGATTATAAATAATAGAAAAGCTTATCGCTTTTCATATTTGTTGACAATACAAAAGGCAAAAAGCATGGTTATATAGTTTTTTTTCCAGGGAAATTTGCCCATATCCATCACTCCGTCGCCATCTAGAAAATTCCCCTTTAATTTCAAATCCACCACTTATCTTTCACCATCTATGGTTTTTTATTTATCTATGTTACAACCCACTATTATCAACTATATTGGGAACTTTTGCTTCGATTTGTGTCTAGACTAACTTATGTTGGTAAATTTCTTGTCTAATGGGAAGTTTTCTCTGTTGAGCCTGTAACCAATATTTAGTATATATTGTAGTTTTGAACCCAATAAAAAGTAAATTTAGAAAAGCCAAAGTTTAAAAAAATAGTATTTTCTTAAATAAGTGCCTTTTCTTAAAAAAGTAAATTTTCTCAATAAAAGTACAAAGTACAAAAAATACCTTATCTTAAAGAAGTACCTTTGCTAAAAAAAAAGTTAATTTTCTTACAAAAAGTACCTTTTCTTAAAAAAATAATTTTTTTTTTTAAATAAGTACCTTTTCTAAAAAAAGTGTATTTTATAACAACAAATTGCCTTTCCCTTTAATGAGTACCACTTTTGGTGAAACAAAATATATTTTCTTGGGATAAGTACCTACTCCCAACAATGTACGTATTCTTGAAAAAAGTACCAATTCTAAAAAAATTCCCATTTCTTAAAAAATATACATCTTCTTCAAAAAAATACCTTCCTTTTACCTTTTCTGACAAAAATTCATTTTCTTAAACGTACCTTTTCTTAAGAGCAAAATAGTACCTTTTTACTTTTCTTGAGATGCATAGCCTTTCTGAAAATAAGTAAATTTTCTTAAAAAAAAATAACCTTTCCTAAAAAGAGTAACACTTCTTTGAAAAGTACCTGTTCTTAACAAAAGTACTTCTTTGTAAAAAAAAATAGATACTATTACGGCTTTTTCTTACAAAAAGTACTTCTTCTTAAAAATAGTACCTTTTCTTAAAAAAAACATAAGCTTTTAATAAAAGTACCTCTTTTTAAAAAAGTACCTTTTCGGGAAAATATAATACATATTCTTACAAAAAGGACTTAAAAATATAATTTAAAAAAAATACATTCTATAAAAAAAAAAATTTCAAAATGTTAATCATTTTACAAACAGTATATTTGCTTAAAGATCCATTTAAATTATCGTATTTTATAACGGGCGCCTTAGGCGTGTTGGAACTAGGGATGCCAAACGGGAAATCCCGAATCCCAAAATCCCGGGATTTTTCGGGATTGATGAATCCGGAATCCAGGGATTTTAATAAGTAAATCCCGGGATTTTTCGGGATTATTATTAATTTAGAAAAACCAAAAACTAAAAACAATGACAAAAGTTCAGTGTGATGTTATTTTTTGGAAGACAATGACAAAATGCAAATTGTGCAAAAAGGGTTTAAAAACCAATGGCGGCTCTACAAAATGTTTAATAACACATCTTAACGTTAGTTCATTTGGCATATTTATGTCTACTAGCTGACCCGGCAGACGTTGTCCTGCATAATATTTCAAGCGATTTGTATGGGAGATACCACGCCTCTTTGTCGAATTGGACCGAATAGTAAATCTAAACCACCCAGGGCGCCACCCAAACGCATTTTCAAAGTTCAGTCACAAACACACGTGCAGTAGAATTATATATGTGACTTGCTCCACGAAAAGTGACCTCTGCGCCGAAAAGAAGTTATTGAGAAAAACGCGTTTAAAAAAAGCGCTTCGTTCATTTTTTCATATATTTCATTAATTATGTTCATCTTTACAGGTGATTTGTAAAAAAACTAAAAGACATAGAAACTTGCGGTTTGCGGCATTTGAAAAATGCCGGCGCAGAGGTCCCTTTTCGTGGAGCAGGTCACATATATAAAGATTATACGGCTTACTCTCCAAAAATTGCAAAATTTATTGCGTCGGGTAGAACATGTATTTTTAAGCAAAAAAAATTAAATAACAAAATCGGTGCAAATGCATAGTTTCTGGGTTATGAACCCCGACTTTTCGGATACTTTTTGATATCACTTTGTTGTATAAAACAAGTCATAACAAGCTCAAAAAATAATGTAGCATTTATCGAATTATCGAGTTATCGGATGGTTACGTTTCTCAAACAAAAATTTAAAAATTTTTTTAACATCATTTTTGTTTTTGTTTGAAAAAAGAATATTTGAAAAATCGCGCGATGTTTATAAAATAATTTTTGTTTTTGTTTGAGAAAAGTAAAAAAAAATCGATAATATTTCTAAATGTCAACATCCGATAACTCGATAACTACATTATTTTATGAGTTTGTTTATACAAAAAACTGATATCAATGGCTTTACACGGTACGTTAACACCATAAGCCCCTCACATATCCAAAATATCGGGGCTCATAAGTCCGACTGTTATTTCACTTTTTGCTTCGAATAACGTATTCTACCCCCCTTGTGGTTATTTTTTGGAGTGTAAGCCGTAAAATAGACCTGTTCCCAACAAAATTTAAAAATAGAATCCCAAAAATTCCCGAAATCCCGGAAAATCCCGGGATCTCGAAAAATCCTGGGATTTTTTAAAATCAATCCCGTTTAGCATCCCTAGTTGGAACTAACTAACATGATATATAGCGGAAGGAACTTCGTTCCAACCGGGTGTCCCCTGACACCTCGTGTAACTTTGTTGTTTATTTTTTTTTTTGAGACCCACTTGGTATTCGGCAATTCAGCCAAAAAATTCTTCAAAGTTTCCATCCATACTTTTCAATAATCAGTTTACACTACGAATCATCCTGCAGGTACGGCAAAAGGAGGTGCTACCATAATTATTAAAAATGCTATCACGCACAGCGTTATGAATGAATTTAAAGAGAGAAATATACAGTCAACCATAATAAAAATAGAACATGGCCATGACTCTATGACAGTAGCTTCTATTTATTGTCCGCCCTCTGTTATTACCACTAAAGAGCACTTTATAAGCTACTTCCGTACCCTGGGATCCAAATTTTTGCTCGGTGGTGACTTCAATGCCAAACATCAACTATGGGGATCACGACTAATTAACACGAGAGGAAGAGAACTGCACAAGCTGAACAATTAAAACACTTATCTACCGGTGAACCCACATATTGGCCCTCTGACCTGAAAAAAACACCTGACCTTATAGATTTCTGTATCCTAAAGAATCTAGATAAAAAGAAATGCGTGATATCTTCTTGCTTTGAATTATCATCGGACCATTCGCAAATAATCGCAACGATACAGTCTCACATAACAGAAGCCTTACCGAAACCTCAACTGCATACAAACCAAACTGACTGGGTCCTGTTCAAACACATTATCGCCGATAGAATCCAATTAAATATCTCTTTAAAAGATGCTGAGGATATGTGTAGAAGAATCTTTTTATAACTTTACGACAAGCATTCAGCAAGCAGCTTGGGAATCTACGCCTGAAAATACTAAAGGGTCTAATACAGAGGTCGTAAAAGAAAATATCATGGACTTAATTCGAGAAAAGCGGACACTGAAAAAGATTGTACAAACAACAAGACACCGTAGAGATAAAGCTCGCCTTAATAAAGCAACAAAAAAACTGAAAAAGGCTTTACACCCGCAGGAAAATTCGGACTTTAATTACTACGTCTCTAGACTTTCTCCCACTGAAAATAACAAATACAACCTTTGGAAAACGTCGAAAAAGTTCAGCAGGGAAACAACTAGAATACGACCAATTAAAAATGCTAATGGTAGTTGGTCTAGAACGGACAAAGGCAAGGCTGAATTGTTTGCCAGGCATCTGTCTGAGGTGTTCAAACCTCCTTCACCTACACGAAATGATTACAAAGTTGGTGAATTTCTATCGTCCCCTGGACAATTGTATTTGCCAGTGAAGACCACTAAGTGCAAGGAAATAAAAAGTATAATAAAAAAACTGCCGAATAAGAAAAAAAGCGCCTGGATTTGACTTGATAACAACTAAAATTATAAAAGAATTGCCTGATATTGCATTTACCCATCTCAGAAATTTGGTTAACGCTATATTTAGAATTGGTTACTTCCCTGCCCAGCTTAAGGTGGCAGAGATCAAAATGATTTTAAAACCGGGTAAACCCCCTGATAATCTCAATTCATATAGACCAATAAGCCTTCTCCCAGTCATAGGTAAAGTGATTGAAAAATTAGTGCTTAATCGACTAAAACCAATAATACGAGCAAATAATCTCATCCCAGATCACCAATTTGGTTTTAGTGAGAAGCATTCGACGATTGAACAAGTTCATGGAACCGTAAAAGTCATAAGGTCAGCTTTCGACAGAAAACAGTATTGCTCAGCTGTTTTCCTGGATATAAGTCAAGCTTTCGATAAGGTGTGGCATTCGGGCCTTTTATATAAACTCAAAAAATCTTTACCTTATCCCTTGTACACAATACTAAAGTCATATCTAGAAAATATATTCTTTTACGTAAAGATTAATGATGAACAAACTAGTTTAAATGACATAAATTCAGGTGTACCGCAAGGAAGTATCTTAGGGCCTGTGTTATATACTCTCCTCACGGCTGATATTCCTACTGACAGACACTCAACGATTGCCACGTTTGCAGACGACACTGCATTGCTGTCAAATCATCAGGACCACGTAATCGCTTCTCAACATCTTCAAGACCATCTAAATAAAATCGGCGACTGGTGTAACTTCTGGCGGCTAAAGGCTAATGCAACCAAGTCAGTTCATGTGACGTTTACATTAAGACCCCAAACATGTCCACAAGTAACACTCGGCAATAAGAAATTACCTCAAGCAGAAAGTGCTAAATATCTCGGCATTCATCTAGACCGACGACTTACGTGGCAAAAACACATACAGTGGGTCACAGTGAAAATGGTCCACGTGTGACCAAACACTTTAAAGTGTAAAATGTATAAGAATCCATATTAAATGCAAACGAAAGGAGGCTGAATTAGTTAGTTTATTGTATTTAAATAATAATTACATTAAAAATTTTATTTCATGTCACAGTGAAAATGGTCCACGTAGGTTTATTTTTCTTAAATACAGTAGAAATAGAAACCTCTGTCGAATAACTGAATTAAGGCGAGTTGGAATTGATTCCACCAGCTTTTTTGTGTATTCTGGGCTTATTTTACCCCACTCCTCCAAAAGGACCTTTTTAAATCATTTTTGTTTGAAATTGCCATGTTTAAGTATTTCGAATTCCAGTTTCTGCCACAAATTTTCAATTATGTTAAAATCTGGTGATTGGGTAGGAGTTTTGATTACTCTGGGACAATGATACACCAGCCATTATTTAACAATTCCAGCCGTGTGCTTCGGATCAATGTCCTGGTGGAACTGAAAACTGTCCTTAATGACGGGATTTTCTGCACTTTGTTTCAGATTATTTTTAAAATATCTAAATATTGAATTGCATTCATATTCCCTTTGCCAATTTGCCAACACCAGCAGCCAAACAAGCACGCCAGATCATCACATACCCACCAGCTTGTTTAACTGTCGGACGGAAATGCTTAGGGTTCATCTCCTGGTTGGGTGTTCTCCAAACGTTAACTCTGCCATCTGACAAAAAAAAGGTTATATTTGCTCTCTTCCGTGAATAAGACGTTCTTCCAGAATGGAAAGTCTTTAAGAGCGTAGCTGTGAGCAAACTTTAAGTGAATAGTTTTATTCTTTGAGCTTTCAAATGGCTTCTTGTGTGCAATTCTGCCATTTAATCCGTTTTTTCGGAGGACTCTTCGGGTGGTCTCGGCGTTGCAGCTTATATTAAATTGTTTCTCAACCATATGCAGTAGTTTCGGTGCACTTAACCTTAGATTAATATTGGTTCGGTTAACTATCCACCGTTCTTGACGTTCGCCAAATGTCTTTTTGAATTAACTTTCGCCTTATTTATAACTCTGCCTTTACTTTTAAACCGGTGAAAGATGTTGTGCGGGCTTTGCCAACAACTTGCGCGATTTCTCTCTGAATTTTTCCATTTTTATAGTGATTCAGTATTAAATTTCGCATCTCGAGTGTAGTATGGCGACCCATCTTGGAATTTTAAAATAAACAACTGAGGGAATTGTTCAAAACCGTGTTTGTTTCAATGCACAAATGTTAGCAAAAGCACACAGAAGAAAAAAGAAGAAAAATGTGAAAAGGTTCCATTATTTTTCATAGATACATATGTATTGTGGACCATTTTCACTGTGAGATGAATTTTTCTCTTTTTTCGGTTAATCTTAATTTTTATGTAACATATTTTTGAAATAATACAATTTTTAATGTAACTATTATTTAAATAGTACAATAAACTAAATAGTTAAGCTTCTCTTCGTTTGCATTTAATATTGATTCTTATACTTTTTACACTTTGAAGTGTTTGGTCATAAGTGAACCATTTTCACTGTGACCCACAGGCATTAAGCTTGCTACAAATTACTGGCTGATAGGATGAAACTCAATACTATTGCTGGATAAAAAACTTCTTTTATACACAACCATCTTTAGACCTATCTGGTCATATGGATCTGAAATATGGGGTTCAGCTTCAAAAACAAATATTAATATAATCCAACGCTTCCAATCAAAGTTCTTGAGGCTACTTTCTAATGCTCCAACAAATGTGTCGAATAAAATTCTACACAGTGACTTTCACTTAAATACTGTCCAACAGGAAATCTATGAAACTAACAAACGATACGCGAACAGGTTATCAAATCACTCCAATCCATTAGCCCTACATTTGCTGGAAGTATCATCATCTCAAAAAAGACTACGCAGATTCCAATTAACCAATCTTTTTTCTACCAGATAATAATAAAAATATAAAATAAATTGCAGGTAGCAGTTACTGTTACCTTAGTAAATCTATAGGGAGGATTAGAAATGGCTTAGCCTTCACATGTTGTACACTGGGTGATTCAGGAAGTTCAGGACAAATTTCT
Source organism: Phaonia tiefii (assembly GCA_963931995.1). Lineage (NCBI taxonomy): Eukaryota > Metazoa > Arthropoda > Insecta > Diptera > Muscidae > Phaonia > Phaonia tiefii. The sequence goes on along the minus strand of OZ008371.1, from coordinate 141,083,862 downwards.
CCAGCGTATCCCTAGGCTCATTTCATGAATGCAAGGGTGCGAAATGGCAGCGGGTTCAAAATTTTCGGATTGGCGTTCGGAGGGTAGTAGGGTAAATTTGCTAACTTCTGAGTATAAAGAAGTCAAATCGCCGAGATACAACAAAACCTCAATTTGCTCAGCCAGAAGGCAGGTAACTTATGTTTTTTTTTCTGCTGAAAGACAGCCATACCTCTTACCTTTCCAAAATGACCTAAACGAAGCCCAGAGGTCTTACCGTTTCTGAAAATTTCAATAAAATAAAATCTTAAACGTGTTAATTTACAAAAACAAATAAATGTGTGCTGTTATTTCGCTTCCAAAAACAAACACAAACATTTTTGCATTTCAGTAAAATGGTCATAACTTTGGAATGGTAAGACCTCTGGGCTTCGTTTAGGTCATTTTATAAAGCTAAGAGGTATGGCTATCTTTCAACAGAAACAACTTTAAGTTACCTGTCATCTGGCTGAGCAAATTGAGGTTATATGATTTTTTTCCCATTTTTCTCCGAAAGCTCTGTATCTCGGCGATTTAACTGTTTTCTACTTTTTTTTTATTGATTCTGAAAGGACTCTTAAAGACCTTTCCAACAAGCCCAAAAAATCCGACCACTGGCTCAGAAGTTAGCAACTTTACCCTACTACCCTGCGACCGCCAATCCGAAAATTTTGTACCCCCTGCCATTTCGCACCCTTGCATTTTCGGATATGGTCCTAGTGGACTTTTCTTCATGAAATGAGCCAAGGAATACGCTGGAGAAATTTGTCCGGAACTTCCTGAATCACCCTGTATATTATGTTAAATATTTTAGTTCTACAAGTTGCCCATTGTCATAATTAATGATAGATTGCAAATAAAAATGGAGAGAGAAAGAAAAGTTTTAAATGAATAAGTAAAAAAATTAGAGCTTAAAGATATAAATTTTGACTTCGTGGCTTGATACCAACGATTTTTATTAATAGAGGAATTGACAATTGAAATAATTTCAAGCACTTTAAAAGATTTTGATTTATGTCGAGATATGTTTATTTGAAAACGTGAATGTTTTACGTCAGAAAAAATATTTCTTTCTACGTATTTCAGTTCATGCCATTCATCATCTCCCATGAATTATAAACACAACGATATTTAAATTTATAAATACAAAGAATAATAGTAGCTAATAAAATGTTTGATGTGTTTAGACTTTATTTGTTTTTTTTTTGCAATGCTATTTGGAATTCTAAAAATATGTATGTATATATTTGGACATAAATACAATTTTATTTTCGTTTACCTTTTTTGATATACTGATGATGCGGAAGACAGAGTGCCATGATAGTTTTTGCGATCGTTGCAGTTGCAACATTTTGAACAACCGTTGCCCATAATTTACTATGTCGAATTACAAAGATTTCTTTGTTACTTAATAACTTAACACTTTTCACTTAAACTAATATTTATTTTTGGTTTCCTTAGAAACAAAATTTTGTTTGATTTTATTTTACTTTAGTCGTTTGTAGATAATTAACAAAATTTTTAAATTTTAACATGTGATGATACATCAATGCTGAAAACATCAAGTTCAATAGTTTATGAATTTAAATTCGTATGATTTCGTTACATTTCTTAAACCAAACGAAAATGCAACACTTATTCCACATTTTTGTTTTACAAATTAGCACAAATTCACAAAAACTATTTCATTTTATTGCCCATTAAATCCAAAATCATACAGTCATGTCTGCCTCTATTAATATTGAATTGTATACTAATTTAAAAATTTTCAATTTTCAATTAGGTGGGCGGGCGGTGATACATTTATCCCTCATCCCACACTTCAAAACTTGTGCATAAAAACACAAATGATTTGCATTTTAATTTTTGCTAGAGAATTTGTTTTTATATTTTTACACCGGACAGTTATTTGAAATATCCTAATGTTTACAAAATCTTAATCATTTACTTCAAGTTTTGCGCTTGATTTTAAATATTCTCAATGAACCTAAACAAATATATGTACGAATTAGACTACAATTTCCTACAGTAGCTACCAGTTAAACACGATCACCTAATAAAATCGTCATGTTTTTAATATCGCGTTTACACAGACGAAGATTGAAGCATTAGGAGGATTAGAAATGTCAAATTCCATACGACTTCTTTGAACGGCATATAAACATATAAGTCGTTGTAAGTTCTTGGAGAAATATCTCAGAGGTAAAAATTTGTTATAACACTTCATTACAGTCGTATATGGGCCTGTAGGAAGTAGTTTCCCACTGGAATTATAAATGAAATATGTGCGAGGTAAATCAAAGATAGGTAACTCTCCGTAACATGATTTTCCATTTAGAGATAAATGACAAAATTTCTTACGAAAATTTCGCAAGAACTGAATACGGGTCTTAACAGTCCACTTAACTTTATTTCAATTAATTGGGTTAATTGTAGCTTCATTTCTACAGGTGAGCTTGGCAATATTTCAATTTCCCACTTAAATTCAGACTTAAGCCCTATATTCACAGTTTTTATGAAATTTTCGCTGCCATAAAAAGTACGTGTATAAAAAATATTGAAAATTTCATGAACCGAAAATTTCGCTCACTTTACATTTGCTGGGTACTCAGTTCTTTGCGATAATTTCGAAAGCCAAATCAAGTACAGGGTTGTTACACCAATTATTGTTTGGGACCGGAATTTTGACATTTCGATTATTGCCTCAGGGCAGTCATCTTGGGCCGGTTCTATTTTTGTTATTCATTAACGACTTACCCGCCTCCATAATGCACTCTAAATTGTTAATGTACGCTGATGACGTGAAGATCTATTTTTCTTACAAGGATCCTTGTCAATATGCTTTACTTCAGAGGGATTTGTCTACTTTCCAGACGTGGTGCGAGACCAATTTGATGGAGCTTAATTTTACGAAATGTAAGCATATGCTGTTCTCTAGGTCATCATTATTTTCGGCAAAATACATTTTAGGTGGCAATGTTCTTGAATCGGTGGATTCATTTGTTGATCTTGGTGTTCTCTTGGACAGAAAATTGAATTTCAACTCCCACATAATTACGATGGTGAACAAGGCTTATGGCGTTCTGAACTTTATTAAACGTTGGGCAAAGGAATTTTCAGATCCCTACGTTACGAAAAATCTTTTTACTTCACTAGTCCGCCCTATTCTCGAATATGGATCAGTTGTTTGGGACCCCCAGTACAATTTGTATGTTAATATGATTGAATCGGTCCAGAAACAGTTTCTCATTTTTTGTCTGAGAAATCTTCAATGGAACCCGAACCATAATCTTCCTTCGTATAGCAGTAGACTAGCATTGATCAGATTGCCGACTCTTAGTAGTAGACGTACCATGATAAACTCTATTACAGTTTTGAAGATAATTGATGGATGTATATGTTCTGAATTTCTGTTATCTAAGATTTTCATAAATGTCCCATTGAGACCCACGAGGTACTATAAACTCGTAAACATCGAGTTTCAGCGTTCGAATTATGCGTCCTTCGATCCAGTTAGGAGAATGTGTCGTGACTTTAATGAGCTATATCAGTTTATTGATTTCACAGGTAGTTGGGAAACGACAAAGTCTAGCATAATTTGTCATTTGAACCGATTGCATTAGTGCTGTATATTCGTTAACGTACATATGTAAATTTAATTTACTTTATCCTTACTATCTGGTCTGATTTATGATTTGGTTTTCGTTTTGCTCGTAATTATTATATATTGAAGTATCTTATGTTAATATCTCGTGATGTGCTTTTATACTTATTTATGTTAGTGTAATACCAACTGGTGAAGAATTTCTGTAGTTGGTTGTAACGTGTGAACTTATAATCCTTGCTCTCCCGTTATAGACCGGTCTATAATGTGTACGCTGTCCTCACGTTATGGGGACGTGGCCCTCTCGGTCGGTAGGGGCGGGTAAGAGTGGCGGCGATGGGTTCGCTCGATTTAAAAAAAAAAAAAAAAAAAAAAAAAAAAAAAAAAAGTAATACCATATGCGTTGAAAATAAAAAGGACTGCAAAGATGAATTATTAATGAAATATTTGCAAGGTAAAAATATTAGAGATAAATGACAAAATTTCTTACGAAAATTTTGCAAGAACTGAATACGGGACTTTAAGTAATGACAATGTTGCCACATATTCAATTTCAAAAAATTCCAACAAAAAGTTATCTTATGTAAATTTTTTTTATCATTTCCTGGGAATTGGCAAAATGGCTTACAAGTAGTAAGTTCATTAAAATTATTTTATTTAATGGAAAACTACAAATATTTTTCTATCTCTAAATTTTAAGGATCCATTTTTATTTTCGATTGATTGACAACGTATTTTCACAACAACGCGCGGCAAATTCCGTAAATATCTGATCATGGTAGAATTATCTATCAGGTAAAGTCGTTTGACCAGGTGATTTATTTCCATGTAATTTTTCGTTTGACTTGTCAAACTCATATGTATTTTCTTTTTGCACTTTTTTGTATTCTTTTCACAACTGAAAGGAATGAACAAAGACAAAAATTGCTTCCATGTGTTTGTTGGCACTGGCAACAAACGCTGCCGTATCGTACGTTTTTTCACACACTACAGCAAATGTTTCCACATTTCGTAGTATTAAGTGTAGATCGCTTTTTAAATCATGAGCAGCAAATGCTTAATGACGCAGTTACACCGCCGTTTAACGCGGCAGTTTTACACCACCCAATTTGAGATTAAAATAAATTAAGTTGGCGGCTATTGGTTTTGCCAGTTTTGTACAAATTCGGGATGTTGTTGAAATAACTGAACATATCAAATTGGAGCAATGAGTCAAATCGGGCTTGTCGATAAAAATAGGCTCACAATTGAAACCAGTAAGAGCAATTTATATCGACAACGGCGTGAACTTCAACAAAGTTTTGGTGGCGACGACGCGACGGAATATTTTCGATCGGCTTCCATCTGTCAAACAGTTGATTTTTTGTGTATGTTTTTATTATGGTTGCATGTTTTTAACAACTTAATTATCGACAGTGTTGCATCAAAGTGTACACCAGTTTAAAATAAGGTTAAAAATTAAACTTCAGTTTCTACAGATTAAAATTGTATGAGTAATCTTCTGGCTTAGCGCGGTCTAACGGAGTTAACCTTCGAAATGCGTTAATCTTGTTTGGTGTAAAAGCCGTATAATGGCGCAAAATAGTCAGTTAAACTGTAACTAGTATTTAACAAACAAGCCTCTAAACTAAGTTTAACTAACAACCCAAAACCCTGATCTAAATGTACTATTACATCATTTTTTTTCAAAGGTCATGAAACTTATTTGAATCCAAGATACGGATTTTCATAGAACCACTTGCGAAATCAATGTTTGGGTTTGAAAACGTATGTAATACCCACACACGCCCCTTATGTTACTTCCCATACATTTGTTTGGGGGGTGGTGGACACCAGAGTTGGGTAGTTCGCGAACGAACCAGGCGTGGTAGAATAAGTAAGGTAAACTCGTTAAAATAGCTGATTTTAACTTTTTTTATATTTGCTATAGGAACCAGTTCAGTACTTTTCACTCTCTTGCATCAGAAGCTCAGCAGGGCACCATTTCATTGTTTTACTCTGAGATGATCTCTGTTTCACATCATGCAACTATTCATGTCACTTTCGATATCTGCTTTAAGTATAAGCAAGTTATTTCGATTTAGTGTATTGATGGCCGTGCCAAATGTGAGCGTGATAAACTGTATGTAGTTTTGTTTGCAATGTCCATCCCAAATGAGTGTGCGTCCACATGAGGGATTGCCAATTACACGTGGGAAATGTATAAGCGGGCTTTATACAGAGTAACCCATCCCCATTTTAATTTTGAATATATGAACAAATTAAAATAATGTCTACATCTCGGAAACGTAGCGTTTGCGGATGACTAACGGCTTTTGAAAACGGCTTTTGGACAATTTTTTTTCACAGAATCGTTAAAAGGACAAGTTTCTGCGGGTGCACAAGAAAAAAAAACGAATTAGCAGTAACAGAATTTTCTGGTTGTCACAACCACATTAAATGTCATCATCAACCGTATTAGAGGTTAGCACAATCTATTAGATGTTGCTTCAACCTTATTTCAGTTATGGAGACTAAATTCAGTCGTGACAACCTCAATTCGGTTGTGACAACTGCAATTCGGAAGTAGCTGTCAGTATACAGAAGTCATTTCCCTTGACCGTTATTCTCGCCGTATGTCTACCAATCAGGCAGTGTTCTGTAAAACCTGAAATAAACATTGATACCTTCGGTCTGAATAGAGGCAGAAGGTGTATGCATTTCCTCCTATTCACTAATGGCTATGTTTGTCTTACACGTACATATTCTCTGCCTATCGTCCACCTCAACTGCTTCATCATATAGGAGCGTTGTTAAAGGATATGCTTACAAGTCGCTAGGGGCATGCCAATACATTTAAATTCCTGTGGAACCCGTAAGGTAGTCCCTAGTCTCGCCAACTCATCCCCTCTGCAGTTCCCTAAAATGTCTCTGTAGCCTGACACCAATAAAAGGTGAATATCATGTCATCTCGTAAAGAGATCTGCGGCAGTCTTGGGCAGATGTCGAGTTCAGTTCCAGGATCTTGATTATCGACTGACTGCCAGAAAAGACATTGACCCAATTATCCCTCAGTCATTCGATACTTTCCTAATAGCCAAAATTTCCGCCTGATATACCGTCTAATGATCAGGTAGTCTATAAGAAAAATATAACCTAGTTCCTAGAGTAGACTCCATACCCTACCTTGTCATTAATTTCTGACACATTTGAGTTAGAATTCAAATCGCTTTCTATACCAGGAAATCCTTTGTTTCGAATGGGAGTTCCGTTTTCGAGTAGCCGCCAAATACAGAGATGTTGGGAGAAACTTCCAGCTCTGTTTCATGACCGACTCTGACCATGCCCCATTGTGAGAGTTGCCTTAACCTGATGACAGACATCGAAGCAACCTGCCAGGCTATAATGTCCACCGGCAACAAATATAACATTACATTCAGTGCATCAGTGGAAGTGGTTCGCAGAGCACACGTGATGCTCATCATCACCATTCTTTAAAACCTAATCAGTAATGCACAATAGGTGGGTTCCCCAAGCACTTGCCACCACACGATAACCCCAGAGAGCATCATCTGGCTCACCACCGCTATATACATCCACTGGCTAAACCTCGGGGAATGCCCGCGTTTGCGACCTAAAGCCCTCTTACAGGTGAATAGGCTATGGTCGCCTTTTTCGCCTTTTCCACTACATTGGGTCTGAAACTAAGATTGCTGTCCAAAAACTCCCAAGTATTTGGAACTCTCTGCAAGCTTAATTTCAGATCAATACTTCGTGATAGGTTTCAAGGATGCTATTTATACCGTCGATTAAAGGCACCAGCACGGTCTTGTCCGGGTTTACCCTCCCTATACTGGAATTCTTGTCCCTTACAACTATTGTCACGTCCCACAGTGGTCCAGCGTACAAAATTCACCATCTTTTGATCTAGTAATCATTTTTAAGGTTTGATTGTAAGAAATGAGTCAGGCATTATATTTAAAATGAAAACAGTTTACTTCAAATATTGTACATTTCCCGTAAAAGTTTTTTTTTGAGTTTCGAGTTGTTATAACTCGTTTGTGGTAAAGAAAAGAATAGTTAAGGAAAACTTTTTATTTGAGTCTAAAGTTATCGCATGTCGTTTGTTGGAAACGATTTTCGATTGTCGTAAACGATTTACGCATTTGCGCATTAAGGCTTTAAAGAGGCTATCTGGCAACAGTTAGAATTAGAAGAGACTTAAGGTGGGATCACACGATTGTCGCAATGCACCAATTATTGGTCTATTTTATAATCCAATCGTGTGATTTCACAATTTATTGGCTCATACGGCAACCCACTACAATATTGTGCTTAATTGTCCCAATCAAATGCAACCCTGAAAGCACGACAGGCAGCCATGCACCAATATAAATGTTAAAAATGCGCCAATATTTATTGTGTTCTAGAGCGGCAATCGAATAAGGCAATACGTGCCAATTTTTGTTCTTTTAATAGATTTTTTCTTGTGACCGTGGAACAGCATTTCTATTCGTAAGTACATTGAATTTTTTATTGTTCTAAATGTTTTAATTATTATTCCCTTGCAGTTTTTATATGGATTATGAAGATTTGTGCATCGAACGATGTGACGATTATGTGGACACAGCATTGGAGGATTCACTGGTCATTGTAGAGGATGATTCCGTGGACCAGCGACCAGAAACCCCTTTGGCCAAAAGGAACACATCATCACATCATCTTTATTGCAGTCAATTAAAGTTTTTTAAATCTATGTATATTGTACGCGTATAAACAAAACAAAATTTGCAATTTACCACAGCACAACAACAGCTGTTTCTCAGAGTTGCCGTAAACTACACCAATCGTGTGACTGGAAGCCGCCAACTATTGCCACCTAATCGTTTTGCACCAATTTGCGACAATCAAATTTATGAAATGTGAGGCAATCATGTGACTGTACAAAATTTGGTTGCGACAATATTTTTTATTGTTCCCCAATTCAGTACAATAAAAATTGTTCCAAATTGGTGTATTGCGACAATCGTGTGATTCCACCTTTAGTTTTGACATTTTTGTATTTCATGATGCCATTATGGAATTATACCAGGTAATGGCAAGAGGATTTGTATGTATGGATTAGTAATATTATATAATTCTGTTCAGCCATTTTTCTATTTCTTTATTTGTAGAAATTTTCTATTTCTTTATTTGTAGAAATAACTTTTCATGTAATTTAAGATATTTGTATGCGGAATTTATTTACAATTTTGTTATTATTTAGAAAATAAAGAAACAAAGCAATATCAACTGTCATTATGACACTACCTTCTATATTAATCTTGTTTGTATGTGTTGTCATTAATGTACATGTTCAATGAAGTACATTTCCCTGACTTTTCCATTTCCATTTCCTGTTCTCTGCGGTTGAAATGATTTATGATATGATAATAACATTATCGAGGTAAATTTACTCGATCTTGGGTACAAAAATGTATTGGAAATCACATGATAATAAAGCGATTTGTCGGTTATCGAGTCGATCTGCAAAGATCGAGTGCATGTAAACGCCCTATTATACTATCCGATCAAATTCAGCGATTTGTAGAAAGAGAAAGATGGATGCGAAATGAACCAGCCCGGCATCCGAGGCTTTGAAGGTGAGTTCACTTCGTTTCCTTTGTTGCTGTATTTTTCCTGTTGACTACCAACCCTGCCTGACCAGATAATTGTTTTAAGAAACTCCAAAAATCGTTGGAATTTGAAAACCGTTCACTTAATATCGATCCCCTAATCTAAAATTACTGATACATCAGTTTAATATCAAATTCAAAGTAATTAAAAGCACAAAAAACATTTAATTATAAAACATTTCAAGTGAACTAGGAAAAGTAAATAATTTATAATGGATTTGCAATATCAATACCACTTGTTTTTGAATAGAAAACATAAATTTTACTTAAAATCCACCGAATCCACCAAACACACCAAAACTCACCGATTTGAACAGTAAAAAATAAACATTTTAAAAGAAGAAATAAAAGCTTTAAACATAAATTTTAATTTAAACGACAGTGTGTGGTATTGTTGTTGTTCTATGCCTTTGAATTGTTTTAGAAACGTTTTTCGTTTTCTTTATCTTTTGATTTTTTTTTGCAATCATCTATTTTTAAGTTAACAACAAATTAATTTATCACAATAGACATGAGTTGCTCCACGCAATTTTCGTTAGCATCACTTGTTTGTTGTGGTACATAGAGTGCCCGAAACCAGAACCGAAAAACCGGTGTGAGGTTTTTTAACGTACTTTTTGAATAATAACGGAAGGCCGGTTATTTTAGGTCGGCTAAACTGATTTTGCTTCAATTGTGCACAAATATCCTTAGAAAAATTTAAAATTAAATACAAAGGAAATGATTTTAAAATCTTAATGAAATTTTCCAATTAAATGGAAACATGATTTCTATTTTCAAATTTAAATATGATTTTATAATTTGAATAAAGTTTCTTATTTGAAACAACAACATAGAGGGCGGATTAATAAGTCCGTGCCTTTTTGAATGAAACACAGTTTTTTATGCAAAAAAAAATTATTTTTGAACATAATCTCCTTTTAGCTCAATACACTTAGTCCAACGTTTCTCCAAGTTTTGTATCCCTTCCCAACAAAAATAGGATTTTTCGAGGTCCATAAAGTAGGCATTTTTCTTATCAATAATATCATCGTTGGAGCTGAATCTCTTTCCACCGAGCCATTTCTTTAGGTTTGGAAATAGGAAATAGTCACTGGGGGCTAAATCCGGAGAATATGGTGGATGGGGTATCAATTCGTAGCCCAATTCATGGAATTTTGCCATTGAGACTACACACGTGTGCACCCGTACGTCTATGGTCACTTGAGAGCAAACGCGGCACCCATCTTGCAGACAGCTTTCTTAAACCCAACTGATCATTTAAAATCGAAACCACACTGCCATATGAAATGCCTATTGCATCGATAATCTCACGCACTTTTACTCTTCGATTGACCAACACCATATCGTGGAATTTTTCGACATTTTCGGGTGTATTGACCTCAATTGGCTGTCCAGAACGTTCAGCATCATTTGTACTTGTGCGACCACAACGAAAGTCAGTAAACCACTTTTTTACCATTGAAATCGATGGTGCAGAGTCCCCATTGTGTTTATCAAGTTTTTCCTTGGTTTGATTGATGGATTTTTTCCGCAAAAAATAATGTTTAGTGAGCACTCGGAATTCATTTTTTTCCATTTTTAAAAAAATGTAGGCGGATGTATATTTTGAACAGCTGTTAAACGCAAAGTAAATGGTGGAACTTGGTCAAAATTTGACAGTAGTCTATTAACAGGTGGTACTTGATGGGAGCAGTGTTGCATTTCATATAACTATGAGGGAAGTTCGAAAAGTCACGGACTTATTGATCCACCCTCGCTTTCAACGAAGCCTGCATTGTCAAGAATTTTGTGAATATTGATGTTTAGGGTAAGGTATTGTTTTTGATGTTTTCGCACAAGTATGTGGTGTTGATGAAATTCTCACTAAGTCGAGTTTTGTTTATCCCTATAATGTGTGATGATATACATATGTACGTAAATACTTCTGAAGAAGGCCTTGGTGAATATTGAAAATGCTATAAGTATAAATTTCACATTATTTTTTGGAAAACAATTCTCTATTAAAATTCAGATTTTAAGAGAAATTAATTTTAAACCGAATTATGATTGAAAGATATTTGAATAAAATCATTAAATCTAAATAAGATTTTGAAACGGTTTTTTTGCTTACATTTCAAATGTAAATTACAATATGAATTCGATTTTCAAGTTTAATAAGATTTTGAAATATGAAAATCTCTTTCAAATTTAAACACGAATAAGAATATGATACGGTTGCTAAACCAATTTATTGTAATTGGTACCTACATAAGTAATTACATTTTTTTTACAAAAATCTCGGTTCCCCCGGCATTTATCAAATTAAAAACCAGAAAACTAGTTTCTTAAAGAATTTATTTTTCTTTCAAACTGAAACCCATTTTCTTTTTCAAAAATCTATCTTTTTAACAAAGCTGTAACCGGTTTTTAAAGATGACGTTTTTATGGATACCCTAGTGGAACAGTACACGATATTGCTTTCAGTTTGAGCAAAAAATCAAATTTTTTGTTTTTATTAACTTGCAACATTTTCAATTATGTATAATTTGAAATATATAAAAAATCTTACATGGGGCAAATTAGTTACGTATATGACAACTATAATTTGGAGATTAATTTGAACTACATCTACAAATGCAAATTTAAAAAAATTCCATTGGCAATTGTACTTATTTTAAAACCATTTATTTAATGTCTGGCAATTTTGGTTTCCAACTATTTTATATATTATACGAGTAATACGAAGCCACAAACCTGTACGTACTATAATAAAGTACTATAAAAACAGAATTGCCAGCAGTCAAACAAATTCAAAATATTAAAACCATTAAAAACCATTAAAACCATATATCATTAGAATTGGCATCCGATTCTACAAGCATGCAAAGCCACTAAATGAAATTTATAAAACCTCACTTGAAATAATAAAAAAAATTTAAATTTAAATTGCATCAATTGGAATTCAAAAGATACCAATTTAAATTCATTATACATCACCTCGCTTAGTGACGGCGACACTATCAAGTACTTAGCCATGAAAGAGGTACTCAAAATACCATTCGGAACCGATGTAAAACTATAGGCCTCAATTCAGTGTGTGTAAAACTAGAAAGCGCACAGCTCACTGATTGCGAGAAGTGATTTGCTATGACGAATTGCGAACATGCGAATAGACAGGGTTTCATGAACAACAGCATCTCTGTTGCAATACATTAACTGGCCTGCCTATGAGCATCCATTCTCCCTTCCACTAGCAGGCATGTTGGTAGGAAGTTAGTATACATGCCTACGGGAAGTTTTTGAATATACAGAGAAGGCCTCCTGACCAGAGAGTGGAGCCAACTTGTTGCGACGCCGCCAATACTATCGTCGCACACGCCTGGAAATAAGCCGATGTTACTTCTTTTGTCATCGGATCGGCTGAAACTCATATGTCGATCGCTTTTTGGTCGACATGGAAATAATCGTATTATTAAATTTTTCTTCCAAATCTTATTCAATTTCAAAAGAAGAAGAAAAGAAGCCGCCAACATGAAAACTTAGTGCCGATTTCATGCACCTCGTTGCCGCCGCCCACGTCCATGATTTAAAAATAAGAAAGCGGTAAAGTACGATATCCCCTGCCTCTCAAATCAACATCTTAGTTTGGGAGAATACCTCAAATTAAGCACAACATTTTAAATAAACTTTATGGATGACTCCCCTATTTATCGAATTATCTGGGGTTGGAAATTTAGAATTTGAAAACTTATTTGCAGTATTACTTGACCCAATAACCCTGAAGCACCGGATATAAGTATCTATGGTTAACAGCGTTGGCTTCTAGACTAAAGAATTTTTTTTTCTTAAAGCTTTCAGTGTGAACGGGCTGAGGGATCTTCGATTCTGGTGTGGCTCTATAGCCGGGTTTGGTATAGATTATTTGTTTCTTCATCGTTTCTAAATCTTCAAAATTATAAAAATCATAGATTTTTTTTAATTTCAACACCCGGTATCTCCATAACTAAGCGAGTTAGTGGCAATTTTAGTTTTACTTTTTGTGGCCTTGTTTGGATTGGGAGACCCCGGATATCGTACTTTTCCCCAGAGAGCCGCCAACATAAAAAATTCAAGCCGATTTCAGCCGGCGTGCCGCTGACCCCGACCACCAACTTTATGGATGACTCCCCTATTTATCGAATTATCTGGGGTTGGAAATTTAGAATTTGAAAACTTATTTGCAGTATTACTTGACCCAATAACCCTGAAGCACCGGATATAAGTATCTATGGTTAACAGCGTTGGCTTCTAGACTAAAGAATTTTTTTTTCTTAAAGCTTTCAGTGTGAACGGGCTGAGGGATCTTCGATTCTGGTGTGGCTCTATAGCCGGGTTTGGTATAGATTATTTGTTTCTTCATCGTTTCTAAATCTTCAAAATTATAAAAATCATAGATTTTTTTTAATTTCAACACCCGGTATCTCCATAACTAAGCGAGTTAGTGGCAATTTTAGTTTTACTTTTTGTGGCCTTGTTTGGATTGGGAGACCCCGGATATCGTACTTTTCCCCAGAGAGCCGCCAACATAAAAAATTCAAGCCGATTTCAGCCGGCGTGCCGCTGACCCCGACCACCAACTGGTTCAGCAACCATCGCCGATAATGCCAGATGGGCTCCACTCTCTGCTCCTGGCAGATCTACTTTCGGAAGGGAAACACGTATGCCTATCAGATTTTTTTAAACCATTAGAGGAGGCCTCTTTCCAGGTCTTCTTCAAGAAGCGACATATTTCGTCAGTCTAAGAGAAGCAGTATATAGGTCCTGCATGTATGCCTGCTAGAAGAAGGCATAGTTGTATGCCAAAAAACTTCCTCAGAAGTCGTACTTTTAGGCATATTTTGAGAATGCCTCAGCGTTTATGCTACTGCAATGGTTCCGTTCGTGAACCACATCGCTGGCTACGTCCATTTTATGCTCGACATAACTGTCTATCAGAGCAAATAATTCGTTTAACGATAAACAGTTTTCTCACTATGGTATCTTTTAATGTGTCCATGAGTCCCAAATGAGTCCATTCATTATCATGCACAACAATGGGATCTGTGTCCATCCTAGGGAGTCTCGATGCTACAGCTAATTATGTAGTTGAAATTTTGATGGAGAACTAAGTGTGTAAGGGAAAAGGCGATAACTGATCGGAAGTATTGGGGTTGCTCTGTACGTTATAGAAAAATTTGGAACCGTGCATCGACGCAGTGACTTTCCAAGATTTCCAGTGAAAGAACAGCAGCTTTTGAACACTCATGTTATATTAGTTATATTACTATAATTATATGGCCCATCCATCCACTTTATGGACGATTTTGCGGAAAGATCTTGATCTGCACGGTTATCAAATCCCGGGTTTCAAAACCTCGATTTTCATAAGAATATGTTGTCGGTGGTGCAATGGCTAGTGTGCGCGGCTCTTGTACATGAGAACGTGGGTTCGATCCCTGCTCAGACCACCTTACATTTCTTTCGACGACGGTCACCTCGCTTAGTGATGGCGACACTATCGAGTACTTAGCCATGAAAATGCATTTCAAAATACCGTTCGGAACCGGTGTAAAACTGTAGGTCCTTTTTTTCGACGACGGTCACCTCGCTTAGTGATGGCGGCACTATCGAGGACTTAGCCATGAAAATGCATTTCAAAATACCGTTCGGAACCGGTGTAAAACTGTAGGTCACAATCAGTGAGCGTAAAACTAGAAAGCGCGCATCTCACTGATTGTGAGAAGCTCTCCCCAATCCCTTCATGGGATGTTATGGGACACCATTTTTATTTTATGTTGTTCATCGGCGTCGTAAAGGGTAACTAGATAGTAATGATACTTTTTCCAATTGCTATGTTTCAGAAGGTCACCAACGACATTCAGCTGTCAAAATATTTAATAAGGTTCGCAATTTCATCATGCATCTATTCACGCCTGCCAAACGCAACCTGAATTTCGTCGTGTGGTCGTTTGTCATCATGGTTTCTGTGCACACGCAATTCGCAGCGCCGTGGAAAAGTTTCAGCGTGAGTACATTCTTTTGGACCTTAAGCCACCAAGCAGTATGAGACTGACCAGCTGAATTGGTCATCGCCAGAGAGTCAACACCGCTTTTTTCGGTTAGATTTGGGCCTACATCCATATAAAATTGTGCTGCCGCAATAATTGAAGCCGGTAATTGGCCGCTGGAAATATTAGGTTGAGATTGGGAGTTTTGACCACGGGTGCACTGCGTACTACTCCCACTGATGCACTGAATGTAATGTTATGCTTGTTGGCGGTAGACATTATAAGCATGCAGATTGCTTCCATGGCTCCCATTAGGCTAAGAAACTCTCACAATGGAGCATGGTCGGAGTTTGTCATGGAACTGCACACTCTCATGGAAATACTACACTCTCATACCGAAAAAGGATTCCTGGAACAAATGAGTTCCTGGTAGAGAGGGAAATGCAAATTTCTACACGGATGGTTCGAAAATGAATGATCAGGTAGCCTACTGGGTCTACACTAGGGTACTAGGGTTGTACATTTCTCGTAGATTACCTGATAGTTGTAGCATGAATCAGGCTGAAATTTGACTTTTAGAGAAGTGCCGGACTGGCTAAGGAATAAGTCACAGGCTGTCGGACAGTCACAGGCTGTCATTAAGTCCCTAGAATCAGTATTTCTGTATTCAACATCTACCCAGGACAGTCGCAGATTTCTTAACAAGATGGCTTAGAATGAATCATGTCAGTGGCAGTACGATATTCACCTTATGTGATATTCCCAGTTCCGAGGAACTGCAGAGTGCCTGAGCTGGCCACACTAGGGACTACATTACAGGTTTCACAGGAATTGGAGCGTGTTGACTTGCCCTTACCAACGTGTAGGCATATCCCGCAAGAACGCTCCTCCTATATAATGATGCAGGAGAGATGGACAAGGGCTCAAGACGAATCCGCCCATAGTGAATAGCAGGAGATGCATGAAATTTCTGCCTTTACCCAGGCCCAATGTATCAATGCTTGTTTCAGTTTTGACACGACATTGTATGATTGTTAGACAAGCGGCGAGACTAAAGGTCATGGCAAATGACTGCTATAGAAGCTATAGCGGTGAAAAATATGAAGAATCCATGAATATATTTTCTGCTCGTGTCCATGACTAGCCGGGAAGATGATGTCTACTATGGGATCATACCATTTTAGGAACCTGGGAGAATTATCTGAGATAGGCGTAGACAAGATCTTGAGCTCTTGGAACAAACTAAATGGTTCCCCGGTGGAGCTAACGATTAATCTCGTTAGCTTGTGGTGTCACAATGGACTAAGAAGTCTAAGTGAGTTGTTCATCGACTGCCACTAACACCTAACCTAACCTAATCTTCAAGTCACTGTGGAGACACTGTTACATCCTTTACATTTGACTGTTTCGTGTGCTTTATAGCCATTGGAAGCATTGGTCCCTACCTCTTCAAACACGTTGCCGACCAGAATGCTACAGTTTATGGCGTCCGCTATAGAGCAATAATCAATGACTTCTTCGTGCCTCATTTCTTCGTTTCAACAAGCTGGCTTTCCACGCCACACAACGCGTGCCACAATTTGGCGGGTACATTAATTCGCATGTTGGACCTGTGAATTGGCCTCCAAGAAATCAGTAGTTTACACCTTTAAGCCAGAGACAAAATGCTGAGGATAGTGATCAAAAGTTGAACCTCCTGATTGGACTACATCCGAGCCAGCCGCGGCGGCCATATGCCAGAAAGCATATGCAAATAAAAATGGTACACAATCATCTTTCAGTTACGGCCAATTTCATTGCAATTGTTACAATACATCTGGGTTTTATTTAAATTTAAAACTAAATAAATAAGTGGCCGTCAGTGGTGCAATGGTTAGTGTGCGCGGGTCTTGTACATGAGACCGTAGGTTCGATCTCTTCTCTGATCAACTCAAATTTCTTTCAATGCCGGTGACCTCGCTTAGTGACGGCGACACTATCGAGTACTTAGCCATGAAAAAGCTACTCAAAATATAGTTTAAAATTATGTACCTCTAAAAAAAGCACCCTTTTGAAATAATTATAAGAATGAATAAAATAAATGGTTTCCCATGACATCCCATGAAGGGACAGGGGAGAGCTTCTCACAATCACTGAGTTGTGCGCTTTCCAGTTTTCACTCACTGATTGGGACCGACAGTTTTACACAGATTCCGAACGGTATTTTGAGAAACTTTTTCATGGCTATATACTCGATAGTGTCGACGTCACTATGCGAGGTGACCGCCGCCGAAAGAAATGTTAAGGTGGTCAGAGCAGGGTTCGAACCCATGATCTCATGTACAAGAGGCGCGCACTCTAACCATTGCACCACCGACGGAATGACAGCAGTTAAATTCTATGAACAAATTCAGAAAACCTCGCACTGTGCGTTAATGTGTTTTTCTTTTTGCGTTTTCTGTCCACTTTGTTTCGCACGAATAACAACAAAAATCTATGAAAACACGTAATAACGTTTTGGTTTCAATTTAAACCAAAGGAAAAAATCAACACCAAAGCGAAAGGTGACGACGATCTTGTCCGCAGTTGCGGTTAAAAACGGGGTATACAAAGTTTCCGAAAAAAACGCAAAACTTGTGTATTTCAAAAGACATTTGTTAACACAAAATTGTTTATTATGTAATAAACAAAAAAATATCAAACATAAATTTAAAATTACACATTTGGTTATAATTTTACCATAAAGAAATGTAGGGGGGGGAATCTAAACCCAAAATGTTTGTGGTATAGAGGCAGACATAATAGCGAGATCATTTCGAAATTTAGAACATCCCATACTGCCATATTGCAGTTTTAATTGGCGCCCCACCCTTCGGTTAGCCCACCAATTTGGGTATTGTAATTTCGAATTTGTGTGTTACATGTTTTTTTTTTTTTTGAAGGGGATTTAATAAACAAAATTTCGTTTACATCCGTTTACAATATAATTTTCTCAATACTTTTATTTGTCTTTCAATATAAATATTTCACTTTTTCCCCTTCACTTTTATGAAAATTTTCTTGTTTGCCGTTGTTTTAAACAAAGGATTATCTTATTTTATTATTCGTTATTATTATAAACATTTTGAAAACTTTTAATATATTCCCGTTTTGATTTCGAAATTTTTTTTTTAATTTATATACATATTTCAAATACTTTTTTCCTGTGTTAAATTTTTTCTTTCAAATTTTTATACCGAAACGGACAACGGTTGTTTCGTTCTTCTTAAGGCGATCGTCAAAGTTGTACTGGTTCAAATGCTTGTCGAACGTCTGTTGGGGGTGCTTGTGCTCCTCTGCATGGTTAGTTGTTTCTCTTGGCGCAGGTGATCTTATTGTGAATATTGTGCGCATTCCTCGAAGAATTTGCTCAAAAATTTATTTTATTTTTTGAGAATTTCCTTACAAATGCTCGTTAGAGAATTGTTGCTTCTTCACATTTTGGCGAGACAGATGTGATTTATTTTTTCTTTATTTGTGCTTTAGATTTTTGAAATGTCGTGTAGTTTTTGTTTGATTTTTTCCGTGTGCTGGCGTTTTGAGGGCTAACGAAATTTATGTTAATACGTTGTTGGTGTCACGGCACTGAAATGACTCGTTCTAAGACATACAATTGATGACATTGAATAGATTTTGGTCATTCATGCTATGTAGCAATTAATATTTGTTGCTTTGTTCGATCCGTAATAAAGTGTTCATTGGGATTGGGTTCAATCAATGGCTATTTTGTAATCACTTGAAATTGTATTATTTGTACTGAGAGGACGACAATGTTCTTTGCAATTACTATTAGGGGAAATTTTTGTTATAACCCTTAAGGCCTTGTTAGACTGTCAGTGTAAATAGAACGATACGCGGATAGAGAAATGAAATGGAAATCTCTTTTCCATTTAAAAGAAATCGTGCTATCATTCTGCTTTTGATATACTCTATCAGTTAAGGAAAATTAAAGAAAATGGAATGGAAAACATATGTTTGTTTAGTGACACAATATGCCTCTGTTGAACTCTTCCCTTTTTATGATGAGCACACATCTGCTTGGAAACTTGAGAGCGATGAGAACACATCTGCTTGAAAACTTGAGAGCTGTTCATAGACATTTTTAATATAAGTAAAAATACAAACATTTCGTTCAGTAATCAAACATAAATTACACTAGGTCACAAATAACAAAATTTTCTCTGTGATTTGTTTCTAGCATACTTTTTCTCATTGATTTTGACCTACTAAACACGAAAATGAGTTTTAAAAATTTTTCTGTTGATTGGTTTTCGAGATACAAATTTTTGAACTTTTTTTTTTAAATTTTTGGAGGTACACTTACAATTTTGAGCATATCTTTCGTCTTCTTTGACGTATTTGATCCTACTACTACTCAAATTAAAGCAAATTGAGCCGTCTACAACTCATTCTCAAATCGGGTGAGTAGATTTGATGTTGGCGGCTTAAAAAGGTTAAAAAACTGCGTTTTTTTAGTAAAAATGTGGCAGAAAAATTCATATAAAAATTCATATGAAATATAAAACGCGATGCTAACAGCGATTTTGGTTTTTTTACGTATAGCTGGCATTTTTCCAAAGAAAATAAGCACTTACTTAACAAAATCTGACAACAAATGGCGGACTTATAATTTTTTTGGTAAAACACCGAAATCCCGCTATTTCACGATATTTTGATTTTCATTATTTGCACAGCTAACCTACTAGGAGGGATCGAAAAAGCAAGTTTTTTATAATCCTTTTGGAATAGAACGGAACAGTTGCTCCTATACATAAGTTACTTCTGTTCAAAATTTCACCACCCTGGGTTAATGTCTTCTGTTCTGGCAAGGGACGTGAAATTTCAAAAATTTAGTGAAATCAGCAATTTTTTTTTTTGGAAATTTTTTTCAAATGTCACAGCACTTAGCAGTTTTGATAAAATTTTTAAATTAATATTAATAACACAAATATTTCGTAATTGTAAAAAACCTATTTACAATACCGTACGGACGTTTCGTCGATGTTTTTAAGAAAATGGTATAATGAAAATGCAGAACATAGAAACACATGTGCATTTTACGATACGAATTTTGGCAAACCCACTTTACATGTACAAAATTGTTTGGAAAAAACGTTTACGTAATTTTTATGATTCTCAGAATTAAAAAAAATAAGTAATACACAAATAGTTATTTAATTTTTATGATTGAGGTTGCAGAGTAATATACGCTTCTGAATGTGCGTGGACGCTCTTCGTGTTCCTTTATGACTGCTACTCCGTTCACAGTCAATTAAAGGGAATTACACTTTTTTATTGATGTGTGTTTTCCCGATGGCTACCTGTATCGGATTTTTTTACAGAAATTCCCCCCACATTTGCAGAGTAATATACGCTTCTGAATGTGCGTGGACGCTCTTCGTGTTCCTTTATGACTGCTACTCCGTTCACAGTCAATTAAAGGGAATTACACTTTTTTATTGATGTGTGTTTTCCCGATGGCTACCTGTATCGGATTTTTTTACAGAAATTCCCCCCACATTTGTGAGTGGTCATTATTTGGAAACTTTTCCACAATTTGAAACGCACACTTGCTGAATCAGGTATATAGCCAGGTATAGTATTGTTCATTTATCGTTTTTTGTCATTCAACAAGTGTCTACGAACGCGAGTAGTACGAGTAAAAAGTGAAACAAATTGAATTTAAGTGCATATAATAACTAACCAAAAAGTAAGACAATGAGTAAAAGACTACGTGTGTTCGAGTGTTTGAACAATCCAGACAATTTCTGCAATGTTTGTGGCGAGTTTATAAAGAATAATCACGCACACGCGTTTACTCCAGCAGTGCAATTGCACTATTTGAATTATTTTGGTATTTCACCAAATATCACAGAATCATGGACACCTAAGTCGCTATGTCATCTTTGCTATATAATCCTAACCAACTGGGCAGCTGGCGGAAGGTAAGAATTTGTATTTAAACACATTAAGCAAAGCAAATATAGTAATTTATTTTAATTTTAGGCGCCATATGAAATTTGATACACCAATGATGTGGAAAAAGCCGCTATGCCATTCCACAGACTGTTATTTTTGCCTCACCACAAACAGTGGGGTAGGGAGATTTTTAAAATGGAACTACGCTCAAGTGGGATCGTTTGCACTTCCAGTACCACATTCGAATGATGTACCATATCCAGTGTGCCCTGGTGCATCTCTTCAAAAAGCAGAATCGTCAGATCAAGAGTCCGAGTCAAGTGCAAGCGAATTTGGGGCGTGCAGAAAGCGAAAATTACTGTCACAGGCCGAACTAAACGATTGGGTGCGCGATTTTGGTCTCACTAAGGAGAAATCCGAACTTTTTGCGTCTCAGATGGTACAGTGTGGATTTGCGGATTCAGAAGTGAAAGTAACAGCGTACAGGAAGCGTCACCAGCAGTATGCAAAATTTTATACAAAGAAAGACCAAATATGTTTTTGCAGCGACATTTCCGGCTTGTTCCAAGAGCTTCACCAAATTCACAACCCCAATGAATGGAGGTTGTTTATTGACAGCAACAAAGAGAGCTTGAAGGCAGTTCTCTTACATAATGGGAATGAAAAGCCATCTCTTCCTATTGCTCATGCGGTTCATTCAAAGGAGAACTATGAAACTATGAACATTTTGCTGAAATGCATAGAGTATAGCAAATATAATTGGAAAATATGCGCCGACCTCAAAGTTGTGGCCATTCTGTGTGGACTCCAAGGAGGCTATACGCGACATTGCTGTTTTCTGTGCCTTTGGAATAGCCGCGCTGATGATCAGCATTATATTCAAAAAAAATGGCCGGAACGAACGAAACCTGTAGTTGAAGAAGCGAATGTTCAGCGCAAACCACTAATAGAGAACCGTGAAAATATAATACTTCCGCCGCTGCACATAAAATTGGGTTTGATAAAAAATTTTGCCAAAAAATTGGACAAAGAAGGTGAAGCTTTTGCCTATTTACGGTCAATTTTCCCTTACCTTTCGCTGGCAAAAATTAAAGAAGGAGTCTTCGCAGGACCCGGTATAAAAAAAATGTTGAAAGATGAAACATTCCCGAAGCTGTTATCACCCATCGAAGCCGCAGCATGGAATTCCTTCAGGCTTGTTGTGGAAAACTTTTTAGGAAACAACAAAAGCCATAATTATAAGGACATAGTTGAGGATCTGGTAAAGAACTATGAAGCAATGGGTAGGTTTTTCTGAAACAAATGTTAATTTAAATAGCGTTTTAATTCTCGTTTTTTTTTCATTTTTGGGTAGGAGTGCACATGTCACTTAAAATACACTTTCTGCATTCTCATTTGGATTTTTTCCCTGAGAATTTAGGAGACGTGAGCGACGAACACGGCGAGCGCTTTCATCAGGAATTGAAGGCTATGGAACGACGCTATCAGGGCATCTATGACACGGCTATGATGGGTGACTACATTTGGACCCTAATACGTGAGACCAATTGCAGCGAATACAAAAAACAAAGAAGAAGTCAGCTGTTTTTCCACATGGCATAAAATGTACAGTTATATCTTTGTTTCTACTCATTTTTTATGTGCGTTGATTTGGTTAATTTCGTTAGATTAGCTAACCTGGCACTTCCATTTCTAATTGTGCCATACATTGAGTATGTAGTGCTCTAAATAAATTAAAAAATAATATACTAAGACTAATTTGTTTATTTTAAATTAAGTTCAAATGTATTTATTCGTTTGCGTTGGGTAGGTAAGCTGTGCAAATAATGAAAATCAAAATATCGTGAAATAGCGGAATTTCGGTGTTTTACCAAAAAAATTATAAGTCCGCCATTTGTTGTCAGATTTTGTTAAGTAAGTGCTTATTTTCTTTGGAAAATACGGAAAATACGTAAAAAAACCAAAATCGCTGTTAGCATCGCGTTTTATATTTTATATGAATTTTTATATGAATTTTTCTGCCACATTTTTACTAAAAAACGCAGTTTTTTAACCTTTTTAAGCCGCCAACATCAAAACTACTCACCCGATTTGAAAATGAGTTGTAGACGGCTCAATTTGCTTTAATTTGAGTAGTAGTAGGATCAAATACGTCAAAGAAGACGGAAGATATGCTCAAAATTGTAAGTGTACCTCCAAAAATTTAAAAAAAAAAGTTCAAAAATTTGTATCTCGAAAACCAATCAACAGAAAAATTTTTAAAACTCATTTTCGTGTTTAGTAGGTCAAAATCAATGAGAAAAAGTATGCTAGAAACAAATCACAAAACGACTGTTGGCTAGTGTTATAAACAAGTAACCGGAAGATATCTGATTTTTTTAAATCCAAAAACCATCTAACAACAGCCTTTTGTTCCTTACTTATAATTGATTTCACTAATATCACACAACAATTTACATTGACTGGCCAACATCTAGAAACTTGTCAATGTGCTCTCCACCTAGTGATATGTGAACTTTTGGTTTTGTTTACATCTACTTAGCGTAAAAACAGAATAATTATATTTTACTCTACTTATTAGCTTTTGCGCGGCCCGGTACCATTTGATTCACGGATCGATACCGGTCCGCGGACCGGGGATTGGGGACCACTGCTCTAGATCATATAATCATAGTCGAAATTAGAACACTGAGAGAATTATCTTCATAATGCCTATGAATTTCTTCATAGATTCTATGAAATATTTCATTATTTTTCAGAAAAAGAAACATTTCATACAATCTATGAAAGATTTTCATAGATTTCATGAAGTTAAATTTAAGAAACTTTTTATGAAAACTTCGTAAAATGTATGAAATTGCCACATAAATTTTATGAAGATATTTCATATAGATTCTATGAAAATATTTCATTCCGCCTATGAAACATTTCATAGATTATATGAAGCTAAATCTACGAAAGTTTCCTAAAATCTATGAAAATCTGTCATAATAACTAAGAATGAGTTGCATAGGGCCTATGAAAATCTTTCATGGAATTTATGAATATGTTTCATAGATACTATGGATCATTTTCATAGAGAGGTTGTGAGGATCATGGGGAATAATAACGATTGTTAATCGTGTTTGTAACGATTATTAGTTTTTATCGCGCAAAGAGAAATACGAAAATATGTGTTTTGTTGCCGTTTATGTCAAGCAAAAACAGCAAAGAGTAAGGAAGACCAGAAGCATAGCAAAACACCACGCTAGAAATATAATCATTCTGTGTTGCCGGCTCGAACTCTGTTGTAACACTAAACTAATAATCTTCCTTATTGTTTTCTTAATCCTTTTGATTTAGTTGTCATGCTGTACAGCGACATCTCCAACAACAATTTCAATGCTTCTGCTTGTGCATTTTTGTACGAAATCCGTGGCTTAACCAGTAGAGGTTGATGCATTAGAACAGCTGATTTTGCTTTCTTATGACCCCAACTGTCAAATTCAGTGTATTTTGTTATTGTACTACGTTGTTTACTTTGTTTGTTCGTGTTGTTTGTCGTTGCATCATTTCCCTTCTAATTTTATAGGTACATACGTATTTTGATTTCACAACCCAGCAGAACTAATTGTGGGCATCTCAAATATGCATACGCTAACAAAGAATGAAGTTCGTAAATTATTTTTAAAATCTTTTCTCATGAAATGTAAAAAAAAAATCCAAAACATTTCTAAAACTATGGTTGTAAAATTTTTAATGAAGAATTTTCGTAATGATAATGAAATGTTTTCATACAATTAATGAAGAATTTTTAAAGCCACTTTTCTATGAACACGTTTCGTAAATTTCATAAAATTCGTAACATTTTATTCATAGGATCTATGAAAAACTTCATATGATTAATGATGAATGTTTAATGAAGAATGTTTCATTAATATTATGAAGACAATTCTTTCAGTGTATATACACATTTTGTTTGTTTTCACACTGTTCTTCATAGGTTTGTGCAAATGAGAGAAATTCGAGGAAAATTAACTTACACCATGTGGAGTTACAAGAACTGTAGACTTAACTTTTTCATTTCGTTTTCGTATATATGTATGTAAGTAGAACTGTGAAATTTAAATATATTTTGCACTTTTTTGTTGACTTTTATCGTTGGTATACATTTGTATTGTTTTTAACACAACTATTTCTCCACAAAAACACGAAATGCGGTTGTTGTTCTTTTGTTGGACGTTGTGTACTATTGCCTCTATCTGGTATTATTGAAAATATGCTTTCCACCAACCAATGTTCACTTGCAACCACACCTATGACGTTAAAAATATTGAGAGAATTAATTCGTCTATACTAAATTCGTCTGTCATATAATCTTTGAGTGACAAACAAAACAGCTGTTTCAAACAACAGTTGGAAAATAAAAATATATAGATAATAATTAAAGTGGTGACCAAAGTCTAAGTATGTATATCAGATAATATTAATCACATTGAGCTAATAAGTACATATTTGAAAAACCTAAAAAAAAAAAAGTTTAAATTCACTTTTTTCTTTGTTCGTTTCATTCCAAATACAACCCTAATCAGGGGATTCGCTGATACAGCTGATCGACTTCCCAGTTGGAAATTTCATAATGTATAGAATGTGAGGGTGTGGGCCATCGGTGGTGCAGTGCGGCTCTTGCGCATGAGTACGTGGGTTCGATCCCTGCTCAGACCACCTAAGATTACTTTCAACGGCGGTCACCTCGCTTAGTGACGGCGACACTATCGAGTATTTTGCCATGAAGAAAGGCTCTTTAACTAATTTTAATGAAAAACAGTTTTTCTTGTTTTTTAAATTTATTTTACTTTATTTAAAAACTATTACCCCCTTTGTTTTTAATAACTTCAAATATACGATTTTTCATTGAGAGATAAAGAGAATTTATGTAATCCAACGAAATTTGATTCCAAGCATCATTAATGGCCTGAATTAGTGACTCTTTGTCATCAAATTGTCTACCTCCTTCATAGACCTTACGAGATAACCAACCCAAGACATTTTCGATAATGTTTCGATCTGGCGAATAGGGTGGCCAGTCATGAATATTAACATTTTGGCTTGCAATGAACTCCTTTACTACTCAGGCGTTGTGTATAGTGCCATTATCCTGTCGTAATATCCAAGATATGGGACCAAATTGTTCACTGAACTTCGGAAAAGCCGATTCCAATAACGTTTTATAGTTTGCACCAGTCATTTTTGCACTTTGAAATTCAAGATCGATGGTGCCATAGCACGTAATAGCACCCCACACTTAAATGCCGCCCTCTCGGCTGTGATGTCGGTTCAAAAAACGCTTTTCGTTGCGCAGATCATGGAAATAATAGTTGTAGCCATCAGGCCTATCCAAATTAAACTTCTTCTCATCCGTAAATAAGACGGTTCTCCAGTCATTTACATGACCTCTTGGCTGCACATCCCATACCATGTGGTCTCTTGTGAATTTAAGCCGCGTTTCCTTACGAGGAGCATTAAGTGGCGGCTGTTTTTGTAATTTCCGGTATTTAAGATACTCACACCTCTTAATTACTCTGCGTACTGATGACTTGCTCGCTTCCACTCCAGTTTGAGCTCTTATTTTTGAAGCCCTTTTGAAGCCCTTTTTTCCATAAATTTTTTTCCATACCCCTCGGGGTCCTTGATGTAATTGTCGACAACTGTTGGGCTCCGTCCAAATTTTTTAGCTAATAGGCGGTTAGAATATCCTTCAGAACGGTAAACATCGATTTTAGTATTTTCCGATAGATTTAAAATTTTTTGTTTTGCCATTTTGACTCGTAGTATGATTAAGATGTAACAAATTTTAATACCCTAACGCTCCCTACGAAAAATCATCGCTTACTTTAAAAAGAATTAAAAAATAATAAAGTGCCTTTATTCAAGTAAACCAAAAAAAATAGCACATTTTTTGACTTTTTTTTTGTATAAATTGCTCAAAAATGTCTTTAGTTGAGAAACCACAATTGTCATGATTTTTTTTATATCACCAGATGCCTACCTTCCATATCCATTTTAAAATTCTGCAATCGGTTACAAATTTCAAAAGATACAGGCTGCTGAATATGGAATTTTTAGTGCCTTTAAATAAGTGAACCGGAGTGTATATTGTATTTCATTAACACTTATGTATGATTACAATTTATCTAATAAGCCTAACATGCCTTTTAACAATATGCACGCGACTGTCCAATATTTGGCTAGGCGAAATCAACAGGGTTTTGAGTAAAAATCAGTGTTGTGGTGTCGGAGTTGTAACCGGGGACTAGGATTTTTAACTGGAGGCGGAATTGGAGTCGTAAAAATTTGGACAACTCCGACTCCAAGTTTAGCATTTCCACCAAAAGTCAAAATTTTGCAAAATAATAATTTGTTGACCGATTTGTTCAGTTAATGTACATTTGTACACCGTATTAGATAAAATTCTTTGCCTTGGGTTCAATTGATTTGGGTTTCTTGGTTTCTCATGCGAAGAATACTAGGTTTATCATATCTCGCAACAAAGCCGATATATTGTTAAATTCTTGATATCGTTAAAAATGTTCCAACTCACATCTAAATTATACTTGCAAATACTCGTACACAATGGCTGTGCTAGAATAATTGCATAGTGAGAAAATATCTATTGAAATGAGTTTTTCTTTGCATTTAGTTTCATGAGTTTTTCAGTAGCATCATTCCGTACAACCGCTGATGAAGATCTGTAGTTAGAACTGAAATAGATATACGTTTTCCTAGGAATCATGAGGGTGCTTTTTTTTCAAAACTACATATATCTCTGTTAATAAAGATATAGAATTTGGTCTTGAGCTTGAATAATAAAATGTACAGACTCAATCTCAATCTCGAACTGTCGTTCGAATTCTAGTCGAAAGAAAGTTTATTTGGGTTCCTCTGTATTGAATCTGCTGTCAGTTACGAACAAATATTGAGTCAGTCCATCGACCAATACATAGAATAATACATACCATAGAAGCTTTTATTCGCTCAATAAATTAAACGTCATAGGTACGATGGGAAGTAAACATTGGATGGTGGAAAATATGGGTTCAATAATACCAGATAGTGGCAATAGTATACAGCGATCAACAAAGGAACAACAACCGAATTTCGTGTTTTTGTAGCAAACTACTTGTGTTAAATACAATAAAAATGTATACCAACGATAAAATTCAACAAAAAAGTGCAAAATATATTTAAATTTTTCAGTTCTACACCAAAACGACAGAAAAAAGTTAAGTGAACATATTTTGTAACTCCACCTGGTGTAAGGTAATTTTAAATTTAATTGCTCTCATTTCCACAAACCTACGATGAAGAGTGTGGAATGAAACGTCAGATGAGAGAATAAGTTTATCTATCTATTCTATGGACCAATATATACATAGATAATTTTATCATAGAGCAATCTCATACTAGAGAGAATATTTGGCTCTTCTGACATTTCCTTTCACACTCTTCTTGATGCGGTCGGTGTGGTAGAGAGATGTTTGACGAAAAGTGACATACACCAGGTGGAATTACAATAACTTCTTGCTTTAATTTTTCATATCGTTTTGGTGAAAAACTGTGAAATTTAAATGTGTTTTACACTTTTTATTGACTGTTATTGTTAGCATACATTTGTGTTGTATTTAACACAATAATTTTAACACACAAAACGAAATGCCGTTGATGTTATTTTGTTCGTTGTTTTGAACCAATAACTCTATCTGGTATTACTTACTTACTTATCCGGTCTCGGACAACCTAGGGGGGTCAGGGACCTTACAAAACGAAGATAACATATTTCGCCAACCAGTTCGATCTTTTGCTTTATCTCTCCAGTTGGCAATACCAAGTGTACGCAGGGATTCGTCACCCTGATCCCTCCAGCGGAGTCTTGGTCTTCCTATTTTTCGTCTTCCTTCGAGTTCGTTTTCGCAAAGCCTTCGCGCTGGTTCATCTTCATCCATTCTACTGACATGGCCTAGCCAGCGCAATCGCGTTATCTTGATCCGCTTAACTATGTCAATGTCAGGATAAAGCTCATACAGCTCATGATTCATGCGTCGCCGATACTCGCCGTTGTGCACTATAGGGCCATACATTTTTCGGAGTATTTTTCTCTCGAAGACTCCTACAGATGTTTCGTCTGCTTGCGATAGGACCCAGGATTCTGCGCCATAAAGCAAGACAGGTTGAA
This sequence comes from Phaonia tiefii, assembly GCA_963931995.1. NCBI lineage: Eukaryota > Metazoa > Arthropoda > Insecta > Diptera > Muscidae > Phaonia > Phaonia tiefii. Next base: position 141,054,429 of record OZ008371.1, on the reverse strand, counting down.
TGAGAGTCTGGTACAGCTGGACTTTTGTTACTCGAGAGAGGGCTTTATCTCTAAAGTGCTTGCTTAGCCCAAAATAACATCTATTCGCAAGCACAATTCTCCGTTTGATCTCAAGGCTGACGTTGTTGTTTTTGTTCACGGCAGATCCGAGGTATATAAATTCGTCCACTACCTCGAAGTTATAACGGTTATCAACGTTCACGCTTTGGTCTAATCGCGTGGAGGCCCTGTTAGTTGAAACCATTAATTTTGTCTTGTCCTCATTCACCGTCAGACCCACTTTTGCTGACTCCTTCTCAATTCTCGAAAAAACCGCAGTAACTTCTCTAATTCTGCGCCCAATGATATCTATATCATCAGCATACGCGAGCAGCATGTGACTTTTGCTGCTGATGGTTTTATTCATATTGACTGCAGCTTTTCTCATAATGATCTCCATTAAGATGTTAAAGAGATCGCACGATAGGGTGTCGCCTTGCCTGAGGCCTCGCTTAGTTTCGAAAGGTTCGGTAAGATCCTTACCAACTTTCACTGCGGATTTGGTGTTCGTCAAGGTCATCCTGCAAAGGCGTATGAGTTTTGCAGGAATACCAAGCTCAGACATTGCTTCATAGAGTTTCTCCCGTATCGGACTATCGAAGGCTGCTTTATAATCGATAAATAGATGATAGGTGTCGATTTGTTTTTCGTGTGTCTTCTCCAGGATTTGGCGTAGCGTGAAAATCTGGTCAGTTGTCGATTTTCCAGGCCTAAAGCCACACTGGTATGGTCCAATCAGGTCAGCGATAATTGGTTTTAGTCTTTCGCACATTATACTTGATAGAACCTTATATGCTATGGATAAAAGGCTTATTCCACGGTAGTTGGCACAAATACTCGGGTCACCTTTTTTAAATATGGGACATAGTACACTGAGACTCCAATCGCCGGGCATGCATTCATCTAACCAAATTTTGCTAATGAGCTGATGCACGCACCTTATCAGCTCATCGCCGCCAGCCTTAAACAGCTCCGCCGGTAATCCATCGGCTCCTGCGGCTTTGTTGTTCTTAAGCCGGGCAATAGCTGTTCTGACCTCGTCTTGGTTAGGAGGGGGGCAATCGACGTCGTCGTCCATATTGTGATCGATTGTCCCATCGTCATCGGATATCTCAGGTACTAGTAGCGCGGAGAAATGCTCTCTCCATATTCCCAACATGCTCTGCACATCTGCGACGAGATTTCCGTCTTTGTCTTTACAGAAGGGGGGCCCTGAACCATGTCCATTAGTTCCGTTTTTAACTTTTTGGTAGAATTTTCGGGCTTCGTTCTTCCTTCTGTATGTCTCAAATTTCTCACTCTCGCGTTTTCTCCACTGCCGTTTCTTACGCCTAAAGAGACGGTTTACCTCCTTTCTCTTCTCCCTATACCGCTCAGTTGCAGCTCGCGTTGCAATTGACTGAAGCATTACCATACGTGCAGCGTTCTTTTCGTCATTTGCTATGCGACAATCTTCATCGTACCACGGTTTATTGCGAAGCGGTTTTTCGAAACCAAGTACGGTTGTTGCGGCAGTTTTTATAGAGTCGGAAATGGGTTTCCACTGCGCATCAGGATCGTCATCGGGAGGGGGTGGGTTCTGTGCCAAAAGTTGCGAGAGCTTCCTTGAGTAGGCTGTGGCTACCTCTGGTAATTGCAGCTTTCCGATGTCCAGCTTCCTCTGCGTCTGGTTTCGTACGATTTTCGCTCTACTTAATCTTGTGCGAACCTTTGCTGCTACCAGGTAGTGATCAGAATCGATGTTAGCTCCTCTGATCACTCGTACGTCCATTACACTGGATGAGTGCCTTCCATCAATTACCACGTGATCAATTTGGTTCTTAGTTCTTTGATCAGGGCATACCCAAGTAGCCTTGTGGATGTCTTTATGCTGGAATCTTGTGCCACTGATGACCATGTTTTTTGCCGCGGCAAAGTCAATCAGTCTCATACCGTTGTCGGAACTGTCAGCATGAAGACTGAAATTGCCAATAGTTGGATTAAACACATTCTCCCTTCCTACTTTGGCATTAAAATCTCCTAGTACAATCTTAATGTCATGGCCAGGGCAGCGGTCATACGTTTCCTCTAGGAGCTCATAGAATATGTCTTTGGCATCATCATCTTTCTCTTCTGTCGGGGCATGCACACAAATTAGGGAAATATAAAAATATTTCGCTTTTATGCGGATTGTGGCTATTCGTTCACTCACAGGATTGAACCTAGAGACTAGATGTCGCAGTCTTTTGCCAACTACAAATCCACAACCAAATTCATGTTTTTTTTCATGGCAACTGTAGTATATATCGCAGTTTCTTTTTCTTGTGCAGCCATGTCCTGTCCATCGCATTTCCTGGATAGCGGTAATGTCAGCCTTATAACTTTCGAGGACATCTGCCAGTTGGATACTTGCACCGGATCTATATAGAGTTCTTACATTCCAAGTGCATATCCGTAAATCGTGGTCCTTATAACGTTTGCGGGGGTCGTCAACAAATAGGGGTTGTTTATGTTTTCTGTTTCGTTTTTGTATTTTCACTGCCATTATGAACGGTGGCGGGAGGCAAACCCAGCCCACCGGGTTTTTGCATTTTACCTACTGCCAGGATATTTGATTGCAGCCGCCCATTATGGATCAGACGCTGACCAGGATGCGATATGTTGAACCTGGATTTTCTTCTTTTAGTTTCTATCCGCCGTTGGCCCGTATGTTTGGCTCATCCGCCTTCTAAGGACAAAATAATATGCCCGATTGTTTGATGAGCTTCAGTGACATCAGTCACCTACTATACCTGATTTGATGCTCATTTGTTTCGCCTTCTCACTCTAGCTAGCTAACGGAGGTTTCCGAAAAGCCATTGCCCAGGACATACTGCGTGGAAGTAGTGAGCTGCTTGGACTGCCCAATGAAGGAATCATTTCTGGCCACTCCCAAGTGAATGGCAATCAGAAACTTTCCACCTCCACGGACAGTCCCATCTGGTATTAGTAAAGCAATTATTTTCAACATCGAACGTAAATATCACACCAGGCCAAATGTCATAAATTTTGTGAGAGAACTATTAGGTCTACTATAAGTATTAGTTTACGAATTTTATTCGCTCAATAAATTAAACGTCATAGGTACGATGGAAAGTAAACATTGGATTTTGGAAAACATGGGCTCAATAATACCAGATAGATGCAATAGTAAATAACATTCAACAAAGGAACAACAACCGAATTTCGTGTTTTTGTGGTAAACTAGTTGAGTTAAATACAATACAAATGTATACCAACGATAAAAGTCAACAAAAAAGTGCAAAATACATTTAAATTTTTCAGTTCTACACCAAAACGACATGAAAAAGTTAAGTGAACATATTTTGTAACTCCACCTGGTGTAAGTTAATTTTAAATTTAATTGCTCCCATATCCACAAACCTTCGACGAAGAGTGTGAAATGAAATGTAAGATGAGAGATTAAAAGTATATATGTATGTATTGGTCTATGCCTACGACGAAGAGTGTGAAATGAAACGTCAGATGAGAGAATAAAAGTATCTATGTATGTATTAGTCTATGATTTTGACTAGGAAATCAACTGTGTTTTAATATAACAAATTATTTCTTGCAAAACAAAATAAATATTTGTGTGTTGTGCTGTCAAAAATTGCAAATTATGTATATGCAGTTCAAATTATTTCGCTGTTAATGAAAATGTTACCTTGGAAAACGGTTTTATTGAACATTGGAATTGGAGTAGAGTCGTGCACTATCAAAATGCTGGAGTCGGAGTGGAGTCGAGGATTTTCAAATTTCTGGAGTCGGAGTTGGAGTCGAAGTGGCAAAATTCAAGGACCGCGGGCAGGCTCCAAAAAAAAAACGAAAAAAAACACCATAAATCGAGTTAAATTAGAGAAAACGAAAAACAAAAAATTTTTTGTCGGAGGGGCCTATTTCGAACACAGAGTACAAAAAAAGATCCGGAAATAGACCCAAAGTAGGTGAATTTTTTTACTCGTTATTTTTAACGCATTGTATAGAAAGTGTCAAAATAAGAGGAAAATATTAAGTAAATTTTTTCGATAACTGCCTTTTAAAAAGGGGTTTTAATAAAAAATAATATATTTAGTTCATTTTCTTAAAAATAAATTAACAAAAACAAAAATTCACTTATTTACATAAAAATAAAAAGTAATAAAGCAAAAAATAAAGAAAAATAAATAATTTAAATTAGCAGCATTCTGTGTCGCTGTCCGATGATGACTCCTCGGAGACATCCAACTGTGATTCAGGACTTGGTCTTATGGGGTCATATAAAGCGCCTGCGATGCGGCAAAATTCCTTAAATGGGTCGAGTCCCTTAGCTTTGCAGGTACGGACAAACATGAATTTTGCCAGGTATCCTGGCATAAAATGTTTCCTACGACCGCTGCTGGGTATTGACCTCTTGGCGTGTGCCCAAGATCCCTCGATGCCGTTGGTGTGGGCGCCGGTTTCCGGATCTTTAAAATTTATACTGTGGTTAACTTTTAGATGGTTGTAGGTGTCTGGATTCATTGAATCGTATGTCTTCCAGAAATCGGTTATTACCGTGGTTCCTGGAAGAACCCACTTCTCAATTATTGGAATGAGAGTGCTGATGTCTCGCGTCTCCACTGGCACCATAAAACACCTTCCAGACTCACGCTCGTTTCCTCCAAAAACCCATTGGCCTTCTAAACGTTTGCCCCGGTGGTATTTTCGCTTTCCGAATTTGCTCTCGTCAAGCTCTACCGTCCGGCCGACACCGCCAATGGGCTTCATATTTAGTATAAGGTCATCGTATACCACTTCTCTGCAGAAGCTCGCCCAGTCCACAGATGTACTTCTTCCAGTAAAGTTGGAATATTTGCGTATTAATGTAAGTGGCAGATTGTCGAGCCAAAAATAAATGAATTTGCAGATAGTTGCGTGGCTGATTTTTGCTCTTGCAAAAAACGTTCCAGTATTTAGGGCCGTAGCCGCAGACCTTCTTTTTTTTGTGAGCGTCCAATGTTTTGCTGTTGCAGCGCCATTTGTACGTGCCATCATTCTCACGTAACACCATTGGGGTTTTGTGGTTGTATGGACAGAACATACTTCCATATTTGGGTAGCATACCTAACTCTATCAACTTTTCAATCAATACCAAGCCTCCATCTTTGTCCCATTGGTCAAGTAGATATTGATTTATGTGGTCTGACATCTTGAAACCTAGACTTTCAGATCAGTAATGATCTTTAAACACGCCACACATATGAAATGTAGTAAATTCTTACACTTCGGGGAAGTCCCGAAATGCGATGCAGAGGTGATAATATATGGGAGGGTTGATATTTTCGGTAAACTCGCGGATTTTTTTTTTTAAATTTGTGTTTGATGCTCAGTTATAAACAAGAAAATGTGTGGAATAATAGCGCCGCAGGCAAAAATTTTGGGGATATGTCAAGGGCCGCACATTAGTAAATGTGAACTGAACACCGCTAGAGACGTTTCCCCATAATAGCGCCGCAGGCAAATTTTTTTTTAAAAAAATCGCGCGATTTTTTTAAAAAAAAATTTTATTTTCGGGATATGTCAAGAAATCTTAACTTAACACCGCTAGAGACGTCGCACCAAAAATATAATGTCACCGCGGAATTTGTGAGATGAATACCTTTCGTTTGAGTACCCACACTTACCCATTCCCAAGTACATGTAGGTGTACCAGTTTTTTGGACCAGTTTTTTGGACATAGGTCAGATCGAGGGCTAATTTTTCGATTTCTCGCATTCTTGATTTTTTCTTGAATTTTGGTTTTTTTTCATAATTTTTTGAAGCCTGCCCCCGGTCCTTGAATTCACCCGTCGAAGTTGTGCAATTTTGGCCAGACTCCACAGCCCTGGTAAAATCAAATGCAATCAACCAAGCAATTTCCCGTATCTTCTGCAAATTAGATGAAATTTGGTTGAAATATTGTAATATTGTGCCTTTGCAAACATTTAAGAGGAAGAGAACTTTAATGGCCAGTTTTTCAGTCAATGGTGATCTTCGGTTCTTAGTTAAATTGTGGTTAAACATTGAATTGTATTTTTCAGTCATTGTTTAACTATGATTTAACCACCCAATGTTGGTTGGTTAAGTTTTAGTCAGAACCATATGATTGAGAAAATGAAATGTAAGAAACGAAATGTTTCTGATTTGCGTATTTGTGCACATACGTTGAGTCTAGATCGTCAAATTGTTGCGCCTGTATAGTTTTTACACATTTTTTTGTTAAAATGACTTCGATTTTATGCATCCATTTTTTGTTTTCCATAATTCCATTTTGTTTGTTCCCCTTTGTTGTTGTGGTATTTATCCCAAAACAGATGTTTTTTCCAATAAGAGTACAAGGGTTGCCATAATCGTTAACAATATGACGACTTACATTAACTCACCACTGAAAAACAATTTGCAAAGTTAGCCACTAATCAACGCAGAATAAAGATTAAGTAATCCGATAGTTAACTACCCACTTAAAAACTGACCATAAGTTGGCAACACTGTTGGAAGCCGATTTGACAGCTCTCGGTTGTTATGGTGTTAGTTGGATTTGCCAATTTATCATGAATAAACTCACGCCGGAACAACGATTGCAAATTGTTGAAAGTTTCGAGAATTCGAGAAACTCATCGGACATTCAGTGAATTTTATGCTGCTCATAATCGTCTTTAATGACTATGTCAATAAGTAGAATTGTCGCAACACCATACATCCAGAAAAAGTCACCGTTTGGAGCGCTTTATGGGTCGGTGGAGTCATTCGCCCATATTTCTTCGAAAATTATGATGGTCAGTAGGTTTAAGTGATTGGAGGGGAGCACATAGACGTGATTAATAACTTTATCATGCCCCATTTGTAAGGCATTAATAATGCAGTCATGCGGTTTCAACAGGACGGCGCCACACAGCGTGACACACATCGCGCGAGACAATTAATGTATTGAAGAAACATTTGACGAACGATTAATTTCACGACATTAAACAATTAACTGGCTGTTCGTGGGACTTGACGCCATTAGATTGTTTTCTCGGAGGATATGTAAACTCGCATGTCTACGCTGATACACCAAGACAACATGAAAGCCAAAATTCGACGCGTTATTTATTACTACAGCCTGCTTTACTGCGAAGAGTGTGTATAAATTGGACCTCCAGATTACGTCACATCGGCCACATGCCCTAAATCATTTACAAACATTAATGCCATAAAATTATCTTTCAAATATGTATCAAAATTAATTAATATTAAAAACCATCTTTTTCATCTGAAGTTTCGTTTCACACTCTTCGTGGTGCGGTCGGTGCTATAGAGAGTTATTTGACGTAAATTGACGTACACCAGGTGGAATTTAAAAAATTGTTGATTTAAATTTTTCATGTCGTTTTGATGAAAAACTTTGAAATGTTAACGTATTTTGGACTTTTTTGTTATATTTTATTGTTAGTATATATTTGTGGTGTATTTACATACAAATGTTAATGCACAAAACGAAATGCCGTAACTATTTTCTTGTTGGTTGGTTTGAGCCATTGCCTCTATCTGGTATTATTAAAACAACACTTTCCAACATGTAACGTCTATATCGTCACCTGAAATGCAAAAGGCCGTAACTAACAACATTTTCAAAATTGACTTTTTGATTGAAATTGGTACATAATACCAAACTACACGTCCTCGCAAATTTTTAGCCTTCTCCCACTAAAAACACCGACATTATTAACGAAATTCTTAAAAGATTTACGAACAAATGTGAATAAATTTATTTTGTTTTTTGCTTCTCCTGAACAATTTTGAAAATGTTAGTTACGGCCTTTTGCATTTCAGGTGACGATATGCAACACACCAAACTTCGTAAATTTACTGAGTGAAATAGCTTCTCTACAAGTCATGTATAATTTTAAAGAAAATTAAATAATCTTTAAAATCAGTAAAGAAATTTGAGTTGGGTAAACATCAACCTCTTCGTAGGTTCGTAGGTTCGTTCCCTGCTCAGACCCTCTAACATATCTTTCGACGGCGATCACCACACTTAGTGACGGCGAAATTATCAAGCATTTAGCCATGAAAAAACTTCTCAAAAAATGCCGTTCGGAACCGGTGTAAAACTATAGGTCCCAATCAATGAGTGTAAAACTAGAATGCGCACAGCTCATTGATTGTGAGAAGCTCTCCACAATTCCTTCATGGGATGTAATGGGAAAGCATGTTTTTTAAACCTCAACCTAAGTCATTCGCTGGGTCTGAGTTCCTATTAAAATTATTGATCTAAACTTTACGATATTTTATGAGACGACTACACATTTTTGAAAATCATTTTTGGTACCGACCAACCTTCAGTTATCAGAATGGGCATGATGTAAATTCGCCCATGTTCAAAATCAGAGTGGCATTGGTCAAATATGATAATCTACTACATACAATTAGGGTCTTTGGTGCTTCTACACGCTGAAAAATTTGTCTTTTTCATTGTTTGGATGCAAATATAAAGTATGCAAATATAGCATACTTGTGTCGAAACAAATTCTGTTTGCTATTAAATATAACATGTTTGGGACACAATGATTAATAGGATATATGTATTTGTGGCTCAAATGTGGCTTTGTTTGTTGAAAACTGCTGAAAACAAGAACGCGAAAGACAATAAGGAAACAAAAAGCAGCAGATCTTCAATTTAATAAAATAATGCTTGCAAACATGTACATGGTTCCTCCAATATGTTGCTAGGGCCGTTATTTTTCAGCGTGTAGCAGCCAATTGTGGCCCAAATGTGGCTTTGTTTGTTGAAAACTGCTGAAAACAAAATCGTGACAGATAATAAAGAAACAAAAAGCAGCAGATCTTCAATTTACTAAAACAATGCTTGCAAACATGTACATGGTTCTGCTACAGGATGGCGTTTGAGGAAATATTGCCTAATATCAAAATATATATAAATGCATATATATTGACTTCTAAATAATAACAGCACACATTTTATTAATTAGTTTACAATACTTGATTAACTTGTAGTTAGCACCCATGAAAAGGCAATGAATAAATTCGAAATAGGGAAAGAAACTCATTTTATAAGCAAAAGCAAGTTTAGTATAATCAACAACTGACTGCTTGCAGCAAAATCAATTCTGTGAAAATCTATTGCTTGCTTGACTGCGTAACCAAAAGCTAACTGCGCAGTTAGATAAAGCCAATGCTGTTCATTCTCTTTTTCGCTTTTGATTTTGCTTTTATTATTCTCACTCACCCCCATTGTCACCATCTCCAGTTATCCGACACTCAAAGCTAACCAAAAGATGTTGCTGTCAGTTTGCGTGGAGTTTAACTTTAAAAATAATAACTGATAGTTAGCTCTAACTAGATATTGTGACAACGGCCCTTATCGTAGCTAAGTGATTTCTAATTCATTTAAAATAGCCAGTTAACTTCAATCACTGGTGCGACTATTAAGCCGTCAACACTACTTTGCAATTAAAATAGTGTCATTAGGGCAATTAATAAGATTAATTGACTGGCTTCTCTTTCAGGCCTTGTGGTAGGCCTAGCAATATATGGACTTCTACGAATAAAGCAAAGGACAATTTTCGTACTGTTTATACTTTTATCTACACAATTTGTACTTTTGTGTACATCTTTTATTCTTTTGTGTACACTTTCTGTACTGCTGTCTACACTTTTTGTACATTTCTGTACACCATGTCGATCCTCATTTTAATAATCTCTCCCATAAGAAGTGCCCCCTTGCGTTCTGCTGAACCCGCGAGATTTCTCTATGAATTTTGACTAGAGGTTTAATTGAAGCGTCTGCTAGGTCATTGAGGTTTTCGAAGAGCCTGCCCCCAGGAGGGCTAGACGATACTATTGCAGTCCTCTACATGAGCAAAGCAAATGCTGCACTGACTCCATCTAAACAGCTTCTGCAGAAGTCTTAATATGGAAGTTTCATGCATGCAGTCATGTGGCCTATCACGCAGTGTCCAGTTATGACTCCTACGAGAGTGCTGAGTGTGTTCTTTCCAAGGGAGAACAACCCTTTGGTACGTGTTCCATCAATGACCCGCTAAAAAGATCGAGCTCCCTACAGTTCTATACCGATTTCCATCTCGACTTGGTTCGTCGTCGCCCCAGTTCGTCGACTTGATTCCTCAGTTCCACGAACGGAATATGCATCCCATTGAGAGATTAGGGAGAGCTTCTCATAAACCAGTGAGCTGTGCGCGTTCTAGTTTTACACTGACTGATTGGGACCTACAATTTTACAACGGTTTCGAACAGTATTTTGAGAAGCTTTTTCATGGCTAAGGTGGTCAGAGCAGGGATGGAAAATGGTCAAAGTGTTTAATTGCGCCAAAATTGTGTCTCAATCGATTACTATTATACCACTGAACTCATATATCGATTCTTTTTTGATTGCCATGATCTAGTTGAACAGCTGTGAGCTGTCAAACACAACATATGTTTCAGCCGGTGCATCACTAAGTTTTAACACGTGTTTTCTTTGCATTGCCAAATTTTCTCTAAATTTACATTTGTCTCAATTAAGTGGAAGAGAAGTGGTTTTATTTATAGTTAGAGGTATGTATTAACTAAAAAAATTGTTGTTTGTGACCTGTGCTTAAGTGTTGTAGAAAAACAATAGAGTTAAAGTTGACTATACCACTAACTGCTTGAAAAAAGCGAAAATAAGACTTCCGTGGACCAGAACTTCTGATATTAGTGGGTATTGGGACTAGAATATTTTTTTTAAATTACTATGTTGTCTTGTGTTTGTAAAATGTCCAAGTCATCAGCTACTTAATGCTACTTTACATGATATTGCATTTTTTAGGAACAATGTCGGTGCTCAGACGAGTAGTTTATTTACTATGGCGCAACGAGCCTGTGCCTACTAAAAAATTTTCTGCCGTTGAGAGTCATATATTTCATAATATAATTAATATCAACATGTATAATGCTAATGAAATCCTTCTAATAAGCAAAACAATTAGAAGTTTTGTAGCACAATTGGTTCAGAAATGGAAATTCAACCATAGAATCAGCCACAAATTTGAAAACAACAACACGGAGTGGTTAGACGGACAACTTTTATTAGTTGTTCCAATGACTAATCGTGGAAGACCCGATAAGATGTTCGACGAATGTTCCAACAAAACGAAATTAAGTAAAGTTTCCCAAATTGTTAAGGAAACACCTCACAGTGAGCTCGTAGTAGCTACAACGAGCAGTTTAAACAAAGCTGGAAAACGAAGTGCGTCGAAACTAGTTTCAATGGCTAATGACGCAGGTACTGCAAAAAAAAATTAAATTGTTTTTGGGATCAAATGCCAGCTTTCCGATTCCATATTCAGCAGACGATGCTCTGGCGTTATTTTTAGATGTTAATTATACCAAGCATTCATACAAGTTGATGCAAGCTGGTGCAAAAAGTCGGAAGGAATGCCAACATATATCCAACATACGAGTCCAATTTACGAACTATTCAGCCCAAGTGCCTTTACAACATATGGTGGACCATATTGTTATGCGCATCGTAGAAGCTCATTCTTCTATATTTGAATTTAATTTTGCTGAACAGAGTGAGCAGAATCTCACTGCTATTTATAAGTGGGGCTGCGAGGGCAGTATCGGCCATTCGACATATCGACAAGATGTGGAATGCGACAACAATAATCTTAGCGATGAATACTTGTTTGCAGTTTGGATTGTCCCATTACAAGTGCAAAAGGGATCCGTGACAATTTGGGAAAATCCGCAAACTTCCTCACCTCGGTTCTGTAGACCCTTAAAAATACTTTTTTCCAAGGAATCTGCAGAGTTGATTAGATCAGAAGTTGCTAGTTGTAATGATGAAATATCAAAAATTATGCCAAAAAGCATTGGTAATTTCAAGATACACCATCAATTTCATTTAACGATGATAGAGGGGATAGCTTTTAGTGCTCTGGCAGAATCATCTTCCCAAGTGTGTTTTAATTTGCAAAACCTCCCCAAAGTTAATGAATGACATTGATGCTGTTGGATCATTAAAACCCAAGGCGCATTTATACGAATTTGGACTATCAACACTTCACGCATGGATTCGGTGCTTTGAATGTATCCTACATATATCTTATAGGCTACATATTAAAAAATGGAAAGTTCGCGATGCCGATAAACCTGCTGTAAAAGAAAGGAAATTGTATGTTCAAGAAGGCTTAAAAAGACAAATGTCTTAGCTTGCTGATATCCCAATGGCTGGCTGCGGCAACACCAATAACGGCAATACAGCCAGGCGATTTTTCAGAGAACCAAAATTAGCATCCGAAATTACCGGAGTGAATGAGGAGCTATTTTATAGATTCAGTGTCATTTTACGCTCGATTGCTTGCGGCCACCAAATCGATATTGAATCTTTTAGGCAGTATGCTTTACAGACCGCAGAACTTTTTATCACACAGTATCCTTGGTTTTATATGCCGGGTTCCATACATAAAATCTTAATACATGGAGCCGATATAATTAAAGTATCACCACTTCCAATAGTAAAAATGTTGGAAGAAGCGTTAGAAGCCCGTAACAAAGATTACCGCCATTTCCGTGAGCACCATACGCGAAAGACATCCCGATTAAATACAATGGAGGACTTAATGCATGCGCTTTTGTGTTCATCAGATCCCTTGATTTCAAATTTACGCAAACCACAAGGCAACTCAAAAAAGAAGGATGTTGATAATGATATTTTACTTTTGTCAGAACATTGTGTACCTTGCACTTTAGATTCATCTAGTAGTTCCGAACCGGAATAAAAAAATTTTATTACTATTGTTATTAGAATTGTTTTTTTTTGTGCATTATAATTAAATTTTTGTTATGAAAACAACTGAAATATATCAAGACTGAATAAGGCCAAAAATAATTATTTCAACAGAAAAAAATTTAAAAAAAAAATAAATAAATAAATTAATGTTTAAAAAAAAAAGTTTTTAATATTAAAGTTTAACATATTTTTAGTCCAAAAGAATGTGAAACATTAGATATATTAATTAATTAATTAAATATATTAACTTTATCATGTTTTCCTGAATGAAATAAACAATGTCTAATATATGAAAAATATTGCAACTTTCACAAAAAAAATCTATAAATATATTTTTAAAAAAAAAAATTTGTTATTTAATATTGTAGCTTAATCAAGCGCTATTAATTAAACGCCGCTAGATGAGCCTTTTCGCCCACTGTGATTAAATTGTTTGTCCTGAATTATTCTCGGAGCCATGTAGTCCGTTGGGCTGTTCATATTTTCGAAAGTACCCGCCAAAATTAATTGTACAGTTAAGTTGGCTCCCCCAAGCGATATTACCGTCACTTCATTTTCCCATTTAAATTCCGACTTAAGCAATGACAATGTTGCCACATGTTCAGTTTCAAAACATGGCAACAAAAAGTTTTCTCCGATTTATTTTGTTATCATTTCTTGTGAATGAAAATGTTATCAAGAAGGAAAGAGTCAAAAACATAAATTTGCAAAGTGGATAAGTTCATTTAAATTACTTTACTACGTATATTTTTAAATCTCTAATTTGGAGCATCCCGTTTCGTATTTCATAGTATTAAATGTGGATCTTTTTTTTTTAAGTTACAACGTGCAATAGCTTAATGGAATAAAAACAGTTCACTTGTTAATTTAAAGACATTTCCGTTAAAAGCAGCTATGCATTTTCGACAACAAATTTATTTTTTATAAACGTAGTCATCACTAACTAATATATATTAACTACAACTCAAAGATTTACAAGCGTTCACATTTTGTGATGGCCAGATAGTCAAATTTGGGGTCACACTGAGCGGCTCCAGTGAGGTCCAATGTGTCAATTTACATGGCACAACACCTCATATATTCCCATGTGAAATTTCATCTTGATCGTGCCAGCCGTTTAGAAACGCGTGAATTACTTCCATTTTTTACAAGACAGGGACACATCTAAATTATTGGCTACAAATTAAAATTTAACTCGCGATTCGATGAATGAGTTCGAATACAGGTTAAGCGAATTGACTCTGGTTCAAACACAACATTATTTTAAGATTTATTGTTTGAAGTAGTGTGATTCGATTTTGTGGCCGTAGGTGTTGCCATGGTAGTGTTCGCGGCTCATGTACATTAGAACAGATGTTCGATCCCTGCTCTGACCACCTTATATTTCTTTCGACAGCGCTCACCTCGCTTAGTGGCGGCGACCCTATCGAGTATTTAGCCATTAAAAATCTTCTCAAACTACCGTTCGGAACCGGTATAAAACTGAAGGTACAAATCAGTGAGTGTAAAACTATAAAGCGCACAGCTCACTTATTGTGTGGAGCTCTCCCCAATCCTTTCATGGATTTTAATGTAAAATATTTTTTTACCTGATTTTGGCAATATTTGGTACAATTTCTGGATGAATTTTGTACAATTTAAAAGTGTTGTTGACAAATTAAGGGGGATGATATACGCCAATTAAACGCCAAACGAATGAAAGTTTAGTTGCAAGCAAAATCGTGTATAGTAACTGCGCGTGATTTACGAAGGGTGTTTAAAAAATAGTTTGAATAATAAACGAAGCCAGAACATCCATGGTGTAAATTGGCTCTAAGATAGTACAAGTATTGGAGAATGTCGAGGAACGTAGTAAATAGAGGAAATATAGAGTAATATATAGAGAAAATTTCCCTCATTTGTCGCTTCTACTCCATAGAGTAAAGCACATAGAGCACACAGAGTAAAGAGGGACTAGAGAAACCATTTCTCTGAATAAATTTACGACATTTGATGTGGTTGCATATGGACGTTGGATGTTGAAATGTATTACTTTAATAAAAGCAGATTGAGCCATTAGTATAGAACATTCAACATGACAACAACAACAACCGCATTTCGTGATTGTGTGTTAAAATAGTTGTGTTAGATACTGACAAGTGCAAACTACATTTAAATTTCACAGTTTTCCATCAAAACGACATGAACAATTTAAGTCAACTCAATTAATTTATGACAACAACAACAACCGCATTTCGTGATTGTGTGTTAAAATAGTTGTGTTAGATACTGACAAGTGCAAACTACATTTAAATTTCACAGTTTTCCATCAAAACGACATGAACAATTTAAGTCAACTCAATTAATTTAACTTTCCAAAAAAATTTCAAGTTTAAAAATTAAAATTATTGTATAAATAAATGTTTTGAACATAATAAGATTTTCATACATGAAAATCTCTTTCAAATTTGAATATGATTTTCGAATTTAAATTAGTTTTATTTAAATTTGAATAAAACCTTTAAATTTTATATTAAACACGCATTCCAAATTGGAATATGGCGTAATTGTTTTATTTAAAATTAAATCGTAAATGTTATATTTAAGTAGAGTTGTGAAATTTCCTTTTTAATTCATAACAAAATCATAATCCTTTTTAATTCATAACAAAAATATTAACTTAAGTGCTTTTTTAAAGAATATTATTATATTAAGGGCAATAATCACAATACCTAGTCTGAGCTAACTCAGTTACAATATTTAAATTCCATTTAAACTGACAGCTAAAATTTTTAATTAGGTTTTACTGTATCACAACCGGAGATGGTGATAATGGTGGTAAGAATCTGAATAATGGTGTTATATTTTCTGAATACTATAATAATGATAATTTTTACGGGCAAAGGAACAAAGGAAGACACAAAACTGTTATTTTGTGGTGATTTTGTATAATTTTTCTTACCCGAAAACCCGAAAAGAAACCGGAAAAAAAGAACCCAAAAAACGTGATTTTTTGATTTTTGTGTTGTGAGTTAAACCTACTTTAATGGTCTGTTGGTTAAATTTTAACTTATTTTTACACAATAACACATAACAACAATATTATTAAATTAAAGCAAGTTTAACAAAAAAAATAACGTTAAACTACATCCCATAAACTGGCCCTTAAACGAATAAAATCAAGAAAATCCAAATTTCTTATTACATTTGTTCCGTTAAATGTTTTTCACATCAAACAAATCTTTTGGCCCTCAATGAGGATAGTTGGTCAAGCATTTAAGACGTTAAGTATTCCAAGCTACAATTCTAACCTAACATCAATTAGCACTATAGTGTAATCTTTTGCAGTCATCTTACGTTGTTACATTTTTCCGGGTGTTTTACGGACTTGCGTAGACACAACGATGCTAATTTGCACATGCAGATGATGCCAAATTTTTACGGTCAATTAATTTCAACAAAGTTGACGCAAATTTCAACAAAATATATGTGATGTGGACAATTTTCAGGAAAAACTTTACAAAAACTACACAAATTTTAGGAAAACAAGGAAAATATTGTCAAGATCTTAATTCGACAATTTCAGAAACCCGTTTTCTCGTAAATTCTATAACAAATATTTTTAAAACTATTAAATACTTTGTTTTAGCACACAGAACTGTGTCCGTTATGTCAGTTAGTAATTACGCTCCCTTAAAGGGTTAATTACACGTTTTTAATCTTTAGCAATACGAGTATTTCCATACATACGATGAATATAATTTTAAACTGACTCAATAATTCTGTTGGCATGATATCAAATCATAAATTTGTTAGATTCATACAAATACGTTTTAACTTATACATATATAATATTTTTCGTTTGTAATTTTCTTCATGATTCTTTCTTTTTTTTTGGTTTAAAACAAAAGTCCTATATATTCTTAAAGAAGAAGCGACAAGCACACAAAACACAAAAGAATGTACTGCGTCATCAATCTTAATATAAATTAAAGGTCTTTAGTTGGTGGCGTGTATTGAAAACTATTTCATAGTTTCACTACAAATGTCTAAAAATACTCATAATCACGTCAAACTGACTGATTTTGGAATAATTTGAAATAAACTGGAAACGACATTTTGAATGATTTTTAAAAATTTCTGTGGCGACATGTAATGACATATATTGAAACAAATGTGTCAACCTTTGAACGTAATATGTGTGCCTTACAGCGTCCACACCACACTCGTAATGCCACTGCTACTCCCTATGAACAAACAATGAACAATTGTGTATGCGTGAGATTGGCCGTATATTCATCAATCACAATTTTGTTTTGAACTGTAAAAACTTAAAAACAATGGCCAAAAATAAACCAAAACAGCTAAGACCACATTTACACGAGGGGATTTTTGCTGCAACTTTTCCCATAGAGTTTTCATTTGTTGCCAAAGAGCTGTTGAGAAGCTAGCGGGTGTTATAAATGCCATGGCATTCCCTGGCTGAAAAATTCCTGGGAATTTTT
Source organism: Phaonia tiefii (assembly GCA_963931995.1). Lineage (NCBI taxonomy): Eukaryota > Metazoa > Arthropoda > Insecta > Diptera > Muscidae > Phaonia > Phaonia tiefii. Next base: position 141,037,110 of record OZ008371.1, on the reverse strand, counting down.
CGTCCTTTCGCCTTGGTTTGTTCTGAACTGAATATAGGTTAGGTTAGGCAGAAGTGACTGTCACTGTTGACACATTTAGTCCAATGAGAACCGTAGTGATACTACGGGAAGTCATATACCGCTCCCATTGTTAAACTGTAAATTGGCCTGGTATGTTTATGGAGAGTTCCAGCCACATGACACTTTCTCCCGATATTCCAGAATGTGGCTGAACATAGGCGTACATTAGTCCCTGGCGAACCAATTATTACTCTGCAAAGTGGTCCTAAGATCTTTCAGCTTGACTGCCTGGATATATTTTAGATCCAACATGAAGTAGAATCCTAGATATTGTCTCCTACTCACACAAAAGGCCAGGTAGTAGCTTATGAGATCTTCGACGCACTCATGTTCCTCATCATGCCCACAGCTTCTGAGAGAGATTGACTTATGAACTGAGATTCCAGCTCTAGACTCGTCTTTGCCTATTAAATAGTGTCCAGTGATCACAGCAGTGATAATAAATGAATAATTTCCAATTCCATCCAGCGAAGAGATAGGGGAGCGCTTCTCGTAATAAGTGAGCTGTGCGATTTTAAGTTTTTATACTCCTTGACTGGGACCTACAATTTTTACACCGGTTCCGAACGGTATTTTTACCAGCATTTTAATGGTTATATACTCGATAGTGTCACCGTCAGTAAGCGAGGTGATCGTAGTCGAAAGAAATGAAAGGTGGTCAGAGCAGACATCGAACCCACGTTCTTATGTACAAGAGTAACGCACACTAACCATTGTACCACCGATGGCCACATCTACCAGCATTGGGATATTTTGTCTAGGAATGGATATCAAGCTTGGCGTACGTTTCTGGTCATAACTTGTCCGTACTTGCCTGGTGATCCTGCAGTTTCTGCCTTCAGCCCATTCACTATTCGCATGTCTGAGGGCTTCGGTTTTAAGAATGAGCTTGCATGCCGAATACGGCACGGCGTATCTATAAGCTCCATATCCAGTGGCACAAGTAAGGTAGTCTCCAATCTCGCCAGCTCTTCTCTATCATCTTCTATGATTCCTTGGAATGTTCCTGTATCTTGGCATCCATATAAGGTGGATATCGAACTGCTTGGCCATCTCCTTTAGAGATGAGCGGCAGTTGTGGGCAGTTCATAAGATTCTATAGCAATCTGACTGTCAGAATAGATGTTGATGGTCCACGCGGTGATGACATTTCGTCCCAGCCAAAGGTCAACTTCCCTTATTGCCATGAATACTACCCGAAAGACATTACAATATTCTGTAGCCTTTGTCCAAAGTCAAACCCCAGCTCTTTAGAATAGACTGCAAATCCTACTTTGACCTCTAGTTTGGAGAGATCAGAGACCTGGTATGCATTCCTTTCAGTCCTGTCTGTCCGGGATTTGAGTGAAGAAGTTTGTCTCAGTGTCACCACGCGGTGATGACATTTCGTCCCAGCCAAAGGGCAACTTCTCTTATTACCATGAATCCTGCCTCAAAGACACTACAATGCTCTGTAGCCTTTGTCCAAGGTCAAAACCCAGCTGTTTAAAATAGGATCCAAATCCTTCTTTGGCATTTAGTTTGGAGACATCAGTGTAGAAGCCTTAATACCTCATATAACCAGGTATGCGTCCCTTCCAGTCCTGCCTGTCCGGGATCTCTCTCAAATGTAAAGATGAGTGTCGTGTAAGCCACTTATATTGCGGATTGTCGCAAATTCCTAAATATCGTCCCATGACCATTTGGGCTGATGATCTATCAATTGCAGTACAGGGAAAACTGGAACCAGAATGTAGAACGGAACTAGAATGTTCTGTTTATGAAACCATTATCCTTAGGTTGTATGGATATTTGCCTGATGATGAGCGGCAGTTGTGAGCAGTTCTTAGGATTGTATAGCAGTCTGACTGTCAGAAAAGATGTTGATAGCCTAAACCACCTAAAATATTAATCGCGTTATATTAACAATCCCTATGGTGACGACGTGATTTCAAGTGATGTGCGGCAACCCACGAGGTAATATAAAGTATTTAGGCTTCTACACTGCTGGGTCCAAACTGGATGTATAATTGGGGTTTAGAGGTTGATCTGGACCTTCCTCACAGGCTACCAGATCTTTGCAGTGTTTTTCAACCAGAAGTAAATGCAATCGTTGAAGTAGAACTCTGGCAGGGCGAAACATTTTAACCGCCTGGTGTATCAACATCTAAGGCTGCTTTAAAATCTTTGTAATCTGTATTCCTGACCTGAAAAAAAAATTGCCACAACTGCCGCACATCTCTAAATGATATGGCCAAGCAGTTTGATATCGCCCATATATGGGAACCAGAGCATTGGAACTTTCGAGGGAACTGCAGAGCGGGCTAATGCTTAAAACTGAAGCTCTCAGACTGCTGAATGACACAAATTGCAGAATCACTGGGAAAGTATCAAATTATGACCTGAATTGTTCGAAAAACTTTATGGATAGACAGACACACGTCGAGACTTGGATCTCAACAGATGATTACTATATAAGCTGCAGGGAGAGGGAAGAACATATCAAATGCTCCTGCCCCAACATTTTTGTGACTACATCCACATACAAATAATGGAATTTAAGGGTTGTTACAACCGAATTAGAGGTCACAACCCATTAGAGGTTGCTTCAAACTAGTTTTAGTTGTAAGGTCTAAATTTAGTCGTGACAACCTCAACTCGGTTGTGGCAACTACCATTCGGTGAATTTACAGTTGCTACAAACTTTTTTCAAACAATTAGTTCTGTCAGAATAGGAAACAATATTTAGGATCCAACACATTCAAAGAGAATATTTCTGCTGATTACAAACTAGTTCGTCTGTTTTTCATTCCCAACTTGGAACAACGTCCTGGGGTTGGTTTGCACGCCCCTTAACCACACCAGGTTAATTTACAGTTTCAACGATGGGCACGGAACACCACGTCCCGTGTTATCACAACGCTCGTCAGTGGGCTAATGTGGACCACACATTTGTCAATCATGAGCATGAGCATTTGTATCGGTGGCATTTATTGGTTTGCTTCTGGTTGCTTATCGCTCTCTCGCTTATCTACTCTGTTTTCTATCAATTTCCTACTTCATAGTCGATCAGCTGTGCCATGGATGTGCTTGTGAAATTTTTTTACTTAATCCATTCCATCAAGTTGAGAAAATGATAGTGAAGTGGCCGCCGCTAGAGTTGATGACCATACGGGCTCGTTTTATGGCATTTTCCATCACTCTTGCCAGAACTTCGGGCGACAGGTTCTCGTATTCTTGGCGAGTATTCTCCTTAAGTGCTTCAAGAGTCTGAGACTTGTTGACGTAAACCCGCGACTTCAAAAAAACCTTATAAAAAGGATTCTGGAATGGTTAAATCGGGTGATCTGGCCGGCCAGTGCAAATCACCAAAACGAGAGATTAAGCGGCCCGGAAATGTTTCCTTCACAATATCGGTTGTGGCTCGAGCAGTATGCACCATTACATCGTCCTGTTGGAACCGCATGTTCTCCAGTCCCAATTCATCCAATTGACGGTAATCATTGTTCTGTAGCGCACGCCGGCCACAGTCGTCGTTTGGCTCGCGGCGTTCTCAAAAAAAAATACCCCATGACTCCTGCAGCGTAAACAGCCCACCACGCAGGTACTTTGAGCAGGTGTAATGGTGCTTCATGGGTGATATATGGATTTTCGGTACCCCAGAAAAGATTATCTTTTTTATTCACGTACCCGCTAAGATGGAAATGAACCTTATCACTCATGATAATTTTCGATGAAACATTGTCCACTTCTTCGTTGAGATTCAAGATGGCTTGAGCCTAGGGTACACGCGTTTGGCGGTCAACTGCTAACAGCTGATACACTGTCTGCACTTTGTAAGGGAACATCTTCAAATCTTTCACCAAAATTCTGCATAGGGACAGCCGGCTAATGCCCAATTTCGTGGCAAGTCGTCTGGTCGATGTTCCGGGCTCCTCTTCGACATCTTGGGTAACAGCAGCGATATTCTAGGCAGAACGGCTGCTCCGGACCGGCTAGCCTTGGGAAGATCTCACCGTAGTGTTTGTCCAGTTGGTGTCGGACGGCCAGGACATCTGCGACGAAATTCACGCTGCGCTAACACAGCCGACGAATTGTTGCGCAAAAAAAATGGAAAGAATTATTCCGCTTTCTTGTAGAGTAAACCGATTTATGGCTTGTCGATTTGTATTCTGCGTTTGTTTACTTCACGAATGTCAAAACTGAATTGACATTTCGAGCCATTTCCAAAAGTTTTAGGCTTTTCTAATAGGGAGAATACTTTTGCCCCACCTTGTATATCCACTGATTTCTTGAATTGAAGATCTGCTACTTTTTTGTTTTTTTGTTTGTCAAGCTTCTGTTTTCAGCATTTTTCAACAAATATAGCCACATTTGGGTTACAAACACATATATAAGATCTGCTACTTTTTTGTTTTTTTTTTGTTGCCTGACAAGCTTTTGTTTTCAGCAGTTTTCAGCAAATGTAGCCACATTTGTGTTACAAATACATATATTATAACCAATTAATCATTGTGTCTCCAACGTGTAATATTGAATAGCAAACACATTTGTTTTTGGACACAAGTATACTATATTTGCAACAAGCTACAAACATGTTATATTTGCATCCAAATAACAAAAAACGACAAATTTTTCAGCGTGAGATGGCGAGCGTCATCAATTCAATCAAGAAGCCCATTTCCTTAGATGACTCAAACATATGCTTGTATACAGCGATGAAGAGCTCAAAAACTCACTTCAGAACGTCATGTAAAAGTTTTGAAAATGGGACATCTCAGATGAGGGCTGCAGCTGGTAATGTTACAATTTCCAATATATATATCTACACATATTAAGGGATTGCTTTTTATAGAATCAACTCAATAACATCGATAATTTTGACGTTACAATCTCACAGATAGAATTGAGAAATTCGCAGCTTTGTTTACAATGAAAGCCGTGCTTAAATGAACCTATCTTTTGGTTAATTATATCTAAATCAATAAAATGTATCAAAATTTTAATATTATTATCATGTTTATATTAATTGAAGATAAATCTGAAAGTAGATGTTAGACGATATTCCTTTAATTGTTAAAAAATCACCGAAAATATGTGCGCGCAATAACCTTTATGTTGAAGGTAAATCTATAAAATACCACAGAAATCTTCCTAAGAATTTTCGAATATGTCGTATAATACTTTGTGAAGTTTCAATATAAACCAGCAAGCGAGAGAATTATGTCAATGCTTGGGTGGAATCGACTAGCGCGATTGAAAACAGGGGACAGAAGAGAATTGTGAGGTGAACGAAGCGGTCGTAGCTAGCTCGAGACTGCCTGGTTTTAATTGTCAAATAAATTCATTAAAATAAAATATTTGAAGTTTGATTTTAAAAACGAAAGAATTTACAAATAAACAATTTCTCAAGATGGAAGATTCGACATCAGAAGTGGGATACACTCAAGACAGCCTACAAAATCCCAAGCAAGTTCCTGGCTCGGAAGAAGAAAAATGGCGGACACTATTTGAACAACAAAACCGTAGCTTTTTAGCTCTTGTGGAAGCGCTGAAACCATCTTCTTGCGTTGAAACGTGCTTACCCGAATTCAATCCGGATGTTGGAAATGCTGATGCTCGTTCTTGGCTGGCAATGGCGGACATGTGCATGAAGGATACATTGCAAGCAAAAACATCTTTAATGAATATCCTAAGTAGGGCTCTTAAGGGCGAATCATCTGTCTGGCTGGCCCAAGTATCTTATGCGGAAATGACCTGGGAAGAATTTAAGGACATCTTTTCTGCTCGCTATGATTGTACAGAAACTACTGCTGCATTTTTGATCAATTTAAATAACAATCGACCCAAGAAGGGAGAATGCTTATCCGCATATGCGGCAACCTTAATGACGTCTTTGATGATAAAATGGAAAAATGTGTCGATAGAAGAAATAGCTGTGTCTACAGTGTTGGCTCATCTTTCACAGTTTGAACCGAAAGTGAGCCGCCTGGCCTTTACTACTGAAATCGATACGAGGAAATTGCTACAACGGGAACTTAAGGTCATGCCGTTTTTGAAGAGAACATCAGATGATGAGGCTGCTGGCGAGGTAAAAAGGTACAAAGCGTCGACGACACGGCAACCCCTATCATGTTTCAAATGTGGTCAGCAAGGGCATAAGGCGTATCAATGCAGATCTGGAAAAGTTAACATACCCGCTTTGAATTTTACAACTACTAATAAGCCAGGCGTAACTTGTTTCAACTGTAAGGACACCGGTCACTACGCATCAACATGTCCCAATATTGCTCGCAACAAGGCTGATGAAAATGTTGTTCCTTCAAAAGCTCAACGGGTGGACTTATGCAGAATTGGCGCACCTACAGGAACATTGGATCATCTTGGTGAGAAATTTGTTTTTGTGTATGATTCTGGTTCAGAGTGTTCACTCATCCAGGAATCTATAAGCTGTAAATTTAGTGGTAAACGGAGTTTCAATGTTGTGACAATGATAGGGATCGGACAGACAAGTGTTTATAGTACTATACAAATTTTATCGGTTATTGAAGTAAATGAAATCGTTGTTGAAATTTTATTTCATGTATTGCCAGATTCCAATTTATGTCATGGAATAATGATTGGGCGCGATATTCTTCAGCAAGGGATTTCGGTTCATATGGCTTCGGACAAATTGTGTTTCAGTAGGGAGAATTTTGTTTTTACTTGTAAGGCAACTGAACCTGAAGATCTTAATTTAGATTTAATTGACACCGATGTTTCTCAGGATCTAAGACCAATGCTGATGGATGTCTTAAATTCGTTTAGGCAAAATTTTGTAACCGGAATTCCTAACACTCGTGCTAATGTGACACCGATGCAGATCCGCCTAAAAGATCCTTGCAAAACGGTTTGTAGACGGCCATATCGGCTAAGTACTGAAGAGCGTTGTGTGGTACGGGACAGAATTGAGGAGCTTCTTCGTGGTGGTATTATTCGTCCCAGTTCTTCTCCTTTTGCTAGTCCCATACTTCTTGTAAGGAAGAAAGACGGATCTGACCGCATGTGTGTAGATTATCGGGAACTAAATGACAATACTGTACCGGAAAGATTTCCGTTGCCGTTGATAGCAGATCAAATTGATCGGCTGAATGGATGTAACTTTTTCACGAGCTTAGATATGGCTTCGGGGTTTCATCAAATACCTATCCATTCTGATTCGATTGAATGTACGGCTTTTGTTACCCCTGACGGTCAATACGAGTTTCTGACGATGCCATTTGGACTGGGAAATGCACCATCGGTTTTCCAACGTGCAGTGGTGAATGCTTTAGGGGATTTGGTTAATTCATTTGTTGTCGTTTACATGGATGATATTTTGATTGTTGCTACTACTTTTGAAGATGCATTGGAGAGGCTTCGCATTGTACTTCAGGTGCTAGCCGATAAGGGATTTTCTTTGAATCTGGGAAAATGTTCTTTTCTAAAACGGAAAATACAATACCTTGGCTTTGGGATCAGCGCTGGAAGCGTCAAACCAAACCCCGGGAAAATTGAAGCCTTAACTGCTCTTCCCCCACCCGAGACCGTGACTCAATTACGCCAATTTATAGGACTTGCGTCATATTTTAGAAAATTTATTTCTAAATTTTCTCAGACAATGGCCCCATTGTATTCTTTGACGTCTGGTAAGGGTAAGATTGATTGGAAACCTGAACACGAAGCTATAGGGCAGCAGATGGTGAGATTATTGACTTCTGAGCCTGTATTGGCTATATTTGACCCATCATGTCCCATAGAACTCCACACGGATGCGAGTGCTATTGGCTATGGTGCTGTTTTGATGCGGAAAAAGGATATGAAATGTATTGCAGTTGCATATTTTAGCAAGCGTACTTCGGGTGCTGAATCCAAGTACCACTCTTACGAGCTGGAGACTCTTGCTGTTGTTAATGCGATTAAACATTTTCGACATTATTTACATGGGCGTAGTTTTGTTGTAATTACTGATTGCAATTCTTTACAAGCTTCACGCAAAAAACTCGATCTTACTCCTCGAGTTCATCGGTGGTGGGCTTTCCTACAGGCTTTTGATTTTGAAGTCGTTTATAAAAAGGGGAACAGCATGTGTCATGCGGACTTCTTTTCGAGAAACCCATTACCTTCCTCTCATGAAGTGTACGAAAAAGTCGATACCAAAATCGTTAACATTGCTGAACTATCTGATGATTGGCTTTTGGCAGAGCAACAACGAGATGTTGAGATTGTTAAACTTATGTCAGATTTAAAGGGGGGTAAGCTTGATGATGACATATCTCCGACCTATGATATTCGCTCTGGAGTTCTTCACAGGAGAATACAACGGAATGGAAGAACACACTGCTTGCCAGTAGTTCCTAGGGCTTTGAGATGGTCCATTATAAACAACGTCCACGAGACGCTGATGCACTTGGGCTATGAGAAAACCTTGGAAAAGGTTTACGACCATTATTGGTTTGAAGGGTTATCAAAATTTGTGAGAAAGTTTGTGGATAACTGCGTTACATGTAAGATTTCGAAGTCTCATTCAGGCAAAGTTCAGGCAGAATTGCATTCCATTCCTAAGATAGGTATCCCTTGGCATACTTTACATATTGATGCGACTGGGAAATTAAGTGGTAAAAGTGACAGAAAGGAGTATGTTTTTGTGTTAATAGATGCCTTCACAAAATATGTTTTGTTTCATCATACGGTAAGCATAGATACACTTAGTAGTATTGCGGCATTGAAGCATGCTATATCTTTATTCGGTGCTCCAATGAGAGTTATTGCGGATCAGGGCCGTTGTTTCGCAAGTCGGGAATTTAAAGAATATTGTAATTCACACAATATTAATTTACATTTGATTGCAACTGGAAGTGCCCGTGCGAACGGCCAAGTTGAACGTGTAATGAGTTTGTTGAAGAATATGCTCACTGCTGCCGAGGCGAGTAATCGCTCATGGCAAGAAGCTCTTCCTGATGTTCAATTGGCAATAAATTGTACTAAAAATCGGGTGACGAAACATAGTCCTCTAGAATTGCTAATAGGTAAAGTAGCTAGACCTTCCGAAATGCTATTGTCTGATGTAACTGAACCGGTTGTAGACCTTAATGAAGTGCGAAGTACGGCAATTTGTAATATCGAGAAAAATGCTAGATATGATAAGATAAAATTTGATAGTACGAAATCAAGACCGGACAATTTTGTTGTAGGTGATATGGTTTTGTTGCAAAACGAGGAGCGTAATCAGGCAAAGCTTGATCCAAAGTTCAAGGGACCGTTTAAAGTGACGGAAGTTTTGGATGGTGACCGGTATGTAGTCAAATCTTTAAACTGTAATCGGACATACAAGTACGCTCGCGATCGTATGAGGCGTATGCCAGAGGGTTACATACCAGATGAGTTTAATGATAATGTTAATGAGAGAGATAATTAATTATGTGGTTGCCTGGAGAATGATTGATTGTGCATGAATGTAAAGATATAATACGCATTGTGGTGGTTTGTGTGTGCCGGATGGAGGTACTGCAGTCTCATTGAATGAGAATGATTATTGTGTTTGGAAACCGGATGGAGGTTTATGATTTGGTTATATCACTGGATGGAAGTGATGTTGTTTAAAGGTGATTGGAGGTGGATGATTGAACCGATTGATCAATGTGTATTATGCCTGCAATCAATTAGTTGTATGTATTGTTTTCTGGTATGTGATTTGCGGACTTTAAGGAAATTACTTTTACTTGTTTGTTTTGTAATGTAAAACTGTAACAAAAATTAATTTTGCTAATAAAATATGTTGAGTTTTGGTCAGAAGTGACCGAGTGGTTGAATAAGATGCTGTATGGAATTTTGTTTTTTTTTGTTGTTCTTTTAGATGGATTGCACGAGGACGTGCAAAGCGCCAGGATGGCCGTGTCGTATAATACTTTGTGAAGTTTCAATATAAACCAGCAAGCGAGAGAATTATGTCAATGCTTGGGTGGAATCGACTAGCGCGATTGAAAACAGGGGACAGAAGAGAATTGTGAGGTGAACGAAGCGGTCGTAGCTAGCTCGAGACTGCCTGGTTTTAATTGTCAAATAAATTCATTAAAATAAAATATTTGAAGTTTGATTTTAAAAACGAAAGAATTTACAAATAAACAATTTCTCAAGATGGAAGATTCGACAAATATAATAAATATTTGAATTTATCGGTAACATTGCTGTAGAACTTAGCGAGCCCTATGTTGCCTTAAAACTTAGGAAATGTTATACTATAATATTAGGGAGTTTTACCCAAAAAAATTTTTCTGTGTATATTTAACAAATGTTTCGTTAACTTACCATTCGAATTGTAATGGCAAAATATCCACCTCATTTTCATCTGTATCGATTTTCACAAAAAATGTCGCTCTTTCGTTCGGCAAACATCGTACTAATGAACTTGAATTTTCGCTAAATGATATGTTGGGTGGGTTGCTGTTTGAGCTCTGCGATTGTTCCACATCTTTGGCGGAAGGAGAACTTTGGGATTCTGCAATAGAAAAAAAACAAATGAAATTGTATAACTGGCAACACGCTTCTGAACGTTTCAATATTTAATATTTGAAAAGAAAAAAAACAATTTTAATAAAAAAAACTTAAAAGAGGTGTAGCGTTTACATGAATACCATTCCATAATATAAGGTGTAAAGACCATTGTGACATGAAAGCAAAATTATATAGGGAGAAGGATTGTATAAGGCGAAAGTAGGTAAGAACTTTTGATTTCAAATGTTGAACATGTTAGCATGTGTCAAATTCAAATTCCAACAGAGACAAGTTTAAAATTTTGTGTGGTGAGTTTATTGTCATAACTTTTATTAGCAACAGTTGTGTTTTGTTTGTAACATATACGAGACGTATAGAGGATACAAAAAAACGCATCCCGGTCAAGCATACATGACTTGGCAGCACTTTAATGTGAGGGCATTTTGTATCTATATTCCTGTCACAATTTATTTGTAAACAAAATTGAAATACATTTTTTTTCAAATATTGTAGGTTTCTGACTACAATCTACTTATTTACATATACAAACCAGCCCCATTGTAAGCATATTGATTTAGGTTTAGGGAAGGATGACGATGATGAAGATGACGATAGGGCTGTAGATGAAGAAGATGCGACTCATGATAATGCCGAAGAAGCGGATGAAAATTGTTGTGGCGAAAATTCTGAAGTAGCCGTTCACAATTAAAATGTTCAACGAGCCTTTTATTTCCAATAAAAGTGTTAATTCTTCCAAGGATACCACAACAGTAGCATCGCAAAAACCTTGGTCTTTCTATTCTTTGGAAAAACTATGATATTGAATTTTCTTGTGACCTTTCGTGATTATCCCTTGCGATGCTGTATACGCCAAATACAATTTAAACCAAAATTCCTCCATACAGTAAACATATTTATTTTTTTTTTTTAAATCTTATATTTTGTCTTTAGTTTACATTCATACGATACTTCACGATTCTTTGAGATGTTTCTTAAAGGGTGTGTTTCTATAGAAAATGTGTTTTACACAGGCAGAGGAAACTGCGAGCTTTGGGCTCATTAAAACAAATATCGGGTACACCATTCGGTTTAGAAATCATGGTTGGAGATGAGCAATTTTGTATGGCCCCTACTCGACTGAATGGTTTATTCTAAATGGCTTGGTTGTTCAACAAGATAAGGATCGTCATTCTGATTTGCATGTAACGCTGCATAGTATTCAGGGGTAGTTGTTTCACCTCAGGCGACCATGTACCTTTCCTGCGATTTCCTTGCCTAGCAGGTACAGTTTGATGGACGAAATTGACAAATACATTAGTGGTCTTCATGAAAGCTCGAAAGAACCTCGTAAACTCGAAAACATCGTAAACTTGCACAGCAAACGTCAAAACAAACAAATTTCCCATACAAAGCGACTTGCTCAAAAGTGGAAAGTTTTCGAGGCAAATTTGCTGCGCAAACGTGGGATGGAGAAACGTGTAAACTTTTGACATTTCGTTGTCATCTGACAAGGATGGATAAATAAGGTGATAGCACTAGAACAGTAGAAAAAGTACACATACATAATACATGCAATTGCTACTGCTACCACCTTATGTATCCATCTTGGTCAGCTGATATGGTTTTGAGCACAACTACGCTGAGCAACTTTACCTGGTGCAACGGTGCTAGGGAAACTTGCGCTGAGCAAAAGTTCTCGGCTTTCACGTTTGCATGAATGCCGCTATTGTTTTCATCTTGGACAAACATTGATCTCTGATAATTTGGAAGTCTTGGTGTGGCTATAGGATTGATAAATTGTTGTAAATAAAGAACGAAGACCAAAATGATTCAATACGCGCACATGCCACTGGTAAATTTTAATTTTTCATTAATTATTTTTTAGTTATGATTTGTCATGTCAATAGACATTTGTCAAGTAGACATTTCTTAGCAGTCATTTGTTACGATAAAGTGTAAACTTGGTAACATTTTCATCTTTCGTTACCATTTCACTACTTTTTTTTACAACCTATCCCCGATAAGCTTAACAGGTATAATTTTCCCCGATAGCATGTATAGGATACGTACATATATAAGTTACAAAAAAACTCAACTAACGTTGACTCATAGAATAACACATACGTAGAAGGTTTTATTCGCTCATCTGACGTTTCATTTCACACTCTCTCGGTAGGTCTGTGGAAATGAGAGCAAATTAAATTTAAAATTTACATACACCAGGTGGAGTTACAAAATATGTTCACTTAACTATTTCCTGTCGTTTTGGTGTAGAACTGAAAAATTTAAAAGTAGTTTGCACTTTTTTGTTGATTTTTATCGTTGGTATACATTTGTATTGTATTTAACACAACTTGTTTGCCACAAAAACACGAAATTCGGGTGTAGTTCCTTTGTGGATCGCTGTATACTATTGCCACCATCTGGTATTATTGAACCCATATTTTCCACCCTCCACTGTGTAATTTCCATCGTACCTATGACGTTTAATTTATTGAGCGAATAAAAACTTCTATAGTATGTGTTATTCTATGCGTTGACTATATGTTTGCCAATATACATCCACTGACAACAAACAAACTAAATATGGGGTTTCATTCATGTTGGAAAGTATTGTTTTAATACTACCAGATAGAGGCAATGGCTCAAACCATCCAACAATAAATCAGCAACAGTATTTCGTTTTGTGCGTTAACATTTTTGTGTAAATACACTACAATTATATAAGTATAAATAAATGGTTTCCCGTTACATCCCATGAAGGGATTAGGGAGAGCTTCTCACAACCAGTTAGCTGTGCGCTCTCTAATTTTATACTCACTAATTGGGACCTACAGTTTTACACCGGTTCCGAACGGTATTTTGAGAAGCTCTTTCATGGCGATAGTGTCGCCGTCACTAAACGAGGTGACCGCCACCGAAAGAAATTGCAGGTGGTCAGAGCAGGGATCAAACCAAGGATCTCATGTACAAGAGGCACACACACTAACCATTTCACCACCGCTGGCCACAAATACTTTATATACTAACCATAAAATATAAGAAAAAAATTCAAAAATACGTTTAAAATTCACCGTTTTTCATCAAAACGGTATGAAAATTTTAAGTCAAAAATTTTTGTAATTCCACCTGGTGTAATTCAATGTACGTCAAATAACTCTCTATCACACCGACCGCACCACGAATAGTGTGAAATGAAATGTCAGATGAGAAGAAAGGTAAGACATTCATAGAGGAATTTAGGATAGAGTAATTTATTCTCTCAAAATTTTTAACGTCATAGGTATGTTTGCAAGTGAACATTGGATGGTGGAAAGCATGGATTCAATAATACCAGATAGAGGCAATAGTACACAACGTCCAACAAAGGGACAACAATCGCATTTTGTGTTTTTGTGGCGAAATAGTTGTGTTAAAAACAATACAAATGTATACCAACGATGAAAGTCAACAGAAAAGTGCAAAATACATTTAATATTCACAGTTCCATATGAAAATGAAATGAAAAAGTTAAGTCAACAGTTCTTGTAACTCTACCTGCTGTAAGTTAATTTGCGTCGAATTTTTCTCATTTGCACAAACCTACGACGAAGAGTGTGAAATGAATCCAGATGAGAGAATAAAATACTTTATCCTAAATTCCTCTATGATGGCATTAAACCACGTTTATGCTGCTACCTCGATTGTCTAGATTTCATTCACAGGAACAGCTGATTTGTGTATGGAAAATCAGATGTTTAGGCCACGAAATCTAGATATCTCTAGATTTCGAGTGCAGTATAAACATGTTTTTACTCTATTATGCTTCAAACTTTAAATTTGTATGAAAAATGTTTGGTAGTTATAGTTATAGTTATACAAGTTTTAAGAGGTTTAAGAGGGATTTATGTATATATGTATTTATTTAACACGCGAACATTTCAATTCTTATAAATTAGTTTAAAACCCCCTTCTCCTTTAGAATTGAAATAATCATACACCAAAAATGACATGTGCATCGAGCTGAAAACAAATTTTTGAAAATGTTTATACATGCATGTATATTGTATGTGCATCACACTGGAATTTATGCCATTAAAATTGATGCTGTCTGCATTATCATCCCAAGAAATTGGGATGTTTAATACCCCCCACTTATTATGTTTTATGGTCGTTGTGCGGAATAAACTAAAACATCAAATATTTATATACAGTTATGGTCAAAATAATAGCAGTGTTACTACTAAATACTAATAAGGTGTCGTATGTTTGTGATTTTATTTTAAATTTTGTTTATTTTAATATTAATTGTTGCATGCAGAGTTCACAGTATGGAAAGCAACGTTATACTCGCATATTTGTATACCCTCACCCATAGGATGGGGTTATATATCATTTAATACGGAAAAAAATGTAACGCATAGAAGGAGCCATATTAGACCCTCTGTATCTTTGGATGAAATTCATTTTTTGACTTTTTAAGACGATTGAGCCATGTCCGTCTGTGTGGCTGGCTGTTCGGCCAGATAACTCCCGTAAATCTTTATCGATCAACGCGAAATTTTGTTAATGTCCATTATTTGTCCAAACTTAGGTCGGAATTTAAAATGGGCGAGTTGGCCACGCCCCCTCTGGTACCTCCCATACAAATCGACACATTTAGTACAAAATCATGTTTCTTCTAAAACTTTTTTCTGGTAGATGTGATTAGCTTCAACTCAAACATTGGTTAATAATGTCTAACGAAATTACGAAAATTTCATGAACCGAAAATTTCTCATACTTCTCATTTGCTGGTACGCAGCTCTTCGCGAAAATTTCGTAGGCAAAATCAATTACAGAGTTGTTAAGCCAAAGCTATTTCGTAAAAAAACAATTGTTTGATAATTGTTTGGGGTATTTCGATCATTTTAACAACCAAAAGTAACAGCACGTGCGTTAAAAACACAATGGAGTGCGTAAAGGAATTATAAATTAAATATTTGCAAGGAAAATCAGAAATATGTGGTAACCATAGACGAATATAGGTATAGATACATTTATTCTCTCATCTGACGTTTCATTTCACACTCTTCGTCGTAGGTTTGTGGAAATGAGAGAAATTAAATTTACGAGTAACTTACACCAGGTGGAGTTACAAAATATGTTCACTTAACTTTTTCATGTCGTTTTGGTAGAACTGAAAAATGTAAATGTATTTTGCACTTTTTTGTTGACTTTTTTCGTTGTTATACATTTGTATTGTGTTTAACACAAAAACACGAAATTCGGTTGTTGTTCCTTTGTTGGACGTTGTTTACTATTGCCTCTATCTGGTATTATTGAATCCATGTTTTCCACCATCCAATGTTTACTTTCCACCGTACCTATGACGTTTAATTTATTAAGAGAATAAATGTATCTATACCTATATTCGTCTATAGTGGTAACACTGCGCAACAAAATTTTCTGTTTAGAGATAAATGACAAAATTTCTTACGAAAATTTCGCAAGAACTGAATACGGGGTTTAAGAAATTTAACGTAAACAACCTTGTTTGGTGACATTCCAACGCTATTTTGACATAAATTTTCGTTAACCAAACATGTAATACAGCATTCGCACTGGCATCGATTTTCTTGATTTTGCCACTTTTGTTGATTTTAAGCAGAAATCAAGAAAATTTGCTTGATTTCCCATACGTTTTGACAGACGACAAATCAGGTATTTTTTCTTATTTTTCTAGGAATTAGGAACAAATGCTTGATTTGCTTTATGCAACGCTGTTGTATCTCACACTACTAACGAATAGTACGTTTGTTTACAACCATTTCAATCACGGCGCATTGATATGGTGGTACCACTAGAATAGCCGACTTTATATTTTTATATTTTATATTTTTCTCCTTACTTAGGTATTTATTGTTTCTCAAACATATATTTTTTATACTTTTTTGTTTACTTTTATTCCAGGAATACATTTGTGCTGAATTTGATTGTGGAAAAATACCAGACAAACAAAAATGCCGTGTGTTGTAGGCTTGGTATGTTTCTTGCCGTAGTAACACTACCTTGTCAATGCGCCTTGACTTTCAATCAAATCAGGAAAAAAACCAATGCGAACACTTCAGATTTTGTTAGGACATTTGATACGAAATCTGGAAAATATTTTGCAGTGCGAATGAGCTATAAAGCATTTATCAGATGGAGAGAAGCATACAGGAATATACCAAAGAGTAAGGAATTTTAATGAATGTGGCCGTCGGTGGTGCAATGGTTAGTGTGCGCGGCTCTTGTACATGAGATCCTGGGTTCGAACCCGGCTCTGACCACCTAAAAATTTTCTTTCGACGACGGTCACCTCGCATAGTGACGGCGACACTATCGAGTATCTAGCCATGAAAAAGCTTCTCAAATTACCGTTCGGAATCGGTGTAAAACTGTAGGTCCCAATCGGTGAGTGAAAACTAGAAAGCGCACAGCTCAGTGATTGTGAGAAGTTCTCCCCAGTCCCTTCATGGGATGTAATGGGAAACCATTTATTTATTTATAAGGAATTTTAAGTAGAGAACAAAATGTACTCATAAAGGGAAAGCCAACAAAGCTCACTCTCTTCGTTGAATATTTCACTACACGAGCAGTTTTTTGATGATGTTATAGTATCTAACTATAGCAATGCCAACCATGTTTAAATAAAATTAAATAAAGTATGTAAAGCGTATTAAATAGTCAAGTTATGACGCGAGAGAGATATGCGTTCGAGTGAACCGCGACGACTTTTTGGATCTTTCTGCGAAGGTGGCCAAATTACGCAAATTTTTTTCTCTACCCGCACATCCTCTTTGAATATATACCTTGGCCAGGAAACCAAGAAAAGTCACTGTAAAAGTTTGAGCATAGAGTAATACAAACTTTGGCAACGCATGAAGAATGAGTAAAATCTTTATATTAATAAATTTGTGTTTCGGAAGAGCCAAAAATTGAGGTCAATGATGACTAATATGTGTCTTAACATCGAATATAACTGAAAATGTACACTGAAATCCATTAAAGGTGAAGGATTCAGTGTCACAATTTGGCTGAGCTTTTCGAACGGTGGTGTTGGTCCGATTAACTGAATGACGCCAAAGATAAATCTGAGCCTGTATGTAAAAATAGTGTAGGAAGAGGTGATCTCATATACCAGTAATGAAATACAACTACTTTGGATGTTCCAGAACAGCAGTAACCCCAAGCATGATCGTAAAATCTCAAACAGTGGTTTCAGACTAACAAAATATATGTCCAGATATAACTCCCCCCTATCATCAGACCTGAATTCAACTCAAAATCTGATGCGGAGAGTTTTCATTGTCAGTGGTGATTCATTGTCAAGCTTCCAATAGTTCGAAAATTTAGGAAGCTATTGAGGATGGTTGAGGGTAATACCTGACGACAGGTGTCAAAATCTGGTAACGCTGTTATTGTGAACAAATCATACCTAATATAATCCTTGCAAGGATAAAAAAAATTTATTAATTTGGTTTCTAGAACACTGAAACAAAAACATTTTTTCAATCTATCAGAGTCAAATACGGAACGGTAATATTATTTTGATCACGTCTAAGTTTAATTAACTTGGCAGTTAAATTTCTACTTCTATGTTTACAAATGTCCTAGAAAACAGCTGTTACAAACTCTTGGTATATTACACTATGCATAAAATATGTCATCATCATTTAGCCGTACCAAGGATTTGGTCTCGTTGGATCTCACATAATTTGACCAAAGCTCAAAAAGATGGTCGTGCTGATTGTTGCAAACATATGCTCGAGAACTACAATGGTGGTGCTTCAAAAGACCCATATAAGATTTTTGCAGTTGCCGAAACATGGATCTATGCTCATTATCCTGAAACCAAACAGCAGTCGACAGTATGAGTATTTCATGATGAACTATTTTTGCTATGTGCACTACTAATATTTTGACCGCAGCTGTAAATATGTAGATATACATAAGATCGGTCGAATACATAAACACTAAAGCAATAATATTTGGTCGACATATATATACATATACATATATGTACTTATATATGCTGACAACCACTGTGTGTATATACGAATATGTGAGTGTTAGTGTGTGGAGATGCGACAAACCCCCCAAAACATTTAAGGAATTCATTTTTAGTTCAAAAGTGTAATGAACTGTAGATGCTAAAAATAAGAGCAGATGAGTTCTGCGTTTTTTTAATGAATTAGTTTGGCATATATTTTTTTTAAGCGACAATTAAAAATTTCACATACCAAAGGCAATTCATTCATTCATAGTTTATGTACGTTTGTAGTGTGTGGATATGTCTTAGATAATTTTATATCTGGCTGTTTATTTTCAAAAGTACTTAGATATTTCTGTGTTTAGGCGCAACAATTTACTATGTCGTAAAATCTGACCTACAATTTGTGTTCACAGATTAAAATACGCGAATCAAATACGAAATTTATCAACTGAATTTCTCTTATATGTACTTGGATTTTTACTAATAAAGAAATTTTTTTCGAAAAACTGTAGGTTGGTAATTGAAAACACTTCAATCAGCTTGAGTAAAAAGTCCATCAATCATTTATAATATCTTTAATTAAATTTAAACAAAAATCAACTTAATGACTTTCGTTGAAAGCCAATGCATCGATTTTTTATATTTATTTTCATTGAATGAGTACGAGACAACTATTTATATTGTTACTTTGGCAACCCTAACTCTAAGTTAACTAACGCTTATTCTAAACCTAAGTTTGAAATTTTTAGCCAAGCCATAAAGTAACTATGGTATAGAGAAGAAAATTTACTCATGGAGTGAAATGCCAACAAAGAAAACGAGTGAAGCGTGTTGTTTCTCTGCTCGCTCTCTTACTCTCTTCGTTGAATATTTAAATACACGAGCAGTTTTCTGATGATGTTATTCTACCTATCTATATAAATTCCAACCATATTTAAATAAAATTACATAAAGTATGTAAAAAGTATGAAATAATCAAGTTATGACGCGGGAAAGGAATGTGTTTGAGTGAATCGTGTCGACTTTTTTGGCTCTCTTCTACTAGGGTTGCCAAATTGCGGGGTTTTTTCTTCTCTACCTGTACATCCTTTTTGGCCAAACCCTTATTTAAAATGTTTTGTTGTTTGAGCGCGCTTTGTATTTATTATCGTGGCACCCTGTTCGAAATACAACCCTGTATGCGTGAAGCAAAGACGATTTACAATTAGACGACCAGAAGATGTGCGCAACTTGGCAACCCTGGTAAAAGAGAACCAAAAAGTGCTAGGAGTCATATCTAGCTTATTTCATAATTTTTGCATAGTTTATGTAATTTTACTTCAACATGGTTGGAATTTGTATAGTTATATACAATAACCCTAATAAAAAACTGCTCGTGTATTGAAATATTCAATGAAGAGAGTAAGAGAGAGAGTAGAGAAGTACTAGGGTTTCAATCGTTTTGTTTGTTGGCATTTGAGTGAAGAGAAATTTTGACTGTCTACTTGTACATCGTTTTTGCGTGAAGCGCCTCGTTACTCTGCTCTCTCTCTCTCTCTCTTACTCTCTTCATTGAATATTTCAATACACGAGCAGTTTTTTAATTATGTTATATTATATAACTATAGAAATTCTAACCATGTTTAAATAAAATTAAATAAAGTATGTAAAAAATATGAAATAATCAAGTTATGGCGCTAGAGAGAAATCCGTTTGAATGAATCGCGTCGACTTGTTGGTTTTCTTCTACTAGGGTTGCCAAATTGCGCACAAATTCTGGTAGTGTACTTTGCGTCTACTTCGTGATCGTCTCTAGTATTTTCAAAAAGGATAAAAGAGTAGAGAAGAAATTTTACTCACGGAGTGCAATGCCAACAAAGAAAACGACTGAAGCGTCTCGATTCTCTGCCGCATAGCAAAAACGGCTAAAGAAACACTATATGGACTATATCGATTTCAATGGCAGGAAACGATGGATGAAGAATTCAAAGCACATATGGAAAACCAAATTTGCTACAAGGAAATATGCCGATTGATTGTAAATGGACTTTCTAAACGAAGAGCGATGCAAAAAGGCGTGTTGAGAGATATAAAGCCAGATTGATCATAAAAGGATGTTTACAACGATATGGGATTGACTATTAAGAGACGTTTTCTCCCGTTGTGCGTTTTTTATCTACGAGTATTCGACTTTTATGAGGTTTAGCCGTTCGATTCGACTTGGATATAGATAAAGTCGAAGGAGGGTTTCATTGGCGATAAAGGCAGTGTGCAAATTGCCTAAATCGCTGTATGGATTAAAACAAGCAGGTCGTATATGGACTAAATATACTATGGCAATACTAGTGTTGCCAGATGCAAACTGGAACTTCCATTGGAAAGTTTGACATTTTTTAGCATAAACATACATAGAACGTTTCATCTCGGTCAAAAAACGGAATTAACCCGTGAACATGATCGTGCCATGATTTTTTACGATTTTCGGTGTGGATTATAGAGGCGTGGATTATAAATCAACTAGTTTCGACTTTTGGTGATGAAGCACCATCAAAAACCACTGTAAATCGCTGGTACCAAGAGTTCAGTCTCTTACGCCGTTCGCTCTAGACAGTCAAAATTTCTCTTCACTCAAATGCCAACAAACAAAACGAGTGAAACCCTAGTACTTCTCTACTCTCTCTCTTACTCTCTTCATTGAATATTTCAACACACGAGCAGCTTTTTGATAGTGTTATTGTATATAACTATACAAATTCCAACCATGTTGAAGTAAAATTACATAAACTATGGAAAAAGTATGAAATAATCAAGATATGACGCGAGAGAGAAATACGTTTGAGTGAACTCCTAGCACTTTTTGGTTCTCTTTTACCAGGGTTGGCAAGTTACGCACATCTTCTGGTCGTCTAATTGTAAATCGTCTTTGAAGTAAGGAAACACATCAAGAGAAGATGGATCATTTTGCATCAGGACAATGCGAGCTCTCACACATCAGCTTAAACAATGGGGTATTTGAGTACTCAACAAGTCGAATTGATGGGGCACCCGCTGTACAGCCCTGATTTGGTACCCAATGACTTATTTTTACTGCGGGGTCCACGTTTATCGGCGCCCGAAGCAGCTGTTGAAGGGTTCAAAACCCATGTTTTGGAGGTGTCTCAATCGGAGTGGCAAAAGTGCTTCAAAAATTGGTTTGAGCGCAAGCAAAAGTGTATTGATCTTCACGGAGAATATTTTGAAAAGCAATTGATTGTTTTTATATTGCTGGACCGGAAATATAAATAGCAACACTCGTAGTACGAACGAAATCAAACGTGGACCTATATATTTACTACAAAGTCAAGAATGATGACATCACATGTGTATCCAATAAAAAAAGGATTGAAGATAATTTTAAGATGAAAGATATGGCAGAGGCGATGTTTGTATTGGGTGATTGTAAGTGTGGAAAACTTTGGATCGACAAAGATACATAGGAGATGTTTTAAAACATTTCAAACTGAAGGACTGTAATGCAGTGGCAACACGTTTAGATATAAACCAAAAACTGTCGAGAGATTTGTGCACATAGAGTGAGGAACATAAAGCAGTACCGTATGAAGAATTTATTGTATCCATTATGTACGCTGCGCAAATTAGTCGACCTGATGTATCTTTTGCAGTGGGAGCTCTATAGAAATTTAATATCAAACAAGGCAAAGCTCACTGGATTCCTGTAAAGAGGATCCTCCGATACATGAAAGGAACGAAGCATTACAAGCTCCAAGTTACGAAGAATCCCATTGAATATATTTGAGGTGTCTTTGAAGCTTAGATGACAGAAAATTTCAAGGAGCAAGTGTTTCCTGGAACTCAAAGAAACAGCCTATTGTTGCACTCTCAACGACTGAGGCTGAATATACGGTATTAGGTGCATCGGCACAAGAAGCTATGTGGCTTAAGACACTCCTCGAAAAATGTATCATACAGGAGAAGCGATGGTGATGAGATGTAATAACAAGAGCTCTATTAATCTGTCACAAAATAACACATAACATGCCCGTTCAAAACATATAGTAGTTAGATATACTGCATCAATGCTTACGCGATAAGAGTTCGATATCTAAGCACATAAGATATGGCTACTGATATTATGACAAAGGGATTGCCTGAATAAAAACATGTATACTGTTCCTTGGTGGGTGTAACCGTACCCTCATCTAGTGGGGTTGTTGGAAGTAAGATTCGAGTACCTGTTATCAAATGTACTTGTTTATTTTTAGTTTTATCAGATTGGCATCTTTTAATCTTTAGTCGGATTTATATACTTTTTATATTGCTTAATACATTTTCCGAAGTGTTCTGGGCCAGATTTTGAATATTTAGAATTACAACAATTTGAAAAATCTCCCTACTAAAAACTAAAAAAATTGTTTTTTTTTTTGCAGAATATCCCTGAAAAAGGATGTGTCAGGACATGTTTTGACATGTTTTATATATCGTTGGATGCCTTTCGTATGATACTAATATTTTATATATTGTCTTTAGCTAAAGTAAAAATTTTCTATTAAAACCTTAAAAAAATAACCTTTTTTAAAAACGTTCCAGGTCACGGGATCTGAATGCTAGATACGAAATATTTTCAGAAGACAATCCAAAGTACATTTTGAGGGGTGGACAAACCCCCCTTTTTCCCCGCACCTTACAATGTGAGTCGGTCTCATGGTGGTGCTTCGAAAGATGCGTATAAGATCTAAACAGCAGTCGACTGTATGGGCGTTTAATGATGAACTAAATACAGCAAAAGTTGTTCGCGCTCGAAGCACATCGAAACAAATGGGACGCCAGGTTTTTCGGGAAGACTGTCATAAGTGGAACGTAGAACGGTCAATTCTAAATGGTATACCAACATTTATTTGTCAGAAATGTGCCGAGAAATTAGGTAACCCAACCGCCAAAGACGGATAAATCTCCGCAGTAATAATTCGATCTCTCATACATCAGTCCAAACAAGTGACTTCTTGAGTAGACATCGATTTTTGTCTGCAAAAACCATTTTTATACCCACACCCGTAGGGATGGGGTGTTTCAAGATGAGGGCCCAACTTGAAATTTAGGTTGAAAAATAGCACTACATTCAAAAATCACCTCTTAAGGAAACAATTTAGTGGAGGCCAGAGACTCTGAGCCCTTACCCCCTGCATTCGTGACCGGATGGGGGTATATATTATTTGATGGGAGGAAAAGTATAACGTATAGAAGGAGTCATATTTGACCCAAGATATCTTTGTACCAAATTAGTTTTGGGACACTCTAAGACTTTGCCATGTCCGTCTGTCTGTTGGCCTGGCTGGTCAACACGATAACTGCCGTAAATCTTTACCGATAACAATGAAATTTTGCCCATAGCATTATTTTCCCCAACTCAGTTTGGGATTGCAAATGGGTGTTGTTACCACGTCTCTTCGACTCAGTTGGTAAAAAATAATGTTTTTTCAAAACTTTTTCCACGTAAATGTGATTACCTACAATTCATATGTTGGGTTAATAATCTATAAATCTTCACTTAACTGCAAAAAAATTGGTGAGATTGCCACGTCCATTTTGATACCTCCCATACAAAAGGTGGGCGGCCGTCCGGATTGTCGATACAATAAATCGAGTAAAACATTTCGGATGATAAAGAAATAAGGGGTTGGGCTTCATTTGGACAAACGCCAGTCGTCCATTAAAACAAGGGTGATTTTGGTACAAGGGTGATTTGGTGATATATAAACTAAAAGTTTTGACTTTGGTGTTCGCGTTGGTGTTTGCGTTCACGTTCACTTTAAGGACTTTTAGAATACAACCAAGTTGTATCTATTACAGGTGGAAGCGTTAGAACAGCTGATTTCAATTTTTTTTTGTCGTTGTGGTCCGACCTTGTCAAATATTGTTTATACCAATTCCAAGATGTATCTAGTACAGGTGATAGCGTTAAAACAGCAGATTAAATTGTTTCTTGTCCTTGTGGTGTTGCCGAAAATTGCAACAATTCCTCCTGATATAACCTGAAATAAATACATCTTGACAATTTTGATCGGCTGAATTTGACATGGTCGGCTCCTGAAGCAAAAACAAAATGCCTTCAATTCCTACTGCTTCTACCTTACTTATTTTGCCATGAATACAACCTTAAATAAATCGAAGCTTTTTCACTTCCTTGTTGTTGCTGTGTACGTATGAGCCATAGACCAATACATACATAGATACTTTTATTCGCTCAATAAATTAAACGTCATAGGTACGGTGGAAAGTAAATATTGGATGGTGGAAAACATGGGTTCAATAATACCAGATAGAGGCAATAGTAAACAACGTTCAACAAATGAACAACAACCGAATTTCGTGTTTTTGTGGCAAACTAGTTATGTTAAATAGAATAAAAATGTATACCAACGATAAAAGTCAACAAAAAAATGCAAAATACATTTAAATTTTTCAGTTCTACACCAAAACGACATGAAAAAGTTAAGTGAACATATTTTGTAACTCCACCTGGTGTAAGATAATTTTAAATTTAATTGCCACAAACCTACGACGAAGAGTGTGAAATGAAACGTCAGATGAGAGAATAAAAGTATCTATGTATGTATTGGTCTATTTTAACCTACATTTGAATCAATGGTCAATCAATCTGCAGTATCTCAAACTAATATTAATGTCAATGGTGTTTATTGCAGCATGATTGTTTATCAGTTTGGATCTTAATGTTGAGTACGCCTAAAAGTATGTAAGTGGAAAAGCTACCGCAATCCGACTCACCACGAATGCTTAAAGAGATGCCGCTACTGCGAGAAGGATCAGGAAACTTCGAAATGACGTTGTGCCAAAGTGTAACTGATATAATTAGCCGATTAGGAGTGCATGTCGATTCTGGCTGATTTCAAACGCGTACTGTTATACGTGACTGTTATATACACAGAACTGTTATACGTTGTTATTGAGTATAGAGACTTGTTAATGTTAAGATATTTAGACAATCTTAACATTCAAAATTCAATATATCTTTTTTCACTATCGTAATTTAAAAAGAATCTTGTTTTATTAACAGGAAATACAACGGCGCTAAAATGGGCAATTATTAAATTCGTAACAATATAAAGAGATTGCAACAGCTATTTGTATCTTCAAACTGAATTCACCACAATTTTGACTTTTAACCGAACAGCGAATACAACACTGTATTTGAATTATTTTTGTATTGTTTTATTCTAATATTTCTTAAGTTCATTTATTGACCAACACATTTAATTTGTTACCGTCACAATACCGAATAGTTGCACAAAATAGTAAAGAGTAGAATTAAATCAACTCACAGTTCATTGAAAATGAATGGATTCGAAGATAGAATGTGCCTGCATTTTAGCTTTCTAAATTGTTTCATTAAACCGCGATTCAAGCGAAATCGACCTTTTAATATTTATTGTGACCTTTAAAATGATTCCCAACACAAAATGTTAGAATCATTTTGTAATTCAGCATTAAGTCCGGTGTGGACGACCGCTACTTTAGATTGTTGTCCTTCCCAGTGAACTTCCCAAAAACTTACTTAATTATAGGAAAACAAAACAAAAAAGACAATAATAAAAACACAAACCTGATAAAGCAGTTTCATTGGAAACCGATGATAATGATGATGCCACAACATTGGACACAGTTTCCGTATGATGATTGATGGTCGTGATCGTATCCGTGGAAGCCGTTGTGGTCACAGTGGTAGTGGTGATGGACACAGGAGATGGTGATATTAAAGGATTTGAATTATTTAAATTCTCCATGCGTGTTGGTTACAATTGACAACTCAAATGGACAAAATAACATGAACAAAATTTCAATGAAACACTGAGAAATATATAGAGACACACAGGACTCAAAACACACTCGCGTGATTTCTGTAACAATGATTTATTTGTATGTTATTGTTTTTTTTATAAATTCGTAGGTTTTCGTTTTATTATTTTTTTTCACAAAAAAATTGTTTCGTTTTAATTTTCACACAATTGCGAGATACAAAAAAAAAATAATTATGTTTGACTTTCGTTATTTTATCTCACAAAATTTTTTTAAATACTTTTGTTTTTACTTAAATTTGATGTTGTTTTTTTTTGAATAAAAGTATAAATATATAAATGCAAGAAAACGATAATTTTTATGAACATTCAAAATCATTTTGTACGATATTAGTAGTAGTAGTATATATTTAGAGATTCACCGAAGAACAGAAATACAAATGAGAGTGAAATATCATCATGACTGTGTATACAGTCAGTGTCAAAAGTGTGTGTACAGCACGTAGGGTTTGCCAGGGTATCATAGTTTTTTGATCAAATAAAAAATTGTAAATATTTTTTACAGAAGCAAAATGAAGTGCATTTGAATTTGGATCCAAATTATCCAATTACCAAATTATGGCTCAGTTGATTTTCTGTACTTTGTCTCAAGTAAAGGCCAAGTTAGACTATTACAGAAATCGTTCGATATGTCAGAATTTTCATTTGATGAGAGTGGATGGAGGAACAGTGTGAACTTCCGGACAACAATTTGCAGCAAAAGTTTTGACAGATCTGTTATATGTATTTGTCTGATTTTTTGAGTTTTCTTAAACAGTGATGACAAAGGCAGAGGACACGGGTATAATCACTTTTATTTCGTCGCTTTTTTCGAATGCTTAATCTTTGTTCACAATTTTATTTTTTCTCTATTCTATTTTTATGTTTATTCTCTAATACTGATAGTGTAAATCGAAAGCTCTGTGATCGTTCGATTTTTTTCAAATAAAAGAGACTTCCATTATACTATTTGCTGTGAAGTCTGTCCAAAATTTAACGACTCCGACTCCAATCCCGACTCAAGCAATTTGAAAATCCACAACTCATCTGAGACTCCGCCTTTGTTTGAAGTTCGATTTTTATTTTTATTATTGTAAATGTCTAGCACTTCCGTTGTCTATTTACAAATATTTAGAAGTGAATATTTAGAAGTGAGTTGGAATATTTTTAACGATACAAAGAATTTAACAATACATCGCCTTTGTTGCAAGATATGATATATTTCTGTGCATGAGATACAAACAAACCCACGACTATTGGTTTGGTTTTATATAATCCGGTGTAAAAATTAATATTAAGCGAAAAAATCAGTCAACAAATAATTCTTTTCGAAAATTTTGACTTTGAGTCGGAGTCGCCTAAATTTGTATGACTCCAACTACAACTCTGACTTCAGACAAATCGCCCACCGCACAATACTAATTTTTGTCATATGATTAATAAATCAGTTATAGTGAACTTTAAAGCCCTGTATTCAGTTCTTGCGAAATTTTCGTAAGAAATTTTGTCATTTATCTTTAAACTGAAATTTGTATTGCGGAGAGTTACTACCAATCTTTGATTTACCTTGCAAATATTTAATTTATATTTCCTCTACGCTCTCCATTTAACTCATGTGGTATTACTTTAGTTTGTTAAAATTATCGAAATGTCAAAATTCCAGTCCCAAACAATTGTTTTCGTACGAAATAACTTTGACGTAACAACCCTGTACTTGATTTTGCTTACGAACTTTTCGCAGAGCTGAGTACCATCAAATGAAAAGTGAGCGAAATTTTCGATTCATGAAATTTTCGTCATTTTTTTATACATTTCATAAAATTTCATAAAAACTGAATGCCGAAACAATAAACTGGAAGCTGTTTCTCTATATTGACGTTAGTTTTGAAGTTACCACGGTTCGGAGAAAATAATTTGAATTAAGCTTGGTATAGTGATATTCGACCATATTCTGTATATCATCGTTGCTAACCACACATTAGTCAGTTTTTATCATGATCATGCTCATAGTTGATAATGTGTTCACAAGCTTGACAAACCGATAACGGTTTACCAACAAATTTTGCCAGCAATATAGTGGTGGAAACAGCAACGATAAAGCTCGTAAATGCTATCGGAACGAAGAGCTCTTTGAAACGAAGAGTTTTTCAAAATAAAAACCATAATAAGTGAAAATAAATAGTTCTATTCAAATACGAAAGCCCTTCTCTTCTCATTTATGTTTACTCTTTAATTTTAAAATAAATATATACACACAACAATTTGAATTTGAAATACACAATAAAATAATCAACAAGAAAATCCGAGTTTGTGAATGACAGCGCGATGATCTAGTCAAAGCGCACTATCAGCATCTAATCGAAAATGTGATCAAACTAATTGAAGCTCATACGCGAGTGTAACAAGTGTATGGTTCTCTTCAAGTGTATTGAGATGACGTCGACAGTTTATCGATAACTTGTTAAAAACGCTAACAAATTTAACATTCCTAAGGAATGACAGCAGGAAGAAAAACATTTTCCATTTGTATTTCGAGTATTTTATTTAATTTGGTAAAACGTATTGCATTTCCTACAACGATATGGAATCCGACATGGAAGTTTTTGGTTCTACACGCCTTCAAATACCAGGAAAGTCGCAGGGAAACGTTGAGTTGACACAAGTCCTCTGTGAAAGCACATCCCAGCTAAAAATTTTAGGGTTTTGGAAGCACTAGCAATTTTTTCCCCATACTTAAGCGCTTACTTAGAAGTCATTACAATTCCGGCATACCAAACTGCAATGAAGTATGGAATCACAAACGAAAACACCATTCAATAGCATACAGTTGTGCTACCGAGATAGCGATATTGTAAGGCAATGATAATTCTTTTCTTGTCGCTCGCTTACTGCACAGCAATAAAGTAAGGCAATAATCTTCATATCTTTCATATCTTCTAGACTGCAATGAATGAAGTGCCTTTGGTCGCCTTTAAGTAGTGCTTCCAAGTGGAACATCCCATACAAAAATCATGCCTTATTTCAGCAGGTTTGTAAACGATTGCCACCATGTTTTCGCCTTACAATTCCGCTTCCGGGTAAGCAGTGTTTTTTGCTAGGGTGTAGCCTTTACTGACCCAAGAACTGCATGTTTTGTGAACGAAAGGACGTAATTATGAGCCAGAAATGACACTAGTAAATGCAACAAAACAAAAAATTTATGGAAACTATCAGGGCATTGAAACTACCACGCGAATGTGTCTACTGGTTCTAAGTGATTCCTTATTTAAATAAATCAAAGCCACCAGCTACATTGGATTACGGACAGTGGCAAGGATTGAGGAATCGGCAGTTACAACAAAAACGGCATTATCGAAACTTGGAGTTATCGAAAGCTATTCAAATACCAATAAAACATTCAAATACTCAATATTCTTTTAAATTCTAATATTTCTATAAGCTAAAATTAATGCATTAGGTCAATAAATTAGCATTAAAAATAAACAATTGCGTTTCCATATTCAACACACTCTCAATTCGCCATACGAGTAAAGCGGCTTCTGCTCTGGGTGTCTTCTACATTCCCTCCTTTGGGTTTTAGAACCAGTTTCACTCAAAACTTTATCTTCGTTAATCTACAATTCAAAAATTTGACTCCATAATTTTTTTTTAACTGAGAAAAAGACATGTACGTACTTGCAATTTTTCTTCAACTTGTCGAGCCCCGTATTCAGGTCTTATGAAGTTTTCCTACGTGTATACAATATTTCGATCACTTTTCATTTGATTGGAACTCAGCAAAATCAATTACAGGATTGTTATGCCAAATTTATTTTTTAAGAAGACAATTATTTAGTTTTTTCTGACCAGAAGAATTTGGCCATTACGATTATTTTAACAAACAAACATTCATGAAATTTTTGTCAGATAAATAGGTGAGAGGTGATATCTCTCTGCAACAAAAACTTTAGTTTTGAGGAAATGGCACAACTCTTGCAAAAATTTCGCAAGAACTGAATACGGGGCCTAAGGAGAATATTTCACTCACTCTTCATTTGATGGTACTCTGCTGTTTGCGAAAATTTCGTTCGCAAAATTAATTACAGAGTTGTTATGCCAAAGTTATTTCGTACTAAAACAATTGTTTGGAACCGAAATTTTGCCAATGCCATTATTTTAACAAACAAAAGTAAGAGCACATGCGTTAAAAATGAAATGGAGTTAGAACAGGAAATATTCATGAAATATTTGTCAGATAGGTGGTAACTCTCTGAAACAAAAATTTTCGTATGGAGATAAATGACAAAATTTCTAAAGCTGTAATTTCCTTTAAGGCTAAGAGATCATGTTTTCTCCGATTAGAGAAAAAAATTTAAATGCCGCGGGTGGGATTCGAACTCACATTCGCTGGATGATCGTTTCGATGTTTGTGAAGCATCATCTTCAGCAGCATCTAGCCCGTTAAGCCATTGCGGTGTGTATTTTTTCGCAAGAACTGAATACGGGGCTTAAAGCGGCTCCTGCTCTGCGACTCTTCTGCATTCTTCGAACTCTACTCTCAAATTTAGTTTTGTTAATCTATAATTCAAAAATTAAACTCCGTCGTCTGTTCTAACTCAGAAAAATATATTTACGTTAAAATTTTCTTCAACTTATTAATCCCCGCATTCTGTTCTTATGAAATTTTTCATTCCTATAAGAAGTACGTGTATAAAAGATAACGAAAATGTCGTGAATCGAAAATTTCGCCAACTTTTCATTTATTTTCCCATTTTCAGCTGTTTGCGAAAAGTTTGTTAGCAAAACTAATTACAGAGTTGTTATGCCAAAGTTATTTCGTACTAAACCAATTGTTTTATAATTGTTTGCGACAGGAATTTTTCTATTACGATTATTTTAACAGTTTGGAGATAAATTACAACATTTCCTATGATAGAAATAGAGTCGTTTCAATTCAAAAACGACAATTCAACTCACAGAATTCAAATAGTTATCGATAACGACTACGCGAATATGAATTTTCTACCTTCGTCACAAGACAACGTCGTTTTATGACGAATTATGACTCTTTTGAAGTTAGGGTGCGATATGTACTTATATGTTTTAAAAATATGATTTGTGTAAAGAGACGAAATTAGGAAATAGAAAGAACATAAAATAATAAATTAGTAAATGGAATTTTATTTTTTATGAGAAAAACTATTTTTGAATGCTCAGGAAGAAGATAGTTTTGGTGATTTGTAATGTTTCGTTCGATTTCTGATGTTTCGTTCGAGTTCGTATTTCTTGCAAGTTTTTACTGAATTCGCTTGTGTATTTTTTGTGATATTTTGTACTGGGAGAGTATAATCTATCTTACTCTCTCAAAAATAGTTACGGGATATTTTTTACTGGAAAAGTACGCAGACAGACCTATTGTCAATAGGTTCCGAGACAATGCAATAAAATTTGGAAGACAGCAGTATGTTAATTTTAAGTTACTCTAATTTTGAATATATGGGCATTTCCACAGAAAGTGCCACCCTGTGTCACATCACGTCACTCTCGTGAATTGGTTATATTTTAGGACCAGGTAGTACGATTGATTTTACTAAATACAGAATGTAAGTAGCTTTATATTTAGTAAAAAAAGAGAAGGCAATCAAACTAACTGGTTCTAAAATATAAGCAATTTACAAGTGTGACGTGATGTGACAAAAGGTGGACCATATTAGCTTTCTAAAGTATTGTTTTAGTTGTAGATGTAACTCGGAAAACCTTTACAGAAATTGTGCCAATGGATATTTTTATTTAATTAGTAAAAGTTAGAGAAACATACATATTTTTCTGAAACATCTTACTGTATTCATCTTTTACCACGTACAATCTTTTGGCGCCGTCTTTGGGGCGTTGAATATTTACTTTAGAATACCCAGAAATTGGAAGGTCTTTCCCCAATGTTCATACAAACGGGTCCGTAAAATCATAAAAAAGCGAAATGTCAGTTTCAAATCCGTTTCGAACGCGTTACAATTCCGTAAAATCATAAAAAAATCAATGAGTGTTCGAACTCACGAGCGATGTGTTAACACCTTTTTGTTGCACGGTACCTGTTCGATTTCTATGAATACATTAGTAAATATTACATTGGAAAATAAAAAAAAAATGGTTTTTGTGTTGAAGACTCTTTTGCTATTGCACTTTCTTTTTTCTTACATCCGCTTTAACATTAGATGGAATATTGTTAAAATAAATAAAACAATATTTAGCTCACTGAAATAATTGTTTGTCATAAACAGAACGACGACGACATGATTGTTTGAATGCTGGCATACAACTACAAAGCAATATAAAAGGGCTTCTATGCCTCTCTTCGTATTCTCTTAATGACGACGAGGTAGTAGGCCATTTCATCGAGTTCGAGTTGCTTGGGTAATTTACTCTTTGGTTGGCAGACTACGGACAGAAATAAAAGGGAGTGAGTATTTTCGTTCGATGCAAACATAATTTAGCTATCAATCAAACACTTTTAAACTTAGTTTGCTGCATGGTCTATAATCTGTATGTCTTCTTTGGTCTCTCATTCTACATTATTTCCCTAGTGGTTTTTCGATCAGGTGTACCATATAAACCCCCTGATACAACTGAATAAAAAGCAATATTTAGCTCACTGAAATAATTGTTTTGCAATATTTAGCTCAATTGCAATATTTAGCTCACTGAAATAATTGTTTTTGTTTTGTCATAAACAGAGCGACAACAAAAATTATTGAATAGTGTAGAGAATTCACGGCACTCTTTTTCCGTTATCATTAAGAGAATCTGAGTCTGAGAGCCTGATTTCAATATAAATGCATCATTTCGACAATGTTATTACATAAAACAATATAAAAAGCATAAATGTCTCAAAAGGCATCAATGTTTCGCGTCAAATTTATGAATAGACCGAGTTATGACAAAAATATACTAATACGTTTAGAATTATTCGCCAGAGGTCGCCAGTGCTTTTGAGTCATACATTTCGATCCATGAGTTCTCTTTACTATTCAATACTCTTTAGCGACGACGACCTGCTTGTTCGTACGGTGCCGGTACATCAATACCATCATACTTATTTTCAGGCAGAGCCTATTGTTGTACAACAACCACGTTGTGATGCTAACGCTGTGTGTTATTTGCATGTGTTCACTTTGATAGATTGCCCTACCCGTGCCTATAGCTGTTAACACATCAAAAAGTGAATTAGTGAAATAGTGATGTGGCGGATACGTCTCGACCACGTTACGAGTCCATAAAAACAGAAAAGTGATTCAGTGAAACTGCGATTGAGCGGATCCCTTTCGAACCCGTTACAAATCCGTAAAAACATTAAAAGCGAATCAGTGAAATATTTAATGTCGCTGATTCATATCTGAGTCGAAAGACACAAAACCTTAAAAAATACTAAAATGAATTTAGCTGATATCGAATTTGTTTATTTGTAAAAATTAATATATAACGTAAGTGAAAAACTTCAGTGGACTACAGGAAGAAAAAATAGTTCATTACCTATTTAAATTTTAAATATCGGATGTATATTCCGGACAAAATGTCCGTAGAAACGGCTCCGTCTCGAATTCGTAACGGATTTATATGGCTCACTGGAATAGCACACTGGGATAGTTCAGTTACTGGAGATTTAGAACCCATATGCACTGCTATTAGTCCGTTTAGTTTATTTCTGACCAAGGATTGTTTATAGGTAAAGCATCGAACTTTCTTTTAATGTTTTTTAGAATAAAATTAAAGCACTGATTTGTGAAAATGTACTTACATATTTAATAGAATAAATAATTTTTATATTCACGTGTTTCTTCATAATTCATAAAAAAAAACATTTAAATACTTTTGGTTTGTAGAGTTGATCGTTGTTTAGAATTTTAAAATTAAAAGTTGGAGTCGGAGTTGTCAAAATTTTAGAAAAATTCCACATCCCTGGTAATGACTCCACTTTATTTTGCTGGCGTATTTGAGATATTAAATTCTTAATTTGTAAACCTTTGTTATGTGCAAACTTTTGACCCTGACTGTATTAAGTTCACAAGACGGACGCGTACGTACGTCTGTATCTATTCACATATCTATGTATATATGTATAAAATGTATTATATTTTTACACACACACACATTTTTAATAATTATTAGGGAATACGGTGCACGACGGACCGAACGAGGAACACTAATGGACGACTGACTGACTAATGCGACCAGCGTACAAACACAAATGCATTCACTCACTCACTGATTCCTTGACGTTTTTGTTTTTTGATTTTTTCTTTTTTTTTCAAATTTAGTTTTGGGGTGAATGTATGCATGTAGATCTATCCGTCTATCTATCTGTACATATCTAGAACTATGTATGTACATATTTTCGGTTAGATTTGAAATATGAATTTTTCCAATTCTTATTTTGTTGGTTAATACGAGTATTATTATTATTATTTATTTTATTTTTTCTTCTGCTACATCAAAAAAAAAAATTGCACTAATCCTCGTGTGACGACGACGACGAAATTGTTATGAAACCATTTGACGTGTCACCCTTTTCTGGACCAGAGAGTAAAGTCGATTTATAAAAAAAACACAGGTGTAATTTTCCATACCGATTTTGATAAAAATTATTTTATGGCTGATTTGAGAAATAAAAAACACAGTAAAAGCACTTTCAGAATCACATAAACAAATGAGGATGATACATACATATGTTCGTCTTCTGAAAAACATATGTATATCATTTAACAAAATTATGTATTTTAATAAAAAACAAAATTGGGTCTTTTCTTTACCGTAGATCACTTTTCCTTTCTATATGTATTTATTTTTGAATATTTTTCAAAAAATTCTGATTTTTTTTCGTTTTAATCGTCGACGTTCGCACGCGCTCATCCAGCCAAATCAGTACCTGGATCTTCGATAGTTTTCCTCAGACTGAGTGAGTAGCCTGAGTACGCTGAGGCCGGTGAAAAATGCGAGCATTTCGTTGGCTTTCTACATAAGATGTATAACTCGTCCCACCCCACCACCCTCTCTGTTGGCGACTTGGCCCCCTTAAACTTTCTTTCTCTGCTTTCTTCTTAATGCGATCGGAAAACTCGTGAAAATTGTGTGAGAATGTACGGTGCGGCGCTTTTTCATATGTCGTTGGTGGAGGATTTTAAAATAGATTTGATCGTGTCTACCGTTGAAGAGCTGCTGATGAAGTTGATGGTGATTGTGATGCTGTTGCTGATGATATTCAGCAAGTGTGTATGTACATACATATGTATATTTCAGTGTCTGAAAAAAATTCGAAAAATTGCTATAAGCAGTTGTCGGTGCATGTTGTTCATGTCCTCTCTGCCTCATCGCACTCACTCACCTAACGAGACACACTGCGTGTGTCTGGCTGGCCTAGTCGAATTGGTTGGTTGGTGGTCGGTTGTACCGATGGACTTTAGGTGTTTCCGGGATTTATGAACTACTCGTGTATACAATGCAGACATCAAGTACATTTGCTAACATTGCCACCATTGATCGGGTTAAATGTATCGATTTGTTTTTCAATTCACCTATAATGTTTAATTTTAGCAAACTTGTACATTCAAATTTTGTATTCACGTGAAACATTAAGGTGAGTGAAAATTTATACATTTGCACATTTTCTCTTGGCTGCCTATGGCAGCCAGTAATTTATTAAAAATAACTAATAAATATAGATTAATATTTATAATGTACTTGTAGATTATTAAAGTCAGGAATTTGTTATCAATTCAGCTAGCTGAATTCCAGCAAACCATAAAAGCAATTAAATTTAAATAAACAAAAACTGAAATTCAAATTTAATACTAAGCATCGAATTTTCAATTAGAAAACATTAGGTGTAAAAATGTATGCCACAATCATAAGATTAGATATTCAGCTGGCTGAATTGATCTAAACTCGTTTTTTATAAAAAAACACAGGATTTTAATAAATAAATTATCAAAGTGTTAAGCAAAAGATCAGTAAAAAATAGTCATTTACTAAATCACTACACCATTTTTAATTTAAATTCACAAAATATCAATATACTTTTATAAAATATCAATTGACATTTGAACATTCTAGTTGAAATTTAAAAGACATCAATTGAAATTTAAAAATTGTAAATGGAATTTATAATATATAAATTGAAATTTAGAAAACATCAATTGAAATTTAAAAAGATCAATTTAAATTTAAAAATGTCAAAGCCTTCAATTGAAATTTAACAGACATAAATTTAAATTTAAAACACAACAATTGATAAGTAAAAATCATCAATTGAAAATTAAATGGCATCAAATTAAATTTAAAAGACATCAAAAACAGAAATTTCAGTTAAGGAAGTTTAAATATCCATTGACGTGATTTAGATTTCAATTGTTGTCTTTCAAATTCGTAAACTTCAATTAATTTTCTGTAAAATTTAATTTCAAATTATGTAGATTATAACAGGTGGAACAAACGTTATCAACCGATGTTATTTGCTATAGTTTACACGCATTTGGCATTTGGAGAATATTTTCAAGTCTTCTGCTAAAATTCTATGTAAAGACCGGCTACTGAACCCCAATAGCGTGGCTACACAACCGACGAATTGAAACAATTATTCTGCGTTCTTAAGGAGTATAGAGATCCGCGTCTTATGCCCAATTTTTTACTGGTTATTTAAATTGGTAATCAGTTGATTTTGATATATGTTTGATCCGGCTTTAAATACGAAAAGAGTTTTTCAGTGCTTTGTCAAATAATCTTACTACCATGTAGCAACAGTGGCAAATGCTACGAAAAATAGCCGGTATTCATACATTTATCGGCAAATCGTTACAATGCATCAAACTGACGCCATTTGCACAAAACAAAAGCGAAGTGATAAAAAACAAAATATTTAATGAAATTGGAGAATATTTGAGCAGAAATAAAGTTCTAACTGCACTACGAGTTAAATTATACATTTTTATTGTTATTTAAACTAGGATGGTGATTATTATTGTTCACATTACCAATTAAAGAAGCTTTGTGTTTGTTCTTCCGGTTGTGTTCTTTAAAAATCATATGGTCACTTGATCATAGTTTAAATGCCCAACTTTGGCTGTTTAAACAGCAATTAACTATTAACCTAAAAAGTGAATTCAGAGTTTAAATTATGTTTGATCGTTGATCAAAGATGATTTTCCACTCAAAAATTAGGCCTTATTGAAGTGTATTTTCTATCTGCTTGCTTTACAATTGCCAAAGCAGAATTAAAATTATATTCTGCCGCTGTTCTGTACTGTGTATGATTTTAATAAAAAATCAAATTCAATATTAATTAAGCCTCGCATAATAACTAATTAATACAATTAATGTATATATGTTGGGTTGAATCACGTGACAATATATTCATCCAGCATAATTGCTCTACACCAATTCCAATTGAAATTTAAAAATAAAAGTCAATTAAAATTTAAAACTTTCATTTGAAATTTAAAAAACATCACTTGAAATTTAAAATAAATTATTTGGAATTTAAAACACATCAACTGAAATTTAAAACATATCAGTGAAATTTAAAATACATCAACTTAAATTAAAAAGACACAAAACATGCTGTCCCATAACATCCCATGAAGGGATTTACATTTTACACTCACTGATTGGGACCTACAGTTTTACACCGGTTCCGAACGGTATTTTGAGAAGCTTTTTCATGGCTAAGTACTCGATAGTGTCGCCATCACTATGCGAGGTGACCGTCGTCGAAAGTAATATAAGGTGGTCTGAGCAGGGATCGAACCCACGTTCTCAAGTACAAGAGCCGCGCACACTAACCATTGCAACACCGACGGCCAATTAAAAAGACATCCATTGAAATTTAAAAGACAGCAATTGCAATTTAATAGACGTCAATTGTATTTTAAAGGACATCAATTGAATTTGAGATAATCGGCCTTATTCCCGTTGTCGTCGTCATCAGATTTTTGTCGACTTTAGAACGTTATAAATATATTGTCACATCGAACAACAACAAAGTTTTTGATGTTTATGATCCAAAAACAACCCTCTTAAAACATTACGCAAAATTTTTTTTTTAAATGCCTTCAAGTCGCCAATAAAAATGGTGTCGATATTGTATTGACGTCGACGACGACAACGGGAATAAGGGCGAATAAGAGACCTGCATGGAGGAGCTAGGATCTGAACATCCTGAGAACGTCTTGCAAAAAGTATTTTAAAAATTAAACTATAATTTAATGTTCCTATTCGCACTTAGTTCCGTTAATTTTACCATCAGTTAACACAAATATGAGGCTTTTAATTCCCTTATAGGCTTTGTAAACATTTTAATGAATTTTACTATTTATTTTCTATTTCTTAAAATTGATAAAAACGTACAATACTCGTACTGTATAATGTCGCATTGAGACAGCAATTTATCGCAGCCAGGTTAGCGATAACCTTGTTCTATAATTTTTGCTGCTTACACCACCCAATTTGAGATTAAATTAACATTTCAGGTGGCAACATTGTTCTTAGACCAATTTAGAGTAATACGGCATTTACACCGACCAACATTAGCGCATTTCGACGGTTAACTTTGAAGATTACTCAGAAGATTACTCATACAATTTTAATCTGTAGAAACTGAAGTACAATTTTTAACCTAATTTAAAACTGGTGTACAGTTTGATGCAACACTGTTAGCTACTAAAAAAATTCAATCATAATAAAAACATACTCAAAAAATCAACTGTTTGATAGATGGAAGCCGATCGAAAATTTTCCGGCGCGTCGCCGCCACCAAAACTTTATTGGTGCTCACACCGCCGCCAACATAATTGGCTCTTATTGGTTTAAACTGTGACCACATGTTATCGACTGGCCCGATTTGACTCACTGATCCAATTTTAAA
Organism: Phaonia tiefii; assembly: GCA_963931995.1. NCBI lineage: Eukaryota > Metazoa > Arthropoda > Insecta > Diptera > Muscidae > Phaonia > Phaonia tiefii. The sequence goes on along the minus strand of OZ008371.1, from coordinate 140,997,845 downwards.
GGTGCAGTTTTTTCACAAACATCCCAAATTTGTCAAAAACTGGCAAAACCAATAATTAATTTTAATTTTTCTGTTGCGCCGCCGTCTTTGTGAATTTTGTCTCGTCGCGGAGTTGTCTAAGCACGGAGTTGCCAACTGAAATATGAGTTTAGTCTCAAACTGGGTGGTGTAAACGGCAAAAATTAGAGAATAAGGTTATCGCTAACCTGGCCGCGATAAATGGCGGTTTAAATACGTTATAACTCTGTCCGAACACCACACTATCGAAGGCGGGGGCACAAAAGGACAATTTAATTGGCAGCTCTTGGTTCTGCCAGTTTTGTACACATTTGGATGTTTTTGAAATAACTGAATCGGCTTCCGTCTGTCAAAACATTGATTTTTTGTGGATGTGTTTATTTTGGTTGCATTTTTTTAGTAATTAGCAGAGTTGCATTTGTGGTGCAAGGGTGCGCGGCACTTGTACATGAGTACGTGGGTTCGGTCCCTGCTCCGACCACCTTACATTTCTTTCGGTGACGGTCACCTCGCTTAGTGATGGCGACACTATCGAGTACTTAGCCCTGAAAGAGTAGCAGTGTACACCAGTTTAAAATGAGGTTAAAAGTTAAACTTCAGCTTTCACAGATTAAAATTGTACGAGTAGTATTCTAGGTTTGCATGGGATAACAGAGTTAATCTTCGAAATGTGCTAATCTTGGTCCCTGTAAATGCCGAATATTATTATTCACTGAACTGTGGTTGCCAGATCTTAATTTTGAATACAGGCAGTTTTTTCTCGTGGATTCAAATTTTCATATTACTTGTTCCTGGTCATGGTCATCCCTTGCACACGTTCATTAACAATCAGTTCCTGTGTTTATCGTTCCTGTTTATTCGTCTTCTTCTACTTTTCATTGCTTCCCGTTTTACGCCCAGTTTCCAAAGTTCCCAGTTTCCGTTCATCCCTACACATGATTAATCTGTTCCTATCTTCATCGTTTCTGTTCATTCACATTTTTCACCTCCTCGATCCGTTCCAGTCCTCTCATCCTGCCATTAAAGTTCCTGGTGCTCCTACCCAGCACTCGATTTGTCTGTTCCTGTCTTCATCGTTCCTATTCTCTCGCCTTCTAATTCTAAACATTTCCTGTATTTCCATCCGTTATCAAAGCTCCTGATTTACTCCTGCCAATGCCTCTATTCTTTTTTTTATATTTTGTTTTTGCAATTTTTTCTATTTATTCTCCTTTCATAATTTTCATAATGTTGGTTTTATTTCATATTTTATTATTATTATTATATTTTATTTTTTTTCGTTTTTCGGTAAAAAAAAAAAAAAAGCTTATTGGTCTCCAGTTCTTGAACCTCTTGCAGTAGTACTTGAGATTTAATAGTATCCTTGGTAATGTATAGGCTCTGCTTGATGTCATCCACCGTTAGTTCCACATTCGATTGTAGATGCTCATTGTTGAATTATTTTGACAGGGATTTAACATCTTCCAATGCCTTCAACGCCACACACTGATCCTCTGAATTAACGTGGTGCCCGTTTCGTCAACTTCCACACATTTATCTATGACCTGGAGAGCAATGTGTAAGTTCCTGAAATCATCTTTTCTGGTTTCGAATAAAACATCTACGCAAGTTTCTCCGGAATACACCTTAAGCTTGTATTGAATTTGAGTTATTGGTTCTATTATTATATTTTTAATAATGGCTATTGATTGATCAGCCGACGCAGGAGCCATCAGTATTACATATTGAGCAATAGCTTCCAATTCTACAGCGTTCAAATGACCATCCAAGATTTTAAGCATTTAAGCTTGTCAGGCCACTAAGATTCCATCACTATAATGGAATCAGATAGGTCTCGGCTGGAAGCCAAGTCCGACAAGTGCACCATGGGTACCGCCGTTGAAGGGGAGAAGATTAAGACGAACAAGCAGACAATGGAAGCTGGATACAAGCGTTTGCAGGGCTGTCTGAGGAGTATGCAGTCGAAAGACCCAACATCCCAGTGCGCGACAGACGCTTAATCCGGAAACGTAAGTTCCACGTGCGGAAGTATGTGTCTCTGATGAATACTACCGTCGTGGAAGTTTTCGCTCCACCTGCTAAGGAGGTTACTGATCATAGAGAAATGATGTATAGAGACGCCATCTCTGTCAGTAATTTGATGACATTTAATGTGTTGCATATGGGCGGTTGCATGTTGGAAACTATTGCTTTAATAATAACAGATAGAGGCAATGGCTCAAACCATCCAACAATAAATTAGCAACGGCATTTCGATTTGTGTGTTACAATTTTTGTGTAAATACACCACAAATATATCCTAACAATAAAATATATAAAAAAAAGTCGAAAATACGTTTAAATTTCACAGTTTCTCATCAAAACGACATGAAAAATTTAAGTCAACAATTTTTATAATTCCACCTGGTTTAAGTCAATCTACGTCAAATAACTCTCTGTCGCACAGACCGCACCCCGAATAGTGTGAATGGAAATGTCAGATGAGAACAATGGCGTCTCTATACATCATTATTCTATGCTACTAATACACTTATAAAAACAAATACGCAAATCATAGACTAATACTTATGGTAGACCTAATAGTACTCTCATCAAATTTATGACATTTGGCCTGGTGTGATATTTACGTTCGATGTTGAAAAGAATTGTTTTACTAATACCAGATAGAGGCACTGGTTCAAAACAACCAACAAAATAACAATGGCATTTCGTTTTGTGTGTTAAAATTTATTGTGCTAAATACAACACAAATGTATGCTAACAATACCAGTCAATAAAAAACTTTAAACCACATTTAAATTTCATAGTTTTTCACCAAAAAGACATGCAAAATTAAAGCAAGAAGATATTGTAATTCCACCAGGTGTATATCACTTTTCGTCAAACATCTCTCTATCAAACCGACCGCATCAAGAAGAGTGTGAAAGGAAACGTCAGATGAGCCAAATATTCTCTCTAGTATGAGATTACTCTATGACGCAAATAAACACAAAATCATCAACAATCACAAATTCAACGACGCAGGTAGTCACGGACATACTGCACACGGCCCACCCAAGGGCAAGAGCTCAAAAGACCAAGAGTGGATTATTCTGCCAACGCGGCATCTCTGGTCAAAAGGATGTATAGACCACAACCAAGAGACAGCGCTCCAACGACTCCCAGGCACCTAAGGGCAAGCGAGTGAAAAAGTCTGAGAGCCTTACATCGGCACCCGAGCTCCAAGTGGCGATTCTGGACCGGAGCAATCAAGAGGGTAGAATCTCCAAAGAAAGATGGATATGGTAGAAGAAGGCATACTGCGGAAGATGTATGAAGACCTAGCGAAGGACGAAGGTGTTGATTCCACAGAGTTCGACGGTGCCAAACGGCATAAGGGCGTGAAGATTGTTGGCTGAGGCAACCCTACAGCTCTAGAGTTATTGTAAGGATGCGTCAACAATCTGAGCGGAGTCTGGCCAGATATGAACATCTGCATCCACACTATGTGGGGCAGCAGGGACATTGACAAACGAGGTGAGTCTCTACGTGAATACTTTTTATCCACTGATCTTCCTATAATAAATTCAGGGAACAGGTTATAGATTTAACTCTAGTATCAAACAGCGATTCGGAGAGAATATCCAGATGGAGAGTATGCTCCTTTTCGGACCATTTCATGATACATTTCAAGGCATGGCTAGAAGTCAAAGTGGTATTTATCCCCAAAAGCGGGAAATATAAACCACAGTACGGCAAAAGATTATAGACCAATCAGTCTCTCATCGTTTCTATTGAAAACCATGGAAAGACTATTTGACCTACATGTAAGGGGGGAATTGACACCAAACAACTTTAGCGCGGCACAACACACCTACCTGAAAGGCAATTCAATGGAAACAGCCTTGCATGAAGTGGTAGGTTTATCGAGGACTCCATTGATTGAAAAGATTACCTTTCAAGAATGTGAATATAGCATCCATACTAAACGCACTTGACGGCATAGGCTCACACTCTGGTATAACGAAGTGGACGAGAAATGTGCTAAAAAGAAGAATCATACTCATATATGGCAACGGTTCAGCAAGGAAACGAGTTACAAGAGGAACTCCGCAAGGGGGACTGATCTCACCAATATTATGGAATATAGTGATAAACACAATCCTTAAACACCTTGACAAGACGGGCATCAAGATCATAGCATATGTGGATGACGTGGGTCTCCTGATCAGTCATAAATGTATGCCTACGGTCAGCGAAATCATGAAAAGGTCAATAAATCAATTGGAACGTTGGGCAACAGAAAATGAACTAGGAATTAACCCGACGAAAATAGAACTAGACCTTTTTACGAGAAGATACAAAATTCCGAATTTCCAATTCCCAAGACTACAGGGAAAGGTACTTAAACTGTCGAAAAAACAAAATACTTAGGCATTTATTACCCTTGACTCCAAGATATCCTGGAAAAGGAATATGAAGGAAAGGGGTAAGAAGGCGTTAAGCGCCTTCTATGCCTGTAGGAAATTGTTCGGACGCAAATGGGGTTTACAACCAAAAATTATACACTGGATCAGTGGTATGGCGGAAGCGGCCAAGGTGCAGAGACTGACATGCGTCGGCATTAACGGCGCCCTCAGATCTGCCCAAGTGGCCCTGGAGGCGATGCTGAATCTCCAATTGATCGATATACACATCAAATGCTCTGCGGCGAAAGTGGCCCTACGGCTAAGAGAATCCAGAATGCCTGTGAACAAAACATACGGACATGGCTCAGTCCTGGTCAGCATGGGTACTTTCGAAAATATGAACAGGCCTACGGACTACATGGCTCCGAGAATAATTCAGCCCAAAAAATTTAAGGTAATTATACCTAGCCGGATGGATCTAAAATGGAAGCGGGTTCGGGAAAATACTCCGAACCCTTTAATCTCAGGATTTCCACAAGACTTCCGAACAAAAGTTCGGTCTTTCAGGCAGAGATGTATGTCATTAATGTTGCCGCAAAACAGATTTTGGAACGGGGTTTATCTCCAGCGGAACTCAAAATCTACGTCGACAGCAACGCATCCCTCAAGGCATTAGACTCAAGAATCATCAAATCACGTTGTACGATGGACTGCTTCTTATCCCTAACCCAAATTGAGGCGCACGAAATCACGTTCTGCTGGGTACCGGGACATAGCAAAACATTCTCGGCAACGAAATAGCAGACGAATGCGCCAGAACGGTTTCCTGTGCGCGAGAAGACGATGCGACCCTGGACTGAGGAACCAAGTCGACGAACTGAGAGTAGTATTTACCAAGTCGAGATGGGAATCGGCACAGAACTGTAGGGTAGCTCGATCTCTTTGGCCGGCCATTGATGGAACACATACCAAAGGGCTGCTCTCCCTTGGAAATAACATTATCGTCACTATCACATGAGTGATAACTGGACAGTGAGTGATAGGCCACATGCAGGCATGAAACTTCCATATGAAGACTTCCGCAGAAGCTGTTTAGATGAAGAAAAGAAGTCAGGGTAGAACTTGCTTTGGTCATGTAGAAGACTGCAAGAGTATCGTCTAGCCTTCCTGGGGGCAGGCTCGTCGGAAACCTCAATGACGTAGCGGACGCTTCAATTAAACCCCTCGTCAAGTTCATAGAGAAATCTCGCTGGCAGAGCACAAGGGGACAACTGAAAAAAATTTTGAGCTAGACTCTCTCCTTTAGCTTACCGTCTCTCCTGCAATCTTCCTCTCCTCTACAACTATTCCTTTGTCCTTTCAGCTCTATATAAGGGAACCACAATGGGCCGAATTTACGGCCTCGGGTGAACTCGTTATTTTTATTTTTTTGTTTATTTCAAATTGACGGGCTTCCTATCAACCTAACCTAATTACAGCCTTGTTATGCCAAAGTTACTACAGTGAAATGAAAACAGTTGTTTGATAATTCTTGGGTTCCGAAATTTTGACATTTCGATTATTTGGCAATCAAAAGTAACGATACATGCAAAAAAAATATGGAGAAGACAAATTTCCATGTAAAGATGTGTGTATGACAAACTATTTTACAATTTCGAGATAGTTGATTACAGGACTCACATAAAATCTAAAAATTATACATTAGACGTAGGTAGCGTTTTATATTTATATTTTAAATTATTTACAAAATTATATTTAGGATAATAAACGTTGATTTATGAAAAACTAAATTTATTGCACCTTTTTAACAAAATTTATGTTTTTGAACGTAGAAGTCTGAAATTTTTGGAAAATCGTGCATTTTGGACAAATATATTGTACTCAATCGAAACCCCAATTTTTGATGTTACATCATTTTGGATTTTAGGTGACGGTATGAAATAGTGCTATGGCTGAAGAAGCAAAAGTAACTTATTACGACTTGACTGCTACAAAGTCAATCCACTAGAGTACGAAACCTGTAACATGCTGTGTGTTGGTCCAGAACATCAAAAGCTCAAACTCTTTCACGGCGTGTATAGTATAACAACATATAAGGATTTGTATGTGTAGATTCAATTCTATATTGTAGGGGTTTACCAATATATACGTGCAGCTGTTTAGTGTACCAAATTATATGTGGGAAAAATGCTATATAATTTAAGCAAACTAGAATTTATTTTTTTTCCTTTGCAGCTACAATATTCTTAAAATTAGTTGTGATTGATTTTTATGTAAGAATTTGACAGTCTGGCAAAATTACCTCTCATCATTATAAGTCACACTTCCTCCCTAACCACCCCTCCTCCTCACTCACTTGAAAAGAGAGATCTTTTTCAAATCTACCGGCATCTTTTACAGAGTTTGCGTCAAGAGCATAAGAAAAACACACATTTATTTGTATCATATGTTTCTTTTTATACACCGATCGTAAACAGTAAAATTGTTTATTTTGTAAATAATGTATATGTTATTTAAAAATAATAAGAATAATATTTAAGTCCATTAAGAGAGAGAATAAACTAAATAGTCTTAAACACACAAATGTACAATCAAAAATTAACTACTTTATTTGAAGTATTCCTTAATCGATTTTGTTTTATCTAATATGCTATTGCTGTTGCCCAACATTGTGTTCGCAGTCGTCTTGGTCCAAATACCCGTTCGTTTTAATTTTCCAATGACATTAAACAACGAAGACATATGTATAATGAGAAATATAAATACAAAATAAATATTTTTAGCTTTTGCTAACCGGGAGTGCACTATGGACAAACAACTATACACCCATATTAAGTTAAACAATTATAAATTATGTTAAAGTTTTTACATTAATAATAATAATAGTCTTTACCATTGTATCTAACTGAAAGTCACTGAATTTGAAGAATGTTATCATTAGTTATTTGATTTCTTTAGTAAAGTTTGGTTACGGTTGTTCAAAGGCACTTTACACTGAGTAAAAGTGAGTGTTAAAACGCGATTTTCCCGCTGGTTTTGTAAATGGTGAAAACCAGGCTAAAGAAAAGCGGCCAAATACAGATTGTATACTTTTTATCCGCGACTTTTTTGCCCAGCGAGCCTCTTCCTTTTTAAGTTGTTCAATGCCCTGTAAACAGACAAAAACATGTGTTAGAAACAAACAAAAATCAATTCCACTGGAAAAGACTTTTGAGTGACACTGGCCGGGATAAAACCATATGATTCAACTTAACGTCGTTATTATTTTTGAAATACTTTGTGCCGAACTAGATTTCATATAGTTAAATCCCGGGAATGATATCCAAGCTTAAACTCATGTCTCAGTGTATTAAAATAAGGTACTTACCGTTTGATCATTGAGGATGGCAGTTAACTGTGTAGCCAACATTATAATGGTGAATATGGCAAACATTAAAGCTTCAAATGTTAGAAAAAGTAAGAGAAATATTGTGGCCGGAGGTGAGTATGGTGAACACTGACGCCACTCGTTGCGGACACATTCCGCAAACGATGTTAATACCAAAAATATAGCGTGGACCGATATAGAAGCTATATAAAACTAAAATATGTTTTAAGTATTAATGATTTTTTCATAATAAAAATCGTCAGAAAATTTTCCACGAATAGTAATAAATTTACTAAATAAAATTTGTCACGTAATGTGATTACTACAGAAAAATTGTCACAAAATGTGATAAAATTAATTAATTAATTTTCTATTTTCTATTGGAAACTGTCAACTTTTTATTGATAAATTGTCACGAAATGTGATACCTTTCTTTCCAATAGAAAATTTTTCAGAAAATGCTATATTTGTTGTACAGAAAATTGTCACAAAATGTGAATAATTTTTAACAGATAATAGTGTCACAATATGTGATATATTTTCTATAGAAAAATTGTCACAAAATGTGATAAACTTTCTCAAGAAATATTGTCACAAAATGTGAGAAATTTTCTATATAAAAATTTTCACAAAATGTGAGAAATTTTCTGTATAAAAATTGTCACAAAATGTGATTAATTTTCTATAGAAAAATTTTCACATAATTTGAGATTTTCTACAAGAAATTTGTCACGAAATGTGGTACATTTTCATTAGAAAATATGTCACAAAATGTGGTTTCTATAGAAAAATTGTCACAAACTGTACTAAATTTTTTACAGAAACATTGTGCCACAATGTGATAAATTTTCTATATGAAAATGGTCACAAAACGTGATACATTTTCTATAGGAAAATTGTCACAGAATGTACTAAATTTTTTACTGCAACATTGTCACAAAATGTGATAAATTTTCTATAGAAAAATTGTCACAAAATGTGATAATTTTCTATAGCAAAATTGTCACAAAATGTGATAAATTTTCTATAGCAAGTGTCACAAACTGTGGAATATTTTCTGTAGACAAATTATCACAAAATGTGAGTCTATCGAAAAATTGTCACAAAATGTGATAAATTTTAAATAGAAAAATTGTTAAAAAATGTGATAAATTTTCTATAGAAAAATTGTCATAAATTGAGATAAATTTTTTACAGAAAAAATTGTAATAAAATGTTATAAATTTTCTACCGAAAAATTTGACACAAACTGCGATAAATGTTCCACAGAAAAATTCGACACAAAATGTGATAGATTTTCTATAGGAGAATTGTCACAAAATGTGATTGTTTCTATAGGAAAATTGTCACAAAATGTGAGTAATTTTTGTAAGAAAAATTGTCACAAAATGTACTAAATTTTCTAAAGCAGCATTGTCACAATATGTGATAAATTTTCTATAGAAAAATTGTCACAAAATGTGAGAAAAATTGTCACAAAATGTAAGAAAAATTGTCAAAAAATGTGATAAATTTTCTGTAGAAAAATGTTCATGTGATAAATTTTCTATAGAAAAATTTGACACAAAATGTGATAAATTTTCCATAACAAAATTGTCACAAAATGTGATACATTTTCCATAGAAAAATTGACAACTGTAATAAATTTTCTACAGAAAAATTGTCACGAAATGTGATAAATTTTCTATAGAAATATTGTCACAACATGGGATAAATTTTCTATAGAAATATTGTCACAAAATGTGATAAATTTTCTATAGAAATATTGTCACAACATGGGATAAATTTTCTATAGAAATATTGTCACAAAATGTGATAAATTTTCTACAGAAAAATTTCACACATGCGATAAATTTTCTACAGAAAAATTTGACAAAAAATGTGTTTCTGCAAAAAAATTTCTCACAAATTTGTTACAAAATGTGATACGTTTTCTATAGAAAATTTGTCACAAAATGTGATTAATTTTCTGTAGATGACATAAAATGGGGAAATTTGTTACAAAATACGATAAATTTTATATAGAAAAATTTACCCAAAATGCGATAAATTTTCTATAGAACAATTTTCACGACATTTGATTAAATTTTGTATAGAATCTTCAGATAGTATATCTACGCAAATACTATGATCTCATTTTGAGGATGATTCGTCATAGACCAAATGTCTATGTCCATCAATATTTGATACTCACGGTAAATAAGACAAAGTACTTTTGATTATTCTCTCCCACACAATTGTTGACCCATGGACAATGATGATCCATTTTGCGAATGCATCTCTGGCACACCGAACAATGATGTGCGCGCTCAGGCTTAATGCTGCAGCATTTTGGACATTTGAAAATCATTTGACCTTCTCTGTAACCCATTTGTTCGATCATTTCCTTAGTGGCATTACCTCGAGGAACAGCACCCTGTTGTCGAATAAAACAGATGTCCTTATTACTAGGACGTCCTTGCAAATTGCGAACACAACTCACCGGATCTGATAGCATTGTACGTATGTGGGAGGCAAATGCCAAAAATGCTAACATTTGGAAAATAATAATATTCACTGTACTAAAGATGGGATGAGGACTTGGTAGCAGGATCACACGCATCACTACAAACTCGGCAAATAGGATGAGCATCCATGTCAATACTGCACAGAAGACGCCGCAAATATCTTTGACACACCAAGCGCGACCAGCACAACAACGATTATGTGGATCGGTATTGTTCATACCGTGCATGGGCGCATACATTACGCCTAACGGAAAGAGTCTTCCTGCCCCAGTAATAATGTCCGCAGTTTCTCGAAGAAAATAAAATTAAATCTCACTGGTGACCAAAACAATTTTTTATATCAAAACAGCTGGTTTTTATTGGATTATCAGGGTTGGCTTTCCTGCACTAAAAAACAAGGTTGCTCTCAAGTGTTGCCAGATTATGTTCTTAGAATTGTTTTATATTAGGTCTGTTTTTAATTCCATGAAAATAAATTTTTCGTCCACTTTGTATTAATAGATACAAAGCAGTAGAAAAAATTGTGGAGCTTATCTATTATAGCCCCACCCTCCCAAAAAGAAAAAGAAGAAAAGGGGGTGTAGAACACATTATTTTGAACTAAAAATGTTTAATGTAAAATTACAGCAGACAGTTGTCCGAGGCCTTCGGCCACGGACTGTCCCTGCAGGCTGTGTCAGAGACACGGCCATTAAGTTTAACGTAGAATACGCCATCCGATAAGACATAAAACATATATAACAATAAATTCATTTGCTTATATTATTTATCATTTATTGTTATATATGTTTCTCAACATTAGCTTGCTGTTCGTTTCACTTTTTACTAGATACATGTTCCTAAGCAATGGTGAACAACCAAAAACACTCAACCAAACACCACACATATGTTTGAGTGTATGTGTTTAAACAATTTTCATTTGAGAAATTAAAATACTAGAAATATATCAACCAATATGAAATGTATATCAAACGAAAGATAACATCTTCATTTACCTACAAAAAAAATTAAAAAAATTCATCTAGCCGTTTCCTCAAATTCAATGAAATAAAAATTACAACAATAAAAACCTGACATGACTCCTCATACCGTAAGGTAAGAAGTATTCTACGTCAAAAAATTGGCGACGATCACTATTTTGGGAGTTACGAGCCGTCGAAGTTTAGGCGTATGGAGTGATTTTGTCATCCCAACTAATTCTAAGAGATGACCTGGCAGTTGTTTTATGAAAACAGGGTCGAAATAAGTATAAAAGATTAAATGAAAAAAAATCGATTACTTGGTTAGTTACCGAGTTATGGAAGGTGAAAAATGTTAATATACAGACTTTCTACACAGAAAAAAAAACCTAGTGTAATATTACCCACATTCATGGTCTGATATCAGCCAATGGCACTTGGCAACATAGGGTCAGCTATTTAATTTGACAAAAATCGCGCGATTTCTTTGTAAAAGGGCTTTTTTAGTCAATATGGCGACCACATACAAAAAAAATTATTTTAAAAAAATTTGTGAAATTAGTTCAGTCTGCGTACTTTTCCAGTAGCAAATACTCAGTAACTTTTTTTGGGAGAGTAGAACAATTTTACTCTCTAGGTTGAAAATATCTCAAAAAGTACGCAGACAGCAAGGCTGACCTAGTAGAGGTTAACGCAGTAGGACAACAACAACAACAGGGATTTAGTTTTTGTTTTATGACTCTAAATGTCAAATTCAACACAAATACATATGACCAAACAAAATAAACAAAAAAGTACAATAACAAAATACACTAAATTTGACAGCTAGAGTCATAAGAAAGCAAAAATCAGCTGTTCTAATGCGTTAACCTCTATTAGATCAGCCTTCGCAGACAGCATCCAGTGGAATCTTGCAAGAAAATAGCTGATCGGTGTGTAAACAATTAAAATAACAAAGCAAAAGAATTTTAGCATATGTGTCGCACGGTCGCACTGTATATTTGCACGTTGCTAGCATGAAATAGAATGTTTTGTTTATTATAATTTATTATAAACGTTAAAAATCAACACAATTTTAACTACTTACCTCTGCCATTGTTAAATTTACATTTTTATTTCCATTTCACAAAAATTATTTCATTCAAACAGTAAATAAAAACAGCTGGTCAAACTAGTTGCAAAATCTTGCAGGCAGAAATTCCTCCAGCAACATTTTGTAAGTTCTCTAACTTCCAACTGTCAAAAAATTGTCTTTTTGGCTCTCTCGCTGCAAGAGATTTGGAGTACGCAGACAATATTTTGCAACATTTTGCACAAAATGATGCAAAATATGTATGTGTACGCAGACAGAGCTATTGTAAAAGGGCTATTTTAATCAATATGGCGACCACATACGACAACAACAATAATTCTTATTTTTGTTGGCGAAAAATTATTTAGAAAAATCGCCCGTTTTTTTTTTAATTATTTTTATTTTTTGTCATGTTTATGAAATTTGTGCATGCAGTTTTCGAGAAATCTTCCTAAGCTTTCCAACGATACCTATATTGTCATATCCCACCGGAAAATGTTAAGCATATAAGGGGCATATATATTCAAGGTTTGGGGACCCGTAATCCGAGAAATATGGGCGATCGCCAAAAAATATATATATATCTTTTCTCTTAACGACTAGTTCTATGTGTGGAAAAAGTTTGGGGCCGATACGAGAGGTGGGGCTATTCTAGATATAAGCCAAAATTGTTTACCAGGAAATAAAAAAATTGTTCATTAAGTTTGGTTTTATTCCGTGTTGAATTAATTTTTCGACCACTATGCACGGGATCTAAAGCGGCCCTTAGACCTGTGGATATGTTTCTCCACTTCAAGTTGGCATCAAATAGCATATTCCTAAGGTGGTGGGTATATCAAGAAAGTTGGTAATATTGCCCAGTTTGGGTTTACTGATTTGTTTTTGTATGAAGATAAGAAAAAGAGTCAAAATTACCAAAATCAAAATTGCAAAACACACTAGTAACAATAATCCGAATTTGCATAGATTGGCAATTCTACTTGTACATCTTGGTTAGTGGATGGTAAATAAAGGGGGTTTTCATGAATTCTGGTAGAATTTTAGTTGAAAGTGAAAAGGAGATTGTTGCTTGGGTGTAGTGTGCAAATATAATGATGGCATATCCATAAGTTTGTGGTGAACGCAAATCTGCACCTCGTGCACACTGCTCTGACTCTAGTTATCTCCGGACTGGTGAAACACCTACCCGCTTTGAAAAAGGGTTTTGGAACTTATGTGTATAAAGGGAAGGAGCATCGTCCACTGCTGAGGACCCAAATAAACATGATTTCGACGCGACATTTACCAGTCGGATGCTCAAAAAAACAATCTGGGAGAACAGGACATGTGGATTTACACAGATCCTCTTCTTTAATGCTTTATTAATACATGCAGACGACGTTTTTATTCTTGTCGGCGGAAAATCTTTGCTACGATCACGACCTCATGTGGGATGCCCTGGGTGAGTTGACACTGTGTTAATCCGGCATAGACGGAACTGGTTCTTACGGACAGGTGAAAGATTGGAATTTTTAGGAAACAATGGTTGGAGGGCGTAGAGCTATCTCTATGTTCTGATGCGAAATATCTTGGTATCGTTCTTGATCAAAAACTGAACTGGAAGGGAAATATTGAGGAGCGAATGAAGAAAGGATTGAACATGCCCCTGAAGAACATGCTAACATTATCCAGGAGTTGATTGATAAACACCTAGACGAGTGTTTGTGTCAGGCCACTGACTACATGCTCCCGAATGTAGACTTTGGGCGATGCCGGAGATCATGATGCCAGATAGGAGTGACTGGGTGAGTATACCTCACCTCCTCACCCACTGATCATTTGATCTTTATAGACGGATCCAAAATGGAATTGGGCAAAGGAGGAAATGGGCAACTCAGGCTTTCGATGAGATTGGGTGCGAACTGCAGTGTCTTCCAAGCGGAAGTCGTTGCGATTATACGAGCATATGCTGGGCTTATGATAGTAAGCCAGCCCTCAGTGCGATCAGGTCACACATATGTAAGTCCAAATTGGTTAGGAATTGCAAGCGGAACTTGAACAGCAAGCTAAGACTCTGCTGTGTTCCGGGACATAGTGATGTCAAAGGGAATGATGAAGCAGACTGTCTTGCTAGAGATTAATTGCCTCTGCAAATCCACCAATCTGTTACTTGTATGGCTTGATCATCGCTGGTCGCTGGACCATTGCAGGATTACAAGTGACATATGGCCGACAGTGGACTCAGGGAGGACTCAGTCGCTTCTTCGACTGGGTGAGGCTGGCTGGCAGCTTCACATTGGGGTTATCATAGGTTACCGTGATGCTGGAGGCTTCACTCGCAACTGGATTGTGAACGGGGTTGATTACTGCCGTGCTTGTGGTGATGAAGAGGTGGAGACCATTGAGCACATTTTCTGTAAATGCCCAGCCTACAACGTAGGCGTCGCCGTTGCTTTGTATGGTTTCAGGCAGAGGACCTGATCTCTGCGCGATGTGACCATTAAGGATTTGTTAGAATTCTCTCGGGGTCTGCCATGGATCCGGCCAGGCGAAACCATCATCTGATGGTTTGTCTATTGGTTCTTTCTACCCCACTGGTAATCTGGAATGGTAAACGTTGACCTACACATATGGACCCTGATCTTGGATGGTATTGTATGTATTGATCAGGACTTATCAGGGGATATATACATATATATACTGGGAACATAACTGAGTGGTTATTGTCTGTCCTACGTCTATCTATCTATCGGAATTTTCACTATTAGTGACGCTCGTCTAGTCCTCGTCCCTCCCTTCTCTCTTTTCATCTTATATATAAGTATATGGGCAATCACAATGGGTCGACCGACCTCCGAGTGTAGTGACGATAAAGCAGTTGTAAATTGTCTCATATTGTCACGTGTCCTAAACCTAACCTAATATAGTGATAATCTCATTGTGTAGAATTGGCAGCTGTGACCGCAATATAGAGAGAACGCTAAATTTTATGATTTCATATTTCCAATATCAAAGGGAGAAATAATCATATAGCAATATTCCAGTAAAAAATATCCAGTAACTATGTATGTTTCAAAGAGTAAGATAGATTTTACTCTACCAGTACAAAATATCACAAAAATTATACAGACGATATCCAGTAAAAACTTGCAAATATGAACTTTTGAATGTAAACAGGTGATTTGCAATGTAAACATTTGAAAACCCGAAACCCGCAATTACAACAAAACATTACAAATAATTTTTATCGTTTTTAATAAATAGCTAAAAGTTAACTACAGAGTATTACAAATCATTTGTTGACTACAAACATAAAATTTCAATGGTTATTTGATATTTTGGTTTTTATATTTCCTAATTTTGTTTCCATAAAACATGTTTATGTTTCAAAACATATGTTAATTCTTGCAAATTCTTACTGGTAAAATTTTTTCGAGTAAAAACATGTAAGTTCTCTACCATCGAGCTGTCAAAATAATCTCTCTCTTGCTCTCTCGTTACTGGCTGTTTGGTGTAAACAGACAACATCCAATTATCATTTTGTACAAATTGTTCCAAATTATCAGTACGCTTACAGACCTAATAGCTTTGTTCGTTTACTCTCCCAGTAAAAATTTGCAAGAATTTACTTTTGAGAGATAAAGAACAATTTTACTCTCATTATGAACATTTGCACAAACAGTACGCGAAGAACTTCCAGTAAATATATTCAAGGAAACAGCTGATGCAGTTTTAGTCTAGCATTGTGGCTTGCAGTTACATTACATATGTATCTACTGCCACAGTTGTCAAATTATGACGTCGTCGGTTCACCAGAATTTGCTGAATGCCACTCCACATTATTCTTTTCCATTTTCTTTATAAATTTCAATGATATATTAAATAAACTATTTAAAAAATGTTTCTCCAACCAAAATTTGCAAGATATTTAACATCGAAATGTCAAAATTTTCGCTATCGGCTCTCATTTACTGGACTTTTGGAGTAAAAGAGCTCTAGACAAAATGTTCACATGTGGCAAAAAATATTTATAATAGTTCCAAAAACACAAATTTGTTATAACTTGACAATTCAGCATACAGCTTCCAAAAAGTCACCATAACAAGTGAAGCTTGCTTTTAAATTGACTTAACTAAAATTATTGTTTTAATAGCTAAAGCCTTTAAAAACTTTCCTCAAACAAAGTTGAAAATATTATCTTTTTTCGCTCTTTTTTAAATAGTAGTTTATTGCATTTTCTGGCGCTTTTACGTACATTTTCTATTAAAAGTATGACTTTACGACACATGACTTTGTGACTCCTTGTGAAAGCCTTACTTGGTTATAAAACGTAAAAACTTGTCGCTACAAACTTTAATTCCATGTATAATACATAAGAATATATTAAATTCTTATATATAGTGAGGCCTAATTTCTGAGTGGAAAATCATCTTTGATCAACGATTAAACATCATTTAAACGTTGAATTTATGTTTTAGGTTAATAGTTTATTGCTGTTTAAACAGCCAAAGTTGGGCATGTAAACTATGATCAAGTGACCATATGATTTTGACAGAAAACAACAAGAACAAACACAAAGTTTCTTTAATTGTTAATGGGAACAATTATAATCACCATCCTAGTTGAACTAACAATAAAAATGTATCATTTAACTCGTAGTACAGTTAGAACTTTATTTCTGCTCAAATATTTTCCAATTTCATTAAATATTTTGTATTTTATCACTTCACTTTTCTTTTGCAAATGGCGTCAGTGTGATGCATTGTAACGATTAGCCGATAAATGTATGAATACCGGTTAATTTTCGTAGCACTTGTCACAATTGCCACATTGTAGTAAGATTATTTGACAAAGCACTGAAAAACTCTTTTCGTATTTAAAGTCAAATCAAACATAAATCAAAATCAACTGATTACCAATTTAAATCACCAGTCGAAAATTGGGCCTGAGTTATTACATTAGCTCTGTTCGGGATCCTGTTCGTTTACTCCAAAAGTCCAGTAAATGAGACCCAGAGAGCGATCATTTTGACAGTTAGAGATCTTGCAAATTTTTGTTGGAGAAATTTTTTTTCTCAAGATCTCTGTTTGAAATCGGCTGTTTTATGTAAACAAAGAAAAATCCAAAATAAATTAACAACGGCAGCAAAAAGTACAAGTGATTATTTTACTATTTTATTTAAAATATCGCTGAAATTTAGAAAGAAAATGGAAAACAATACGTCTGTCTGCGTACACATATTTTGCATCATTTTGTGCAAAATGTTGCAAAATGTTGTCTGCGTACTCCAAATCTCTTGCAGCGAGAGAGCAAAAAAGAGAATTTTTTGACAGTTGGAAGTTAGAGAACTTGCAAAATGTTGCTGGAGAAATTTCTTCTTACAAGATTTTGCAACTAGTTTGAACAGCTGTTTTTGTTTACTGTTTGAATGAAATAATTTTTGTGAAATGAAAATAAAAATTAAAATTTAACAAACGCAGAGGTAAGAGTATAATAAACAAAACATTTTACTTCATGCTAGAAACGTGCAAATATACAGTGCGACCGTGCGACACATATGCTAAAATTATTTTGCTTTGCTATTTCAATTGTTTACACACCGATCAGCTGTTTTCTTGCAAGATTTCACTGGATGCTGTCTGCGTACTTTTTGATATATTTTCAACCGAGAGAGTAAAATTGTTCTTACTCTCCCAAAAAAAGTTACTGAGTATTTGCTACTGGAAAAGTACGCAGACAGACCTAATAATATGTAGTACCATTCAGCAAATTCTGGTGAACCGATGATGTCATAATTGGATGTAACTACAGGCCAAAATGTGGGTAGCAAAGGATAAAACTACATCAGCTGTTTCTTTGCAAATGTTTACTGGAAGCCGTTCGCGTACTTTTTGTGCAAATTTTCATAGAGAGAGAAAAATCGTCCTTTCTCTCTCAAAAGTAAATTCTTGCAAAATGTTTACTGGGAAAATAAACGACCAAGCTATTTTCAATGGTTTTTAACTTTTTTTGTATTTTTGGTGTTACCATATTAGCGGTTTTTGTAGCTTTTTTTTTGCATATTTTAACCGTAGCTACTTTTGCATAATAGTTGGCATCTCTGGTTAAATACACCATGAATGTTAAGGCGGCTACACACACGTCGGCATAACTGTCCGGAATGCCTGTTCAGGCCGCCTGTGCAGTTATACCGGTACGTGTGTATGATAAAGGTAAGTTATTTTGGCCTGAACAGGCGACGGGGGACAAATCGAAAATTCAATAGATTTACCTGAAGTTCTACCTGTGTTTAGTAGAATCGGAGTGTGTGTAGCATCGGACTGATGGCTGTTGTCGGTTCATAGTGAAATTTCCATGAGTGCAGACGGGTTTCGTTTAAAATGTCTAAACCATAGAGTAATCTCAGATTAGAGAGAATATTTGGCTCATCTGACGTTTCCTTTCACACTCTTCGTGATGCGGTCGGTGTGATAGAGATGTTTGACGAAAAGTGACATACACCAGGTGGAATTACAATAACTTCTTGCTTTAATTGTTCATGTCGTTTTGGTGAAAAACTGTGAAATTTAAAAGTGTTTTAAACTTTTTTATTGACTGTTATTGTTAGCATACATTTGTGTTGTATTTAACACAAAATTTTAACACACAAATGAAATGCCGTTGTTGTTATTTTGTTCGTTGTTTTCAACCATTGCCTCTATCTGGTATTAGTAAAGCAATTCTTTTCAACATCAAACGTAAATATCACACCAGGCCAAATGTCATAAATTTGGTGGGAGAACTAGTAGATCTACTATAAGTATTAATCTATGGTCTAAACAGTGTGTCGAAGAATCATCGACATATGTACATACGTATATTGTAGAGAAACTTGTTTGTGGAAAGTGAAAAGCAAGGAATATCACGATCGTAGGGAAAGAGAGGCCGCATATCACATTATTGTGTTTCTGAGTTATTGAAGATTTAAAGTTTATGGCCGCTGGAAAAATCATTAAGTAGTGTTGACTTGAAAATCGATATTAAAATCTGATAGTTAAAGCCATAAACCAATATATACATATGTATATACTTTTATTCTCTCATCTGACGTTTCATTTCACACTCTTCGGCGTAGGTTTGTGGAAATGAAAGCAACTAAATTTAAAATTAACTTACACCAAGTGGAGTTACAAAATATGTTCACTTAACTTTTCCATGTCGTTTTGGCCTAGAACTGAAAAATTTAAATGTATTTTGCACTTGTTTGTTGACTTTTATCGTTGGTATACATTTGTATTGTATTTAACACAACTAGCTTGCCACAAAAACACGAAATTCGGTTGTTGTTCCTTTGTTGAACGTTGTTTACTATTGCCTCTATCGGGTATTATTGCACCCATGTTTTCCACCATCCAATGTTTACTTCCCACCGTACCTATGACGTTTAATTTAGTGAGAGAATGAATGTATCTATGTATGTATTGGTCTATGGTTAAAGCATTTATAAATAAGATGAAGTCAAACAATAGCTTTGTTTCTTTACTTTTTGGGTAAAGTTCGGGTAAAAGAGAGTAAAAGCTAAATTCTCTCTGAAATACTCAATATTACCCAAAAGTAAAGAAACGCAACAAAACACTTTTCTAGCCCGAAAACAAATGTCAAAACATAAAACATATACTTGAAAACAAATCTTGCATATCATGGTCAATTTCACTGTTCATTTGCACACTTCCCATCTTCTTTAAATAAGCACTCTCAAAGCAATCACTTTTCAAGTTAATAAAATTGTAAATTCAATCATTTTTTCATTTGTGTTATTTTTTCCACAAGTAATACATATGTTTTCATTTTGACGTTTCGAACAGCTGATTGTTCACTACTTTACACAAACTTACCCGAAGAAAAAGTCTGTAAATTTGGGTAAAAGAGAAACGCATTTTGACGTTAAGAGAGAAACAAATCTCTCTCATTTACAAAATTTTGGAGTAAGAAACGCTTTTGTGTAAGTTTGTGTAAATTTGTGTATCTTTGTGTAAAATTGTGCTAGTAAAGAAACAGACCTAATGTACTTCAATTTTAGTTATTTAATTTTTTTTATACAAAAGTAAAATGAAACTTTGGAAAAAAAACATTTTTATGGGCATGTTTTTTTATGAAAATTTGTGGTTTTTATTTTAAATTTGCTAATCTTGATCTGATTGTGAATCATCATTTATATCGGGCATTATTTCTGGTGGTTTTGCTTGTTATCAAGCTATTGTACCAGTGATGAAACTCGTCCGGGATGGCTCCTGACTTGGAAAGATTAAGTAAATCTTTTTTCTTTTCATAACTTATAGGAAGGTTGCTTTATAGATCTTTTTGATGTTAATACATTTTTAAGTAGGCTATGAAATACTTGTTTTTTCTGCTGGGTGTATTATCTTTGAATTTGAGGACTTGACCTTTTTTTTGCAGCAAAAATAGAGAAAAAGATTTGTGGACTTGGGTATTTTTTGCTCCACACATTTGGGTGTTTTGGACATAGAAAGATTTGTTTTGATACAATAACTACAAAACTACTTTAAATAGACTTGGAATTTTTTACAGGGCATACACTATAACTTTGGGACACTTTTGCATCATTAACTCCATTTCACAAAATAGTGGACTTGAGATCTTTTTGCAGGATACGGACGATATGTGAAATTGGTGCCACTCCTTACACCAAATGTTAAGATTTCTTTTAGTTTCGACCGATTTATGGCTAATAATAAGCCCACTATGGCAAGAGCGTCGTCCGTAGATGCCATGTTTTCATACCGGGCAGTTATGCCTGCATGTGTGTAGCCGCCTTTAGCAATCTTGTTTTATGATAAAAAAAAACTTCTTTAAAAATCATATTCATACTCCAAAATTGTTCCACGTGGAATATATGAAATGAGTATGTCAAGTGAATCAAATTCACGGTGGGAGATAGAACATGAGTGTACATTTAGGTAATGTTCAATATTCTTATTTATTTATTTATTTATTTACAATATATTTTACAAAATCAATTCATAAAATATAAAAATAGAGGCGCCGGGTAACTTAGACCATGTGCGCTCGAAAAAAGAAAACCTTAACTAAGTTAGTGAAGAGTGTTAAATGTAAATAATGAATTTAGTGAATTTTTAAGTAATAGTGAGTATTAGAGGCAGAAGACTTTGGCCTATACATCACGAAGTTCATGAATGTCAAGGGAGAAACGTATCCTGGGCAACAAATCCTGCAAGGAACAATCAAGAATTTTATTTATAGGGAGAACAATTCTAGAGGAACTACATTCCTCAAAGATATGTGAAACGGACAGAAAATCACCACAGAAGTAGCATCTGCGAGGGTCTGTGCCTTCGTAGTAATGACGGGTGTTGAATTTAGTTTTGCCTACCCTTGGGCTAAAAGAATGCACTCACTTCTATTGAAATTTATGTTGTAACGGGGTCTGGAGACCGCCGGATTGTCTCGCCTGAGGAAAAGGGCAGAACGATGCCAGCTATCAAGATTCATTGAGTATCGTAGCGAATTGTAGATGCTGGTAAGTGTAAAAGGGAAGCAAGGTATTTCGGTCACTGCCGATAGTCTCAAAGCATCTTTTGCCTCTCTATCCGCCAACTCATTGCCTGCAATACCTACATGGGATGGGATCCAGAGAACCACAATTGGCCGGGAGGTTGTACATGAGACGGTATTATCTAATATGCCCCTATGTTTCCCTTGAAGAGCTTTGGTGACACTAAGACTATCGGTACAAATAAGGGGGTTCTTTTGCTCAATCGACGCGTATTCGATAGCAGATTTGACCGCAGAAAATTCTGCCGTGAAAATGCCCGAATAGTTCGGTAATCGAGAATTACGTACTACTATAAAATTATCAACAGTTAGTTGATTGACCACGGAAAAAGAAGTCAATTCGCCATCGAAAGACCCATCAGTGAAGAGGATCATCTCCGGACGATAGAGCGAAATCCTTTCCATCAAAAGGTTTCTGTAAATCAGTGGTCACCGTCCATAGCCCCCAGGGGCCGAACACGATCGGCTTTTTACACGTACACAACACGAACGTCAACAAAAAGCATATCAAAGAGCGTATGAGAGAAGAAAATTTCATTCAGTAGCACATTAGCTTTCAACGAAGAATGGTCATGCCGCTTTGTTCTGGATTCAGTACAAATACACCAATACATTCACATTTGATTAGTGTTCTCTTTTTGGTGACCACTGCTGTAAATAAATAACTGCATTTGTTGAGCTTTTTTTGTAGCTACTCAGGAAGTCGTCAATAAGAATTGAAGACTCACTAGTAATACTTGGGACAGGTCTTGATGGTAGAGATATATCTAGATCAGCAAAAAGTTCCAAAATGCGATCAATCGAAGACGCCAGTCTTCTGTCGCGAAGATTAATGTGGGACCAAAAAATATCGTGGAGACCATGGGAGGGCAAGGTAATTGCTTTGGGCCCAAGGCTAATAGAGAATTTTTCCAAAAATATACGAAAGTCAGAGAATTTAGCTTCTTATTTTATAAAATTTGTATGAACTGAATCTAATGTCAAAAAAAGGAGAGCTTCTGACAATCAGTGGCCTGTGAGCTTTCTTGTTTTTTACTCACTGATTGGGAACTATAGTTTTAACCGATTCCGAAATGTACACCCACGTTCTATCTCCCACAGGGAATTTGATTCACGTGACATACTCATTTCAAGTGAATCAAATTCACTGTGGGAGATGGAACATGAGTGTACATTTTGGAGCGCACACTACCCATTGCACCACCAACGCCTTTTCTCATAACCTAACACAATATTATTTTTTTATGATTTTATTTATTCATCTTCGTAACACAACGGAGAAGTTTCTCAGCAATAAATGAATCAACATTTCTCAGCCTAGTCGGAACTTCATTCAAAACAGTAGTTAACTTAATCAACCATAGCAAAATTAATGGAGATCACATAGTTAATGGTAACACAGAAAAAGCTGTCAACTTTTCTATTAAAAAAATACATTTATTTGTCTTTTTTTCGAATAACTATAACTAATTAATGTCACCGTTTCATCTTAATACATAGGGACCACCAATTTGATTTTATTTTACTGTACAAATTCAAGCCGGTGTTAATTTAGCTGCTGGCTCCAGCATGGCTATTAAACCAGCCACCGATGATATTGTACCCAACAAACCTATAGTGCGTGGTGTCAGCTTTGTGTAGCCCAATGCTGTTAGGGGTATAAAGAAATCACAGACATTCTTGACGGTATCCACAAATACATCTTTGTGGCCCAAAACCAGGGCAAACGATTGCAAAGCCAAACGACTGAAATCTTTCGGTGATGAAATGCGACATGGCACCGTTGAACGTGAAATACCACTGCGTACACTCGCCTTGTGGAGATCCATTACACGGCATATTTCATATACATCACGGCACAAATTCATGATAATAGAAAGAAGCCAATATTTGTTGGCATATTTTCCCCATTTCTTAGCATCGATATTTGTGAATAGTCCAGTGCGGGCCAGCCAAAGGAAGTGATCGGCAAATAAAAACAAAGCCTGGGATAATTTACTCAACGTCAAAGTAATTCGTATAGGCATGTCGGGGTAATGGATTGTACGCAGGCTAGCATAGAAAACGTCGAAACATTTGCCAAAACGGAGCACTATTAATTGAACGTCATCAGAATAACTTATAACAAATTTACTTTTCAATTTTAATCCTACTCACATTTACGGAATGTGCTCAATATGTATTCCATTGATTTGAAATTCTCCACCATAGCCGGACAAATATCAGTGGACTCCAGGGAATCCCATAAGGCACGCGAAGCATACTGTATCAATCTTTAAAAATGCAATCGAAAATGTCATCACATTTCAGATATACTTTATTGATATATTTACTTACCGGGCTATTTTATCTCTGCCCGCTGCTTGGCCATTCAGTTGCATCCATTTGTCCATGTTCATGTTGAAGATGCTGTGATGCAGTAGTAGTAGTATGCTCACTTTTAGCTCTTACTGTTTCTCACAATATTAACCGCAAACTATCTCGATAAATATAGCCTGATTACTACGGCAGGAGATACAAAAACTTTCTACTTGATGCAGTAATCTAGGTACAAGGTTCGAAACGAAAAACAAACATTGGCCACAATCATCGCCAACAAGAATACTGCACAATAAAACAACAAAAGCGGTTAATCTTTATATTAAACTGGAAACAGTGGAGTGATGCCAGACGTTTATGATAATAAACTCCTATTGGGGAATATTGAGAGGAAGCTAATTGCGAGGGAAGTATGCCATTAGAAATCACAACAAATGGATCACACTTTCATTTTCACCATCACTGGTTTTTAGAGCATTAAAAACCCGATCAATTAAAGAACCGGGTTTTCGATTTCAATCAATGGTACACATTTTTGAAAAACTGGTTCGAATTTCGGCTTAACTCTAGTTTAGTGGCATTTCTTGGAATGCAATCGAAATTTTATCATCAATATAAATTTTTAAGCTGAGCTGAAATATATATATAATTTTTTGTACGATCAGCCCAACTTCTTGAGATATGGGCTTTCCAAGCTTGAGTGTATAGTCGGCTATATCTCTGAAACTACTTTTCCGACCTGGTTGAAATTTATGTCTTTAGGAAGGTCTTTTTAAACTCTATAAATACGGATAAAAATATTTTACTTTTTATTAACCCATTGTGGAATAATTAAAAAAAAATATTTTATAACCTCACTTTTTTCTTTAAAATCATTATTTTTCAAAAATAGACCGTAGTGTTGCTACATTTTTTCTACACACCGGTAATAGAGAAGATTTCAGGCTTTCTTTCAAGGTATAATACGGCTCAGTAGCCCTTGAAAGACAGGGGATATATCAAAAATTATTTTAAAAAAATCGCGCGATTTTTTTAAATTATTTTTTCGCCTGCGGCGCTTTTTTTAATTTAATTTTCAATGAAACAACCTTAAATAAATAAAAATTATTTTAAAAAAATCGCGCGATTCGTCAAAATATAAAAAATCATTTTAAAAAATCGCGCGATTTTTTTAAAATAATTTTTCGCCTAGGGCGCTTTTTTTAAAAATAACTTGGCTGAAGTTCAGGACCAGGGGCAGGCAAAAATAATTAAAAAAAAAAACAAAATTAAAGAATGTGAGAAAATGTAATACTAGCCGTCGCACGGACCTATGGTGCCCACAGGGTCCAAAAAACCGTCACACCCAGGGACATTTGGGTATGGATTAGTGTGGGTACTTCAACGAAAGGTATTTGTGTCACGAATTCCGTGGTGTCATTCTTTTTTTCGTGGGACTTACAGACGTCCATATAAGTCCACTTTTGTGCGTACAGTAACCATGAGGTTGGATATGGTAACCATCCAAAAATATAAATTTTTTTTTTAAGTATCGAGTGATTTTTCCGATTTTGCCACACATCGACTTAAGGTACAGAGGGAATTTTAACCCCCCTGCATGAGCCCGGCCGGACGGTCGGGTGACTAAGTGCAATACAAATTTAACGATTTTCGAAAAGTTCTACCACACGGTACGAGCAACATAGGTCCCTGCGAGGGCTACTTTTCCATTTTCTCACATTCTTTACTTTTTCTTTAATTTTGGTTTATTTAAAAAAAAATTTTTGCCTGCCCTGGTCCTGAATTTTTGCCATAAAATTTACTGTTTGGAATATCTCGAAAACTAAGCGAGATATCAAAAAAGTTTACTTAATTTTTTTGGCTTATTTTAAGGCGCTTTACAAAGGTAATTTCAAAAATACTTACCGTTAATTAAATTTTTAATTTTCGAATATCTCGAAAACTAAGCGAAATATCAAAAATGTTTAATTATTTTTTTTGTTTTTCAGTTTGACTTGTTCTATCAAAACAGATGACCAGATTTCGACGTTACGGAAACTTTACTCGAACAGAACATGTTATATATCTGAACTTGGAAGGGCCATAACTCGAAAAATATGGGCCTCCGGAAAAATTTTTTGTTTTTTTTATTTAAAAATAAATTCTATACACCCCCTAAAAAAATGAAAAAAATTGCTCAATTGCCCCTAAAATAGAGTTGTTCCCGAGAACCAAAAAGTGTCAGTAATCCGCTCAAATGCATATCTCTCTCGCATCATATCTTGATTATTTCATACTTTTTGCATAGTTTATGTAATTTTACTTCAACATGGTTGAAATTTGTATAGTTTATATACAATAACTATATCAAAAAGCTTCTCGTGTGTTGAATTATTTAATGATGAGAGTAAGAGAGAAAGAGAGCAGAGAATGGCTAGGGGTTTACTCGTTTTATTTGTTGGCATTTGAGTGAAGAGAAATTGTCACTGTCTACTTTATGATTGGTTTATGCAACAGATCGGCAGCAAAGACGATTTAGAATTAGACGACCAGAAGATGTGCGGAACTTGGCAACCCTGGTAAAGAGAACCAAAAAGTGCTAGGAGTTCACTCAAACGCATTTCCCTCTCGCGTCATATCTAGCTTATTTGATACTTTTTGCATAGTTTATGTAATTTTACTTCAGCATGGTTTGAATTTGTATAGTTATATACAATAACACTATCAAAAAACTGCTCGCTCATGTATTGAAATATTGAATGGAGAGAGTAAGAGAGAGAGTAGAGAAGTACTAGGGTTTCACTCGTTTTGTTTATTGGCATTTGAGTGAAGAGAAATTTTGACTGTCTACTTGTACATCGTTTTTGTCGGCAGGGTTGTATTCAAGCCTGTACAATAAAGTAGTATTTTTGAAGGAAATTGTAATCAAATGAAAAATGTCGATCTGGCAATTCATAAATGCATAATTACGTAACACATACAAATTGACACAATAGACGACCAGAAGATGTGCGCAATTTGGCAACTTTGGTAAAAGAGAACCAAAAAGTGCTAGAAAACGCTGCTCGTGTATTGAAATATTCAATGAAGAGAGTAAGAGAGAGAACAGAGAATGATGAAATTTTGACTGTCTTCTTGACTGTCTTTTTGATTGACAGACGCAAGTGCATAAGAACGAAAACTTAAGAGATAGAGAAACCCAAATTGAATCGAATTCGAGTAACTGTATTTCGTTTGCTTATGTTTTCATTCGACGTCGAGAAACAGGCTATTAGATACATTTTGTTATCATTTCTTGCGAATGGAAATGTTACCAAGTAATTTCCAAAATGGCTTACAAATGGTAAGTCTATTTCAATTATTTTATTTTAGACTACGTATATTTTTATATCTCTAAATTTGAAGGATAGATTTTTATTTCCGATTGAAAACAAAATTGGAATTAAATTGTTCACAACAACGCGCGGTAAATGTTAAGTAGAGTTCATATTATCAGATAGATCTGACAGACATATCTGAAGGAGCTATCGATAACATATCGATTTTTTGTTCACACAGAAAGAATTATCTGACAGACTTCATTTCAAGCAAGATACGAAATGTGCAAAAAATACAACAATTTCTACTGCGTTGACTTTACTTATACACAATCTAATTTCTATGGGGAAAAAATTAAGCACACACACATCCCAGTTTCGTACCAAGATTATCTCTTTTTCGTGATTATAAATGTCAAACTCCTTAAGAAAAAACGTCGATAATCCCGAAAATACGATAATCTAGGTAGGTGTAAATGCCGTATTAAAGTTTAAAGTAAGGTTTTGTTCGCGAATTATGAAATTTGTTAAAAGTGCAAAGGAGATTGGTAATTGTATGATAACGATGGAGTGATGCCAGACGTAGGGAAATTTCTTTTAAAAAAATCTTAAAAATTATATTTCACATTTCACATTTGTTCCTATGTACGTACTTTTGTAAAACGATCATAAAATAACATGTTTTATGGGAACGTTGGCATCGACAAAATTTGTTTTAATCTGGTACAAACACAGTATTATTGACAAATATGAAGACAATATAGTCCAATTTGTTTTAACTGAGACTCTCTCTAACTCTCTGTGAGAAAGCTCGTGTAAAGTAACTACTCTACAACAGTGACGGTCATCTGATCGTCAGTATTGATGGAAATATCCATCATAGTTTCTATCACGTTTTTAAATTCAATTGAAAAAGTTGATGGAAACTTTAGTTTACGTGTGATTTTGCATCTACCCCGAACTTATGAATTCGGTCGCCTATGAAACATATGTCTGAGCTGCTCACTCTACTGCCGTTTACCAATCAATATGAGTATACATATACATATATTATATAAGTATATTGAAGTGCATAACGATGAATGAATACGAATGAATGAATGACAATGAATGAATTAGAATGAATGAATAACAATGGCCGTCGGTGGTGCAATGGTTAGTGTGCGCGGCTCTTGTACATGTGATCCTGGGTTCGAACCCGGCTCTGACCACCTTAAAATTTCTTTCGGCGGCGGTGAAAAAGCTTCTCAAATTACCGTTCGGAATCGGTGTAAAACTGTAGGTCCCAATCAGTGAGTGAAAACTGGAAAGCGCACAGCTCAGTGATTGTGAGAAGTTCTCATCAGTCCCTTCATGGGATGTAATGGGAAACCATTTATTTATTTTTAATAACAATGAATGAATAAGAATGAGTGAATAAGAATGATTGAATAAAAATGAATAGTCATAAATTAAAAATTTTCTGTAGATAACTAAAAAAAGAAAAACTGGACAAAATAAAATACTTATTTAAATTTTTTTTTAAATAAATAAATTGCTTCATCCTGTGGTGGCTTCGTTCAACTGGAGTTGAAAAACATCTAAAATTGTAGCAGAAGATATATGTACATATTAATAATAATAAGTATATATGCATGTATATAAAGTAATAATTATTTAATCATTTATACACAATAATATGTACATAGCTCGCAGTCTTTCTGAACAACATAAGGTTCCCTAGCTCTTGCACAACCGCAATGGTCCAGAGAGGGAGCATGCTGGCGACTTCGTCAATGTTTTTGTTGTGAGTCTCGCCAGTCATGCGACAGACAGAATCTTGCACTTTTTGGATGGCTACCTCGCACTCCATCAAAAGTTTTGACTAGGCCGTCATCTCTGGTTTTGACACAATCTGGTACAAATCTTTATTATTATCGGAATAAAAATAGAAAGCAAGAGGAAGACTTCAATACTTACACTTGCTTCGATTTTCTCCAACTTAGTTGCAATTTCCTGCTGTGTGGCCACAATCGAATTCTGCCCGTTGCTCTTAGTTAATTATCTTTGTTCTTTCGAGTCACAAAAACGTATTCTTATGTAAAACAAATTATGATTTTATCGACTTATCGTTTTATCACACTTTTTATTTTTGCTATGTTTTTATTTCACTTTGTAACAACCTTATTTCTCAGGTTGTACTTCCTCATAAATGAAAACACTTTTGCTTTTCAAAGGTTTCCAATATGTTTGGATTTATTATTTAACGATATTTAACTATGCACTTTACTTCAACAAACGTCAACAAATTCAACTCTGCAGGTTTCCATCAACACTGACGGTCAGATGACCTTCACTATTCTTGTAGGGTTGTTTCACTCTTGCACATGCATTCTATACTATTAGCGCCCTACGCAACAATGACAACGTGTGTGCGATGTATTGTGTCTAACGACGTTTTAGTTGCTATGACCGTTGCAATTAAAGAAAACAAAATAGCAAAGCAAAAACGGCTTTGTACATCCCACAAAGCAGTAAGCGAACGATTTACATCAATAGATTCCAAAAGGATTTTTTCGTCTTTCGCGGACATGTTTACACTTTCGTTTTTCGACACCAAATGACCAGTTATACCACACACTATGAGCCACGAGTGCATCAGAATCGCTCATCAAGCCAAAATATCAAAATATTTTGATTTTCGGGATTCATGCATGCATCATGGCCGTGTGACACTACATTCATATTTTCACTTACCCATACATGATTCACGATTCAGAATCATCGTGTATCGTCCTTTTAACAACAACTGAGTATAAAATCATAGAGTAAATCTTACTATAAAGAATATTTGACTCATCTGACGTTTCCTTTCACACTCTTCGTGGTGCGGTCGGTGGTGTAGAGAGATGTTTGACGAAAAGTGACATACACCAGGTGGAATTACAATAACTTCTGGCGTACATTTTTCATGTCGTTTTGGTGAAAAACTGTGAAATTTAAATGTGTTTTACACTTTTTATTGACTGTTATTGTTATGGCCAGTTTTTCGGTCAGTGGTGATCTTCGTTTCTTAGTTAAATTCTGGTTAAACATCGAATTGTATTTTTCAGTCATTGTTTAACTATGATTTAACCCACAATGTTGGTTGGTTAACTTTTAGTCAGAACCATATGATTTTGACAATCAAATTACTGACTGTCAAAATGAGAAATGTTAGATTGTATAAAATATATGCTTCCGGTTTGCGTATTTATACACATACGTTGAGTCTAGATCGTTAAATGATTGCGCCTATATAGTTTTTTACACATTTTTGTTAAAATAACTTCGATTTTATGCATCTATTTCTTATTTTACATAATTCCATTTTGTTTGGTCCTCTTTGTTGTTTTGGTATTTATCCCAAACCAGTTGATTTTTCCAATAAGAATACACGGGTTGCCATAATCGTTAACAATATGGCGACTTACATTAACTCACCACTGAAAAAGAAAATGCAAAGTTTACCTCAAATTAACTTTCAATTACTATTAAGTAATCTTATAGTTAACTACCCACTTAAAAACTGGCCATTAGCATACATTTGTGTTGTATTTAACACAATAATTTTAACACAAAAAACGAAATACCGTTATTGTTATTTAGTTGGTTATTTTGAACCATTGTCTCTATCTGGTATTATTGAAGTAATTCAACATCCAACGTTCATATCACACCAGGCCAAATATCATAAATTTGCTGAGAGAAATGTTGAGTCTAGTATAGTAATTAGTCTATGTATAAAATAGTTGCCAATGTGTTAGTGGAAAAAAATTTGTATGTGTTAGTTTCCATCATTCATTTCTTGTAGGGTATGGAAATAAAATAGAAAGAACGTTACAAAGAGAAGTTGGTGATAGGTCTGAAGTTGCCTGATCGATTTTTTTCATGCCTGTTTTGCATATTTTCATCAATACAGAAGTACAAAACACACCAGCGTGTAAAACTGCCGCAATTATATCAATTAATCATGAACAAAACTGTTAACAAAATCAAAATGTAATGAAGTGCTCATGTAAAACAACTTACAAATATTTCAATTAAACACACATATTGTAAAACAAAAGAAACGGACGAAACTGAGCCATATTATTTTAAGCTCAATTTGCATAATACGAGTACGTTCCCCATTACAAAATGATGCAAATACATGCATGAGTTTTAAATGCAACCATAATCACTTCAAAATGTTTAATTCGAAAACTGTATAAACAGCACTATTTAATTTTAATTAAATAGATCTCTTTAATTAATATACATATACAGGACTGATTTTATCGTTACTTTCTCTAGTTAAGTTTTTTAGTATTATCTTTGGATTGTTGCGTTTGTTTTTAAAATAAATTAAATCAAATAATTTACATACTCTTTTTAAAAGTAGGTATAAGTTTTGTCTTCAATATAACGAACAAATGTCTAGGGGAAAAGTTTGGGACGATGTAGGGAAAAATATTTTGTGCGTAGGAACA
Source organism: Phaonia tiefii (assembly GCA_963931995.1). Classification (NCBI taxonomy): domain Eukaryota; kingdom Metazoa; phylum Arthropoda; class Insecta; order Diptera; family Muscidae; genus Phaonia; species Phaonia tiefii. The sequence goes on along the minus strand of OZ008371.1, from coordinate 140,965,877 downwards.
TTACATATTATTGTCTGGCATCACTGTTTGTGGTGGACACAAATCTACACCCCGTGGACACTGCGCTTAATCTGGTTAACTTCGGTCTGCTAAAACATCTTCCGCCCTCTTTGAAAATTGTTTTTTGGAACATATGTGTAAAAGGAAATGAAAAATATCTGCCGTCAATGAACTGATGGAATTAAAATTTCAGTATCTGTGTAAGGGCACTGACGAGGAACTCAATAAACATGATTTCGTCGAGATATTTATCAAGCGAGTGCTCAAAGACAATAAACTGGGACAACAGGACTACATACATATGTGGACTTTACAGTACGCGATTGTGTACCCAAATTTCCCTTCTTAAGTAACAGACAAAGATGCTGCCCCGGCACTGAGCATTTTACGTGCGACCATCAATGGCCAGCAAATGCAAAGCTGTGCAATATTGCGATCGTGAGTGTCAATAGTCCCACATCAGCAACAAGTTCTGCCCTCAAACGACCCCTAGACGCCAACGAGCAAGTTAAATGTTTGCTAAGTGACGGTGTGGATAGTGGTAAGTGCGAATGAATATTGAATGCCTTTGAATTAACTATATTTTAAAGGCACTAGACAATATTGTTGGAGGTTTATCCAAGTAACGGTATTCCACCGCTGGAATCGTAATTGTTGGAGTCTTAGTATGGTGGCTTATAAGAAGCTGCATGAGAAATTGCAAACTCAACATTGAGGAGGATCACAAAACGTATACGAAAAAGCTAACACAACGAATGTGTAAAACGAAAATTGTTGCGAAAGAGCTCTTGTACAGGAGAACGTGGGTTCGATCCCTTCTCAGACCACCTTACTTTTCTTTCGACGACGGTCACCTCGCTTAGTGATGGTGACACTATCGAGTATTACTTAGCCATGAAAAGGCTTCTCAAAATACCGTTCGGAACCGGTGTAAAACTGTAGGTCCCAATCAGTGAGAGTAAAACTAGAAAGAGCACATCTCACTGATTGTGAGAAGCTCTCCTCAATCCCTTTGTGGGATGTTATGGGACACCATTTTCTTTTTATTTTAAACAAGTGATTTTCTTTTGCGTTTCGATTATAAGCTTAGCATGAATATATGTATGTGTATAAATATGTAGTAATAATAAAACGTACTTTAATATAAATTAAAAAAATATGTTTTCTTTTAATATAGTACCCGAAAATCACTACATGTTCACAATTTCAAGTTTTAAATCATCCAGAGTAAATTTGTCTACAGTTTGTCAAGGTGAAATTGCCCACGTTTATTGGTAATATTGCCAATTAAATAGGTGGCCCTATATTGCCCAGTGCATTGACTAATATCAGACCATGAATTGGGTTAATATTACACAAGGTTTTTCTCTGTGCACAGTAAACGTTCAAAATCCCGAAAAACCCGGGTTTTAATACACTAGAATAAGGGCTTCATTTAACAAGAAATCTTAGAAATTGGCAACCCTGTGCGGTGGTTGTTAAAACAGGGTATCCCGGTACCTTTTGCTTTCGTGGGGTTTGACGCGACGTGTCAACATACATCGTAAACACATCGTAGCAGCTGTCAAAACCCAACAAATAATTGGCAAGGAAAATTATAGAAAGTGGGACTAGAAAGGAACTCTGGTTTTTATTTTGTATTTCTGAAATATTTTTGTATTAAATAACTAGTAATGGCGGTAAGAAAGCAGAGCTAATATTCCAAGTTTTGTACAGATTTTAGAAATTCATAAATTACAGCCTCAGCAGAAAGGGAAACAAGGCACCAAAGGAGCCAAACAAATATTGGAAGAAAATAAGGGAACTTTGGTCTTCTATAGGAATATGGCTTTGGGCAGTGCGGCTGCTTCATTGCTGGCTAATTTTATATTCTTTGAAATAGGAAAGGTGACAGTGGTAAGTTGGAAGATCGTATTATTTAAATCGATTTCAAACGACATTTATTGTTCGATAGATTATGAGTATATTTGCCTTGCTGACCTTGGGAGCTTCCCATCAGTTTATGGTATTTATGTCGAAACCCAAATTCTCTGAAACAGGAGCTCTATTGGATTCAGGCAATGATCTGAATATGGAAGGCGGCATAGCAGAGTAAGTTGAACAAGATTTGCAAGTGTTTAATTTTATTAAAAAAAACTAATTTGTTTTGTAGAAATGTTAAGGATTTGATTATTCTTACCTCGGGCACTATGCTCTTGTCCATGGTGTCCAATTATTTCTGGTTCTTGCTGTTGTTAGCTCCATTGAGAGCATTGTGGATGCTGTGGGGTAGTGTTATCAAACCATGGCTGGACCAAAAGAACGCCACTGAAGAGCCAGAAGTTAACGAAAAGAAACAGCGGAAGATGGAACGTAAAATGCGTCGCATGAGATGAAATCTAGTCGACGTCCTTAATAGGCATATTTTATTAATTGCATTCGCCACTGTATTGTTAGGTTGCCATGTTGTATAATTGGTGAGAGTATGTAGATTACGATGAATTTATGAGTTAGGAGAATAACTTTCTATAATGGCTTTGTACAAAACAGAACTGTCCTCATCCGTAGGCTAAGTTAAAGATTTTCGCCCACATCTAAGTCATTGGTAAAAGATGCCCAATAGTTATTTTATGTTAAAACAACACGCATTTCCTTTGGTCAAAAGATTTTTGTGTTAACCTTTTAGAATATTATTATAAATAATACAAATATTTTGTATTTTAATGTAAAAAATTGAGACGTTTTTTCTTTTTATCTTAAGGGAAATTTTCTGGATCCAATCCAGCTTTTTTCATCTCCACAGCCATAGAGAACAAATAATCATAACATTCAGCCCTATAAAGAAAAAAGGGGTGAGGAAGTAAATGGATTAAAGACGACTGCGTTGAAATTATGAATCGTTCAGAAATAAAGTAATGTAGATAGTTGGCCTGTGCCCAGATCGGGTTTGGAACAATAAAAATGCATAAAAGAACCTGTCTTATATTAAAATAGTAAATTGTTTCGATCTACTTTTAACTAAAAACTAATTTATGTCATTGCACTTACATAGTTTTTGCCTTCTCCCATGTCTCGCCCCATACATAAACCCCATGACGTCTCACAAGTACTGCGGTGGATCCGGGATATTTCATCATAGCCGCATACATAGAATCAGCTAAATCTCTTTCAAATGGCGTGTTCTCTATTATAGGCACAATAAGCTTTTCATCATAACGCAAATAACGTTTCAAATCCTCATCATATACTCCCTTAATCATTTCCAAATGAGTGCAACGAAATTCGTTGCCTGGCCATAGCAGTGTAGCCATAACTGCATGTTGTGAATGGGTGTGAATTACAGCACCGGCATTGCGGTGACGATAGGATAACATAAAGAGAGGAGTGCACTGACTTTTGGATAAACTGTAGCATGCAAATAGAAGACTTGTTTAGTCTCACGACAATGTGTGACAATCCATCGTACTTACTGCTTATAATCTGGAGGTAGTTGAATATCTTTGCCTTCCATGTCCTGCACAAACAAATCTTCGGGTTGTATACGCTCTTTTTGTACACCACTGGGGGCTATGTAAATTTCCTTACTGCAAAAAGAATGCATATTTCAGTCGGAACAATCTTAACTGCTGCTTGCTCCCAGATTTAACTTACTTCAACTTTATGGAAATGCCCCCGCCGGTGCCAGTAACCCATCCTAAATTATAGAATTGTTGGCACAATGCCGGTATCAGTTTCCGTGGGTGCTCCTGTGGGAGTGGCCCATAAATTTATTCCCGTTCTTTATTTAATTGAAGGTTCCTATCAACTACAACTTACCAAGGGCAAATTGTCGTATATGGACGACATTTTACAATGCAAAATTCTACTGTGTCATCAACGAAACCACTGATAACAAAAAATAAACAGATAACTTCAGCAATCCAACAAAATAAATAGTACAAAAACAACAAATGATTAGCAAAACAAACATAGTCCCATTTTATAGCAAGTGGCAACTCGTTTTCTTTGCTGCTACTTTCTTTACACAACCACGGTTCAAGTACCCGATAACCATATCGATGGAAGTGGTTACTTTTTTTCCTACATTTTTTTGCATTTCGCAAAAAACATCATCATTGTAAATTTTATTTTCCTGCACGGTCGAAGTAGCGGCGAAATTTATAAAACGCGGCTGAAATTTGATATTCACAGAACGGAAATATAAATTAACATAAATGTTAGTATAATCAAATGCAAAACTGATGAATATAAACTTACGATTATATAAAATAAAAAGAGAAATCAATAAAAACAAAAGCGTGTTTGAAAAAAGTGCAGCAAAATGGTAAAAATGTGAACGAAAATAGAGAGAAAAAGGAATGTGCAGATATTTCCATGCCAAATATTGCTGAGAGCACAAAAATTGTAACAATTCCAAAGCATTGCCCATAATTTGCAACAACTTGGATATAAAATATTTAATTTTTGTCTACACACAAAAGTATTTCGTTGTTTTGCAGTTATTTTTGTGTGTGACATGAACCGTACCGTTAGTTTGGGCTATTGATTTTTTTTGTTCTATTTGAAACGGGACACTTCCATGTTTCTCCTTTCTATATTCCTTTACGTCATTAAATTTGTTGTAGGTTTTTTGTGGGTTTTATTTTAGTTATTCCCTTTATAGACTTCGATATGCAAATTATGCGTAAATGATAAAACCTACAATGACTTTCACTTCTATTTGTGTATGTGTGCAAAGTAAAACCCTAAAATGTATGTGCATATCTTTACTATCCACTCAAACATTTAATTGAGGCTCAGTTTTGAAGAAAATCCGAAAAAAAAACTTGTCGGTATCATAAACAGTGTTGCCAGAAGTTGAAGAAAGAAATAAGCTAAAAAGTGCAATCTGCAAAAAACTGCTAAAACTAAAAGCTTAAAATCGAATCGACGACGATTTAAATACATGCACGAACTTTACGGTATACAAATATGGATGACCTTTAAGGGTTAAACTTTATTGAACATTATATTCGAGGAACAAATGAAGCAGGTGGAAAAGCACGAGTTTAAGGACAAAATGTAAAATACCCATATTTGGGGAAAATCCTATTTTTGTGGTTAAGGGCTGTTAAATTTCGGGTATGTGGGGGTTGCTGTTTTAAAAACCCTTGTAATGGGACTTGTGCGGTAGCATTTTTGTATAATATGCAAAATAAACCAAAACAAATTCGATAACTTGCTTAGTTACCGAAATATCGGCTGTTGAAATTTTCGGCAAAATTCAAAAAAAAAATTTTAAAAATAAACCAAAATTAAAGAAAAGGTAAAGAATGTGAGAACATGGGAAAGTAGCCATCGCAGGGACCTATTTTGCTCGTACCGTGTGGTAGAACTTTTGAAAAATCGTTAAATTTATATTGCACTAAGGGGTTAAAATTCCCTCTGTACCTTAAGTCGATGTGTGGCAAAATCGGAAAAATCACTCGGTACTTTTTAAAAAAAAAATTTTTTTTCTGGATGGTTACTGTACGCACAAAAGTGGACTTATTTGGACTTACAGACATCCCACGAAAAAAAGAATGACACCACGGAATTCGTGACACAAATACCTTTCGTTGAAGTACCTACACTAATCCATAGCCAAATGTTCCTGGGAGTGACGGTTTTTTGGACCCTGTGGGCCCCATAGGTCCGTGCGACAGCTAGTTTTCAATTTTCTCACATTCTTTAATATTACTTTAATTTTGGTTTTTTTTTTTAAAAAAATTTTTTTGCCTGCCCCAGGTCCTTAACTTCAGCCAAATTTTCAAAGGTTATCGAATATATTTTTTTTACATTTTCCGCGAAGAAATTTTGGGGAGAGTATGATATCCGTTCGGTAATAAGACGAAAGAATTAAATAAAATTGTACGATAACTCGCTTAGTTATCGAGATATCGTGGGTTAAAGTTTTAAAAAATTGGAACAGACCTAGTATAGATCGGCACGTCCAATTTTTTTGCTTTTTTTTTTTGGTTGTAGGGATCGCTATTTTAAGTAAAAAAAAGTAAAATAAAAAAATCGGGGGGAACCCCTATTTTGGGAGTTACGGGCCAAGTAGCCCTGGCAGGGACCTATGTTGCTCGTACCGTGTGGTAGAACTTTTGGAAAATCGTTAAATTTATATTGGGGCAGGGGGGTTAAAATTCCCTCTGTACCTGAAGTCGATGTGTGGCAAAATCCGAAAAATCACTCGATTGCTTGAAAAAAAAATATTTTCTGGATATTTTTAAAAATCCGATACGTGGATAACTAAGCAGTTATCGAAAAAATGTATTTATTTATTTTTGCTTATTTCGACTCGTTTTACACAAAAAAGTTGTGAAATCGGTCCCATAACACGGCACCACACTCGTAGTATCATCCTGTATGTCCGAACTTTGGGTGCCCACAACTCCGAAAATAGGCGTTGCCCCTGATTTTTTTATTTAATTTTTTTTACTTAAAATTAAAAGTTCTATCCAATGGTAATAGTTTGGAGCCGAAGCGAGTTGCCGACCTATTCTAGGTTTAAGCCAATTTTACTTGTAATTTTTTACCAATCCAATGAACAAAAGGACAAAAAATTAATTTAAAAAAAAATTCGTGATTTTTTTTTAAAATAATTTTTAATTTTTTGTTCTTGCGATGTTTTTTTTTTTAAATTTTTAGCCTGCGGCGCTTTCTATCACAATCAACCAATGAACAAAAAGAAACAAAAATTTTAAAATAAATAATAGTCTGCACTGGATAAACTTGACATATAATGCAAGATCCCTACGTTTAATTTCATAATTTTTCAATTTCAGAATTTCTTGCCAAATCACAAAGTTTACCAATCCGATATTAAATAACACGATAACTACTACAGTTATCGATAAATTTTATTTCAATTTTCCGAATAATTTTGAAAGTTCTACAGGAAAAAAGTGATCTTTTTGACAAAACGGTGAAACAAAGTTATCGATTTTTTAAAACTTTAACCCTCAATATTTCGATAACTAAGCGAGTTATCGATAACTTTTATTTAATTTTTTCGGCTTTCTTTCGAATGTTATTAAATAAAATTTATCGAAATGAGGGCCACGGAAATCGTACTCTTGGCAATATGCCGATAACTACTACAGCTATCGGTAATTTTCCGAATAATTGTCAAAGTTCTACAGAAAAAGTTATCTTTTTGAGTAAAACCAAGATATATTGAAAAGGTAGAAGCAGTAGATTTTGTTACTGTTGTAGGTTTTTGCTTTAGATTCATAAGTTGTCAATATCAGCTGATTAAAACACATACTCATTGAATGGATATTGCATATCATCATGTATGTATGGAAACGGCACTGGGCATCAGATGATTCCTTTTTGCTCCTCTGATAATGTCAGGGGGAAAAATGGTCCTCACATATAAGAGCGTATTTTGAGAAATTCATTTCGCAAATCTCACTCCATGTGTTCCTTCTTCGCTTGTCCGTTGGAATCCTGTGGAACGACAGATCTTCAACTACTTTTTTCCTGCAAAGGACACAGACTCACATTTTCCTTTTTCTTACTTTTTTTAATATAAATTTTGAAAATAAACTTTTTCACTCTAAATCGCGTCGCTTTATTTCTTTGAATCAAAACAGTGCAAACAACAATAAGTAAACAACTTTTGACAACCTAGTTAACCGTAAAAATATAAACAAAGCAAATCAGCTGTGAACTGCGCTCACCTTTATTAATACATCTTGAGTAAAACGTTGGAAAAAAGTTATCGATGTTTTAAAACTTTAACCCCCAATATGTCGATAACTAAGCGAGTTATCGATAACTTTTATTAAAATTTTATCGAAAAGAGGGGCCACGGATATCGTACTGTTACCGAAATTTTTTTTCTGATACTACAAACACGAAAAACAATTTAACGATCGAACCCATGGAGCCCCTAGGGTCCAAAAAACGGGTGCACCTAGGTACATCTACGAATAAGCAAGTGTGGGTACTAAAAGGTATTCTCCCAGCGAGTTTGGTCGTATATATATTTCGCCTGTGCGGCGTCTGTGGACCGAGATAACCCTATATTAAGATGTTATATTCTAAATAGGAAATAAAAAAAATGGTATCCCATAACATCCCATGAAGGGATTGAGTAGAGCTTCTCACAATCATTGAGATGTGCGCTTTCACTGATTGGGACCTACAGTTTTACACCGATTCCGAACGGTATTTTGAGAAGCTTTTTCACGGCTATGTACTCGATAGCATAGTATTTTTGTGTTATAAAGTTCGAGGACGGTGTTCGACCAGGCTTAGGAATTTTCTCGTCTGCCCAACGCCGGCTTCGGCACAGTATTTTTGTGTCATGAATCTTTTTGGTATTTTTTGTAAATAAATATTATTTTAAAAATCGTGCGAATCAGATGATAAACGCGTAAAATTAAATAAATTTTTTCGATAACTGGCTTAGTTGGCCAATTATCGAATTTTAATTATTAAAAGGAAAATATATTAGAATTTTATATTTTTCCCTAAACTCAAAATGTTCTAATCAAAAATGTTCTAAAAATTCTCCTCTGGGATAGATCAAACACCGGCTCGCGGTTTCAGCATAGTATTTTTGTGCAATAAAGCTGTCTGCGTGGCCGTGCTTAGAGATTTTATCCTCTGGGGTGTAGGTGCAATAACGGCTTCGCAGCTTTGGCATAGTATTTTTATTGAAGAAAATCCTAAGGCCCCCCCATGTTTACACCAACATATACCCTAATGATAGAAACTGGAATTGGCAGTGGACATATTTTCACGCTATATCTTTATATGAGATATATTGGAAAAACTTTATTGGAGTATTCAGAGAACAGGCTACCACATATACTAACGAAAAATAATCCAGCTGAAAAACATATTCTGGACTAGAAAAAAGATTTACCGGGAAAAATAATCTACACTGGTCGGAATCAGTCATTAAGCGAACCACAAACTTGTCATTCATGAGCATGAACATCAGCTATCGTTGATGTTTATTGTCGGTTTACAACACTTCCTGATACCAAACAAGAATGTAATCGAAGTTGTTCGCATCACTATCATGTTCACATTTGTTGGTAATATTTTTTAAAATTCATCAGTCAGATAAAAAGTTATCGACCAAGCTCATGCTCATGAATGACAAGTCTGTGGTTCGTTTTAGTAAAACAAGATGGTTAAACCAAAACTTTTTCAATGAATGAAAATAATTACCTATGGTGAAAATTTATCAAAGAAACATCAGACATACAAACATTTAGAGACAAACACAGAGTCTTCTTACATAAACGATGAATACAGTCAAGACGAGATTATGTGGATTTTTAAAATAAGGACAGATCGCATTGAGTTGAATGGTACGAGATTCGACAATAATAGCGCCCACATTTGTGTTCAATGCGCAATATGCGATAAATGGAAACTTGTAAGCATTTTCTAGGCCGATGTACGCTTTTTAGACATGTAAGACCATCATGTCTTTGAAAGTCAGTTCTAGAAAACACATACATAAATTTTTTAAACGGAAACGAATTAGATTGAAAAAAATTAAGTTCGTTGTATAAAATATTGTATTATCTATAGAGAAATATTAATCAATGAATTTAATTACTGAATGTAGAATGTAATTGGGCCCATACACTACGCCATCATGCATGCACAATGATACACTATACCATCCTAATTGTGCAATCATCATTTCTATAAATATCAATTACTTTAAGGATTTCATTAAAAATAAAGTAACCCTAATTTTTCTATTTAGTTTTCAAAATTTTTAACTTCCGATAACAGTGGAAGTTATCGAAAAATTGGCTGAATGTACTTTACGTACATTGCCTGAATTTTTCTCAAATTTTTTAACGCAGCTAAAACTTCGCATTTTGAAACAAACAAAAAATTTGGAGCCTAGACGAAACTTTTCGAGTTATGGGCCTCCAAAGTTGTATATTGGCTGATTGTATGTTTGAAACCAATATATACACCAAGTTACAAAAGTCTAATTTTGTATTATATTTTTATTCAAAATAAAAAGTTAAGTTGGTTATAAACTATTCTATTTGTCTTTTTTCTAAAATACGATCTGCTTCATTTCTTTCGTCGATGTGACAATCGTTTTATGAAAAATCTTTTTTATTTTTTTTTTTACAAATTCATTTATTCCATAGTTTTAAATACATCTAAGTCTCTTAGAGGATAACTTACATCTATCGCTACATAACTTATTTCGATCATTAAATAATCTTCCACCAAGAATTACATAAACATTTACATACATAAATCTGTAACCTACATGAGGTTTCCACAAAAAAAAATGGAACTCTATAAAAGGGGAGTAATCAACTTTCAACTTGAAACTAAATCTTATAACTACTACTGGGCCAGGCCAGGAGAAGTGTGACATAGTCGACCAGGGGTTTTGACCTTTGGAACATATATCAAAAGGTTATATCAGTATATAAAAATCCACAAAAAATAAAAATAAAATTCATGAAGTTGTTGCAATTTCAAAATTTAAAATTTCAGAAATTTATGCCCAATTTCACAGTTGAAAATTCTCCATTTAAATGGAATTTAAATGCCTTGTGTTTGTCATTTAATATGAACATTTTCTGTGAGTTTTTGAATTCAGCATTTAAATGAAGAGTGTGAAACTCGCCCTTAGTATTTCTCTGAATTATTTAAAATTTTATATTTCGAAAACGACTTGAGATGTTTGAATTTTTTTTTTAAGGAAAAATAAAAACTCAGAAAATAACCTACATTGAAAAAAAATTTCTAAAGAGCAGTTTAAAGAAAACAGTCGCATTTTAAATAAAAAGCCGGAGCAAGAAAAATAATCATTCATGAGAATTTAGTAAATTTAAATTTCTTTCAGAAACAGGAAAAAATTTGTATTTTCAAGTACTTTCTGAGATGTACCATTTTTTTGTGGGACGACCTTTACGCCTAAAAAGCGAAAATGCAATGTTTACAAATGTTTCTCTTTATTGTTTTTCCTTAGTTACGCATTAAACTTTGGCGCACTGAGCATCTAAGTGCATATGTACTGAAAGTATTTTGAAAATTCAGTTTGTTGTTGCAAAATGTTTTGTTACATATGTATTTACTTCAATAACATAAATTATTTTCATTGTTTTTATTGCCTTTTGTTTGCAATATTCGGGAATAATTTCAGTTTAGTTGTGTTCTGGCTAAGAAAAGCAGAAAACAAAGCAAAAATTGTGTCAAAAATGATGCATTGTGGAAAAAAATCATAAAAATATTGAAAAAATCTGCGTTTGATCTCGCAGGACGGGCATAAAACTTTTGATAAATTCAGCGGCATGTTTATTTGTAATTCTTACCGCACGGCGATGTATAAGAAAAAGAAGAATGATGAAACTTCTGATTCCGAAAATATTGCTGCTGATTTGTCTTCTGAAATCAAAGAAGAGCCACCACAAATCCACATTTTAAACATATTTATAAGATGAACAATAAAGAGAAACAGTTGTAAACATTGCATTTTCGCTTTTTAGGCGTAAAGGTTTTCCCACAAAAAATGGTATATCTCAGAAACTACTTGAAAATACCAATTTTTTCTGTTTCCTAAATTCTCATTTCCTAAAGTCTCATTATTTGATTATTTTTCTTGCTCCGGCTCTTTATTTAAAATTCTATTGTTTTGTATGAAATACATTTCCGAAAATTTTTTCAGTGTAGGCAACTGAAAGAAGTTAAAAAATATCTTAAAATGAATAAACTAAAACTTAACACGAATAAAACGAAGGCTATGATTTTGAATGGTAATACGAACCAACATATATGGCTAGAAGGCGTACAAATGGAAATTGTCAATGAAATGAAATATCTTGGAATCGTTATTGATAAAGGCTTAAAATTTGATACACATTATAACTATGTATGTAAAAAGATTTCGAAAAAGATTGCGTTTCTGAGAAGAATCCGATCTCAACATACAATCTATAAGAATCTATAACACCATAGTAAAGCCACACTTCGAATATTGCTCAACCCTTTTATTCCTTGGTAGCCGACAAATGAAGGAGAGACTACAAAAGTTGCAAAATAAAGGAATGCGATGTATCTTACGCTGTCAACGGTTAACACCGATAAATCATATGCTGAACAATATACAATGGCTCTCTGTAAACCAGAGATTGACGATGAATGTATTGATGTTTGTTTTTAAAATGAAGAACGGGTTATTACCAAAATATCTGCAGGACCAACTGGTATATGTTTCTGATGTTCAACCGTATAACTGAAGAAACTCCGGCGATTTTAGGCTAACATTTAGTTCAACGAATTTCCACCAGAATGTTCTACTCTACAATAGTCTTAAATTATTTAATCAAATGCCAAATGAAATTAAATCTGAAAATATTTTTTTTAACTTTAAACGAAAAACAATAACATATGTTAAACTAATGTATTAATGTAAAAAATCCGTGATTGTAATATTTCAAATGTCTCTAAATAGCCTAAGGGCTAAATAAATAAAACAAAAAAAAAATAAAAAAAAAATGAAAAAAAATCAAATATCTCAAGGTATACAAGGTATATTCGAGGTATACAATTTTAAATAATTCAGAAAAATACTACATTTCTGAAATTTAAAACTTTGAAATTGCAACAACATGAGGCATTTTCCTTTTTTTTTTAGGATTTTTATATATTGACATAACCTATCGATATATGGACTAAAGGTAAAAATCCCTGACCCACTATGTCACACTTTTCGTGACCTACCCTACCTAAAACTACCAACATTCAATATACATATTTACAATACCCAAAGGTAAGAGGTGCCACTACTGGTCAGTGTTACAGACCGTGTTGCCTTAATCAAACGTACCTACCATCCTATGGTGAAATTTGAGTTTGTCTTCGACGAAGAGGAGTCCCCTATCCAAGGTCGCGAGGCCAACCGGCGGCCTATACCCGTGTTCCAATAGTCGCTCCACGCTCTCGTCTGCACCAAACTATCTTCAACAAGTCCGTTTTCCAGAAAGACTGCCCTTTCCAGAGATTGAATGGTGCCTCTAACAAGAAACACGTCTATCCTCTCAAAATCAACCATCCCATACAACATTGCGAACAGGATGTACTCCTAACCGAGAAATAGTCGGCTAACCGCATCCGCAAGCCCATTATGAAAAAGCTTATCAATGCCCAGGCAGCTCATAAGGATTATGAAAAAGCTTGTAAATGCATAACCGTTCCAATTCGGTAGAAAACTATGAAGGTCTTGATCAGTGAGCCTACAAATTAATGTTTTGTTTTTTAAATGACTGCTGGTTTTCATAATTCTTTAAAGTTGAAAAACATCACAATAGTTTTTGTTTTATTATAGCATATAATTGTAAACAGGTTATGCCTAAATTCCTACGAATGCAGTTTTGTCGAAAATTTCACCGGCTTGTTTTCTTGTTTTATTTACTACAACATCATTGCCGTAGATGATAAGGCAACAACAACAGCGCCACATGAAAACACACAGCGGGTAAACATCATACGATGAACCCGGCAACACCATTGGTGCGTTTAATAATTTACCTCACGATTTAATATCAACAGACTGCACTCATTCACACACACAAACACAAGGTAGTCAGACCATGGAGTAAATATACCTAGATAGACCATCTATCTCACCTAATGTTTCATTTCACACTCTTCGTCGAAAGGTAGGTGTCATTGAGACATGCTCATCGTAAAATGGCATACACCAGGTGGAGTTAAAGAACTCGACTAAAATTTGTCATGTCGTTTTGATGGAGGACTGTGAGATTTGAATGTATTTTGTCCTTTTTTGGACTGAATACGTGTCTCGAAAACAAAACAAAAAATTACGAAAAAAAATAAGAATACCAAAAATTAAAAAAGTGTCGGTCGGAACTTTGGGGGTCACAGAATCCAAAAAAAAGACGACTGGAAATCTAGCAACGGACAAGTGTGGGTACTGAAAGGTATTCTTCTCACGACTTAATGTGAAGCATCTTTGGGCCAAGATAACCCCATTTTAGAATATAATATGTAGGTCCTGAGAATCGGAAAACGTCCAAACGTCCACGACCCTTTTACAAAATGAAAACGACGCAGTTCACTGCAAATTTAATTTAGTAAGTTTTAAAATAAAGGTCTATTACAATATACAGTCTAAAATGGGTTTATCTTGGCCCACAGAAGCCAAGAATTTTTGAGGGCATAGGAATCTTTCGTCATATCATAGGAATGATTTAAAAATAAAAGCATATGAATAAATTCGTGGTGTCATGAAAATGTCTGTGGAAGATGCGAAGAAAAAATATTTATTTCATGCAGCATATTTAGTGAGGCTGTTTAAAACGTCTTCAAACTGAAATTGACTATCAAGTTGGTTACAGTCTACGTCACAGCTGCAAATTCAAACAAATTTTGACAAGCAGTATGTGTGATCAACTTGAAGGCAAAATCTTGAATGTGTAACTGCAGTGTAACACAAACATTTTAACACACAATCACGAAATACCGTTATTATTTTCTTGTTGGTTGTTTTGAACTAATGCCTCTACCTGCTATTATTAAAGCAATACTTTTCAATATGCAACCACAGCAAATGTCTTAAATTTACTGAGAGAAGCCATCCCTCTGTGTATATTTACTCTATGTAGTCGGACATTCTTATGGATGTGTGTCAAGCAGAGAGTAGAAAGTCGAACAACAGTCAAAGCAAAACTCACATCATTTGTTATGTACATATAAAATTACATATTTGTAGTTAAAATTAGCTATTTGATTAATTTCATTCAACAATTTTAGAGGTCATTTGTACTTGGTAATAGTTTTAATTCACATTAATGTATTTCTTGTAAAGACGGTGTTTTAAAAGGCGCCAAACTGATTCGACAAGTGCGATAATACAACAACAATTAACCTTAATATTTTAAGGTGATAAATAAAATATGGGCTAATGTGTGAGAAAGAGATTCTATTGATTGCCGGCAAAGCATTCGATGTCAAAATGAATAAACATCATACGACATCTCAACAACAGCAGACACGAGTTTTATTTACTACAAGTAATAGCAGGAGGTGTAGTTGTAATTGTAGACAACGACAAAGATTAGGCTAGGTTTAGGGCACGTCAGTTCGAGAACATGATAATTTGTACTATTTCTTACTTGATAGTGTACGATTACTCCAAAAAGCCAGTAATGAGATAGAGCCAGAGGGAGAATATTTCCAGTAAAAATTATCTAGTAACTAGTTTACGGAGAGTAAGAATGATTTTGCTCTCTGAGTAAAAAATATAACAAAAAGTACGCGAACGACATCCAGTAAAAACTTGCAAGAAATAAGAACTTTGTATGTAAACAGCTGATATGCAATGTAAACATTGGAAGAACCAACAAACGCAGTTCGAACAAAATATTACAAATCACCAAAACTGTCTTCTTTTTTTAACAGAAATACTTAAAAATTAATAACAAAGAATTCAAAAATCATATTTTCTCTTAAAAACTAACGGCCTTATTCATAAAAAGTTGTCATAGGTTTGTTAAAGCTTTAAGAAGTTAAAGCCCAAAAATTGTATTGTATCATAATCGAAAAATTCGTCTGTTAAGAGTTCTCTAACGTCGCCATTTTTGTTGAACGTTTAACTCTGCTTTAAGGCTATTTTATCCGCATTAATACACAAAAGAAATTATTTTTTACACTTTACGCGTGCCGTACTTAAATATTTATGCGTTAAAAACAATTGGAATTTTTTGTGTATATTTGCAGCGTTTATAGTATTACATTATCCTTCTAAGCAACCAAATTGTATCGTTCCAATTTTTAACCAAAATGAACTTTTGTTTACATAGTGATGTATATAAAATCAAAACATTGAAAATACAACCTATTATCCAGTTTTATATTCGACTACCAAAAACTGAAATCCAATTCAATATGATTTACTGACACTTCTTCCAAGTTTATGACTATAGCAAATATTCATTGATCTGTTTATTGAATAGTTCTTTCCATTAATGTTTAAAATTTTGCAAAAATGCATTGTCGCATTTAAATAAAAAAAAATTTAATTCGGTCTACCGGTTATTGTTTATCTTGTTTTTACATCACAAGCACTGTGAGAATACATACAACAGGGTTGTCAGTCAATTATCTGTTCCCTAGTTAAAATACTCATTATGAATACGGTTCTACTAAAACCTTCGCCAAATCTTAAAGCTTTTAATAACTGATGAATGCTTTAGAGCTAATTTAATGATTTTTTATGAATAAGGCTGTAAAATTCCAATGATTAATTTTTTTATTTGATATTATTTATACGTCCTAATTTTGTGTGTTTACATAAAACATGTTTTAAAACATATGTTATTGAGTCTGTTCGCGTACTTTCCCAGTAAAAATTATCAAGTAACTAGTTTTCGGAGAGTAAGAATGATTTGGCTTTCTCAGTAAAAAATATCAGAAAAAGTACGCGAACGACATCCAGTAAAAACTTGCAAGAAATTAAAATCTGTTTGTAAACATCTTATTTGTGTTTACAGAAAATAAAAAATTACAGCAGACAGTTGTCCGAGGCCTTCGGCCACGGACTGTCCCTGCAGGCTGTGTCAGAGACACGGCTATTAAGTTTAACGTAGAATACGCCATCCGATAAGACAGAAAACATATATAACAATAAATTCATTTTCTTATATTATTTATCATTTATTGTTATATATGTTTTCTGTCTTATCGGATGGCGTATTCTACGTTAAACTTAATGGCCGTGACTCTGACACAGCCTGCAGGGACAGTCCGTGGCCGAAGGCCTCGGACAACTGTCTGCTGTAATTTTTATATTTACCAACGGCATTTGATTCAAGTCCGTTTAAAAAAAAAAATATGTTCAATTTTTTTAAACTTAATTTAATTTATGTATTTTAATTAATATTTTTATTGAAATAAGTTCTGCGAATGTTGAGAGGGCCGCCCTAATATTAAAAAAGGTTTACCTTATCGAGTCTTCGCATTAGCATTCGAGCGTTGTGTGAAAGCTTTACGCTTTACAATTCAAAATTAATGTTACAACAGCTTTATTGAAGCTTTCGCAAAAAAGCTTTATTACGTTAGCTTTCTGTTTGTTTCACTTTTTACTAGATACATGTTGCCAAGCAACATTAGCTTGCTGTTCGTTTCACTTTTTACTAGATACATGTTCCTAAGCAATGTTGAGCAACCAAAAACACTCAACCAAACACCACACATATGTTTGAGTGTATGTGTTTAAACAATTTTCATTTGAGAAATTAAAACACTAGAAATATATCAACCAATATGAAATGTATATCAAACGAAAGATAACATCTTCATTTACCTACAAAAAAAATTTTAAAAAAATTCATCTAGCTGTTTCCTCAAATTCAATGAAATAAAGATTACAACAATAAAAACCTGACATGACTCCTCATACCGTAAGGTAAGACGTATTCTACGTCAAAAACAGCTGATCGAACTTGCAAAATCTTGATAGA
This sequence comes from Phaonia tiefii, assembly GCA_963931995.1. Classification (NCBI taxonomy): domain Eukaryota; kingdom Metazoa; phylum Arthropoda; class Insecta; order Diptera; family Muscidae; genus Phaonia; species Phaonia tiefii. The sequence continues at coordinate 140,948,385 of OZ008371.1, read as the reverse complement.
AGAAATTCCTCCAGTAACATTTTGCAAGTTCTCTATCATCCAACTGTCAAAAAATTCTCTCTTTGGCTCTCTCGTTGCAAAAGTTTTGCAGTAAACAGACAACATTTTGTAACATTAGGTCTGTCTGCGTACTTTTCCAGTAGCAAATACTCAGTAACTTTTTTTTGGGAGAGTAAGAACAATTTTACTCTCTCAGTTGAAAATATCTCAAAAAGTACGCAGACAGCATCCAGTGAAATCTTGCAAGAAATCAGCTGATTGGTGTGTAAACAATTGAAATAGCAAAGCAAAAGAATTTTAGCATATGTGTCGCACGGTCGCACTGTATATTTGCACGTTTCTAGCATGGAGTAAAATGTTTTGTTTATTATAATTTATTATAATCGTTAAAAATCAACACAATTCTAACTACTTACCTCTGCCATTGTTAAATTTCAATTTTTATTTTCATTTCACAAAAATTATTTCATTCAAACAGTAAACTGTTCAAACTAGTTGCAAAATCTTGCAAGAAGAAATTTCTCCAGCAACATTTTGCAAGTTCTCTAACTTCCAACTGTCAAAAAAATTCTCTTTTTCGCTCTCTCGCTGCAAGAGATTTGGAGTACGCAGACAACATTTTGCAAGATTTTGCAACATTTTGCACAAAATGATGCAAAATATGTGTACGCAGACAGACCTATTTTGTACAATATTGTACAATATTGCAGTAAACAGACAGACCTATTATCATGTTCTCGAACACAGCTATTTTGTACTGTTGGAGTAAAATATAGCTTACCCTGTAAAAAATAGTTTCTTGATAGTGTTTACTGGAAAAGTACTAGAACACAATAAGAGGCAGTAGATTATAATCACACAGAGTTCGGTCGACCTGAAGGTCTGAAAGGAACGTAATGAAACGACAAAAAGAGAGGGAATCAAGTCACAGTAAAATATGTAGATGATCTCATAGATATGTAGACGGAGGACAATCAAAAGATATAACCGTAAGACATATAGTCGGCCATATAGAAAGCCTATTAAATATAAAATACATTCAATACACACGATAACTAACCACTACGACGTACTTATATACACTGCGGTTCACTTATTTAAAGGCACTTAAAATTCCATATTCAGCAGCCTGTATCTTTTGCAATTTGTAACCGATTGCAGAATTTTAAAGTGGAAATGGAAGGTAGGCATCTTGAGATATAAAAACAAATCATGACAATTGTGGTTTCTCAACTAAAGACCTTTTTTGAGCAATTTATACAAAAAAAGTCAAAAAATGTGCTATTTTTTTGGTTCACACAATATCGCTTTTTTCTTGCAAGACTTAAAATTTACATGTTTTGAACTGAGTACTACAAAACATTCCCCGAGGAGAGTTCTTTGCGATAAATTAATTTCAATATATTAAATGTTTATACTTTCGGTGTGAGAGAATTTTTAAATTAGCATTTTGTATACAATTCTATACAACTTGGAACTTTCAGTCAGTTTAGTCGAAACTACGTTTTTTGAGTTGTGAGGGTCTTGCATCAAATGGGCGATACACATAAAACATAAATATAAAATAAGTGCACACATCCATAATACCCAGGTACATAAAACCCACATACATAATACGCACTCCAAAAATAAGAATCAAAACTCACAGGTTTACCACTCAGATGATTAATGGCACAATGGAATTTTGTTTTTGTTTGGAAATTCAGTGCAGTATTCCAACAAAAAAATTGAGCGAAAAAATTTACATAAACAGAATACATTTGAATTTGACATTTGAATGTATTGGTAGCATCAAGTGATCCCGTCATTTTATATATATTTTTTATTAATCGTGACACAATGCTGTTGGTCACGTTATATATTTCGGCTGTTTCACATTGTGACTGACCTCCATTATATGCCTCCAGCATGAGCAATTTAAAATGTCTATCGTATATTTTATGGCTCATTGTTTGATCATACCCTCACCCTTAGTCCTCCATTGCGTATGAATTCTGTTAAAAAACGCCTATATTCAAAAGCGACCATATTTAATAGCAGACTGACATTACGCTAAATATTATGTATTTAGCCCAAGTTTTGTATGGGATGTATCAGAATGGTTGTGGCAAGTCCTCTTGACTAAATATTGACTAGTACAAATTTCATAAAGACTGCTTCGGTATTGCCGGACTTCTCGTGCCGAACAACCAGACGGCCAAACAACTTTTGTATGGGAGGTGCCAAAATGGCCGTGACAAAATCACCATTGTTTTAATCGGTGATTGACGTTTGATGACGTGAAGTCTTATACCTACTTTCATGGAAGTGTTTCATGCGATTTATCGGATTGACAACCCGGAAGAACACCCAGTTTTGTATGGGAGGTAGCAGAATGGGCGTGACAATGTCGCTCATTTCCTACAGTTAAGTAGACATTTACAGACTATTAACCAAAAAACACATACGAATCATTCAAACTCTCAGTTGGCATTCCACTCCAGAGAATTTTTGACCATCTACGTAGAAAATGGTTTTTGTTTACTTTACATTTACATACATTTTTCTATTATTAAAAATATGTTTATGTTAAAATCTGCAGAGATTTATGGAGTTTGGTTTTCCATATACAAATCAGCTGTTCGAGTAAACGAAATCTAGAAAATCGAGATTTGGATGGCAACATAAACACAGTATACATATATGTATAATTTTATTTCTGCAGTTTTATATAAAGTATATCGCCCATCGTATCAGATGTTAAATGGCTCAACAAATTGTAGCTGTGAAAGTAATTGATTTGTTTAGCTATTCTTGGAAGTTTATTGTAATTAATTACAAGTCAATAAATAGAAAAAAAATGTTTCCAAAATTTCCAAACGAACACTTTCGAACACTTTCCCCTTCCAGTAAACACACACTGAAAGGTCCATAATTCCAACACAAGCAAATAAAGCTTTGTTCCTCCATGATCTTCTTTTCCTCTTTTTCCTTACCAAGATTGTTTGCGAGCAGTTAACGATGTAAAAAATGCATTCTAGTTTCGCTTCGGAATTGGCGTTAAACGGCAATAAATGTCACCGATAACCAATGCTCATGCTCATGATTTACAATTGTCTGGTCCTTTATAGTGATGCTCAGAACCGAGTAACCGGTTCCCAATAGTCGGTTCTTTACAGGAACAGACCGGACCGGGCTTACGAGAACCGAAAGGCGAGTCCAAATGAACCGAAAATGGTTCCAAAAAGACCAAAAAACGATTCTACAGAATCTGAAAAACGATTCTACAGGATCCGCAAAAAGGTTCCTGAATAAGAGGACTCGTTTCCAAAGGAACCAAAAGTAAAAATTTGTAAGGTTATCAAATTTTATATTCTTATTATAATATATTTCACTTAAGCCTCTTTGGGACAGCAATTTGCTGAGAACCGGAACCGGTCAAAATACCCGTTTCTTCTCGGAACCGAACTCGACGGAAAATGTGTATTTTTATCAAATTTTATATTCTTATAAGATATTTCACTTAAACCTCTTTGGACAGCAATTTGCTGAGAACCGAAACCGGCACAAATACCCGGTCCTTAACCGGTTCTTTAAATACTCGGCACCGCACATCACCATATATATGTATTTTTTATATAATTAGCTCCCTGGAGTTATAAGAGAATACTATGTTACAGATATATTTTGACATATTCGTGGTGTGAAGAAACATTTGAACCTTTTGTAAATGTGACCTGGAATGAAAGGGATCTAGTGTGTCAAAACATCGATTTTCAGGTTTTAGCTGATTCTAACGAAGAAATGTATGCCCAATCGACTGTGTGTTTTGGCACACCAGATTCCTTCCTTCAGACTTAAGTATGATGTATTTTTGGGCCTAGCATAACTTTTATTTTATAATACCACAGAAGTCCCGAATTTCTGTTCCAATTTTCTCCACGTTGTTTAGTGGTGTTAGATAAATTGCCCTCGAGTATCTCATATAATTCGAAGTAAAATATGCGGAAATATTTTGTCATATTTAGATTCGTTATAAAAATTAAATTTGCATTAATTCACACACTTTCCGGTTCCCAGATGAACCCGTTTTTCAATTCCGTTGCACTGGAATCGCAGCAGAATCGTTAGTTATATTCCTCTCATTAAAGCACCCACCTATTTTTGGGTGCTTTATTGGTGCAAGCAGCAAATCTTGACCGTGTTTTTGGGTTACTAAGAGAACACGACGTATTTTCTATAACACTTTGCTACATACATATATATTTTATAAACGAATGGTTTAAAAACAATATATTTTTTATAAAAACCCGCATTGACTCAATTCCTCATCTGGCAACCTTACGATTTAAGATATACAATATAAAACCTGTCTCTGAGCAAAAGCACATAAGTAAATTCTATTCCAAAGAGAGCATTTAGAAATGTATTTTTCTATTGTTGTGTTTAGTGATCAGCCGAGGCAGCGACAATGTCATCCAAAACAACAAATCTCAGTAGTTAGCAGTGAAACTGGCGATGACGACGACGTAGGTAGTACCCCCATGAATACCATTTGACTATATTGATTTCGACCATAAAGCAAGACAATTCAGTTTGAATTTAACTCGTCTAATGTGAGGATCATAGTGTATTGAGAGGAGCCACCTGTGTGTTGTTACGCTGCGTGTACTATAATAGTAGACAGAACGGAAGAAAGAACGGAAAAATTCAAACGGTCTGTGTTTGCGCTTCAAGTATTGCATTTAACACTACTCGAGTCGTGGTGTGAACTTTGTTTTTGAATCGGAATTGAGTGAAAAAAATCCACACATGTACATATATACATATATATATATGTATGCAAATTTAAACTTTGTACATTTTTCACACTAAAAACTTTATGAATATGAAAACGACAAATCAGGGAAAGAATTCGGCCCTCGACACACACATATTGCCCATTTCGTACAAGACTGCCACAACTCAAAAAACATAGTTTCGAGTAAATCGAATTTGTTGAAAGTTTCAAGTTATATACATGTAGATAGTATTGTATGCAAAATGCTAATTTCAAAATTCTCTCACACCCAAAGTATAAACATTTTATATAGTATTCAGTTCAAAACCGGTAAATTTTGAGATGTAACAATCTTGCACGAAATGAGCGATATGTAGAAGCCGCTGCCCGGCTGACTAACTCTTGATGCTTGCGCTAGGGCTTAGCCAAAATTGGTTTTGTAGCTGGAACAACGCTTTTGGCTTTGGCAAATTTTGTCATCATGTGATAAATGATTTGCGTACTTTTTAAGGCAAATGGTCTCCGGGCGAAAGCAGATGTCTGAAAACTAAAAAATAAATCCAATCTAAAACAAGATATGTATGTTATCACGCATGGCGCTTTTATGTGACAAATGTAAAATGCGTAAGCACTGAGAATAATCCCGGCTAGATTTTCATGTAATACAAAGAATGATGACTCGGTTGGTGGATTGACTAGTTGCTTTTTTTTACCGGCTCTTTTATGATTTTTTTTACAAATTTTCGTGATACGGTTTTAAGAGTGTGTGGTTTGTTTTAAAATTTAACAGAGAGAGAGAGAGAGAGGGAGAGACATTAAAAGTAATATTTTTACCGTTGCATGTTTTGGAAGTGACGTATATTTGTTGTAGGGAAATTAATTAAATTATGTAGTCTTGTTATATTTATAAATAAGATAATAATATATGTACATACATATGTACTATGTATTATGAAATCGATAATTTAATAATTTATTACTTGTCATATCTATCCATTTCTCATTTAGCTGTGGTTATTTTAAACTCAATTTCAAAACTTTCCAAAAGCCACTAAACTACACTCCGAGTTTGTTTCAATCAACTGCCTGAATTGTCAGTGATAACAAAATGTCAGCAAAGGCTATTTGTGAGGCCACCGGAAAGGATATTTTGAATCGTCACTTAAATGAAAACGGAGCCGGTTTCCAGTCATGCCGTTTCGCCACCGTCAATACAACAACCGATTGGTCACAATTGGCTGCTCAACAACCCTGGCTTTTGAATACGGTAAGTGACCATCCATATATGTACGCCAACATGCATACATATGTAAATATTGAATATCATAAATTAATACGATATGTGTTATACAAACAAATGAAAATACATATTAATTCATTTGCATTATTGTAGGTGAAAACATTTACAAGTTCGTCCACTATTTGCATATTAATATTGTCTTTGTTTTTGTACTATTATGTAATGAATTTGGGTTTAGTTTCTTCCCGTTCATAATTCAAATTTATTTCCTAATGTGTATCTGCGACGTATGTTATTGTGTGCGATGACATTGTCAGCCCTTTGGTGCAGCAATTATAATATTAATTAAATATAATTTTTATATTTCTCCTTTAATTACATTCCAAAAAAAAAAAATTATAATTTTGCCTAGAGGAATTTTTAATAGCACGGTCAAAGTTCTTTGCTAAATAGTTTTATTTTGTTATTCTTTATGGCACATGGCAATATAAAGTAATATATATTTCTACAGATACATATTAAAAAAAAAAAGAAACTAATATGAATAAAAAGTGGAAACTATTTAGAAATTAGTTATTGACAAGCTCTTTAACCCTTATGTATGATAATGACTACCAGGTCCCTAGGTTCATAATAAATTGTATAATGTTTTCTTATCTTAAACTTAACTTTTATTTGTATTTAAAGAATTTTAGTTTTTTTTTCAATGACCTAACAGATCAGGTTTTTCTGGAAATAGTGAAAAACTTAAACAGTCAGAACTGGGATGTGAAATTACATTGGCTGAAATTACAGAGCCTTAGCGTTCTAAGCCAGTGACCGTCTTGTTCAATTGCGTCACTAATTGCAGTTTTTGTTTTCGGGGTTTTTCTCCTGTTTCTCTCACGTGTGAACGACTATATTTCGTTACAAATGCGTTTTTCTTTCCTACCTACAAGCTCTTGCGCTGAAGTTTTGAAAGTAATGCTATTTATAGAACATAACTTCTTAGTTTTGTTAGTGCCCTACGTTTCCTTGGTCGGAAATAAAATCTGAACAAGTGGTCGTATCATTTTACAACCGGACAAAATTTTCTTAATATATTTGATCGGTTCAAACATGTCTTGTAAGTCGATAAGTTGTGCAATAATAAAGAGCAAAACTAACCATAAGGAACTGATTTTGCTTCACGTACTAAACGTGTTTACATTTATAAGTATATTTTGCTCAGTCGTAGAAGCGACTTAGTCCTCCCCGAGTCCACTGCCGTCCATATATCGCTTGAAATCTTGCAATCCACTCAGGCCAACCAGGCAGCGTTGATGTCGTCCATCGACCAGCGATCGATCAAACCAAACAAGTAACATATGGGTGGATCTGCAGAGGCAATCAATCTCAAATCAGCAGAAGTAGTTACATTCTACTCTAGCAATACAGTCTGCTTCAACACACCCTGCAAGTCTTAGCTTGCCGGGCACTACACTATTCAAAAACCGTATACAATCCCTAACCAATTTGTAGTTACTTGTGTGTGACCTACTCGCACTGAGGGCCGGCTTAGTGTCAATGCATATAACTAATTCACCCGATGGATACAAGCACGAATCCATTATCTCAGTCGCAGCTCGCATGGAAGGCACTGCAGTTCGCACCCAATCTCAGCGAAAGCCCAAGTTGAACGTCCTCACTGTAAAGATCAGATGACCAGAGAGTGAGGACCGCACAGACACTCCTATCTAGCATCATGATCTCCGGACATCACCCAAAGTCTACAGTCGACCGATATATTTCGCCTCAGAAGATAGAGATAATTCTACGCCCTCCATCCTTGGTTTCCTAAAATTTCCAATCTTTCGCCTGCGCGTAAAAAGAAACAACTCCGTCTATGCGGGTTAACACCCAAGCCTAGCCCAATCTAAAAACTCACCCAGGGCATCCTGCATGAGTTCGTAGGCAAAGATTTTCCCCCCAACTAGAATGACAACGTCGTCCACATAGGCAACAATTCTACGTCCTCTCAACTCTAAAGTCCTTAAGTATGCCGTCCACCACTAAAAACCGCAGCACAGGGTATAACACTCTACCATGCGGTGTGCCCCCAAGAAGTGAAGGTACCCCAGCGGACTCCAGAGATTCCCTGATAGCGGTAGATGACACATTGTTAATAGCACCATCTATATCTAAGAAGGCAGTCAAAGTGAAATCCCCAAACCTCAAGTTGCGCTCAAGATATCCCCAACATCCTGGAGAGAAGTTTCCACAGATTTACCCTTGAGGTAGGCATGTTGTCTACCACTCAAGTAGCACGGGCTAATTCAGTTCCTGATATACAGTTGCGAGATATCTGGAGTGGAAGTCACCAGGATGTTCTCCCCGCAGAATCTATATCTGCACGGTTTCGAAAGTGAGTTTCTATAAGAAGCTCAAGTTTCTTAATGTCGCCGAGAACTCTAGGGTCCTTGGGCAACACACGACGAAATCGTGCAGCGTCATTTTCCTCGGTTATGAACTCACCGAATCTGATTTACGTAGAGCACACAACTCCCGTGAAGATAAGAGGGCATGTATAAATAAAGCATTTATAAAGCAGTTCCGTGACTTTGTAAACTTTCACATTAACGTCGTCACTTGTGTTGCAGCGATGGGAGTCTAATCTCGATATTCTAGTGACAAAGTTTATGAAATTCCACCCAGTCAGTTCTTCTACTAGAATTCCTAAACGGTCCCTGCGATCCCGTCACGAAGTCTGTAGTAAAGATAATTGAAAAGGAGTAGTCATCCGACACCCTCCAGACCTTTACCAGAAATTCCACTGCTTGTTTGAGACCTACACTCCGCCTATTTGCAAAATGTAACAGTTTGTTTTTTCAATCAACAGAGACTGTTTCTTGATGTTGTGTATAATGTATGGACAAGTAGTAAGTAGTAAACAAATGGCGACATAAAAGAGAATATGAAGACATATAATCATTACCATAGCTTAATGTTATATAGAGCTGTCATTCTTCTCATTTGGCATTTCATTTCACACTATTCACGGTGCGGTCTGTGCGATAGAGAGTTATTTGACGTAAATTGACTTACACCAGGTGGAGTTACAAAAATTGTTGACTTATGTACATTTTTCATGTCGTTTTGATGAAAAACTGTGAAATTTAAACGTATTTTGGACTTTTTTGTTATATTTTATTATCAGTATATATTTTTAGTGTATTTACACAAAAATTTTAATACACAAATCGAAATGCCGTCGTTGTTTTCTTGATGGTTGGCTTGATCCATTGTCGCTATCTGGTATTATTAAACCAATACTTTCCAACATGCAGCGTTCATGTGCAACCACACCACCATAGACTAATTACTATATTAGACTTAAGATTTCTCTCAGCAAATTTATCACATTTGGCCTGGCGTGATATGAACGTTGGATGTTGAAAAGAATTACTTCAATAATACCAGATAGAGGAAATGGTTCAAAACATCCAACAAAATAACAACAACGATATTTCGTTTTGTGTGTTAAAATTATTGTGTTAAATACAACACATATGTATGCTAACAATAACAGTCAATAAAAAAGTATAAAACAAGTTTAAATTTGACAGTTTTTCACGAAAACGACATGAAAAATTAAAGTCGGAAGTTATTGTAATTTCACCTGGTGTATGCCAGTTGTCGTCAAACACCATGAAGAGTGTAAAAGGAAACATCAGATGAGTCAAATATTCTCTCTTGTAGGATTTACTCTATGCACACCACCCTTCGTAAATTTGCTGGGAGAAATCGCTACTCTTTACGTCATTACCCTATGATCATTACAGGGGCAAAAAAACATCATGATAAAGTAAATGATCATAACAAACTACTACGTAGATAAGAATGAACAATAAAATGATAATTTATAATGACAAATAATTTATAAAACAAAAACAAAACATGCATACTAGCGACAGGTATCCTTCGTTAAAGGGTCAATTAAAATTGCTTTAAAAAGAAAATAGAGTAAATTTAGACAATATTCTTCAATTAAAAATTAACTACATTAATGAAAAGAACAGGTTAAAGTCTAGACCTATCAAGTTGTAAGTATGTGAAAGTTTAAAACTCAAATCTTTTTAAATGGAGATTAAGCGAATTACTGAATAGAAAAGTAACAATTGTCACAAAATATGTACATAGTACATTGATGCAAACGATTTTGAACATAATAGCTAAGTACTGGCACTATTCTAAAACTATTGTATTCTAAAACAAACCATATAAATATGACGTAGAACAACCAGGTAACTACTCTTTTCAATATTTTTCGTGGTGTTAATTTATAACCTTGGCTTTTGTATATTTGAACTTCACTTCTAAATCTTTTATTATAATTTTGAGTGCATTCTCAAAATTGAGTTAAATACGGTTTACGTTTACATAAACAAATCAAAAATTTGTTTTGCAAAATCTATAAAAATAAAATGAATCAGTTTATATTATAATAGAAATTATCGCAAAATTTTAAATGACAAAATAAAGCTCTACATACAAAACTGCATGAACAGCAATCAAACAATAAAATCACTACAAATTGTCGTTATCATTATTCACTCATGGTTGAATATGTGATAATTTTCAACCAATACATGGATTGCATATTGAATTTTAGACCAAAAAATCAATATATGTATTTTCGCAACAATATGACCAAAATACAATAAACATGCCCACACTTAAAAGTAATTGAACAAATGTCAAAAAACTTTATTTGAATATGGTAAATTGTTCGACGTGAAATAACCAAATGTTCAACGTAATTTTATTTATAGTTTTTTTTTTAAGTATTTTGTTTATATATTGTTGTGGAATATTCCAATATAGCTTTACAAATACAATATAACAATATTTCCATAGATCAATAAGTCATCGTGTTTCAAATCCTCCTTAAGATATTCAAATTGTCTTATTATATCGTGTTTCTATTTTGCATACCTAGGTCGGTGGTTGGTGACTCGACAATAGATATCTCACAAATTCCCAATTTGTTTTTCATTGTGTGTGGGTCGTCGGTTTAGGATTTCTTATCTAGCAAAATTTATTGTATGTATCTACCGGCTTTCCATACTTTTATTGTTTGTTGGGAATAAAATCAAAATATACCTCTCACTCCATTTGAGAACGGCCAGATTTATTCGCTTTTTATGAGTGGAAGACCGGACGTGGCTAAATCGAAAAATAAGCGATTTAGTCGACTAAGAAATTGTAGATTATATCAATTCAGATAGCGATCTTTAATCAATTCAGAAAACGATCGAGAATCAATTTAGAAAGCAATTCTCGATCGATGGTTTTATACAGAGAATAAATATATAAAGTATCTGGCAGTTTAACACATAGTGTAGGGTGTGGGGTATAGAGACACAAAAAGCCGAAATAGAGTCAAGGTAAACTGTACTGCTACAAACGCTGGCCGAGGACCACTACTTCGTGATGAATGGTTTGGGTGGGAATGGGAAAACTTTATGCGATTATTGTGGTAGCGCTCTACAAAAGTTGCACGCTAAGATGGTGAACGCTTGTCGTTTGAGACATGGGCGACGTACATATTATGATCGAAATAAGCCATTATAAATAAATCAACTATTGACTTGACGACATAGTATCTACCTTTGGCTTGGTGTTTCAGCATGAAACTTACTATTTGTATATCATACAATAACAACCTGTTGTTGTTTAATTTTCTTTACAATAGTACGTTTTTCTTTTTAGCAGTGAGAGCGTGAGCAACATGACAGTGTGCTGAGATATTGATAAGCATCTGAGTGGTGGAATTACACAAAAAGTTACAACTTAATAGCATTTCTAGTAGTAATGCTGCAATGCATTAACAAAAAATTGCAATATAATAATTTCTTATCATCTAGTAATTATAACAACATAAATGTCCTTACTTGAGTAAATAATAGATTGTAAATTTTGGAATAATAATCTTTTGATAGTGCATAATCTTTAACACAATCTATGTGCATATGTACATAAAAGTATGTATTAAACTGAATGTTCACAAGTACATATGTACTATATTATAAAGGGGTTTTCAATAAGAGCGCTACAAAAGTTTTTTTTTAAATAAAACAAAACCGGTTTTTGATACCAATGAAATTCTTTGGAACTCGATTTGTTTTTTTTTTCGTTCTTTATTTAGCGTATTCGCTATTAAATATATAGTTTAACAGAAAAAAAAAACAAACATGGATTTTAATGATTTAAAACATTTGTTTAACGTACAAAATTATTTTTCTTTTGAATATAAAAAAATTGTTTTCTAGTTTTAAGTCTTCAGGCATTTCAGTAAATAATTTAAGGCCGTTGTAAAATAACAAATTCTGGCAAAAGTTTGTTGAGCTAAAAGTTAATCTAAAATCGTATACATTTCGTAAACTGTACATTGAGCTTCTGCAACATAAACTAAATAATTTTTCATATACTTTGGCAACAAATCATTCTTCATCTTAAATATAAATATTAACGCGTTCATCACCAGTCTGCTTAGCATCTCCTGTATGTGTGTCAATCTATGACACAGAAGAATACACCTCATGCCCTTATTTTGAAGTTTCTGAAGTCTTGCTTTCATCTGTTGGGTGCCCAAAAACAGTAGCGTTGAACAATATTCAAAATGCGGTTTTATCGTTGTGTTGTAAATATTTATGGATGTCATGGTTGATACCTTGTATCGAATTCGTCTCAGAAAAGCAAGTTTTTTCGAAATATTTTTACAAACATAATTATAGTGTAGGTCATATTTCAGATGTGTATCTAATATTATGCCCAAATACTTTAATTCCTTGACATGTTCAATTTGTACTCCTGCGATGCATATATTTTCACTAGCGTTTCCATTTATAACCATAGCCTTTGTTTTGTTTGTGTTTAATTTGAGTTTATTCATTTGTAGATATGCTTCAACTTTTTTTAATTCTTCATTTAAATTACGAATACATTCATCTGGGTTTTTTCCGCTGATATAAATAAGAGCATCATCAGCAAACATACAGCACTGGTTAAAACTTTCTGTAAATCGTTAATGTATATTAGAAACAGTAATGTTCCCATAACTGCTCCTTGTGGTACTCCTATTTGAACTTGGTTTTTTTCCTGATATGTATTGCCCAATTTTCGTCCTCTGAGTTCTGTTATTCAAATAACTTTCAAACCACTGCAATTCAATATCTTTAATACCATATTTTTCCAGTTTTCGTATCAAAATGGCCTTATTTATAGTTTCAAATGCTCGTTTCAAGTCTAAAAAAACTGCTACCACACAATTTTTATGTTGTACTTCCGTTTTCCATTGTGATACAACCAGATTTAGTTGAGATTCACAACTGTGATTTTTCCCAAAACCAGATTGCGTTTCATGAGACATGTTATTGTCTTCAAAATATTTACTCAGCTGATGTTGTACTATTTTTTCCATTTTTTTACTTATGGTTGTAGCATATTTATTGGTCTAATTTCGTTTGGGTCTTTTGTATTTTTTACTTTCTGTATTGGAACAATGCAGGACTCCTTCAAGCAGTCTGGGAAAACGCCTGTTTGCAACGATTCAGTAATTACCCGATGTAAGGGTGCTCCAAGAATGTCGAAGTTATCTACTAAAATTTGTTTTGGTAGGAAATATTGATCCTTCTTGTTATTCATTGATTTAATTGTTTATTTTAATTGAGACATATTATTTCAAATTTAGAATTAGGTTGATGGTTTACATTAATAAGGTTCTCATATTCTACGAAAGGTATGCTCTCAACAATGTTTGTTACGCTCTTTATAAAAAATACGTTTAACTCTTCCGCAATTTCGTGATCGTTTTTAATTGTTTTTCCATTCACCTCAATTTCCTGTATTTTTGAATAGTCTTTTTTTAATACCAGTTCTTTAATTGTTGTCCACATATCTTTCTGATTAGCACATTGATTTATTTTATAGTTCACAAATTGACCTTTAGCTTTCTCAAGTTCTGATGTATATTAATTTCTGAACTGTCTATAAATAATCCAATTATAATCATTATTGTACCAAATAGCCAGATTATGAAGTTTTATTTTATTGCTTTTCACGTTTATTGACTATCATGGATCTAAGTGCATTGTTTATATCATTTACTAGTATTGTTGCAGAATCATTTAAGGCGATATTGGTTGAGCTATTAGTGTTTTCACTACTCAGAATGTAGTTCCTGAACACCTCATTATTAAAATGTGATGTAGTAATCATTTTTGTTTTACGAAATTTAATTTCACTTTTTGTTGGTATTGTTATTTCCAATGACTCGTGATCACTGATTTTCATATCAACATTTGTTTTCACTGTAATGCTTTCAATGTTAGTTACGGCATAATCTATTAGGGTTGACGTTGTATTCGTTATTCTTGTTGGCTCTGATATAATTTGTTTGAAATAGGTATCACATATTATTTCCTCTAATCTCCTCTTACGGTTATTGTTCTCATACCAATCTATATTTAAATCACCGAGTATTAAATAGCTTTCATTTCCAGCAATTTTTTCCATCTCCGCTTCAAAAAAGTCAATAAAATGTTCCTCAGGTGAATTTTGCTTATGAGGCGATCGATAGACACCAACAAGATAATATTTTTCGTTTTCACACCGAACTTCGATCTTAAGCCACCAGATTTTCTTTTCAACTGATATGCAGTCTATTTGTTTAATTTGCCATTTATTGTTTATGTAAAAACATACTCCTCCTGTATGTCTTGATACACTGTCACAGCGAATATCATTAAAATTATGCAATGCAATTTCTCCATCAGATATATCTTCAGTTAAATGGGTTTCTGTTAAACAAATAAAGTCAAAATATTCTTCAGAGCATATAACTTTCAGATCATTAAAGTTTGAACACAAACCACCAACATTTAAATATAATCCACGGATGACCTTTGGTTGCTAATAAGCCACTCTTTCTTTTAGAGGTGTGGTTGAATCCCCAACATTTAAAACATCTAAGCACATTACAGCTTTCATAAACTGGGCATCTGTCCCACTCAATGTTAATCTTTTGTTTTTTCATAATTTGGCTAAATCCATCCCGATCTGTTTCCACTATGGCATTGTATATCAACGGATTTTTGTGTGATTTATAAACTTTTACACACTCCAAATGATCACATTCAATATCATTTTGTTTTCTAATTGCATTTATAATGACTTCTTTATTTAGTTTCTCATTCATTCCAGTAACCAACATTTTTGGATTTCTCATCTTTGGAGATTGCACCTCGTATCCATTGCCCATCTTCTCCTTAATTTCGTCTGTCAATACATTTCTATCATTCTCATTTTCACATCGTATAGCTACAACTCCATCATTTCGCTTTGCTATTCCTTTCACTTGTAAGTTAAGAGACGAAGGTTTTATTTTCTCTTTAATTTCTTTCTCTGTTACTTCACTGTTTTGCTTATTTTTCGGCTTCAAAATAACGGGCACACTGTTAGTTGTTTTTAATTTACTCGCATATGTTTCTCTCTCTGAGCTTATTTGACTTTTTTTCAATTCGTTTACAATCTCTGTTTTTGCTTCCTCAACTCTTTTTTCCACCAATTCGTTTGTTTTGTTTATTTCTTCAGAAATTTTCAATTCGTTTTCTTTAACAAGCTTAAATAAATTTTTATAATTCTCATTTGTTATCTTGATGAAGTTAATACAATCATCACACATAAACTGTATGTTCGGGTATTTAAATATCGCATCGCACTCATATTTTGAGAGGTTTACGCATTTCATATGAAAATATTTTTCACAAAAAACCGCCACAACGAATTTCTATATCCCGACACGTATTATTACATTTTCCACAACTTAACTCCATGATTCCCTAGGAATGCAATGGTTAGTGAAAAAATATGACTATTAGGTCCTTAATGAAATAATTTTGAGACAATTTATGTCTATGAGCCAAAGCACTGAGCGACACTTTCTCTCAACAAACTATCAAATCTGTTCGAAATGTGTGTAAAGTTATGAAATTTGTTCGCAAATAGTTGTCATATGAGTTGCCACATTGTAGGAGTGTTTCAAGACGGACTACTTCCCATAAACACGTTCTTATATTTTATTAATCGATTAATCGCACTGAATTGTTCGAGTTAATCGTTAATCCAAAAATTTAATTATTAAAATGTTCGGTTAATTTTATGACACGATTAATCGCTTAGCCGAATAATGATTAATTGAACAAAAGTAATCCTCCTATCAGAAAATGCTATAAATTTTGCGATTGGCCCCTAATGTCAGTTCTGTTTTGACATTTGTGTAGTAAACACATGCGAAATACACGTTAATAAATAATGTTACGCTACACTGCTCCAGAACGCGGAATATTGCTGACTATTTATTTGACCAATAATTATAATCGGTCGGTGACTTTGGCACAACGTGAATTTCGTCGCAGATTTCCTGGCCGTCCAACGCATACTGGTGAAACACTGCGACGTTTAGCCGCTCGCCTCGAAGAGACTGGCACAACACGAGATGCTGCCAGGCGTGGCAGACCCCGGAGTAGCCGTTCTGCAGAGAATATTGCTGCTGTAGCCGAGGATGTCATGGAAGCGTCGTGAGCGCTACAGAGCAATGATCAACGAGTTCTTTTTGCCGCAACTTGATGAATTGGGATTGGAAAACATGTGGTTCCAACAGGACGGTGCAACGGCACACACTGCACGTGCCACAACCGATATGCTGAAGGTTGCATTTCCCGGGCGCCTAATCTCCCGTTTTGGCGATTTGCACTGGCCAGCAAGATCGCCTGATTTGACCGCTCCAGACTTCTTTTTGTGGGGCTTTTTGAAGTCGCGGGATTATGTCAACAAGCCTCAGACTCTTGCAGCTCTTAAAGACAATATCCGTCAAGAATGTGAGGACGTATCGCCGGAAGTTTTGGCCAAAGTGATGGAAAATGTCATATTCTCGACTTGATGTAAAAAGAATTAAAATACCAAATAAAAATAATCCACAAGAAGAATCAAAGTTTTTCATTTTTTTTTTAAATTACAGCCAAAAAACATCGGAAGTTTACTTTTGCGCCACCTTGTATATACATATGTACCGTGTTGTGAAAGTGGAATATTTTCACGGAATCTATGTAAATCATTGTCAAATTCCTTGGTGAAAAGTAAAGTTTTTTATAAAAGAAATCAACATTGATTGAAAGAAAATTTTACAAAAACAAAATTGCTTTGCCATATTACAACCTTACAAGGTCAGGAACATATTTCTTAATGAAAAGTGGTTGGTTTTTGTTGGAATAATCGAAAATTCAGTTAAGCACAATCACTGGCATGAGTAGTTTCGTACTCCGTGACAAGTTCATCATCAGATACCTAATTACTGTACCTGAATCGATACCATCGGCAGATCATCAATCGTATATGTACATAAAAACTCAAATATGCAATTCACATATGCGAATTAGTATACTGTACATATGCGAATTAGTATATCGATACGTATCGATCGAAGATCCCTAAGTACCAACAACATACACTTAAGCCGCTGATTCGATCTGTTGTGCGCTCAAGTTTACCCCACTAATCGATTTATAGGAATTCGGTGCTATTCACGAAATTCCTTAAGTTGTTCCAGTCCATTCCCACTAGTTTGATCATGTCCGGTGTTATACTGCCCGAAAGATATCTGGATCTTGCTTGTGTGAAGGGGCATATAAAATACTCCATCGTCTCATCGTCCTCCATGCATGCCCTGCACTCACTATTTGCCACTAGTCCAATACGGTACACGTGCGCCCGTAATCCTGAATGTCCCGTTAAGACTCCTATCATCTTGCTCATTTCAGGTTTTCCTAGTTTCAGCAAACCTTTTGTTCTCAATCCATCGAGGTCTCCCCGTAGAATCTTTGTCATCATGCCTACTGATTCCTGGTTCCACTGGACTATGTGTGCCGGCTCCGCCCATTTACTCAACTCTCACCCAAACGGTTTTGTTACCTCACCCCAAAGGCCATTGTTACCTCTAGACTCACCGTTTGGAGTTTCCTGGCTTTCGTTGCTAGGAGGTTCGCTCGTTCGTTGCCTAATATTATACTGTGCCCCGACACCCAGATGATGTTGAGTCTGTCGTGCATAGAATAATCGTTTATCACCTTTTTACAGTCAAGGACCGTTCTAGATTTGACAATTTCCGATGATATTGAATTGGTTGACATTTGGCTATCCGTGAAGATATTTGCCTCGGCTGGGTGTTGTATTATCGCCGGGCCATTTGATACACTCCGTAATCGCCCGAACTTCCGCTTGAAGGTTTGTATTATGCTCCGGGAGGGTTAGATGGGATTCGGTTGCCGGATTTTCAATGAAATATCCTAGACCCGTTCTTTCCCCTAGCTTTGAGCCATCCGTGTAGCAGCGAGTCCCATTTGGCATGTGTGCCAGGGTTCCATTCTGCCAGACGTATGTAGTTGGCGTTAAAGTCACACTATTCGCCTTAATCCTTGGCTTAGGTATTCGGTCAGATTCATTCGTATCTTGCGTGTAACCCACTAAAACCTCCAGTATCCATTGGTGTTTTGACTTAAGATCCCTGTTGATCCATTTAGCGTTTTGCTGCAAAGGTGGCCTTGTATTTGACTCTAATCTCGATTGGCTGGATACGATTGCGATGTTACATTTCCTCTCAACTGCCGTCCAGCATACTACAGAAGCATATGTTAGTACGGGCCTAATTACGCTTCTGTAGAGCCAATGTGTTATTTCCGGTTTGAGGTCCCATTTGGATCCTATAGCCCTTCTGCATAGCGACCAACTTCTGTAGCGGATCTTATCCAGGAATCGTGGCGCTTCATACTCTCAGATTTTCGTCTTCCTTGTGAATAGACATATTTTCGTTTTGTCCGGACATATGCGTGTTGCTTAAACTTCAGCATATCGTTCGGTATTCCACTTTTCACCATATCGTCCACTATTCTTTAGTGGTTTTTGAGCAGAAACGAGGTAAGGGTAATTGGTCTATAAGCCTTTGTCAATTCATAGCTTGCTTTTCCAGGTTTGGGTATAAATACTACCATAGCCTCCTGCCAGTTTTTTTGGTGTGTAGGCGAATTTTAAGCGTGCGGTAAAATTCCTGCCAAATGGGTTGTTATTTGGTCAACCTCATGTTGTAGGATAGCTGGAAAAATCCCATGCGGTCCCGCCGCTTTATATGAGAGAAACTCTTTATCGCTTTTTTGACCATTTGGTCCGTAATGATAAACGTCTGATGTCTCCAATCTCTTCCCCGTGGCATCTACTAGCTTTTCCGCGTTTCCCCGTGTCATCTACTAGCGTTTCCGCCTGTACGTGGGTCTTAGAGAGGAATTTTTCGTCTTCGACATGTCGTTGACGCTGTCAC
Source organism: Phaonia tiefii (assembly GCA_963931995.1). NCBI lineage: Eukaryota > Metazoa > Arthropoda > Insecta > Diptera > Muscidae > Phaonia > Phaonia tiefii. The sequence goes on along the minus strand of OZ008371.1, from coordinate 140,928,999 downwards.
CTGTTCACTGAATAGTCGCCAGGAGTTGCGTCTCGCCTTTCTCAATATTGCGTTGTGTTCACTAAGAATCCTCTTATAGTCCTCCCAGTAATTGGGATTGGAAAACATGTGGTTCCAACAGGACGGTGCAACGGCACACACTGCACGTGCCACAACCGATATGCTGAAGGTTGCATTTCCCGGGCGCCTAATCTCCCGTTTTGGCGATTTGCACTGGCCAGCAAGATCGCCTGATTTGACCGCTCCAGACTTCTTTTTGTGGGGCTTTTTGAAGTCGCGGGATTATGTCAACAAGCCTCAGACTCTTGCAGCTCTTAAAGACAATATCCGTCAAGAATGTGAGGACGTATCGCCGGAAGTTTTGGCCAAAGTGATGGAAAATGTCATATTCTCGACTTGATGTAAAAAGAATTAAAATACCAAATAAAAATAATCCACAAGAAGAATCAAAGTTTTTCATTTTTTTTTTAAATTACAGCCAAAAAACATCGGAAGTTTACTTTTGCGCCACCTTGTATATACATATGTACCGTGTTGTGAAAGTGGAATATTTTCACGGAATCTATGTAAATCATTGTCAAATTCCTTGGTGAAAAGTAAAGTTTTTTATAAAAGAAATCAACATTGATTGAAAGAAAATTTTACAAAAACAAAATTGCTTTGCCATATTACAACCTTACAAGGTCAGGAACATATTTCTTAATGAAAAGTGGTTGGTTTTTGTTGGAATAATCGAAAATTCAGTTAAGCACAATCACTGGCATGAGTAGTTTCGTACTCCGTGACAAGTTCATCATCAGATACCTAATTACTGTACCTGAATCGATACCATCGGCAGATCATCAATCGTATATGTACATAAAAACTCAAATATGCAATTCACATATGCGAATTAGTATACTGTACATATGCGAATTAGTATATCGATACGTATCGATCGAAGATCCCTAAGTACCAACAACATACACTTAAGCCGCTGATTCGATCTGTTGTGCGCTCAAGTTTACCCCACTAATCGATTTATAGGAATTCGGTGCTATTCACGAAATTCCTTAAGTTGTTCCAGTCCATTCCCACTAGTTTGATCATGTCCGGTGTTATACTGCCCGAAAGATATCTGGATCTTGCTTGTGTGAAGGGGCATATAAAATACTCCATCGTCTCATCGTCCTCCATGCATGCCCTGCACTCACTATTTGCCACTAGTCCAATACGGTACACGTGCGCCCGTAATCCTGAATGTCCCGTTAAGACTCCTATCATCTTGCTCATTTCAGGTTTTCCTAGTTTCAGCAAACCTTTTGTTCTCAATCCATCGAGGTCTCCCCGTAGAATCTTTGTCATCATGCCTACTGATTCCTGGTTCCACTGGACTATGTGTGCCGGCTCCGCCCATTTACTCAACTCTCACCCAAACGGTTTTGTTACCTCACCCCAAAGGCCATTGTTACCTCTAGACTCACCGTTTGGAGTTTCCTGGCTTTCGTTGCTAGGAGGTTCGCTCGTTCGTTGCCTAATATTATACTGTGCCCCGACACCCAGATGATGTTGAGTCTGTCGTGCATAGAATAATCGTTTATCACCTTTTTACAGTCAAGGACCGTTCTAGATTTGACAATTTCCGATGATATTGAATTGGTTGACATTTGGCTATCCGTGAAGATATTTGCCTCGGCTGGGTGTTGTATTATCGCCGGGCCATTTGATACACTCCGTAATCGCCCGAACTTCCGCTTGAAGGTTTGTATTATGCTCCGGGAGGGTTAGATGGGATTCGGTTGCCGGATTTTCAATGAAATATCCTAGACCCGTTCTTTCCCCTAGCTTTGAGCCATCCGTGTAGCAGCGAGTCCCATTTGGCATGTGTGCCAGGGTTCCATTCTGCCAGACGTATGTAGTTGGCGTTAAAGTCACACTATTCGCCTTAATCCTTGGCTTAGGTATTCGGTCAGATTCATTCGTATCTTGCGTGTAACCCACTAAAACCTCCAGTATCCATTGGTGTTTTGACTTAAGATCCCTGTTGATCCATTTAGCGTTTTGCTGCAAAGGTGGCCTTGTATTTGACTCTAATCTCGATTGGCTGGATACGATTGCGATGTTACATTTCCTCTCAACTGCCGTCCAGCATACTACAGAAGCATATGTTAGTACGGGCCTAATTACGCTTCTGTAGAGCCAATGTGTTATTTCCGGTTTGAGGTCCCATTTGGATCCTATAGCCCTTCTGCATAGCGACCAACTTCTGTAGCGGATCTTATCCAGGAATCGTGGCGCTTCATACTCTCAGATTTTCGTCTTCCTTGTGAATAGACATATTTTCGTTTTGTCCGGACATATGCGTGTTGCTTAAACTTCAGCATATCGTTCGGTATTCCACTTTTCACCATATCGTCCACTATTCTTTAGTGGTTTTTGAGCAGAAACGAGGTAAGGGTAATTGGTCTATAAGCCTTTGTCAATTCATAGCTTGCTTTTCCAGGTTTGGGTATAAATACTACCATAGCCTCCTGCCAGTTTTTTTGGTGTGTAGGCGAATTTTAAGCGTGCGGTAAAATTCCTGCCAAATGGGTTGTTATTTGGTCAACCTCATGTTGTAGGATAGCTGGAAAAATCCCATGCGGTCCCGCCGCTTTATATGAGAGAAACTCTTTATCGCTTTTTTGACCATTTGGTCCGTAATGATAAACGTCTGATGTCTCCAATCTCTTCCCCGTGGCATCTACTAGCTTTTCCGCGTTTCCCCGTGTCATCTACTAGCGTTTCCGCCTGTACGTGGGTCTTAGAGAGGAATTTTTCGTCTTCGACATGTCGTTGACGCTGTCACCTGTTCACTGAATAGTCGCCAGGAGTTGCGTCTCGCCTTTCTCAATATTGCGTTGTGTTCACTAAGAATCCTCTTATAGTCCTCCCAGTACCTAGATTTCGTTTTTCCCCTGTAACCAAGGGTTTTTCTTGGGTCGATTTCCTTTCCCGGAGTGGGCAGCTGTCCTCGACAGACTTTACTAGTTCTTGCATAGTCCTTGTTACTCTATAGTCCAATGCAACCCTGCTAGAGTATTCGAGTTGAGGGTGATCTACTCGATTCCTAAGTATGCTTCCGAAATTTATCCAGTTTGTCTTGGTCCTGTTTCCGAAACTTATAGATTTCGGCGGTGGCCGTGTTATCCTGAGTCTTATTTATCTGTAATCCGACAATGAGTGCTCATTTGAAACCCTCCATTCTTGAATTTCACCTATTAATTTAATTTGGAGGTTTGTCCGGATAACTTCTAGCATTGGTTCTCCTGTAACTAGTCCTCCTGAGAGTTGGTGATATATTCCGTCACTTCCTCCTTCTTGTTTAGCGGTGTTTGTTCTACCGGGCCTTCACTCGCATCATCGTTCTTCGCATTATCCGGTTGTGTTGTCCCGGTCGTCATGCCAATTGGCACTTTGCTAACTTTTATGTAGACGGCTTTGGTTACAAAGGACACCATACCTTTAGTCTTTGCAAGACCAGCCATGGATGCCGGGTCTGTTGCGATCACAAGGAGAGTGTCCTCGTGCCCCTCCTCCCTGTGGAAACGACAAATTTATCCGCGGTTAGTTCGGCGTTTTTGTGGCCGTCGGTGGTGCAATGGGTAGTGTGCGCGCCTCTTGTACTTGAGATCCCGGGTTCGATCCCTGCTCTGACCACCTTAAAAAAAAAAAAATTCTTTCGGCAGCGGTCACCTCGCATAGTGAAGGCGACACTATCGAGTATTTAGCCATGTAAAAACTGTAGGTCCCAATCAGTGAGTGAAAAATTAGAAAGCGCACAGCTCACTGGTTGTGAGAAGCTCTCCCCAATCCCTTCATGGGATGTAATGGGAAACGGTTTTTTTTTTTTTTTTTTAGTTCGGCGTTTTGCTTGCCAATACTTTCAGTATAGCGTCCGATGCAAACTTGCTGCCCCATCCTTTAATGTAAACAGTCGTCTTTGTCAGCCTGGGGATGTTCTTTCTCCTTACGAGGGCTAGCTTTTCGCCTTCCCAGGGGGCAGAGATGTCGTCAACTAGCTTCTTTAACGTTTCCGCGCATTTTTGTGAGGCCAGCTGTAGTGTGAGTACCTCCCTTTGAAACCGCAGCTGACGACTTCTTTGGGAGGTCCACCTTCGGCCTTCATTATGGGTTCCATTACCTTTGTGTTGACAATGTCCTCAACGTTTTGGTGCTGGTCGTTTGGTATTAAGCCAGTTTGGTTGCCGCTGTCAGTTACTGCATAGCAGAGATCATCTCCAGGTATTGCCTTCTCGCTACCTTTGCGTAGGATGGTGGTTCCTTACCGGTGTTCACATTCTGCTTCCTCTTCCGAGTTGGATAGGGTTCTTGTTTACGCATCCTTTTAGCTGATGTGCTCGCCTTTCCAATAACCGCATCGGCTTTGGCCTTATTGTCCCTGGAATTCCGTGAAACACCCTGGGTAATATGGGGTTTGGGCGTCTTTGAGTTACCGGATGACGTTGAACACTTCTTCCTCTTCGTCTCTGATTTGACAGTGTTCTGCTCTTCAGGTGATCGAATTCTTTTCTCAGTCTCTGTTGAGGTCGAGGAAGGCATCGACAGGTCCTTGGGTACGTCCTGTATTTCGGCTTGTTTGGCTGAGCGGTTCCTCTTCGCTTTTTTCCTTCCTGCGTTAAGCCCCCGAGAACCGTTTCTTTTGCGTTGATAGCTTTGCTATAATCTCGCTTACTTCATCAACCATTTTATTTTCCTCGTCATTCTTCGGAGTTGCTAAAATAGTAATGTTATTTTCGTTATTATTATTAGATATCGCTTTGGGAATAAGTGTTAGAGTCTCCACCAGTTTCTGAAGGCTGGGGTCTTGTGCAGTCCCGCTTGGTTATGTTCGCGTCATCATCCTTATTTTGGTTGTCAATGGATGTTTGTGCGCTTGCCACGTACTCTACTACAAGGGTTCAACACACCACCCCCTTTAGAACCATGAGTATGAGGATCCCGACTAGAGATGGGCGCGTACCCGACACAAGCACGAAGTTGATATTAACAAACACGCACGTGCACGCACGACTAAATTTTGGGATAGGCACGACCCTCACGACCACGAACTTAGTAATTGCAAACACGCACGCACACGCACGAAAAAGCACGGTGTAACACGAAAATATAAACACAGTGTATACACTGAAAACATTAGGTAAACTCGTGGGATACTACGTATATATACCCTATATAAAGGGTATATAAATGTATGTATGTACCAACAAAAGGATGCGTAACAGGGACCCTTTGCATTTTTCGCAGCATACATAACCCGCTATTGTCTCACAGCACTCGTTTCTCTGCTCTCTCTCTTACTCTCTTCGTTAAATATTTCTATACACGAGCAGTTTTTTAACGATGTTATTGTATCTAAGACCCCTTTCACACTCGGCAAGTTACTTGCGCAAGTCTCTTGCCCAAGTCTTGGTTTGTTGATGACAGAGGTAAGGTCGGGATAGGGGAATAAATTTTGAGTACAGACTTGCTTGTACTCGGAAAGTTGAAAAACTGACTTGCGCAAGTAACTTGCCGAGTGTGAAAGGGGTCTAAGTCTGGGGTCAGACACGGCAATTTTACTTGCTCAAGTTTTTGGCAATTCTCTTTAGAACTTGCTTTCATGTTCACACATGGAAAGTTTGCTTGAGCAATTTTTGCTTTCTTTAGCTTCCACGTTCTTGCTTTTTTGACATTCCATTTTATTTCAATTATAACAAAATTTATTCAGAGGGGAATTTTTTATATTTGTGAATAAAATTGAAGTGAAAGAAAATAATAAATAATAACATTAATTGATTGCATAGGAGAAGCTTTTTTACTGCCAATATCAAACAAAACACGTTTTTTATTACCCACAATTTTATGAACAGCGAAACAAAAAATTAACAGGAATGTCAAATTTTCATCTGCAGCCAACTTCGTTTAAAAAATTGCGAATGGGAAAACAAAACGAAATAAGAGTACGGGCAAGTATGTACCCCTTTCCATTCTCTGTCCCCTCTCCTATAAACTGAAGAATTGCGCAAGTAAAATTGCCGTGTCTGACCCCACACTAACTATAGAAATTCCAACTATGTTTAAATACATAAACGTGTAAAAATTATGAAATAATGAAGTTATGACGCGGGAGAGAAATGCATTTGAAGGAATCGCGTCGACTTTGTGGTTCTCTTTTACGAGGCTTGCCAAATTCCGCACTTTTTTTCCTACTCTAGCTCTAACGTAAAGATAACAATCATTTACACTGACCGAATTTTGTTGATCTAAGCAACTCATTACTATCGACCCGTGCCCTGGTGTCGGAGGGGGCTTTTAGGAACCAGTTTATTTAAACACTAACTGGCCATTTTAGGTCCTCGGCCTTGCTTCCAACCACGTTGACCTTAAAAGTGTTTTTGCATTCAACGTTGGATATTATAATGGCGCCAAAATCGCAAGAATCTCCATGTCGGGGATGCTTCATTGACATTTGTTATTTAAGTAGGCCTGATCGACAGATAGACCTACAACGAGACTCAACATCCCCCGGAGTAAACTTTAGTTCGCACAGCCAAGGCCACGCTTAAGCCCCCACATCGTGGCAAGGTTGTTACTCCCGGTGGGGGCAATTTTGAGTAACAAATATGTTTTCGAAAATATAGGTTAACTACAACCCAAGTAGGGAAATCGGATTTCTATAAAACACCAACTAATATTAGTAGTACATTGAATTTGATTGAATTTCATACAAAAATGAAAACCTATGATGGCAAAGGCAATAAAACTGGTATTATTTATTTGTGTGTATCTTTCCACAGTAATTGTTTTCGTGAGAAGTTGATATTCATAGTTGAAATAATGACCAAATTTTGATGTCAGTGTATTTTTTTTTGTTTGTTTTATTGTTATTCAATAATCAGGTGATTTATATATGTTTGTAGAGTGTCGGACAAAACTAAGGGTCTTTCACATTCACCCCAATTTTGGACATCATTCAGCCTTCGACTAAATTAAGAACTTGGCGAATTAGTTTTGTTAAAATATTCACTGTGTTCGCTTATTAGGGGAAGTGAAACGCTTTCGGGTAATTTTGTTAAAATATTCACTGTGTTCGCTTATTAGGGGAAGTGAAACGCTTTCGGGCAATTTTGGCGAAAATGTTTCGCTTGCAAATGCTGGATGGAAATAAAGTGAATACATTTTTTATGTATGAAACAAATGAGCACAGCATAAATTAAGCAACAGAGTTCTCTTGATAGTGTTAAATCATCACCTTTTTTAGGGCAATTTAATATAAAAATAAAAATTTCGTTTCACATTTTACTTGCACTAATTGATTTTGGAAATGTTCGAGAAACTGGTGTTGCCGGAGCATTATAATTAACAAATCAAGAAATTAGTGAAATTCGAGAAATATGTATGTTAGTTCACAAAATTTCGAAAATTTTATTTCATATGAAAGCTATAACAGGTAAAATTCACTTTTGTGGAATGTAAGAGGAAAGTGAAACGAAATGAAAGTGGAAGCTGGCTCGTTGGCGATTGGCGAAAATATTAGAATATGCTTAGAATACGACATCTAAAATGGCAAGTGAAGTCAATGTGACTTGTGTGATAAGGCCGTAAAGCACGGACTTCTGCTTGCTAAAACTTTAGTTCCGTAAAATTTAAGTTATTTCATATTTATTGATTAATAAAAGGATAATAAAATTGATTGATAATAATTGACAATTGTTGAACACCTGATAGGACCTTATCAGTGTGGACCAGGCAATATTCACGCTACGCCAAATCCTGGAAAAGACCCACAAAAGCAAAGCTGCTTTCGATAGCCCGATACGGGGAAAATTGTACGAAGCTATATCTGAAATTGGTATTCCGGCAAAGCCGATTCAATGTGCTCTTTAGAATGACGTTGACCAACACCGAATCAGCAGTGAAGGTAAGGAAAGATCTCACCGAACCATTCTATATCAAGCGAGGACTGAGGCAAGGAGACACACTTTCGTGCAATCTCTTCAACATCTTAATGGAGATAATTTTGGGAAAAGCTGCAGTAGATACGAACAAGACCATCAACACGAAAAGCCATATGTTGCTGCCGTATGCTGACGGCATAGACATCATTAGACGAATTTTGCGAGAGGTTGCCGTGTTTTGTACACCGCTTGCTGCGATTATCACTTATTTTGCGTGGAGAACTAAGCGATATTAAGCGGCACTTGAAGTTACCGCTTCCATTTCAGTCCTAAGCAGGCATAAATTTACCAGCCTAGAAAAAAAACAGAAGAATTGTGTTGGATATCGTTATTGTGAGTTCATATATAAGGAGCAGAATATAAACATTTGCAACAATAACTACAAACCATGCGTTAGATCAAGACAATTATTTATATTTCCGATTTAAATAAAATCAGAAAAACAGTGTTGGATACCATTATTATGAGTTCAAAGACAAGGAGAAGATGCAAGAATAACTACAAACGATGCATTAGAGCAAGATGATTATATATTATAATTTTCAAGAATCGAAAAAGAATCAGCGAAGAGATGGGTCTTGCTGTTAATGAGGGCAAGACAAAGTTGATAGTGTCTACGACTAGAAAAACCTCTCGACTTAGTCCGCACTTGAACGTCGACAACCGATTTAATTTTGAAGTGGTTGATGAATTTATCTACCTTGGATCCGCCGTGAACAAGGACAACAACGTCAGCCTGGAGATTACTAGGAGAATTGTGCTTGCAAATATATGCTATTTTGGGCCCAGCAAGCAGCGTGAAAGGTTTTCGATAACATACCCGATGGAAGCAAAAGAGGACGACCAAGACTCCGATGGAAAGACCAGGCCGAAGAATCCCTCCGTATCCTTGGTGTTACCAACTGGCGAGAAAAGGCGAAGGGTAGAACCAGTTGGAGAAATATGTTAAAAATTTTTATTTGTTTGTTTAATTAATTGTCAATATGAGTAAAGTAAAATGAAAAATATTTTTGTTGTTTTATTTAAACCAAATCTATTTAATAGTCATATTTTTAACATAATTTATTTCATAAATCTAAAAATGCAGCGACAAAACTAAAGCATACAATCTTGGTTGCTCAAGTTTGCTATTGATTTTTAGAAACTAAACAAGGAAAACGTTATTCGGAGAGCATAATAAGAGAGATTATAAAAAAATTGTTCTTTTAAGTTTAAATTTAAATTTAACAATAAATCTAAATTTAAACCTTTAAACAAGCATTCGTTTTCGTTTTTCATGGCAGAGGCAAACTACGGAAAACTACCAAACGTGATGACCGGGTAATAATTCGCATCATAAAAAATATCGTATTGTATCAGCAAGGTCTATTGGAAGTGATTATTAATTAAATATATCACACAGATCCGTCCAACAACGAACTTTGGAAACAGGCTTGCAACATATACATAAATAGAAGTGCCAAAAAAAAAACTTCTAACAAGATCAACGTTTTACAGTGGCCAGTCCAATCACCCGAAAATCTATGGGAAATTGTAGATCGTAAAATTGTAGACGGTAGGACTGTAAGAATAAGGATTCGCTTTTGCAACAAGCAGAAATTTAGTTGAGTCTACGATATAAAAATAGCGGATGCGAAACTAAATATTAGGAATCTCAGAATTGTTTACTAAAATATTGTAAACGTGCTTTACTATTGTCGCGGAAGGTTTACGAATATTCCTCACTTTATAGGAATATTTTTGGCCTAATAAGGAATTAAGTTATGTTATTGTTATTTTTGTCGAATAAATGTAAATATACAGATTATATATTATACTAGCTGACCCGGCAGACGTTGTCCTGCAAAATATTTCAAGCGATTTGTATGGGAGGTACCACGCCCCTTTGTCCAATTGGACCGAATAGTAAATCTAAACCACCCAGGGCGCCACCCAAACGCATACAAAAAAATTTATTCAAATCGGTTCAGAAGTTTAGGAGGAGTTCAGTCACAAACACACGTGCAGTAGAATTATATATGTATATAAAAAGATTATATAATCTTACTAAATAAATACAAGAGAGAAAGGGGAGGGAAACCCCGTGCACTAAGGAGCTTGATGAGAAGAGTCATAAACTTCGAAATGATCGTTCGCCAACGTTAGTTCAAATCCTAAATTTTTTCCAATTGCAGAAAAAAACTTGACCTATTTAACTCAAGGAAATTACAAACATTCTTCTAAGAAATAATTTCAGATCGAATCATGTATTATACCTACATATATAATGGAAAAGAAATCCAACTGTTTCCCAATTTTATTGAACTAAAATCTAATAAGCTAAAACCTAATAATCTGAATAAATAAATAAATCCGTGCTTTAGTTTTGTCTTACACTGTAAGTGTTAAATACGTATTTTGCAAATCTTAAAAACAATTGAATATCTAATTTTCAACTCCAGCGGTTAATGGCTGCCTGCATCATTGGTGTTTACAAATATTAAACCTCTAATTAAATATTTACGTCATCAATTTACATTTCCCTATTTTTAATCCTTAGCCTTTGGTTGTTAAACCGGATCAGCTTATTAAAAGACGAGGTAAATTGGGCTTAATTGGCGTCAAGAAAACGTTTGACGAAGTTAAACAATGGATTGGCGAACGTATGGATAAAGATCAGAAAATTGGAAATGCTGTGGGAAAACTAAGAAACTTTATCATAGAGCCTTTTGTGGCACACACAGACGTAAGGAGAGTAGAGTAAATACTTATATACATTTTAAAAAATTTTCCATAATTTTTATTTAATTAGGCTGAAGAAATGTATGTCTGCATTTATTCACATCGCTCGGCTGATACTATTCTGTTCTATCACCAAGGTGGCGTTGATATTGGTGATGTGGATGCCAAGGCCTTGAAATTGGATGTTCCCGTCAATAGTGATGTATCCGAATCGGACATTAGAGAGAAATTGCTAACTCACGTTCCGGCTGCGAAAAAGGGACGTGTGTCCAAGTTTGTTTATGCCTTGTACAAGACATATGTTGATTTATATTTCACCTATTTGGAGATAAATCCATTGGTTGTAACCAATGACAGTATATACATATTGGATTTGGCGGCTAAGCTGGACTCAACCGCTGATTTTATATGCCGTCCCAAATGGGGTGATATTGAATATCCACCACCATTTGGTCGTGATGCCTATCCCGAAGAAGCGTATATAGCTGATTTGGATGCTAAGAGTGGAGCTTCTTTGAAAGTAAGTCAACATTGTACAAATATATATTTATTAACTAATCTATGCCCAATGATGGACTACTTAGTAATATTGGCATATACTAAAAACGGCTGTCCCTTGGGTTGTTGATTAAGATCTAGTTAGTTTTATTTTGAATTTCAACTATTTAGCAAATTATCCAATACAACAATTTGTGACAGACTTACTTCTTCAATTGCTTCAAATATCAACAACAAACTAATGATTTTACTTGTTTTTGTCTATCTTGCTGTTTGTTTCCAGTTAACAATACTCAATAGAAATGGTAGAATTTGGACTATGGTTGCTGGTGGCGGTGCTAGTGTTATTTACTCGGATACCATATGCGATCTGGGTGGAGCTACTGAATTGGCCAATTATGGTGAATACAGTGGTGCGCCATCGGAACAACAAACCTATGAATATGCCAAAACTATATTGAACCTAATGACCTCATCGCCCAAACATCCTGACGGCAAGGTTTTGATCACGGGTGGTGGTATTGCTAATTTTACCAATGTCGCTGCCACTTTCCGTGGTATAATTACCGCCCTGCGGGAGTTCCAGCCCAAATTGGTAGATCACAATGTCTCCATTTTTGTACGTCGTGCTGGTCCCAATTATCAAGAGGGATTACGCAAGATGCGCGAATTTGGTAGTTCATTGGGTATTCCATTGCATGTGTTTGGTCCTGAAACACATATGACTGCCATTTGCGGCATGGCTTTGGGCAAACGACCGATACCACAGGCAACCAGTGCAGAATTTGCAACAGCTAACTTTTTGTTACCCGGTGGACAAAATGCCCAGCCCGAATTACGTACTCTGGTGGGAGATAATGGCAATGGTAATGGTAAGTTTCAGAAAAATATAAACTAACAATTTTATTAGCGTATATTTAGGGATATTCCAAATGTGAAATGGAAAGATTTTATAAATTTGCAAGTTAAAATATAAGATAGTTTTATGAGTAATCGAATGTATAAAGCAGTGTTTTATAGTTTGAGTTTGAAACAAAGTACACTCGTGTCAGTTGACAATTTAGCGAATTTTTTCGTAACTACCAGTTTGAAGTTTAGACAATTCTTTTAAGGCGATCTAGAGCATTGAGTTTATATAAGAATATGAACCTTAAACTATTTTAAATACAAATATTTTCAACAGTTTGAAAGTCATACTGATACAAAATGTTGCCTGTTCCTGGATGTCGAACGAAAGCTAGTCGAAAGAAATTTGATTTGGGTTCCAAAATCTTGTCATTTCAAGTCCACCGACAACGCCAAATATAAATATTTTGAAATGATGCCATTTGCGATTGAAGAGGAAACCTATTTAAGACGAATTCGAGTGACTGGATTGCGTTCAGTATCGAGGAACAGGGTTAATGTCTAATTTTTTTTTATTATTGATTTCACATCAAATCCATGCTCATTTTTAATTGGTCGAAATCATTTTCAAATAAAATCTTTTCAATTCATTTAGTTGTTAATAATACATGCTCCCTTTAATTTATAGATAATATTACAAATTTCTTTCAATCTTTTTCATCTATTTTGTATGTTTTTGAAATAAAATTAAATCTGTTTGTTTTATGTAATTGATTATAATTTATTATCTCAACTGTTTAATGTAATATTGTGTTGAATTATAATGTTTAAACATCTTCATTTGTTCCCTCGTACATATGAAATTGCTATCGTCACATACTATCTTAATACATACTAACATTTATCACGTATTCTTTTCTTTCCCGTAATCCGTATATACTACACCATCCGCCTCCACCACCTACATTCCAAATCTTGTAACTTGTATTGTGTTTTGTTCTATGTTCTTCCTTGAACCGTTTTTATATTATTTTGGTACAACCTTCTTCCCATCTATGTGTATGCTCCTTCCCCTACCAAAAACCACAACCACCACCGTATGAATGATTGAATTGCCATCATCATCTTTCGTCCGTACTACTTCTACCACTGCCCTGTTGTCCTCGTTGTATATCGTGAACGTGATCGTCCACTACTCTACTACTACTGTGCGTGTGACAACTTCAAAATTGTTTACCAAAATTTCGTATCGAAACCATTCATTTATCTGTGTGGTAATCGTAATCAAACTATCATAAATCACAACACACAACTATCGAATCAAATCAAAACAAAAAAAAAGGTTTAGGTTCACCACAACAAACGATTAAACTACCACCTATCTTGGCAGATGATGTTAAGGCCAATAATGATGCTGTCGATAGTGTGGTTAACAACACACGCAAACTCTTCAGCAACAAGACTAAGGCCATTGTCTGGGGTATGCAGCAGAGAGCGGTACAATCCATGTTGGATTTCGATTTCATATGCACGTAAGTATAGAATATTAATGTAAATTTTAGTGCACATACATATATGTAAGTGATCTCAGCACACTTGACTTGTGTTAATACTTACAAAATAATATTCCTAGGTAATGGCACTCGAGCGAAGCAACATTGTAATTATTAATTGCCATATAATATTGTAACGTCTACACTTTTGGATACTCGATGCAAATTGCTATAAATAAGCATGTGTTGTTGTAAATCACAAAATTATTTAACAATATAATATAATATTTACTCGACTCAACATCAACAACATTGAATGGGGAATAATTCTTTTTAGTAATTTTATCGCTTTTTAGTCCATAATTTGTATTTCAAGTGAAATCTTGTGAGCAGATATATCGTTCTAAAATATCTTGGTTTATCTATTTAAAAGTTATCTGCTCCCAAAGGATGAGATTTCGAAAGTTTATCCGCAATACTTTTAAATTAATAAGATTAAATGCTGAAATCGTATTTTGATAAACTAAATACAAAATGAGACTATTAAATTTGTCTATTGAAGTTCAGAAGACCATTCATTCTATCTATATATCTATTAAATAGAGATATGGTTTTTAAAACGAAGTTTTACAAAATTCGCCCTCGTGATTCCTGGCAAACCGTAAATATATTTAAGATCAAGGCCACAGATTCTCATCAGGGGTTGTTCGAAATGGTGCTATTGGAAAATACATTAAGCTGAAATGCAAACAATAACTCAAATGCATTTTGAAATCATTAGTATGCAATTGCTCGAAAAAATACCGCAAGCAACCAAAAAAGAAAAACATTTGCACAACTTCCTAAACTCTTTAAATTGTAACCATTTTTTTTTGTTACATTATTTTGTTATTTACATTATGTTATTTACATTATTCTATTACATTAATATGAATAATTTTAATCTCTCTCTCTTAGCCGTGATGAGCCCTCCGTTGTTGCCATGGTTTACCCCTTTACCGGTGATCATAAACAAAAGTTTTATTGGGGTCATAAGGAAGTCCTTATTCCTGTATATAAGAAAATGTCCGATGCCATTAATAAACACAAAGATGTCGATATTATGGTCAACTTTGCATCGTTGCGTTCAGCCTTCGAGTCCACCATGGAGGTGTTGGAATATCCTCAAATACGTACCGTGGCCATTATTGCCGAAGGCATTCCCGAGAATATGACACGTAAAATGATTTTGGAAGCAAATAAAAAGAATGTTGCTATTATTGGACCCGCCACTGTGGGCGGTGTTAAGCCAGGCTGCTTCAAGATCGGCAATACAGGTGGTATGTTAGATAATATCCTACATTCGAAATTGTACAGACCCGGCAGTGTCGCTTATGTCTCAAGATCTGGCGGTATGTCCAATGAGTTGAATAACATCATTTCGAAAGCAACAGATGGTGTTTTGGAGGGGATTGCCATTGGTGGCGACCGTTATCCCGGCACCACTTTTATGGATCACATTATGCGTTATCAGGCTGATCCAGAGTCAAAACTTATTGTTTTGTTGGGCGAAGTTGGTGGCACAGAGGAATATGAAGTGTGTGCCGCTCTTAAGGACGGCCGTATCACAAAACCACTGGTTGCTTGGTGTATTGGTACCTGTGCTGCTATGTTCACCTCTGAAGTACAATTTGGCCATGCTGGCTCATGTGCCAATTCAGATAGTGAAACTGCCACGGCTAAGAACAAAGCCTTACGTGAAGCTGGTGCTTATGTTCCTGATTCTTTCGATTCGTTGGGTGATTTAGTGCAACAAGTGTATGCTGAACTAGTGAAGTCCGGACGCATTGTGCCACGTGAGGAGGTGCCACCACCAACTGTACCCATGGATTATGCCTGGGCCCGTGAATTGGGACTTATCCGTAAACCAGCCAGTTTTATGACATCAATTTGCGATGAAAGAGGTCAGGAGTTAAGCTACGCTGGTATGCCCATCAGTGAAGTACTAAATAAAGATGTAGGCATTGGAGGAGTTATCTCACTACTCTGGTTCCAACGTTGTCTACCTCCATACGTATGCAAATTCTTTGAAATGTGCTTGATGGTTACAGCCGATCATGGTCCTGCTGTGTCAGGTGCACACAATACCATTGTGTGTGCTCGTGCTGGCAAAGATTTGGTGTCATCTGTTGTCAGTGGATTGTTGACAATTGTAAGTGTGAATAAGAGTTAAGGCTCGAATCATTTTAATTATAAAAAAAGGGCACAACAAAATAATTTTACTCACTGTTGTAAATTTAACTTCTATCAAAAAAAAAAACACGAGCTTAGGATGCTGACTTCAATCTTTCATTACACATAATGCGTTTTAAACATTTTAGACATTCTCAAGCTTGGACTGTTTTAAAAATCGAATTTGAAAATTTTGCGATTCTTAAAAAAATGGTGTAGAACAAGTAGTGACTTCAGTCGAATTGGAATAATTTTATTAAGTCCAAGCAATTTTGATTGGTTCGTTTTAAAGTTAATTTTAAAGCATATGTTTTAATAATGTTTTTATTTCGTCATATTTCAGGGTGATCGGTTTGGTGGTGCCTTAGATGGTGCGGCTCGGCAATTCTCCGAGGCCTATGATTCTAATCTCCATCCCATGGACTTTGTTAATCAAATGCGTAAGAAGGGTCAACTGATTATGGGCATTGGCCATCGTGTTAAATCAATTAACAATCCCGATGTACGTGTGAAAATTATTAAAGAATATGTCATGGATAATTTCCCAAACTGTCCGTTACTCAAATATGCATTGGAAGTTGAGAAAATCACTACCAGCAAAAAACCAAACTTGATTTTGAACGTTGATGGTGTTATAGCCACATCTTTCGTAGATATGTTGCGCAATTGTGGGTCATTTACCAGGTGAGTCGTATAGAACATACTTGAAATACTTTTTTTTTTGTTATATTTATACATGCCTTGTGCTTTTGTTATTCTCTCTGTCATTTTAGCGAGGAAGCTCAGGAATATATTAATATTGGCGCCATAAACTCTTTGTTCGTATTGGGCAGAAGCATAGGTTTTATTGGTCATTACATGGACCAGAAACGTTTGAAGCAAGGCCTTTACCGTCATCCATGGGATGATATTTCTTATGTGATGCCTGAACAGTTTAATTAAGATGTATTTAGTATGCGAGAGATCTCGCTCGTATATTAAGATTGAAATTTAAACGTTAAAATTTGCATCACAACCCAACAAAATTAATATTTTGTTTTCCCCTTTGTAACTCATTGATATGAAATGTCCATACATAATATACTTTTTCATTCCTTTTTTATGTGAAATTTCATTTCTGTCGTCATATTTTTTTGCATGCATATCTAATACTTAGTATGGCATTTATATATTTTTGCTTAAGTATAACTTGATCAATCGTTTATTCTGTTCCTTCTTAAATTTATGATTTTCTCAAATATTGTTAATTTTTTCTTCTTCTATTTAATTGATACTTAATTGTTGAATATAGAATTCTGATGTACACAATTTAATGTGTATCATATAAGTATAAATACATATATATATATAAATAATTAACAGAATTTCCTATATATATTCCAAAAAAAAGAGAAAAAAACAAAGAAGTATTTAAAATAGCTTAACTACACAAGATTTTTGAAATAAAGTGCACTCGAAATTTAAACCAAAACAAAGAATTAAATAAGAACTAAAATGAATGTAATTGTTGACTTGCAAAAAATAATAGAATAAATGCACAAAAAAGTTCAATAAGTCTTTGAATTTATTTTAATTTACATAATAATGTTTGTTGTTGTAATCTAATTGTTCCAACCAATCATTTAACTAACTGAATGTGTTAGGAGTAATGAAGAAAATGTTAAAGACAACGAATCTATAATGGAAAGAGTAAAATAAACTATGAAAAAAACTTTTGGCAAGTATTAGCTCTTTCAACTATAGTTATAATTTGAGAATGTGGTCATGGAAGTTACAAATATGGTTTGGCTTTAAGAAGTGGCCTAGATAAAATGCATATAGTCTGTGCGCCAACGAAAAGAGCTATGTATATGTTTTTATTAACTTCTCAGGAAAGCAAAAAAAAAAAACAAAAATTTCCTTGGAACATTTGTTCTACAACTCTGTCTTTGTGAGTACCATAAACTTCGAAGCCAATGCAAATATCAGGAAAGAGCTGCTTATGAGCTGCGTATGTATGCATAAACACAAATGGTTGTCAATTGTGCAATAAATTTTTTTTCAAAAAATTACACATAACCCTTTTCGTTGACGCAGCGACGATATCGCTACCTTAATTTAGAAAGGACGTAACAACTAACATTTTAAAAATTTTACAGCAGGAAAAAACTTAATAAATGACATACAGGCCTGTTCTGATATCACTTCACGTCGATATGGTTTTAAATCACCGGAATGATGTTCTGCAAGCAAGGATGATATAAAAATCGTGATATAAAATCGCTCAGGAATATGACGATGAACACATATCACTTGCTTGTTTTATGCAAAAAATTTATTGTAAATGTTTTAGTAAATTATTAAAAAACATAATTTGAAATTTTTTTTTCTTTTTTAGTATTAAAATAACTTATTTTAATAGAAAAACACATAAATTTCACAATTTCTAAAAATGATGTTGATTTTGGTTCACATTTGTTCATCATTACTCTTCTGCTTTTCGTGATTTTGTTCCTCTTTTCCTCTCCCGTGCTTTACTTTTCGAGAATGAAAATTTAGGTGCAAGAGCCACAAAATGTTGGAGTAGCATAATTAAATGAATTATATGACTGTGTGAATTATATGACTAATTTCGACGTCGCAGCTTTGGTTTTTGTTATCTTTCGTTCTTTTCCAATATCTTTCACAAATTCGGAAATTTTTATTAAATATGACCACAAACATATGTTGGGAGCAAAGGAAGTGAGAAACAATGCAAACAACAAAATCGAAATTTCGAAAACATAAAATAACGCCGATAAATATAAAATCACGTGATTTTCGGAACACCGTCAAATCACCGTCATGTTCTTAAAAATGTTCGTGGTTTAAAATCGTCGTGATATCAGAAAAGGCCTGATTATTTTTTATTTTATTTTAAAAATATTTTAATGCAGTTTGAATTAAAAAGGGGAGACAAATTTTGCGTCCATAGCACACTAGTTTTTTCAGTTACCACGTATTTTGTGTTTTTCTATACCAATGTGGAAAAAAAATAGTTACGTCCTTTCTAAATTAAAGTAACGATATACTATATGTAAAATGGGTAAGTCCCAAAGATACAATTCATCCGGTATCAATCTCCTTTGCAATTTCTTTAACGATGCGCCCCCGATTTAAATTGTTCGTCTTGGTGCAATCATCCGATCTCGCTCTCACTTTACAACAACCATCACTTTACAATTTTAAAAGATTTTAACACTTACTTTCACATTTGGTTCATTCCGGGGAGAAATTAATAAGAAACTTTCACAATAAGTCAGCTAATGCGCTTCCTGTTTTTTATACCCACTAATTTGTAACTACACTTTTACAAAGGTTCCAAATGGCTGATGCATGGTATAATTATCTATCAGGTAAAATCATAAGTCGAGCTGATTTCTGATTTTCTCTTCATTTAAGTTGTTAAATTTGTTTTTATTTCTTTTGTTAACAATTGGTTTGTTGATAAAATTAAAAGAATTTTAAATAAGATGCAATTTAAAGCATAAACGATGTATCAAATAAGACAAGCTGATTTAAATTTTTCAGATTTTTTTTTGTGTACAACGTGGTTTTCATTAGGCAGTTTATTTTCATACATTCCTAGTTACGAAGTCAGTAGTCTCTGCAGATCTCTAAATCAGAATATAAACGAAGGAGCACGTGAATGGAATCGCCTTATTAAATCTCAAACTTTAATTATTCATGTTTCGCTTGCAAATGCTGGATGGAATAAAGTTAATGCATTTTTATGTATAAAAGAAATGATCACTGAGTATAAATGAAATTAAACAACAAATTTTGAATGGTTTTCTTTTGTTACATCTTGTCCTTTTTGTACATCAACACCTTTTTTGGAACAATTTACTATACAAATAAAATATTTTAAAGAAATTTATCATTCTCCCATTCAATAGTCCCATTCCTTTGATGTTTTACTTGCACTAAGTGATTTTGGTAATGTTCGAAAAATTGGTGTTGCCGGAGGATTACCATTAACAAATCAAGAAATTAGTCATATTCGAGAAATTTGTTAATTCTAACAAATTTCGAAAATGTTATTTCACATGAAAGCTGTCACAGGTTACATTCACTATTGTGGAATGAAAGTGGAAGCTGGTACATATATGGGCGCATGTTCGCTCCACTAATCGACCACTCTGTCGATATACTCCAAAACAGCTGAAAGGTGGTGAGTGGCTTGTATAGGGCATGAGACAAAATAAACCAAACAATAAACCCAGTCTAGGGGCATGTTACATTACGGTGATATGTACTTAGAGATTGTAGCTGCTATATTAAATCATAACGGATGTCCAATAGTGATGATCTTATAAATTAAACGGTAGCTTAAAATGGTTTCCCATTCCATCCCATGAAGGGATTGGAGACAGTTTCTGACAGCCACTGAGTTGTGCGCCTTCTAGTTTTACACTCACTTATTGGGCCTACAGTTTTACCCCTGAGCATGGCTAAAGGAAGAAATGTATGATGTTTGAATTTTTCGTAATGATTTCATAATTCGTTATTAGTTTAGAATGTTAGGACCAATTTTTGACTGGTTATTTAAATTGATAATCAGTTATTTTTGATTTATGTTTTATCTGACTTTAACCCTGCTGTTAGATTAGAAAAAACTTACGAATCTTAGATTGAGGGACCATTTGGTCCATACTGCAATTTTCATCCAAAATAATAATTTTATCTTATTCTTTGTAACTATTTTGGTTCAAAAATTTCTAAAGCAAGTATTTGACATATCAAAAACATCCGCTAACATATCAAAAACATCTTCTAAATATTTGACATGAATTTACATTCGCTTGGTAATGAAAAAATTTACGAATCTTAGGTTGAGGGACCATTTGGTCCATACTGGAATTTTCATCCAAAATAATAATTTTATCTTATCCTTTGTAACTATTTTGGTTCAATAATTTCTAAAGCAAGTATTTGACATATCAAAAACATCTTCTAAATATTTGACATGAATTTACATTCGCTTGGTAATGAAAAAATGTACTATTGACCAAATGGTCCTCTAACCTAAGATTCGTCATTTTGTATTTTTCTCAGTCCTGAATAAAGTTAGAAAATTTAATTTTCGCACATAACATTGTTTTATTAAAAGACCCCATTAGCAGAAAAATTTAGTCAGTATATATCACCGTTCCAAAGTTACAAGGGAAAACAGAAAAAATTTGGACCAAATGGTCCTAATCTAACAGCAGGGTTAAATACGAAAGGAGTTTTTCAGTGCTTTGTCAAATAATCTTACTACCATGTGGCAACAGTGTCAAGTGCTACGAAAAATAACCGGTATTCATACATTTATCGGCAAATCGTTACAATGCATCAAACTGACGCCATTTGAAGTGAAGTTATAAAATACAAAATATTTAATGAATTTGGAAAATATTTGAGCAGGAATAAAGTTGTAACTGCACTACGAGTTAAATGATACGTTTTTATTGTTATTTCAACTAAGATGGTGAGTATAATTGTTCACATTACCAACTAAAGAAGTTTTGTGTTTGTTCTTCTTGTTGTATTTTGTCAAAATAATATGGTTCATACGAGTTTAAGTTGTGTTTGTTGACTAAAGGTGATTGACTAGTCAACAATTTGGCCTTAATGTATGAGAAATTCATCCTACAACTGTTCATTCGTGAACTGGCCTAATAATTAATTGACTGCGTCACCTTTATTCACTGGCTAGCGCCGTCATCTTTGGCGAATGGCATCTTTGAAAGCATCTTGTCCATAAAGGTCCAATCATGATACAAAGAAATGGTAGAAGCACTAGCCCAGCTGATATGAAGTTTTTTCTGGACTGAGCGTGAGTAAGTTTTTCTCTTATGTCAAAGTTTGTTTACATTTGTTTGTCTGCAACCCCCGGTCGCCAGCAACTGCTGTTTTTAAAATATTTCTCTGCAAAAATTATATAGAAACGTTTTAATTTTCACACTTAAACACTTTCAATATATCAAATAACACTCAATCATTTTCTAAATGGCACTTTTTGCAAATTTGTTTACATTTTCATAATTTTTCTATCAGCTGACTTGACACAACACAGACACTAAGCAAAAACAAAATGCCTGTTGTTTTTGGCTTGTTGTATTTGTTGTACTGCATCTACCATTATATTTCTACCATGGGTCCAATTAGTCTTGACGGTAGACGGTTGACGTCATAGTGTAATAATATAAGTGGAAGCATAGGCCCAGCTGATCAGGCATTTTGTTATCGGGTTGTTTCTTTTTATCATTCTTTGTTTACGTAATACACTCGAAGTGTCAAACTTGTCGCATCATTTGTTTTGAATCTTCCTTGCCCTCTTTGCTTACGCTGGTCGTTTCACCGCCTGTAGTTTTTTTGATGGCTAAAAATATATAGAAGAAGTAACTAAAATTACCTACATACATATGTATGGACTTTCTGATGGATACTTACCAATTTGGATCTTAAATGCGTTCCAACTTTCTGCCTATTACTTTTTTTTAATACATGTAATTCTATGCATGTAATTATTTACTTTGGCGTTTTTCCTTTGCCTCTCTTCGTATATAAAATGATTTTGACATATCGAGTGTATTGTCATAACAATAGTACAACAAAATTCTGTCAAAATCGTTTATTATTACAACAACACGCCACGCGTCGACTTATATTATTAGACTATGGTTGACGTTCTACTCAATATTGCGCGGTTAGTTAGGACGGTTAGACGGTAGAAAGACAAAACAAAAAAACTGATCGAACAGCATATGTACCATAGAATAATACATACATAGATAAACTTATTCTCTCATCTGACGTTTCATTTCACACTCTTCATCGTAGGTTTGTGGAAATGAGAGCAATTAAATTTAAAATTACCTTACACCAGGTGGAGTTACAAAATATGTTCACTTAACTTTTTCCTGTCGTTTTGGTGTAGAACTGAAAAATGTAAATATATTTTGCACTTTTTTGTTGACTTTTATCGTTGGTATACATTTGTATTGTATTTAACACAACTAGTTTCCCACAAAAACACGAAATTCGGTTGTTGTTCCTTTGTTTATCGATGTATACTATTGCCACTATCTGGTATTATTGAACCCATATTTTCCACCATCCAATGTTTACTTCCCATCGTACCTATGACGTTTAATTTATTGAGCGAATAAAAGCTTCTACGGTATGTATTATTCTATGATATGTACAAAATATAATTTGCATGCATAAGTTTTGTGTTAAAAACTGATTGTGTCAAATTCAAAAATGAAAAATAAAAAGAAAATGGTGGTTGCCGTGTAATTATGTATTGCCGCGCAGAAAACGTCGAAGTAAAAGCAATAACACCTGATCGGTCTTGACGGTTGACGGTTGATTCTGCAACCTGCAGAAGTCTACCATCGTAAACCGTCAATTCTAGTTATCTCTCTCTAACACATGCGAAATGCAACCCCAACTCAAACAGCTGATCGCTTACCATCAACCGTCAAGACTAATTGGACCTTAAGTTGTCCAAATCACAGCCCTGTATTCAGTTTTTATGAAATTTCCATGACGGTTAATCTGAATCGCGATTCAACAGTGTATATGTTGATGCACGCCTTGTTTTATTTTTGTATAATCACTTTTGTATAATCACTCATTTTCGTTCAGATTCCGAGCCGCAAGGTTGGTGCATTGTGTCCGATGTATTTTGTCAAAAGACGTTTTAGTTAATATGACCGTTGTAATTAAAGACAAACAAAATAAAGAAAAGCTAAAAACGGATTCGTACTTCCCATAAAGCAGTAAGTGAACGATATACTGTGAGCGTCAAAAGAAACTTTACACTTTTGTTAAATATGAGTTCAAATTTATTTGAATATTAAAAAATAATAATTAATTCAACTCATTGTATTTTTTAAACATGGTCTTATGAAAAAATAACAAGAAAAATTGTCCACCTACAAAAAATCCATAGCTGAAACAAAACGTACTTCATATTTGTCGCGTCAAAAGAAAGTTTACAATTTGCTGAAAGTTGTATTTTTTTGTATTTGTATTATTTTTTCCATTACTATTAATTTTTGTTTGTTTCTATCTTCTTATTGCTTCAGTAATTAGCTGTCAGCGATAGGTACCGGACAAAATTTGTAGGTTTAATTACAATTTCTAATAATGGGTAGACAAACTTCAGTGGATACGCGGGAACTTACTGTAAAATTTCACAAAAAAGGAAACTCACTGCGTGATATTGGTGCTGTCATTGGTAGAAAGCCACAACACAGTTTAAAAAATATTTGATAAGTATCAAAAGTTAATAAAAAGACCGAAATAGCAGACCGAAAATATTAACTGAAGCTCAAATTCGATCCATTGTTCGAAATTTATAAGAAGTGTCCAGCTGAAAGTTCAGTTAAAATTTCGACAGATATTTCAGCAACATTTGGAACTGTCGTCAGCGTCAGTACAATACGCAGAGCACTATATACTAATGGACTTCATGGTAGGGTTCCAAGAAAAAAATATTAGTATCCAAAGTCAACCAACTGCGGCGCTTGAGTTTTCTAATAAAGCCCGGTATTCAGTTTTTATGAAATTTTCGTAGCCATAAAAAGTACGTGTATAAAAAATAACGAAAATTTCATGAACCGAAAATTTTGCTCACTTTTCATTTCCTTGGTACTCAGCTTTGGCAAAATCAATTACAGGGTTGTTACGCCAAAGTTATTTCGTACGAAAACAATTGTTTGATAATTGTTTGGGGCCGGAATTTTGACATTTTGATTATTTTATATGTTAAAATTATTGTGTTCAATACAACGAAAATGTATGCTAACAATAACAGTCAACAAAAAAGTATAAAACACATTTAAATTTCACAGTTTTTCACCAAAACGACATGAAAAATTAAAGTCAGAAGTTCTTGTAATACCACCTGGTGTAAGTCGCAACACGAAAAGTGTGAAAGGAAACATTAGATGAGTCAAAGTTTTTCTCTTTAACGAATTACTCTATGAAGTACTTGGAGAACTTGTAGAAAATATGCTTTCCAAATCGGGGATAGGTGACTGAGAGAATTTTCATACTTTTGCAGCCACATGTCGAGCCAAAAGTAAAAAACACATCAGCTGGGAATGGATTATGTCAATTAAATCGATTAAAAAAAGGAAGTGTTAGAGTTAAATTATTTGTGTAGATCCCAATTAACACACCAATTTTTATAATTAAAGATTTCTCTCATTTACTATATGTTTTCCAAGTCTTCCGCGGACTTTTTTAGAACATAAAACAGCTGTTGTTAATATTACTCTGTGGACGTCCCTACCGAAAAGGGTTTGAAAAGTCGGGCCAACCAAGTAACAAGTGGTGGTAAAATTTCGGCACCAGGGGCAGGGGTAAAAAAAAACCAAAAATCGAGTAAAATTAGAGAAAACGAAAAAAGTATTTTTGAGTAATAAATCTTTCTGTGTGGCCGGCCTTCGGCAGGGCTTAGGGACTTTTCCCTCTAGGGTATTTCCTACACCGGCTACGCGGTTTCTTCATAGCATTTTTGAGTTATAATTATTTATATTACTATTTGTTATTATTATTATTATATTATTATTTTTTTGAACTTTCCATTTGAAAATAAGAATTTCAGTGAGTAAATAATGTAATTTTGAATTATTATTTTTTTAAAAAATTTTGTCGGTCAAATGCATTTCAGCCAAAATTGCCAACTACTTATAAGCAATGAAATGCAACATTCGCGATAGAAATTTTTCTTTAAATTTGCAATTTCTTCAACTAACACGAGGAATTGTGGCGTGTTGAATTTGACAGCTGAAGTGAGCATAAACGTTGCGCTGCGTTTTATAAACTACCCATTAAATAACGTAACTCAAAGCCGGTAGTCATGGAACAGCTGTAACGTTTTATAAACTACCAAAACGACAAAAGTAACGCGAAGTGACTGATTCGCGACATATAGAATAACTAACACCCACCCTAATTTTGTCTCACTAGCATCAGAAATTTCTAGTCATCTCATTCAAAAGAAATCATTAATTGCGATTTTTCTGAATTTGTACCCTCCAACATCTCAAAAATGAATCTTGCTGAACAAAAAAGTAAAAGTCGGATTTGGAATCTGGACAACAATCTTTAACCAAGCCATTTAGTTTGGTACAATGAAGTGACTATAAATTTGCTCGTCAGTGTAATTTAGAAATTACCCTCTATTTCCGTTTGGTAGCCTTGCCAGTTAAAAGTTCCAAATTCTCTAAAACAAACAATAATCAGCTGATTTATTAGCTGCAGCGGCAAAAGGAGAACACACATATGTGTTGCTTTGATGCGCACAAAAGTGCGAACGCATAAGCACGATGTTATAAAACTGTCAAACTGCATAAGAGTTACCATGCCAGCTTTGTTCACAAAATTTGGGATTGAAAAACAAACCCAAACGAACGAATAGCGGATTACGGGATATATCTCTACAATTGGTTTGAATTGGAAAATATTTTCGTGATGTCGTGTCGAAAGTATCAACAAAATCTAATACGTTAACACAGATCTTTTGTATTTGATTGAAGTTGGGGACTTCCATCGAAAGAAATGTTATACTACATTCGCATTGCAGCAGGATTCACTCATTTCGGGATTTCGAGTCAATTAACAGTTGATTATTGTATTGAAAAACAGATGCATGGTTAAACGAAATCTCCAAACACGAGATTTCGATTGCAGTGTGTTCAGGGTTAAAGGTAATTACTGCAGGGATCGAACCCACGTTCTCATGTGCAAGAGCCGCGCACACTACCATTGCACCACAGGCAAATCTCGGCATACCTGAACATACCGGCATACCTACCCACTTAAAACTGGCCATAACTCTCGTATTGTCGTATCACATTGTCGTTAATAAGTACAACAGTTGTGAACACACCATTATTCCATTTTTTGTTGTATGTCGTATTTATCCAGCTGATTCAAGAAACAGTTGATTGAAGAAGATTTTTTAAAACAAGAAGAATATAATAATATCAATAACACAATAATATAACTTAATAATAATAATATCACACATAAGTAATAATAATAACAACAACAGCTCGTATGGTAGTGATGTTACTTATCAAATGTATTCAGTAATAAAGTATTGCATGAATACATTTTCAACACTGTCTATACTACTGCACTCGTTAAACGGGTACATTGAAGCGAGTATTTGTTAAAAACGATAACGTCAGTGATAACACACAAAACGATTCATTTAATGACGCACACAAATTTTCACCAACAACTCTACACTGAAGTTCTAGATTCCAGCGAATATATTAAACACAGCAACAGAGAACTCAGAGGGTTGAGAGATTGTCTCGAGAAGTGAGCAGGTTTTCGATTAGAGAGCAAGTATTTGAACAGTGAGCAAGTTTTCGAGAAGATATGATTTGTTCGGTGTATGCATACACAATGATATAAAGTTATAATTGTTGATATTTTTTGCTTTGCAATAGAATAGATTAGAATAGTAGAATTAATCATAAGAACATGTTAACAATATTTCTCTTAATTGCATTTGTTTATTTAAATTAAATTATCAATGGACAATGGTAAATATAAATGAATTTGAAAAATAACAATTGGATTTTTTTCTAGACATAAAAAGCTATGGCTAAAGTTAGAAATCATAGGTTTTAATATTCTTTTCAAAGAAAAACGGTACACGATAAATAGTTTTCGAAATTAATATAAACTCGTTTGTTTTCTTTGCATTTACTGTCAAACATACTGATCTTGACATATTTACATACATACATTTGTTTTTTTCTGTTCTCTTTATTCAACCATAAATTGCTCAATTACTTCACTTGCTGTCTGCTTTAACGGGTACACTGTTTTCGAGTCTTTTGTTCTCGATTACTTCTGCCTTACAAGTCATTTTTTTTTATTTCGACCATGGTAAAATGAGTAAGGTAAACTCGTTAGAACAGCTGATTTGAACTTTTTTCTTGCTTTGGTGTTTCTCTTATGTCAAATTCACATGAATTTTGTTTTTGTACTTTTGCAGTAGATACAGTATACACACATGTAGAAAATTTGACAGGTTAGGAACACCAAACTAAAACAAAATGCCTGTTTTTGTTGCCTAAAATAACAACAATTCCTACTGCGTTTACCTTACTTATTTCAGTGCACATGTGGTTGTTTTTACTCTGATTTGCTCTCACTCAAGCAAGTAGCGGAACTTCAGTTTTCTATTTAAAACACGTTGTGTAAGTGCAGCGAAGTTATTGAATGTGTTTCGATGTCCTCGAATACCAAAAAAAGGTTCCCATGCAATGGTTTATTCAGTAATAACAAACTCGGTACAAGAACAGCACTAGTAAAATACGACAAGCAGTAAACATATCATTACTGATTGTATTGTCGTATGTTAGTTTTATGTGGAAGCCAACAACAAAAATCGTACAACTGTTGTATAAAAACACGAACAAGTACGACAACTTGTGAAACCCCTAAGTGTATTTTGTTATTGTCCTTTTTGTTTGTTCGTATGGATTTGTGTTGAATTTGGTAGTTAAAAGTCACGAAACTACATCAAAATGCCTGTTGTTGGTACTCAAAATAACAACAAATCCTACTGCGTCAACCTCTACTAGTTCAGTCATGGTGCAAATATACGGTAGTATAATAATCAGGTAATCGCGGTAGACGTTCTTTTAATTGCGGGCAACAACTAGAAGCATTTTTTTGGACTCTCCTCATATCAAATTCAACACATACTGAGCCTTTTTTTTTATTCCCTGCTAAACTAATTTTTCGACGTCTTTGTATGGCGAACTAAGCGATTTTAAGCGGCACTCCATACAAAGTCGTCGAAAAATTAGTTTAGCAGGGAATAAAAAAAGAGGCTTACTATGTATCATAGATAAAACTAATAGATGAGGCACAAGTGTTGGGAACATTTTAGTGTAATGGGTAATTTTCTAGATGTCGTTGAAAGCAATAAATGGGATTGCAAAAAAGTCATAAAATAAGGCATTAAAATTCTAAAATTCCATATCAAAAGAAAAAGTAATTTTCAACAAAAATATCACTTCGAAACAAGAATATAACACGTTACTTAAAGTAGAATATCTGATGGCCATCGATTTGCAAAGCCATGTCAACTCTGACTATGTCCTAATAAATTGGTTCTCCTCCGGTTCAGCTAACATTCCTTGTTGAGAGTCCTCAGACACTCTAAAGGTTTTGGCATCTGCGACCACAGAAGTTGCTAGAGTTTTTGGGCGAAAAAGTTTTTAGATTAAAAAGGCGTTGCGGCATGTTCATCTTTGGGCGGTCTTACGGGGTTTCTCATATTGATATCCCAACACCGGCCTCATGGCTTTGAAATAGTTTAATTACTTTTAAAAAAAAATTCCCACAATTTTGAATAAACGTCAATGAGAATTATGGGAAACTTTCAATGAAAGTGATAGTACAGGACAGCACCTAGTGAACAAAGTTGACAATGGGCGCGCTACATCTATTATTTCCTTTAACTATTCTATGTATATCAGCCATGGTAGAATTATATATGGGGTAAAGTAGTTGGAACAACTGATTTATTTTTTTTCAGGTAATTTTTTGCTTTGTTTTTTTGTGTTGTTGGTATAAATGTGTGCAGCCTTTGACAACGGAAACGAACGAAATGTCTGTTGCTGCTGCCTACAACAAAGTCTACTGCTATTACCATGTAGATATATTGCACCATTGGCATGGAAATACTGAAATCAGCTGGACTAACATAGCGTCTACAACTCATATAATATCAACTATTTTTATATCTGCAAACGTCAAATTTAATAGCAGAGAGGATTATATTACGTGTGAACTTTAATATTAGTCTTATTGCAATATCATATCAAATATGATAATATTGTTTTCATAATATATTTTTAGAAAAAAATATAATGATATAGTAATAATAATAATAATAAAAAAAAACCGACTATTAAAATTACACAAAGATGTTTACTGTACGGCTGCCTGATGATTGTGAAATATTATGGTATTTATAAAAATACGTGTTCTACAAGCTAGATATTAACATTGATATACATACTTTATTGTCATTACTCTGCCAACGTTCTCTCTGATATTATATGAGAGTTAATGTCAGTTGTAGACCCTGTGTAATGTTCCCTCTTGTTAAATACATTTTTATAGCTCATTCGCACTACAAAATATTTTCCCGATTTCGTATCAAATGTCCTAACAAAATCCAAAGTGTTCGCATTGGGATTTTTCCTGATTTGATTGAAAGTCAAGGCGCATTGACAAGGTAGTATTACTACGACAACAAACACACCAAGCCGACAACAATAGGTATTTTGCTTTATCAGGTATTTTTATCACTATCAAATTCACCACAAATGTATTCCAGGAATAAAAGTAAACAAAAAAGGATAAAAAATATGTTTGAGAAACAATAAATACCTAAGAAATGCGATAAATAAATGAGTCGGGTATTCTAGTGGTACCACCCCATCGATGCGCCGTTATTGAAATGGTTGTAAACAAACGTACTATTCGTTCGTAGTGTGAGATAAAACAGCGTTGCATAAAGCAAATCAAGCATTTTTTCCCGATTCCTATACAAATAAGAAAAAATACCCGATTTGTCTTCTGTCAAATCGTATGGGAAATCAAGCAAATTTTCCTGATCTCTGCTTAAAATCAACAAAAGTGCCAAAATCAACAAAATAGATGCCAGTGCGAATGCTGTATTAGGTCTGTCTGCGAACTGACGAAAGCTGTTTAGTCGTGGTGCTAAAGTGGTGCGCACTAGCTGTCAAATGATGTTTACCTTTGTTTTGTGTACGTTGCTCGTAGTACGTTGATATTGATTAATACTACGCACCAAACAAAAACAGAATGCAGGTTGTTGTTGCCTTGTTGTCATTTTTGTAGTATTGCTCTTACCTTTTCAAGCTGCCTTGGTACTGACAATTTGCAATGATTTCTACAAATTATTACTAGATATTAGTGGTCTTCATGAAAGCTCGAAAGAACCTCGTAAACTCGAAAACATCGTAAACTTGCACAGGAAATGTCAAAACAAACAAATTTCCCATATAAAGCGACTTGCACAAAATTGGAAAGTTTTCGAGGCAAATTTGCTGAGTAAACCTGGAAAAAGAAACGTGAAAACTTTTGACATTTCAATGTCAATATTTTTGTATTGAAAAAAAGAGAGGGTTTTTGATTTATGTGAAAAAAATAAAATAATGGAATAGATAAAGCATATACTTTTAATTTTACTTTGTTTATTTACTTTATCAGGCTTTTTTGACAACTACTGCATAGATACGCTGAGTCTGTGTTTACACATGCAACTTTGAAAAACTCTGCCGACGTTCTTGAGTTTTTAGGAGAGAGAGGTAAGAATAACGGAGGGGGGAAAAGTAGCAAGTGCTTTGCAACTCCGTTTTGTTTTCTTTAGCAGTGAAGTTGGCTGTAGAATAATTTGACGTTTTTCTTTAAAAGTTGTGTCCTTTTATGGTTGAAACAACGACGTGGTGTGAATAAATAAATGAAATAAAATAGTGATTTGTAATAAAGTGTAGCGAAGCCGAAGTAATTTGTTAAAAAAAGTGTAACTCCGTCTAAAGAAATAAAAAAGTGTTTAATGCAAATGATATTTAATATTTATTTCTCACAACACTTTTAGTCTGTATACAGAAAAATTATGTACGAATTTCAGAAGAAACAACATTGAACACAAGATTTTCACAATTTCAAACGCGGACAAGTTGCACGTGTAAACACATATTGCAACTTCAAAAGAGAATCGTAAAGAGCTGCAGCAGAGTTTTTCAAAGTTGCATGTGTAAACTCAGACTGAGCAACTTTATTTAGTACCTCATGAAACGCTTCGGGGCAAACTTACGCTGAGAAAAAGTTCTAGGTTATCTTGTTTGCATGAATACCGCTATTGTCTGCTTAAAGCCCGTGATCAGTTCTACCAACATTTTTATAAGAAACTTTCTTATTTATCTCTAAACGGAAAATTTTTTTGCGGAGATTTAAAAAGACTGGTAGTATAAAAATCACGAATTCGAAAATCAGGGGGCATTTTGATATTTCTCCTCCACCTCTTTCGTGTTTTGAGCAACAGTTACAAAAAGTGTCGAAAAATAGTTTTGAAGTTATTTCCTAATAAATTAAAACAATACAATTGCAATTTTATTAGCCATTGTTTATTAATTTTATAAAATGTTAAATTTTAGAGTATTACGAATAGAAAAAAGAAGATAAGATGAAAATACGTCACAAAAAGTCCCGCATAGTTGTATTCAGAGAGTCGTCGTCTGAATGCACATGAATTTACGAAGCGTTACCAAAAGAGAGTGAACACAATATCCCAGGGTCGTAGGTGATCGTAGAAAATACGTCTAAAACTCATCAAGATTTATTTATTGCAGGTATATCCAGACGTGTAGTTGTACGCCACAACAATATACATATATATTTTTTTATTCAACATATTTTGTAATTAGTCTTTTTGACCAATTGAAGCAAACTACAATGTGGATTAAATGTAGATATTTAAAACAACAGCAACAGCTATTTGGTTCAAATGAGCTGTTGTAGTGCTTCCACCTATAAAAGCTACATATTGAAAATAACAGCTGTTTCCTATATCGTGATATAAAGCGATAATACTACTAAAATTTCGCGTTAGACTTTATATCGCGCTAAAGCGTTTATACACGTACTTTTTTTGACATACCGCGATATTATGTCGTAATATAAGTAAGCTTTCGTATAGACATGGTATTTTTCTCATTTAGAAATTTCGGGTAAATGAACAGCTGATTATTGTATTGAAAAACAAGTTTGGTTCATGATAGACGCAGAATGTGTTGTTGTAGCTGATGGTAAATTGATGCAAACAACATACATTTTGTTTTTGCGTCTCACTTACGTTGAGTCAAAATCCATGATACAAATACAAGGTAGTAGCGTCAGCCAATATGGTTTCCTTTGTTTACATTTCATCGTACCCAGTAAATGTCAAAGTTGATTGTGTGAGTGGCGTTCTCTTTTGATTTCATCTATCTATGTTCATAATTGCATTGTTTGAAAGTGGTTTGCTGTGCTTATGCATTCACCATCTAAGAATCCAACTTCGTTTGGTTGAACGAAATCTCCAAACACGAGATTCCTTTTCAGTATGTTCAGGGCTTTACTTTCGCAAAAATACCTTCTGGATATGTTTTTCTATAGAGTAATTTATGACGCAGAAAGGCCTTTTGTTTGAGACCTTACAATATAGTAAGTTAATTGAAATATATCGTGGGTATTTTGTGCATTTTTCCCTAATAAGTCTAAACTTACAAATGACTTGGCAACCCTAAATTAAAAGTGTTTTGATACAGACGTAAAAAGTTGACGATATTATTACGGTAAAAGAAGATTATTTGTTCTACAAAAAAGGAAGCATTATGCAAAATAATTTGCAAATTATCTGTTTTGCAAACAAATTCTACACAATTAATCCTTTATGTACAACAACGATATCGACAAACACAATTACAACAACCGAAATTCTATGAACAAGCAAAAAAGACAACGGACATCAGTGACACCACAACAGCAACAACACCAACAAGCAACGGCATCGAAGCCTAGAGAAGGAAGGGTACAAATTGCAAAAAGGAAGAACAAAAATAATCAGACTTTGATTATCATCGCGTTGCATTACAAACATAACTACAACAATAGCAACAGCGGCGACAGCAACACACCACGGCAGTGGAAGGAACGACAGACAAAGCTATTTAGGAAAAAAGTACAAGGAACGACGAGGGCAGGAGAAGTGTTCACGCCAAAAACCAAACAGCAGAAAACACATTGCACTGCAAAACTTCGTAGTCGTTTGATTTGGCTGTCTGTTTTCCTTTCTGTTTTGTATTTTCGTTTTTCATTGTAACTCTTCTTTTTATTGTTTTGTTTTGGAAAGAGGAGTGTGTGTACACACGCTGATGTGAAATACTTCGCCGAGGAGTAGAAGACAGACATTTTGAAATTCGATTTGGGAGCGTTTTTGTATTTTAAAAATAACTCGAAGAAGGCAACGCAGCCATACGTGATCGAACGATGTATTCTTATCATCGTCTGTGGTTATCAATGGTAGTTTTAGCTATTCTTACAACTACAATGTGCGGTTTCGCCAATGAAGCTGATATATCAGAGAATACCCACCATATACAACATGATGATACGCATCATCATCTGGAGGCACAGGCAGCCGCGGCCGCCACTCTACAGGAAATGACTGATGTCAGCAGTATAGGTGTCGCAGGTGCAGACCTGTCCCTTGAGCTGTATGACAGCCTGCGCTTTGAGCCAACCCAATTAGACTTCGGCATCGGGTCGGTGGGAACAGTGCGTTCACATGTGGTTACACTGGTCAATCAAAATCGTAATCGCAGTGTTTATCTCAGTTCGGTGTCGGGTAGAACGCCTGCATTCTACAGTAGTTTCTTTGAAGCGAAAATGATACCACCTAATGGTAATACGACATTTAATGTCGTTTTTTTGCCCAGAGAACAGGGAGCCGTAAGCACAAGTTTGCACATACATACATCGTTTGGCAAACTGCAGCTGCTGGTGAGGGGCGAAGGGCGGGAATGCCCGTATAGGCTGAAACCGTTGGTGGGCATAAGAGCGCCGTTGAATGCCACACTAATGCCAGAGATACACATGTACAATCCGCATGAGAAGCCGCTGCAGATATTAGAGGTAAGAGGGGGAAATATATTACTCTAAAAAAATATTGTATTTTTTTTCGTTAAAAAGTGTTACAACCAATTGACTTCCTTCGACTTTCGATTTCTAAAGTTGATCGTCGAGAAGTGATAATTTTTCTGTTATTATAACTTTTTGCGCTGGAAATGTAGTTGGTGGGACGATGCTACAAAAAGATATGAAATTGGAGAATGGTGAGAAACTCTTAAACATTAAAACAATTCGCCGGATGCAAAGAATTGGGTCCACCTGGGAAGAGTCCAGTGTGGGTACTCAAAAGAAAGGCCTTGTACTCGCGAATTTAACGGTGCCTTTTATCGTTTCTCCCTGCTATTACTTTTGCGTATTATATAGGGTACTACTTGAGAATAGGAAATCAGGTTCACCAAGAGTGGGTACTATTAAATTAATGGGTATGATAAATCTATTCCATTGCCAGCATTATTGCATAATTTAGTGGCAAGCGAGGCAGCGATGTTTTCATGAAAAGTTATGTTTTGCCAGTGACCCTTTTTTCTAAACTTATCATTAAACTTTAAGAAGAAATATTTTCTAAAGCTGCAGTACATAAAATATGCCGAAGCCGGTGTTGGATCTACTCTAGATGAAAAAAATCCCCTAAAGCCTATGTTAGACTATTGGAGACATCGTTGGGGGAAATAACCAATATTCAACACCCAATATTCAATTTGGGTTTTAACATCTCCGAAGTTTAAAGGGTAATTGGGTCTAGCAATGCATCAAATAAAAGCTTAAAGTCTTAGCGGATATCCCCAATATTTACCTTGATATCGAACACATTTTTAAGATACTTAGGGCCATATTCTCAATGTCCGGTTAAAGATTCTGCCTACTAATCGGTACTTTAATTTAGCGGAACGATATACTGTCTGTTAAGGTTTTTCGTTTTGTCATACTCCGAGTAATTTATCAGGATGGTAGATGAAATGTATGACTAGTTGTCAGCACTGTACGATGTCAGATGTTTACTTTATTATTTTTTGTGCAAAGTGGAATTTATTCAAATTATGGCGGAAATCAAATCCACACCGTAGAAAAAACTTCTCTGTTGCCGAGCAACATTTCTTTTTTTGAACGAACGATGGAAGAACGTAAGTCAATTTTAGGAAACCAAATATTTGAATCATAACAACATGAAAACAAACAGATGTCAGCAGTTTACATTCGTCGTTCCGATAAACTACTAACTGGACCTTCTGTTAACGTTATCGGCCGCATAAATTTTAAGTATACATTTGAGAAAATCAAATTCTGCTAATAGGAACTCTATCGTTATGATAAAATATAACTGGACGTTGAGAAAGTGACCCTTAGGTTTTGTGTTCTTAAAAAGTAGGGTATAAATCTAGAAATGACCACCGGCTCGCAACAGATTTTTAAAATTAATTGCAACGAATTTTCCAATGAGCTACATTTTATATGGAAATAATTATATGGTACAGTAGTTTTTTTGTTGGAATTTTTTCTAAGAGTCTATTTAATATCATGTAGAAATTGTTTGTGTAAAAAAAAGAAAAAGACAGATAACACCTTCCTTAAATTCATTTATTTTACATAATTATTAATCATAAAACAAAAAACTTTAGTGAAGTAGTT